>CAWUFW010007112.1:357500-1052501 GCA_963921515.1 Calotriton arnoldi
GGTGCAAAAGTCACGCATTGCTGGAGTTGTGTCGCAAGCACGACGCAACTCCAGCAATGAAGGGGGAGGCCTATCCTCATTGTGCTGCGTCACTCCTTACGCCTGCTTGAAGCAGGCGTAAGAATTTGACGCAGTGGCGTCCTAGAAGTGGTGCAGTGAAATCTTGTAGATTTCACTGCGTCACTTCTACGAGGCTTTTTTGCGTTGGAACGCCCACCCTGCATACATTATACCTGACGCAGGTATAATGTGACGCAGGGCTTTACAACGTGACGCATCTCCCTAGTTGCGTCACGTTGTAAATGGGCCGCATTTTTACGCTGCTGCGTCACAAAAAGTGACGCAACTGCAGCGCAAAAATGACGCAAGGGGCTTGTAAATCTGCCCCGTAATTCGCTGGCAGTTAAGCTCTACTCGGCGGGTCCCGCGCCGTGGTTATAGTTTCATCATATTTCAAGGTATTTTCTATGCTGACCGCAGCGCTTGGCTCGAGCACTCGGCAACGTCTAGTGAGTCTGGGAGGAGGGAGGAGGGAGGAGGGAGGGGAGGAATTTTTGGGACCGTCACCTAATCAGTACATTTTTGTATTAAATCTTTAGCGTGTTTGCACGTGGTTTGGTTGAATTCCTACATGATATACCGCCCCCCCTTACAAACACAATGAACCTTAAACCTTTCAGAAAGGGGGAGGGCGAGAAGGGGGCGGGGTACAGTAGGGGGGGGATGGGTGTCAATACTCACACATCGTCGAAGCAGTGCGCCGCTGTCATCACCCACCACCGCCGGATGAGGGCGCCCCCGCAGTGGTTCTGGCCGTTCAGCAGGATGGAGGCCATGTATGGCCGGGAGTGGGGGGCCGCCTCCCTGCCCCCCACGATCCAGCCGCGCAGCAGCTTCCCTGTGCCAAAGAGGTGCGGGGTTAGGACAGCCGCCATCTGCACCTGAAGACACCCCTGTGCCTAGCACCCCGAAACCAAAGAGCTGGGGATTAGCACAGCAACCTTCCGCCCCTAAAGAGCCCCCTGAGCCTAGCACCCCGAAACCAAAGAGCTGGGGCCTAGCACAGAAACCTTCCGCCTAAAGAACCCGCTGAGCCTAGCACCCCGAAACCAAAGAGCTGGGGCTTAGCACAGAAACCTTCCGCCCCTAAAGAGCCCCCTGAGTGCAGCACCCCGAAACCAAAGAGCTGGGGCTTAGCACAGAAACCTCCCGCCCCTAAAGAGCCCCCTGATCCTAGCACCCCGAAACCAAAGAGCAGGTGCTTAGCACAGCAACCTTCCGCCCCTAAAGAGCCCCCTGTGCCTAGCACCCCGAAACCAAAGAGCTGGGGCCTAGCACAGAAACCTTCCGCTCCTAAAGAGCCCCCTGAGCCTAGCACCCCGAAACCAAAGAGCTGGGTCTTAGCACAGAAACCTTCCGTCCCTAAAGAGCCCCCTGAGCCTAGCACCCGAAACCAAAGAGCTGGGGCTTAGTACAGAAACCTCCCGTCCCTAAAGAGCCCCCTGAGCCTAGCACCCCGAAACCAATGGTGTGGAGTTAGGACAGCCGCCATCTGTACCTAAAGACACCCCTGTGCCTAGCACCCCGAAACCAAGGAGCTGGGGCCTAGCACAGAAACCTTCCGCCCCTAAAGAGCCCCCTGTGCCTAGCACCCCAAAACCAAAGAGCTGGGGCTTAGCACAGAATCCTTCCGCCCCTAAAGAGCCCCCTGAGCCTAGCACCCTGAAACCAAAGAGCTGGGGCTTAGCACAGAAACCTTCCGCCCCTAAAGAGCCCCCTGAGCCTAGCACCCCGAAACCAAAGAGCAGGGGCTTAGCACATAAACCTTCCGCCCCTAAAGAGCCCCTGAGCCTAGCACCTCGAAACCAAAGAGCTGGGGCTTAGCACAGAAACCTTCCGTCCTTAAAGAGCCCCCTGTAAGTACAGCAGCCTCGTACTCCCTAAAGAGCCTCCTGTGCCAAGCACCCCGAAACTGATGGTGTGTGGTTAAGTACAGCACCCTCCCACCCCCTAAAGACACCCGTGTGCCTAGCACCCCGAAACCAATGGTGTGGGGTTAAGTACAGCAGCCTCGCACTTCCTGAAAAGCCCCCTGTGCCTAGCACCCCGAAACCAATGTTGTGGGGTTAAGTACAGCAGCCTCGCACTTCCTGAAGAGCCCCCTGTGCCTAGCACCCCGAAACGGATGGTGTGGGGTTAAGTACAGCAGCCTCGCACTTCCTGAAGAGCCCCTTGTGCCTAGCACCCCGAAACTGATGGTTTGGGGTTAAGTACAGCAGCCTCCCATCCCCTAAAGAGCCCCCCGTGCCTAGCACCCCGAAACTGAAGGTGTGGGGTTCCCATCCCCTAAAGAGACCCCACGTGTCTGCCACTCCGAACCCAATGAGCTGGGGCTTAGTACAGCAGCCTTCCACCCACCTGACTCCACCCCACACCAAGGGTGCCCGGCACCCCGAAACCAATGAGCGGTTCCACACCCGCCAGGAGCCCGCACTTCTAGGAGTTTTCTACATCACCGGCCCTGCGGGTGGCATGTCTCTCAGAAGAGAGCAGTTCCCAGGGAAGGCCAGCAGGTGCCCCCGCCCTGGGGGTGCCAGGGAGCATCGGAGGGGCCAAGTACTGCACAAACAGAAGAGGCATGGCCAGGGGTGCTGGGAGGAACCCCCAGTCTAGGCCCAAGGCCCGTACAATGAGATGGACTTAGGAAACGGCTCCAACTCCCCGGTCCCCCGACAGGCACTGCTGAGCTGTGTGATATCAGACAACCGGCCAAGTGCCGCCAGAGCACACTCGCAAAGCACACTCACTTGTAGGACACTCAGAGCACACTCTCAAAGTACACTCACTCGTAGGACACTCAGAGCACACTCTCAAAGCACACTCACTCGTAGGACACTCAGAGCACACTCTCAAAGCACACTCACTCGTAGGACACTCAGAGCACAATCTCACCGCCCCCAAGTTCACTCGTAGGTCACTCAGAGCACAGTCACTCGGGGTTCTCACAGAGCACCCTCTAAGCACACCCTCGCCACCCTTAAGTTCACTCTTCGGTCACTCAGAGCACACTTCAAGCACACTCAGAGCTCGCTCAGAACACCCACTTTAAGCCCCTAGAAAGAGCCTGTCCAGTGCACATTATACAGACACAGCGAACTCTGCTCTCCAGCCCCAGTGATGCTCAGAGACCCGAAGGAAGCTCGGCGGGTTCCTTACCTGCCGTGGCTGCAGTCACCAGAGTGGAGAGGGCTGTGAGGAGGAGGAGGGGGGCAGCGAGCCTCATGCTGTCTGTGGTACCCCCAGCCTTCCGTTGCCCCGGGCTCTGCTGTGTGTGGTACCCTTAGCCTTCCGTTGCCCCGGGCTCTGCTGTGTGTGGTACCCCCAGCCTTCTGTTGCCCCCGTGCTCTGCTGTCTCTGATACCCCCAGCCTTCTGTTGCCCCCGTGCTCTGCTGTCTCTGATACCCCCGGCCTTCTGTTGCCCCCGGGCTCTGCTGTGTGTGGTACCCCCAGCCTTCCGTTGCCCCGGGCTCTGCTGTCTCTGGTACCCCCGGCCTTCCGTTGCCCCGGGCTCTGCTGTGTGTGGTACCCCCGGCCTTCTGTTGCCCCCGGGCTCTGCTGTGTGTGGTACCCCCAGCCTTCCGTTGCCCCGGGCTCTGCTGTCTCTGGTATCCCCGGCCTTCCGTTGCCCCGGGCTCTGCTGTGTGTGGTACCCCCGGCCTTCTGTTGCCCCCGGGCTCTGCTGTCTCTGGTACCCCCGGCCTTCTGTTGCCCCCGGGCTCTGCTGTCTCTGGTACCCCCGGCCTTCTGTTGCCCCCGGGCTCTGCTGTCTCTGGTACCCCCGGGCTCTGCTGTGTGTGGTACCCCCAGCCTTCTGTTGCCCCCGGGCTCTGCTGTCTCTGGTACCCCCGGCCTTCTGTTGCCCCCGGGCTCTGCTGTCTCTGGTACCCCCGGCCTTCTGTTGCCCCCGGGCTCTGCTGTCTCTGGTACCCCCGGGCTCTGCTGTGTGTGGTACCCCCAGCCTTCTGTTGCCCCCGGGCTCTGCTGTCTCTGGTACCCCCGGCCTTCTGTTGCCCCCGGGCTCTGCTGTCTCTGGTACCCCCGGCCTTCTGTTGCCCCCGGGCTCTGCTGTCTCTGGTACCCCCGGGCTCTGCTGTGTGTGGTACCCCCAGCCTTCTGTTGCCCCCAGGCTCTGCTGTCTCTGGTACCCCCGGCCTTCTGTTGCCCCCGGGCTCTGCTGTCTCTGGTACCCCCGGCCTTCTGTTGCCCCCGGGCTCTGCTGTCTCTGGTACCCCCGGGCTCTGCTGTGTGTGGTACCCCCAGCCTTCTGTTGCCCCCGGGCTCTGCTGTCTCTGGTACCCCCGGCCTTCTGTTGCCCCCGGGCTCTGCTGTCTCTGGTACCCCCGGGCTCTGCTGTGTGTGGTACCCCCAGCCTTCTGTTGCCCCCGGGCTCTGCTGTCTCTGGTACCCCCGGCCTTCTGTTGCCCCCGGGCTCTGCTGTCTCTGGTACCCCCGGCCTTCTGTTGCCCCCGGGCTCTGCTGTCTCTGGTACCCCCGGCCTTCTGTTGCCCCCGGGCTCTGCTGTCTCTGGTACCCCGGGCTCTGCTGTGTGTGGTACCCCCGGCCTTCTGTTGCCCCCGGGCTCTGCTGTCTCTGGTACCCCCGGCCTTCTGTTGCCCCCGGGCTCTGCTGTCTCTGGTACCCCCGGCCTTCTGTTGCCCCCGGGCTCTGCTGTCTCTGGTACCCCCGGCCTTCTGTTGCCCCCGGGCTCTGCTGTGTGTGGCCTCACCCTGCCCTCCTTCATAGCTCAGGATGTGGGAGGGTCCTGTGGTTTGGAGTAACAAACTCTGCTGGTGGTGGCGAAATGCCCCTAGGTCTCGTGCACGGTGTGCAGACAGAATATCGAGTCAGAAATATCGTGGTTCAGAAATATCGACAGCACGAATATCGTGGTCAAGAAAATCGACCTAAGGTAAGTAATATTGATTTTAAAAATATCGAAGTGTTTAATATCGTTTGCAAAAATATAGTTGTTACAAATATCGATATTTTAATTGGAGTTCTGTATTTTAGTCTATGTTTGAAATGTATGTGATGTATGTTTTTTTGCATAAGAATTTCTTGTATTTTTAATATATGTGTTACATTTTTAGTAGTTATGAATTTTTTTTTATTTGAATTTTGCGTTTTTAGTTCCGTAGCGGGTTGTGGGTTTATAGGGGAATAGTGTGGGAAGTAATTTAATTATATTAAATTAATTGATAATTTTTTATTTATTAATATTTGTTTAATTGAGATGTTATAGTGTTAAATGTGTGAAGTAATTTATTATTAATTAATTAATAATTTGTTGTTAATTAATCAAGATTATTTAATTCGTAATTAATTATGGTAATTGTGTAATTAATTTTAGGTGTGTGTTTTGGTGTTTATAGGTGTAAAGGGTGGTAAGTAATTTATTTTCAATTGATGAATTAATAATTGGTAGTTAATTAATTTGAATTAATTAATTGGTAATTAATTACAGTAATCGTGTAATTAATTTTAGGTGTGTGTTTTGGTGTCTATAGGTGTAAAGGGTGGGAAGTAATTTATTTTTAATTGATGAATTAATAGTTGGTTGTTAATTAATTATAATTAATTAATTGGTAATTAATTATGGTAATTGTAATAAATGTTAGATGTGTGTTTTGGGGTTTACAGGGGTAAAGGGTGTTAAGTAGTTTATTTTTATTAATAATTATTTGTTAATTGATATTAATTACATTATTTAAAAAATTATTATGGCAACTGTGTAATTCATTTTAGGTGTGTGCTGTGGTGTTTATAGGGGTAATGGATGGGAAATAATTTGTGTTTAATTAATTAATATATAGTTGTTAATTATTTGATATTTATTTTGGGTAATTGTTTATTTTTGTGTGTTGTTTTTACTTTTAAAGGGGTAAAGGGTGGGTATTAAATAGATTTTAATTACTCTATAATTAGTTGTTAATAGTAATAGTTTTTAATTTAAAAATACGTTTTAATTGTGTTTTATTATTTTATAGTTCGATTTAGGTGTGTGTTGTGGACATTATAGTGTTAAAGTGTGTGTAGTTAATTCATGTTTATTAGTTTCTTTTAATAATATTTTTTGAATTGATTATTAATTATGTTAATTATGGAAGTACATTTAATTTAAAATGTTGAAGTGTGTCGTTATAGGGTAGGAAATAAAATAAATAAATTTATGTTTCAATTAATGTTTTTGTTTGTAAATATTTTCTAGTTTAAAAGAATTTTTTTTTTAAATGTATTTATTATTTAATTTTATATATTTGTAGGTATTTCTTATATGTAATTAATATTATAATATGTTTTCTTTTTATATATTTAATATATAAAAAAAATATTTAAATTTTTAAAATATAATTTTATTTATTTTTATAATTTTTCTTAATTTTTAACATTTTTTTTTTAACCGTTGGAGTGTGAATTGTAATTTTTGCATCTCTGCTATCCAACACTTTCCCTACTTTTGCACTCATTGGAGTGGGAATAGTAATTTTTACCCCTCCGCTATCCAACACTTTCCCTACTGTTGCACTCCCTGGAGTGGGAATAGTAAATTATTACCACTACGCTATCCAACGCTTTCCCTACTGTTGCACTCTCTGGAGTGGGAATAGTAATTTAACCCCTACGCTATCCAACACTTTCCCTACTGTTGCACTCGCTGGAGTGGGAATAGTAATTTAACCCCTACGCTATCCAACACTTTCCCTACTGTTGCACTCACTGGAGTGGGAATAGTAATTTAACCCCTACGCTATCCAACACTTTCCCTACTGTTGCACTCGCTGGAGTGGGAATAGTAATTTAACCCCTACGCTATCCAACACTTTCCCTACTGTTGCACTCACTGGGGTGGGAATAGTAATTTTTACCCCTCCGCTATCCAACACTTTCCCTACTGTTGCACTCACTGGAGTGGGAATAGTAAATTTTACCCCCACGCTATCCAACGCTTTCCCTACTGTTGCACTCTCTGGAGTGGGAATAGTAATTTTTACCTCTACGCTATCCAACACTTTCCCTACTGTTGCACTCACTGGAGTGGGAATAGTAATTTTTACCCCTACGCTATCCAACACTTTCCCTACTGTTGCACTCTCTGGAGTGGGAATAGTAATGTTTACCCCTACGCTATCCAACACTTTCCCTACTGTTGCACTCTCTGGAGTGGGAATAGTATTTTTACCCCTACGCTATCCAACACTTTCCCTACTGTTGCACTCTCTGGAGTGGGAATAGTAATGTTTACCCCTACGCTATCCAACACTTTCTCTACTGCAGCACTCACTGGAGTGGGAATAGTAATTTTTACTTTTACGCTATCCAACACTTTCCCTACTGTTGCACTCACTGGAGTGGGAATAGTAATTTTTACTTTTACGCTATCCAACACTTTCCCTACTGTTGCACTCACTGGAGTGGGAATAGTCATTTTTACCCCTCCGCTATCCAACACTTTCCCTACTGTTGCAGTGACTGTATTGTGAAATTTAAGTTTAAATATTTTTTAATAGTTTAATGTTTTAATTTATTATAGATGAATGTTTTTTATATTTTAAATTATTGATTTATATTTTTCTTTTTTATATAATTTTAAACTTTTAATATAAATTAGAAATAATAGTTTATTAATTGTTTTAAAGTAAATATATATGTATAAATAATTGAGTGTGTTTATCTTTTTTTATTAAGTTTATTTGTTATATTTTATTAAAATGTATATTACATTTATTTTATTTTGTTAAAATTAAATGTAATAGTTAATATATTTAATATATATTATTTTATTTTATATTTATATAAAACTCGATATTTTATATATCTATATTTTTTACATTGATATTTTTAAATCAATATTTTTGTACTTACCTGTTTTTGTTTAGGAGTCGATATTTTTGCTGTCTATATTCTTAACATCGATATTTATCACTTCGATGTTGTGTCAGTGAACCCTCTTGCACAAGGCCCCCTGAGACTCAGGGTCCCTCTCACCCACGAATCTCAAGGGCCCCACGTACACAAGACCCCCTCAAACCATGTGCTTCTCTCATGTGAAAACCCTCATACCCTGAAATCCTCGCACCAAAGGGTCTTTTGTACCTATGTGCCCCTGTGCCCAAGAAACCAGGAAACGAAGGGCCTGACTCAAAAAGGGCCTCTGCACTCGTGGCAGAGGCCCTACAGTCCTGGGAAAGTCTCCACACTCGTGGCAGTGGCCCCGCAGTTATGGTGCAGTCTCCGCACTCGTGGCAGAGGCCCCACAATCACGGGGGAGTCTCTGCACTTGTGGCAGAGGCCTGCAGTTGTGGGGGAGTCTCCACACTCGTGGCAGAGGCCCCACAGTCATGGGAGAGTCTCCGCACTCGCGGAAGATGCCCCGCAGCTGTGGGGAAGTCTCTGCACTCGTGGCAGAGGCACCACAGTCATGGAGAGAGTCTCTGCACTTGTGGCGGAGGCCCGCAGTCAAGGGGGAGTCTCCGTACTCATGGCAGAGGCCCCGCAGTCATGGGGTGAGTCTCCACATTTGTGGCAGAGGCCCCACAGTCGTGGGGGAGTCTCCTCAGTCGTGGGGGAGTCTCTGCACTCGTGGCAGAGGCCCGCAGTCATGGGGGAGTCTCCGCACTCGTGGTGGAGGTCATGGGGGAGTCTCTGCACTCGTGGCGGAGGTCATGGGGGAGTCTCTGCACTCGTGGCGGAGGCCCTTGGTTGTGAGGGAGTCTCTGCACTCGTGACGGAGGCCCCGCAGTCATGGGGGAGTCTCTGAACTCGTGGCAGAGGTCATGGGGTTGTCGCCGCACTCGTGGCAGAGGCCCCGCAGTCCAGGGAAAGTCTCCACACTCGTGGCAGAGGCCCGCAGTCCAGGGAGAGTCTCCGCACTCATGGCAGAGGCCACGCAGTCGCGGGGGAGTCACCGCACTCGTGGCGGAGGCCCCACAGTCATGGGGGAGTCTCTGCACTCGTGGCAGAGGCCCCACAGTCATGGGGGAGTCTCTGCACTCGTGGCAGAGGCCCGCCGTCATGGCGGAGTGTCTGCACTTGTGGCAGAGATCATGGAGTTGTCGCTGCACTCGTGGCAGAGGCCCCGCAGTCCAGGGGAAGTCTCCACACTCGTGGCAGAGGCCATACAGTCACGGGGGAGTCACCGCACTCGTGGCGGAGGCCCCACAGTCATGGGAGAGTCTCTGCACTCGTGGCAGAGGCCCCACAGTCATGGGGGGAGTCTCCACACTCGTGGCAAAGGCCCCACAGTCGTGGGAGAGTCTCCTCACTCGTGGCAGAGGCCCCGCAGTCATGGAGTTGTCACTGCACTTGTGGCAGAGGCCCCGCAGTCAAGGGGGAGTCGCCGCACTCGTGGCAGAGGCCACGCAGTCAAGGGGGAGTCGCCGCACTCGTGGCAGAGGCCACGCAGTCATGGGGGAGTTTCCACACTCGTGGCAGAGGTCCCACAGTCGTGAGAGAGTCACCGCACTCGTGGCGGAGCCCCGCAGTCATGGAGGAGCCTCTGCACTCGTGGCGGAGGCCCCACAGTCGTGGGGCAGTCTCCGCACTTGTGGCTGAGGCCCCGCAGTCATGGGGAAGTCTCCACACTCGTGGCAGAGGCCACACAGTCACGGGGGAGTCACCGCACTCGTGGCGGAGGCCCCACAGTCATGGGAGAGTCTCTGCACTCGTGGCAGAGGCCCCACAGTCATGGGGGGAGTCTCCACACTCGTGGCAAAGGCCCCACAGTCGTGGGAGAGTCTCATCACTCGTGGAGGAGGCCCGCAGTCATGGGAGAGTCTCCCCACTCGTGGCAGAGGCCCCACAGTCATGGGAGAGTCTCCTCACTCGTGGCAGAGGCCCCGCAGTCATGGAGTTGTCACTGCACTTGTGGCAGAGGCCCCGCAGTCAAGGGGGAGTCGCCGCACTCGTGGCAGAGGCCACGCAGTCAAGGGGGAGTCGCCGCACTCGTGGCAGAGGCCACGCAGTCATGGGGGAGTTTCCACACTCGTGGCAGAGGTCCCACAGTCGTGGGAGAGTCTCCGCACTCGTGGTGGAGCCCCGCAGTCATGGAGGAGCCTCTGCACTCGTGGCGGAGGCCCCACAGTCGTGGGGGAGTCTCCGCACTTGTGGCTGAGGCCCCGCAGTCATGGGGGAGTCTCCTAACTCCTGACAGAGGCCCCGCAGTCATGGGGGAGTCTCCTCACTCGTGGCAGAGGCCCCGCAGTCGTGGGAGAGTCTCTGCACTCATGGCAAAGGCCCTGCAGTTATAGGGGTGTCCCCCGACTCGTGGCAGAGGCCCCGCAGTCATGGAGTTGTCGCTGCACTCGTGGCGGAGGCCCCACAGTCGTGGAGGAGTCTCCGCACTTGTGGCAGAGGCCCCGCAGTCATGGGGGAGTCTCCTCACTCGTGACAGAGGCCCCGGAGTCATGGGGGAGTCTCCTCACTGCGTGGCAGAGGCCCCGCAGTCGTGGGAGAGTCTCTGCACTCATGGCAAAGGCCCCGCAGTTATGGGGGTGTCCCCCCACTCGTGGCAGAGGCCCCGCAGTCATGGAGTTGTCGCTGCACTCGTGGCGGAGGCCCCGCAGTCGTGGGGGAGTCTCTACACTCGTGGCAAAGGCCCCACAGTCGTGGGAGAGTCTCCTCACTCGTGGAGGGGGCCCGCAGTCATGGAAGAGTCTCCTCACTCGTGGCAGAGGCCCCACAGTCATGGGAGAGTCTCCTCACTCGTGGCAGATGCCCCGCAGTCAAGGGGGAGTCGCCGCACTCGTGGCAGAGGCCACGCAGTCACGGGGGAGTCGCCGCACTCGTGGCAGAGGCCCGCAGTCATGGGAGAGTCTCCACACTCGTGGCAAAGGCCCCACAGTCATGGGAGATTCTCCTTACTCGTAGAGGGGGCACGCAGTCATGGGGGAGTTTCCACACTCGTGGCAGAGGCCCCACAGTCGTGGGAGAGTCTCCGCACTCGTGGTGGAGCCCCGCAGTCATGGAGGAGCCTCTGCACTCATGGCGGAGGCCCCACAGTCGTGGGGGAGTGTCCGCACTTGTGGCAGAGGCCCCGCAGTCATGGGGGAGTCTCCTCACTCGTGACAGAGGCCCCGCGGTCATGGGGGAGTCTCCTCACTCGTGGCAGAGGCCCCTCAGTCATCGGAGAGTCTCTGCACTCATGGCAAAGGCCCCGCAGTGATGGAGTTGTCGCTGCACTCGTGGCGGAGGCCCCGCAGTCGTGGGGGAGTCTCCACACTCGTGGCATAAGCCCCGCAGTCATGGGGGAGTCTCCTCACTCATGGTAGAGGCCCGCAGTCGTGGGGGTGTCCCCCACTCGTGGCAGAGGCCCCGCATTCATGGGGTTGTCACTGCACTCGTGGCAGAGGCCCCGCAGACAAGGGGTAGTCTCCACACTCGTGGCAGAGGCCCCACAGTCGTGGGAGAGTCTCCGCACTTGTGGCTGAGGCCCCGCAGTCATGGGGAGTCTCCTCACTCGTGGCAGAGGCCCCGCAGTCATGGGGGAATCTGCGCACTCGTGGCAGAGGCACCGCAATCGTGGGGAGTCTCTGCACTAGTGGCGGAGGCCCCACAGTTGTGGAAAAGTCTCCACATCCGTGGCAGAGGCTCAGTAGTCATGGGGAGTCTCCGCACTCATGGCAGAGGCTGTGTGGTCATGGTGAAATCTCCGCGCCGGGGAGGAGGCCTCACAGTCATAGGGAAGTCTCTGCATTCATGGCAGAGGCCCCGCAGTCGTGAGGGAGTCTCTGCACTTGTGGCAGAGATCATGGAGTTGTCGCTGCACTCGTGGCAGAGGCCCCGCAGTCCAGGGGAAGTCTCCACACTCGTGGCAGAGGCCATACAGTCACGGGGGAGTCACCGCACTCGTGGCGGAGGCCCCACAGTCATGGGAGAGTCTCTGCACTCGTGGCAGAGGCCCCACAGTCATGGGGGGAGTCTCCACACTCGTGGCAAAGGCCCCACAGTCGTGGGAGAGTCTCATCACTCGTGGAGGAGGCCCGCAGTCATGGGAGAGTCTCCCCACTCGTGGCAGAGGCCCCACAGTCATGGGAGAGTCTCCTCACTCGTGGCAGAGGCCCCGCAGTCATGGAGTTGTCACTGCACTTGTGGCAGAGGCCCCGCAGTCAAGGGGGAGTCGCCGCACTCGTGGCAGAGGCCACGCAGTCAAGGGGAGTCGCCGCACTCGTGGCAGAGGCCACGCAGTCATGGGGGAGTTTCCACACTCGTGGCAGAGGTCCCACAGTCGTGAGAGAGTCACCGCACTCGTGGCGGAGCCCCCGCAGTCATGGAGGAGCCTCTGCACTCGTGGCGGAGGCCCCACAGTCGTGGGGCAGTCTCCGCACTTGTGGCTGAGGCCCCGCAGTCATGGGGAAGTCTCCACACTCGTGGCAGAGGCCACACAGTCACAGGGGAGTCACCGCACTCGTGGCGGAGGCCCCACAGTCATGGGAGAGTCTCTGCACTCGTGGCAGAGGCCCCACAGTCATGGGGGGAGTCTCCACACTCGTGGCAAAGGCCCCACAGTCGTGGGAGAGTCTCATCACTCGTGGAGGAGGCCCGCAGTCATGGGAGAGTCTCCCCACTCGTGGCAGAGGCCCCACAGTCATGGGAGAGTCTCGTCACTCGTGGCAGAGGCCCCGCAGTCATGGAGTTGTCACTGCACTTGTGGCAGAGGCCCCGCAGTCAAGGGGGAGTCGCCGCACTCGTGGCAGAGGCCACGCAGTCAAGAGGGAGTCGCCGCACTCGTGGCAGAGGCCACGCAGTCATGGGGGAGTTTCCACACTCGTGGCAGAGGTCCCACAGTCGTGGGAGAGTCTCCGCACTCGTGGTGGAGCCCCGCAGTCATGGAGGAGCCTCTGCACTTGTGGCTGAGGCCCCGCAGTCATGGGGGAGTCTCCTAACTCCTGACAGAGGCCCTGCAGTCATGGGGGAGTCTCCTCACTCGTGGCAGAGGCCCCGCAGTCGTGGGAGAGTCTCTGCACTCATGGCAAAGGCCCTGCAGTTATAGGGGTGTCCCCCGACTCGTGGCAGAGGCCCCGCAGTCATGGAGTTGTCGCTGCACTCGTGGCGGAGGCCCCACAGTCGTGGAGGAGTCTCCGCACTTGTGGCAGAGGCCCCGCAGTCATGGGGGAGTCTCCTCACTCGTGACAGAGGCCCCGCAGTCATGGGGGAGTCTCCTCACTCGTGGCAGAGGCCCCGCAGTCGTGGGAGAGTCTCTGCACTCATGGCAAAGGCCCCGCAGTTATGGGGGTGTCCCCCCACTCGTGGCAGAGGCCCCGCAGTCATGGAGTTGTCGCTGCACTCGTGGCGGAGGCCCCGCAGTCGTGAGGGAGTCTCCACACTCGTGGCAAAGGCCCCACAGTCGTGGGAGAGTCTCCTCACTCGTGGAGGGGGCCCGCAGTCATGGAAGAGTCTCCTCACTCGTGGCAGAGGCCCCACAGTCATGGGAGAGTCTCCTCACTCGTGGCAGATGCCCCGCAGTCAAGGGGGAGTCGCCGCACTCGTGGCAGAGGCCACGCAGTCACGGGGGAGTCGCCGCACTCGTGGCAGAGGCCCGCAGTCATGGGAGAGTCTCCACACTCGTGGCAAAGGCCCCACAGTCATGGGAGATTCTCCTTACTCGTAGAGGGGGCACGCAGTCATGGGGGAGTTTCCACACTCGTGGCAGAGGCCCCACAGTCGTGGGAGAGTCTCCGCACTCGTGGTGGAGCCCCGCAGTCATGGAGGAGCCTCTGCACTCATGGCGGAGGCCCCACAGTCGTGGGGGAGTGTCCGCACTTGTGGCAGAGGCCCCGCAGTCATGGGGGAGTCTCCTCACTCGTGACAGAGGCCCCGCGGTCATGGGGAGTCTCCTCACTCGTGGCAGAGGCCCCTCAGTCATCGGAGAGTCTCTGCACTCATGGCAAAGGCCCCGCAGTGATGGAGTTGTCGCTGCACTCGTGGCGGAGGCCCCGCAGTCGTGGGGGAGTCTCCACACTCGTGGTAGAGGCCCGCAGTCGTGGGGGTGTCCCCCACTCGTGGCAGAGGTCCCGCATTCATGGGGTTGTCACTGCACTCGTGGCAGAGGCCCCGCAGACAAGGGGTAGTCTCCACACTCGTGGCAGAGGCCCCACAGTCGTGGGAGAGTCTCCGCACTTGTGGCTGAGGCCCCGCAGTCATGGGGGAGTCTCCTCACTCGTGGCAGAGGCCCCGCAGTCATGGGGGAATCTGCGCACTCGTGGCAGAGGCACCGCAATCATGGGGGAGTCTCTGCACTAGTGGCGGAGGCCCCACAGTTGTGGAAAAGTCTCCACATCCGTGGCAGAGGCTCAGTAGTCATGGGGAGTCTCCGCACTCATGGCAGAGGCTGTGTGGTCATGGTGAAATCTCCGCGCTCGGGGAGGAGGCCTCACAGTCGTAGGGAAGTCTCTGCATTCATGGCAGAGGCCCCGCAGTCGTGAGGGAGTCTCTGCACTTGTGGCAGAGGCCCCACACTCAGGGAGGACTCTCCTCTATGAGAATTCTCATTGCCGAGATTCCGCCTCAAGTGCGGAGACTTCCCCACGACTGTTGTGCCTCCGCCACAAGTGCAGAGGCCCTTCTGTAAGCAGGCCCTATATGTACCATTGACCTCTCACCTCTAAGGACAAAAAGAGCCTTGCGCTCAAGGGCCCCTCATGTCCAAGAAGATTCTGGGCCCTAGGAGCCCTAGCCTGAAACCCCCTCGCCCTCAAGATGTCCTGCTTGCCAAGACACTCCACGCACAAGACCAGTGCACTCAGTCCCCCACTGAAGGTGAGAACCCAAAGTGCCCCTGACTACATCAGACTGAGGACCCCTCGTATCTAACATCACTAAGCAGTGATCTTCGGCAAGAACTCCTCACCATGGGAGTCCAACTGGTGGCCAGCCGAACTCGGACCCACACCCAAGACCCAGAACCCACGCCAGGAACCTCGGAATAATCATCAACAGCAAACTGGACATGACCGCACAAGTCCTGCTTCCATGCCCTGAAGCTGAGGAGAAAGATCTTCAAATGGCTCCAAAGCAACACTAGAACAACTGCCACTCATGCTCTAGTCACCAGCAAGTTGGACTGTGGGAACTCCCTCTTTGCCGTGGTCACCAAGTAACTCACTAGAAGACTACAAGCCACCCATAACTGAGCCGCCAGACTCACCGTCAACCTCCCACACAGAACTCGCATCACACCACATCTCAGGGAACTCCACTGGCTCCCAATACACAAAGGTTGTCAATTCAAGCTCCTCACACACACATTCAAGGCACCTCACAACTCAGGCCGCACCAACCTAAGCAGTTGCATCTCCTTCCACCAACCATCCGGACACCTCCGCTCCGCTCCTGCTTGCACACATCCCACGCATACACAGAACACGATCAGGAGGACATGGGTTCTCTTACATCTCTACTAGAGCCTGGAACAGCCCCCCACTCCACATCAGAGCCTCCTCCGCTCTTCATGAATTCCGCAAGAAGCTGAAGACCTGGCTTTTCAATGAACCAGCCTACCATAGGCAGGGCTAGGTACGCTCCTGCTCAGAGCCAGGAGACCCTCACTGGTGATTAACCCACCTACCATAGGCAGGGGTAGGCACGCACCTGCTCAGCGTCAGGAGACCCTCACTGGTGATCAACCACCCTACCCTAGGCGGGTGATTAACCATCCTTCCATAGGCAGCGCCAGGCACACACACCGGCTCAGCGCCAGGATACCTCACTGGTGATTAGCCATCCTACCACAAGCAGGGCTAGGCACACACCTGCTCAGAGCCAGGAGACCCTCACTGGTGATTAACCATCCTACCATAGGCAGGGCTAGGCACACACCTGCTCAGCGGCAGGAGACCCTCACTGGTGATTAACCATCCTACCATAGCCAGGGCTAGGCACACACCTGCTCAGCGGCAGGAGACCCTCACTGGTGATTAACCATCCTACCATAGGCAGGGCTAGGCACACACCTGCTCAGAGCCAGGAGACCCTCACTTGTGATTAACCATCCTACCCTAGGCAGGGGTAGGCACACACCTGCTCAGAGCCAGGAGACCCTCACTGGTGATTAACCAATCTACCACAGGAAGGGCAAGGCACACACCTGCTCAGCGCCAGGAGACCCTCACTGGTGATTAACCAATCTACCACAGGAAGGGCAAGGCACGCACCTGCTCAGCGCCAGGAGACCCTCACTGGTGATCAACCACCCTACCCTAGGCGGGTGATTAACCATCCTTCCATAGGCAGCGCCAGGCACACACACCGGCTCAGCGCCAGGATACCCTCACTGGTGATTAGCCATCCTACCACAAGCAGGGCTAGGCACACACCTGCTCAGAGCCAGGAGACCCTCACTGGTGATTAACCATCCTACCATAGGCAGGGCTAGGCACACACCTGCTCAGCGGCAGGAGACCCTCACTGGTGATTAACCATCCTACCATAGCCAGGGCTAGGCACACACCTGCTCAGCGGCAGGAGACCCTCACTGGTGATTAACCATCCTACCATAGGCAGGGCTAGGCACACACCTGCTCAGAGCCAGGAGACCCTCACTTGTGATTAACCATCCTACCCTAGGCAGGGGTAGGCACACACCTGCTCAGAGCCAGGAGACCCTCACTGGTGATTAACCAATCTACCACAGGAAGGGCAAGGCACACACCTGCTCAGCGCCAGGAGACCATCACTGGTGATTAACCAATCTACCACAGGAAGGGCAAGGCACGCACCTGCTCAGCGCCAGGAGACCCTCACTGGTGATTAACCAATCTACCACAGGAAGGGCTAGGCACACACCTGCTCAGCGCCAGGAGACCCTCAGTGGTGATTAACCATCCTACCATAGGCAGGGCTAGGCACACACCTGCTCAGTGGCAGGAGACCCTCACTGGTGATTAACCAATCTACCACAGGAAGGGCTAGGCACACACCTGCTCAGCGGAAGAGACCCTCACTGGTGATCAACCACCCTACCCTAGGCGGGTGATTAACCATCCTTCCATAGGCAGCGCCAGGCACACACACCGGCTCAGCGCCAGGAGACCCTCACTGGTGATTAACCATCCTACCATAGGCAGGGCTAGGCACACACCTGCTCAGCGGCAGGAGACCCTCACTGGTCATTAACCAACCTACCACAGGCAGGGCAAAGCACACACCTGCTCAGCGGCAGGAGACCCTCACTGGTCATTAACCAACCTACCACAGGCAGGGCAAAGCACACACCTGCTCAGCGGCAGGAGACCCTCACTGGTGATTAACCAATCTACCACAGGAAGGGCAAGGCACGCACCTGCTCAGCGCCATTAGACCCTCACTGGTGATTAACCATCCTACCACAGGCAGGTCTAGGTACGCACCTGTTCAGCGGCAGGAGACCCTCACTGGTGATTAACCAATCTACCACAGGAAGGGCTAGGCACACACCTGCTCAGCGGCAGGAGACCCTCACTGGTCATTAACCAACCTACCACAGGCAGGGCAAAGCACACACCTGCCCAGCGCCAGAATACCCTCGCGGATGATTAACCAACCTACCATAGGCATGGCTAGGCACACACCTGCTCAGCGGTAGAGACACTCACTGGTGATCAACCACTCTACCCTAGGCGAGTGATTAACCATCCTTCCATAGGCAGCGCCAGGCACACACACCGGCTCAGCGCCAGGAGACCCTCACTGGTGATTAACCATCCTACCATAGGCAGGGCTAGGCACACACCTGCTCAGCGGCAGGAGACCCTCACTGGTGATTAACCAATCTACCACAGGAAGGGCTAGGCACACACCTGCTCAGCGCCAGGAGACCCTCACTAGTGATTAACCATCCTACCATAGGCAGGGCTAGGCACACACCTGCTCAGCACCAGGAGACCCTCACTGGTGATTAACCATCCTACCATAGGCAGGGCTAGGCACACACCTGCTCAGCGGCAGGAGACCCTCACTGGTGATTAACCATCCTACCATAGGCAGGGCTAGGCACACACCTGCTCAGCGGCAGGAGACCCTCACTGGTGATTAACCATCCTACCATAGGCAGGGCTAGGCACACACCTGCTCAGAGCCAGGAGACCCTCACTTGTGATTAACCATCCTACCCTAGGCAGGGGTAGGCACACACCTGCTCAGAGCCAGGAGACCCTCACTGGTGATTAACCAATCTACCACAGGAAGGGCAAGGCACACACCTGCTCAGCGCCAGGAGACCCTCACTGGTGATTAACCAATCTACCTCAGGAAGGGCAAGGCACGCACCTGCTCAGAGCCAGGAGACCCTCACTGGTGATTAACCATCCTACCACAGGCAGGGCTAGGTACGCATCTGCTCAGCGGCAGGAGACCCTCACAGGTGATTAACCAATCTACCACAGGAAGGGCTAGGCACACACCTGCTCAGCGCCAGGAGACCCTCACTGGTGATTAACCATCCTACCATAGGCAGGGCTAGGCACACACCTGCTCAGCGGCAGGAGACCCTCACTGGTGATTAACCAATCTACCACAGGAAGGGCTGGGCACACACCTGCTCAGCGCCAGGAGACCCTCACTGGTGATTAACCATCCTACCATAGGCAGGGCTAGGCACACACCTCCTCAGCGGCAAGAGACCCTCACTGGTCATTAACCATCCTACCACAGGCAGGGCTAGGTACGCATCTGCTCAGCGGCAGGAGACCCTCACTGGTGATTAACCAATCTACCACAGGAAGGGCTAGGCACACACCTGCTCAGCGCCAGGAGACCCTCACTGGTGATTAACCATCCTACCATAGGCAGGGCTAGGCACACACCTGCTCAGCGGCAGGAGACCCTCACTGGTGATTAACCAACCTACCACAGGAAGGGCTAGGCACACACCTGCTCAGCGGCAGGAGACCCTCACTGGTCATTAACCAACCTACCACAGGCAGGGCAAAGCACACACCTGCTGAGCGGCAGGAGACCCTCACTGGTGATTAACCAATCTACCACAGGAAGGGCAAGGCACGCACGAGACCCTCACTGGTGATTAACCATCCCACCACAGGCAGGGCTAGGTACGCACCTGCTCAGCGGCAGGAGACCCTCACTGGTGATTAACCAATCTACCACAGGAAGGGCTAGGCACACACCTGCTCAGCGGCAGGAGACCCTCACTGGTCATTAACCAACCTACCACAGGCAGGGCAAAGCCCACACCTGCCCAGCGCCAGAATACCCTCGCGGATGATTAACCAACCTACCATAGGCACGGCTAGGCACACACCTGCTCAGCGGCAGGAGACACTCACTGGTGATCAACCACCCTACCCTAGGCGGGTGATTAACCATCCTTCCATAGGCAGCGCCAGGCGCACACACCGGCTCAGCGCCAGGAGACCCTCACTGGTGATTAACCATCCTACCATAGGCAGGGCTAGGCACACACCTGCTCAGCGGCAGGAGACCCTCACTGGTGATTAACTAATCTACCACAGGAAGGGCTAGGCACACACCTGCTCAGCGCCAGGAGACCCTCACTGGTGATTAACCATCCTACCATAGGCAGGGCTAGGCACACACCTGCTCAGCGGCAAGAGACCCTCACTGGTGATTAACCAATCTACCACAGGAAGGGCTAGGCACACACCTGCTCAGCACCAGGAGACCCTCACTGGTGATTAACCATCCTACCATAGGCAGGGCTAGGCACACACCTGCTCAGCGGCAGGAGACCCTCACTGGTCATTAACCAACCTACCACAGGCAGGGCAACGCACACACCTGCCCAGCGCCAGTAGACCCTCGCAGGTGATTAACCAATCTACCATAGGCACGGCTAGGCACACACCTGCTCAGAGCCAGGACATACTCACTGGTGATTAACCATCCTACCACAGGAAGGGCAAGGCACATACACCTGCTCAGCACCAGTAGTCCCTCACGGGTGATTAACCAATCTACCACAGGCAGGGCTAGGCACGCACCTGCTCATCACAAGGAGACCCTCACTGGTGATTAACCATCCTACACTAGGCAGGGCAAGGCACATACACCTGCTCAGCACCAGTAGACCCTCGCAGGTGATTAACCAACCTACCATAGGCAGGGCTCGGCGCACACACCTGCTCAGCGGCAGGAGACCCTCACTGGTGATCAACCACCCTACCCTAGGCGGGTGATTAACCATCCTTCCATAGGCAGCGCCAGGCACACACACCGGCTCAGCGCCAGGAGACCCTCACTGGTGATTAACCAATTTACCACAGGAAGGGCTAGGCACACACCTGCTCAGCGGCAGGAGACCCTCACTGGTGATTAACCAATCTACCACAGGAAGGGCTAGGCACACACCTGCTCAGCACCAGGAGACCCTCACTGGTGACTAACCATCCTACCACAAGCAGGGCTAGGCACACACCTGCTCAGAGCCAGGAGACCCTCACTGGTGATTAACCATCCTACCATAGGCAGGGCTAGGCACACACCTGCTCAGCGGCAGGAGACCCTCACTGGTGATTAACCATCCTACCATAGGCAGGGCTAGGCACACACCTGCTCAGCGGCAGGAGACCCTCACTGGTGATTAACCATCCTACCATAGGCAGGGCTAGGCACACACCTGCTCAGCGGCAGGAGACCCTCACTGGTGATTAACCATCCTACCATAGGCAGGGCTAGGCACACACCTGCTCAGAGCCAGGAGACCCTCACTTGTGATCAACCACTCTACCCTAGGCGGGTGATTAACCATCCTTCCATAGGCAGCGCCAGGCACACACACCTGCTCAGCGCCAGGAGACCCTCAGTGGTGATTAACCATCCTACCATAGGCAGGGCTAGGCACACACCTGCTCAGCGGCAGGAGACCCTCACTGGTGATTAACCAATCTACCACAGGAAGGGCTAGGCACACACCTGCTCAGCGGAAGAGACCCTCACTGGTGATCAACCACCCTACCCTAGGCGGGTGATTAACCATCCTTCCATAGGCAGCGCCAGGCACACACACCGGCTCAGCGCCAGGAGACCCTCACTGGTGATTAACCATCCTACCATAGGCAGGGCTAGGCACACACCTGCTCAGCGGCAGGAGACCCTCACTGGTCATTAACCAACCTACCACAGGCAGGGCAAAGCACACACCTGCTCAGCGGCAGGAGACCCTCACTGGTCATTAACCAACCTACCACAGGCAGGGCAAAGCACACACCTGCTCAGCGGCAGGAGACCCTCACTGGTGATTAACCAATCTACCACAGGAAGGGCAAGGCACGCACCTGCTCAGCGCCATTAGACCCTCACTGGTGATTAACCATCCTACCACAGGCAGGTCTAGGTACGCACCTGCTCAGCGGCAGGAGACCCTCACAGGTGATTAACCAATCTACCACAGGAAGGGCTAGGCACACACCTGCTCAGCGCCAGGAGACCCTCACTGGTGATTAACCATCCTACCATAGGCAGGGCTAGGCACACACCTGCTCAGCGGCAGGAGACCCTCACTGGTGATTAACCAATCTACCACAGGAAGGGCTGGGCACACACCTGCTCAGCGCCAGGAGACCCTCACTGGTGATTAACCATCCTACCATAGGCAGGGCTAGGCACACACCTGCTCAGCGGCAAGAGACCCTCACTGGTCATTAACCATCCTACCACAGGCAGGGCTAGGTACGCATCTGCTCAGCGGCAGGAGACCCTCACTGGTGATTAACCAATCTACCACAGGAAGGGCTAGGCACACACCTGCTCAGCGCCAGGAGACCCTCACTGGTGATTAACCATCCTACCATAGGCAGGGCTAGGCACACACCTGCTCAGCGGCAGGAGACCCTCACTGGTGATTAACCAACCTACCACAGGAAGGGCTAGGCACACACCTGCTCAGCGGCAGGAGACCCTCACTGGTCATTAACCAACCTACCACAGGCAGGGCAAAGCACACACCTGCTGAGCGGCAGGAGACCCTCACTGGTGATTAACCAATCTACCACAGGAAGGGCAAGGCACGCACCTGCTCAGCGCCAGGAGACCCTCACTGGTGATTAACCATCCCACCACAGGCAGGGCTAGGTACGCACCTGCTCAGCGGCAGGAGACCCTCACTGGTGATTAACCAATCTACCACAGGAAGGGCTAGGCACACACCTGCTCAGCGGCAGGAGACCCTCACTGGTCATTAACCAACCTACCACAGGCAGGGCAAAGCCCACACCTGCCCAGCGCCAGAATACCCTCGCGGATGATTAACCAACCTACCATAGGCACGGCTAGGCACACACCTGCTCAGCGGCAGGAGACACTCACTGGTGATCAACCACCCTACCCAAGGCGGGTGATTAACCATCCTTCCATAGGCAGCGCCAGGCGCACACACCGGCTCAGCGCCAGGAGACCCTCACTGGTGATTAACCATCCTACCATAGGCAGGGCTAGGCACACACCTGCTCAGCGGCAGGAGACCCTCACTGGTGATTAACTAATCTACCACAGGAAGGGCTAGGCACACACCTGCTCAGCGCCAGGAGACCCTCACTGGTGATTAACCATCCTACCATAGGCAGGGCTAGGCACACACCTGCTCAGCGGCAAGAGACCCTCACTGGTGATTAACCAATCTACCACAGGAAGGGCTAGGCACACACCTGCTCAGCGCCAGGAGACCCTCACTGGTGATTAACCATCCTACCATAGGCAGGGCTAGGCACACACCTGCTCAGCGGCAGGAGACCCTCACTGGTCATTAACCAACCTACCACAGGCAGGGCAACGCACACACCTGCCCAGCGCCAGTAGACCCTCGCAGGTGATTAACCAATCTACCATAGGCACGGCTAGGCACACACCTGCTCAGAGCCAGGACATACTCACTGGTGATTAACCATCCTACCACAGGAAGGGCAAGGCACATACACCTGCTCAGCACCAGTAGTCCCTCACGGGTGATTAACCAATCTACCACAGGCAGGGCTAGGCACGCACCTGCTCATCACAAGGAGACCCTCACTGGTGATTAACCATCCTACACTAGGCAGGGCAAGGCACATACACCTGCTCAGCACCAGTAGACCCTCGCAGGTGATTAACCAACCTACCATAGGCAGGGCTCGGCGCACACACCTGCTCAGCGGCAGGAGACCCTCACTGGTGATCAACCACCCTACCCTAGGCGGGTGATTAACCATCCTTCCATAGGCAGCGCCAGGCACACACACCGGCTCAGCGCCAGGAGACCCTCACTGGTGATTAACCAATTTACCACAGGAAGGGCTAGGCACACACCTGCTCAGCGGCAGGAGACCCTCACTGGTGATTAACCAATCTACCACAGGAAGGGCTAGGCACACACCTGCTCAGCACCAGGAGACCCTCACTGGTGACTAACCATCCTACCACAAGCAGGGCTAGGCACACACCTGCTCAGAGCCAGGAGACCCTCACTGGTGATTAACCATCCTACCATAGGCAGGGCTAGGCACACACCTGCTCAGCGGCAGGAGACCCTCACTGGTGATTAACCATCCTACCATAGGCAGGGCTAGGCACACACCTGCTCAGCGGCAGGAGACCCTCACTGGTGATTAACCATCCTACCATAGGCAGGGCTAGGCACACACCTGCTCAGCGGCAGGAGACCCTCACTGGTGATTAACCATCCTACCATAGGCAGGGCTAGGCACACACCTGCTCAGAGCCAGGAGACCCTCACTTGTGATCAACCACTCTACCCTAGGCGGGTGATTAACCATCCTTCCATAGGCAGCGCCAGGCACACACACCTGCTCAGCGCCAGGAGACCCTCAGTGGTGATTAACCATCCTACCATAGGCAGGGCTAGGCACACACCTGCTCAGCGGCAGGAGACCCTCACTGGTGATTAACCAATCTACCACAGGAAGGGCTAGGCACACACCTGCTCAGCGGAAGAGACCCTCACTGGTGATCAACCACCCTACCCTAGGCGGGTGATTAACCATCCTTCCATAGGCAGCGCCAGGCACACACACCGGCTCAGCGCCAGGAGACCCTCACTGGTGATTAACCATCCTACCATAGGCAGGGCTAGGCACACACCTGCTCAGCGGCAGGAGACCCTCACTGGTCATTAACCAACCTACCACAGGCAGGGCAAAGCACACACCTGCTCAGCGGCAGGAGACCCTCACTGGTCATTAACCAACCTACCACAGGCAGGGCAAAGCACACACCTGCTCAGCGGCAGGAGACCCTCACTGGTGATTAACCAATCTACCACAGGAAGGGCAAGGCACGCACCTGCTCAGCGCCATTAGACCCTCACTGGTGATTAACCATCCTACCACAGGCAGGTCTAGGTACGCACCTGTTCAGCGGCAGGAGACCCTCACTGGTGATTAACCAATCTACCACAGGAAGGGCTAGGCACACACCTGCTCAGCGGCAGGAGACCCTCACTGGTCATTAACCAACCTACCACAGGCAGGGCAAAGCACACACCTGCCCAGCGCCAGAATACCCTCGCGGATGATTAACCAACCTACCATAGGCATGGCTAGGCACACACCTGCTCAGCGGAAGAGACACTCACTGGTGATCAACCACTCTACCCTAGGCGGGTGATTAACCATCCTTCCATAGGCAGCGCCAGGCACACACACCGGCTCAGCGCCAGGAGACCCTCACTGGTGATTAACCATCCTACCATAGGCAGGGCTAGGCACACACCTGCTCAGCGGCAGGAGAACCTCACTGGTGATTAACCAATCCACCACAGGAAGGGCTAGGCACACACCTGCTCAGCGCCAGGAGACCCTCACTAGTGATTAACCATCCTACCATAGGCAGGGCTAGGCACACACCTGCTCAGCGGCAGGAGACCCTCACTGGTGATTAACCATCCTACCATAGGCAGGGCTAGGCACACACCTGCTCAGAGCCAGGAGACCCTCACTTGTGATTAACCATCCTACCCTAGGCAGGGGTAGGCACACACCTGCTCAGAGCCAGGAGACCCTCACTGGTGATTAACCAATCTACCACAGGAAGGGCAAGGCACACACCTGCTCAGCGCCAGGAGACCCTCACTGGTGATTAACCAATCTACCTCAGGAAGGGCAAGGCACACACCTGCTCAGAGCCAGGAGACCCTCACTGGTGATTAACCATCCTACCACAGGCAGGGCTAGGTACGCATCTGCTCAGCGGCAGGAGACCCTCACTGGTGATTAACCAATCTACCACAGGAAGGGCTAGGCACACACCTGCTCAGCGCCAGGAGACCCTCACTGGTGATTAACCATCCTACCATAGGCAGGGCTAGGCACACACCTGCTCAGCGGCAGGAGACCCTCACTGGTGATTAACCAATCTACCACAGGAAGGGCTGGGCACACACCTGCTCAGCGCCAGGAGACCCTCACTGGTGATTAACCATCCTACCATAGGCAGGGCAAGGCACACACCTGCTCAGCGGCAAGAGACCCTCACTGGTCATTAACCATCCTACCACAGGCAGGGCTAGGTACGCATCTGCTCAGCGGCAGGAGACCCTCACTGGTGATTAACCAATCTACCACAGGAAGGGCTAGGCACACACCTGCTCAGCGCCAGGAGACCCTCACTGGTGATTAACCATCCTACCATAGGCAGGGCTAGGCACACACCTGCTCAGCGGCAGGAGACCCTCACTGGTGATTAACCAACCTACCACAGGAAGGGCTAGGCACACACCTGCTCAGCGGCAGGAGACCCTCACTGGTCATTAACCAACCTACCACAGGCAGGGCAAAGCACACACCTGCTCAGCGGCAGGAGACCCTCACTGGTGATTAACCAATCTACCACAGGAAGGGCAAGGCACGCACCTGCTCAGCGCCAGGAGACCCTCACTGGTGATTAACCATCCCACCACAGGCAGGGCTAGGTACGCACCTGCTCAGCGGCAGGAGACCCTCACTGGTGATTAACCAATCTACCACAGGAAGGGCTAGGCACACACCTGCTCAGCGGCAGGAGACCCTCACTGGTCATTAACCAACCTACCACAGGCAGGGCAAAGCCCACACCTGCCCAGCGCCAGAATACCCTCGCGGATGATTAACCAACCTACCATAGGCACGGCTAGGCACACACCTGCTCAGCGGCAGGAGACACTCACTGGTGATCAACCACCCTACCCTAGGCGGGTGATTAACCATCCTTCCATAGGCAGCGCCAGGCGCACACACCGGCTCAGCGCCAGGAGACCCTCACTGGTGATTAACCATCCTACCATAGGCAGGGCTAGGCACACACCTGCTCAGCGGCAGGAGACCCTCACTGGTGATTAACTAATCTACCACAGGAAGGGCTAGGCACACACCTGCTCAGCGCCAGGAGACCCTCACTGGTGATTAACCATCCTACCATAGGCAGGGCTAGGCACACACCTGCTCAGCGGCAAGAGACCCTCACTGGTGATTAACCAATCTACCACAGGAAGGGCTAGGCACACACCTGCTCAGCGCCAGGAGACCCTCACTGGTGATTAACCATCCTACCATAGGCAGGGCTAGGCACACACCTGCTCAGCGGCAGGAGACCCTCACTGGTCATTAACCAACCTACCACAGGCAGGGCAAAGCACACACCTGCCCAGCGCCAGTAGACCCTCGCAGGTGATTAACCAATCTACCATAGGCACGGCTAGACACACACCTGCTCAGAGCCAGGACATACTCACTGGTGATTAACCATCCTACCACAGGAAGGGCAAGGCACATACACCTGCTCAGCACCAGTAGTCCCTCACGGGTGATTAACCAATCTACCACAGGCAGGGCTAGGCACGCACCTGCTCATCACAAGGAGACCCTCACTGGTGATTAACCATCCTACACTAGGCAGGGCAAGGCACATACACCTACTCAGCACCAGTAGACCCTCGCAGGTGATTAACCAACCTACCATAGGCAGGGCTCGGCGCACACACCTGCTCAGCGGCAGGAGACCCTCACTGGTGATCAACCACCCTACCCTAGGCGGGTGATTAACCATCCTTCCATAGGCAGCGCCAGGCACACACACCGGCTCAGCGCCAGGAGACCCTCACTGGTGATTAACCAATTTACCACAGGAAGGGCTAGGCACACACCTGCTCAGCGGCAGGAGACCCTCACTGGTGATTAACCAATCTACCACAGGAAGGGCTAGGCACACACCTGCTCAGCACCAGGAGACCCTCACTGGTGATTAACCATCCTACCACAAGCAGGGCTAGGCACACACCTGCTCAGAGCCAGGAGACCCTCACTGGTGATTAACCATCCTACCATAGGCAGGGCTAGGCACACACCTGCTCAGCGGCAGGAGACCCTCACTGGTGATTAACCATCCTACCATAGGCAGGGCTAGGCACACACCTGCTCAGCGGCAGGAGACCCTCACTGGTGATTAACCATCCTACCATAGGCAGGGCTAGGCACACACCTGCTCAGCGGCAGGAGACCCTCACTGGTGATTAACCATCCTACCATAGGCAGGGCTAGGCACACACCTGCTCAGAGCCAGGAGACCCTCACTTGTGATCAACCACTCTACCCTAGGCGGGTGATTAACCATCCTTCCATAGGCAGCGCCAGGCACACACACCGGCTCAGCGCCAGGAGACCCTCACTGGTGATTAACCATCCTACCATAGGCAGGGCTAGGCACACACCTGCTCAGCGGCAGGAGACCCTCACTGGTGATTAACCAATCTACCACAGGAAGGGCTAGGCACACACCTGCTCAGCGGCAGGAGACCCTCACTGGTGATTAACCATCCTACCATAGGCAGGGCTAGGCACACACCTGCTCAGCGGCAGGAGACCCTCACTGGTGATTAACCATCCTACCATAGGCAGGGCTAGGCACACACCTGCTCAGAGCCAGGAGACCCTCACTTGTGATCAACCACTCTACCCTAGGCGGGTGATTAACCATCCTTCCATAGGCAGCGCCAGGCACACACACCGGCTCAGCGCCAGGAGACCCTCACTGGTGATTAACCATCCTACCATAGGCAGGGCTAGGCACACACCTGCTCAGCGGCAGGAGACCCTCACTGGTGATTAACCAATCTACCACAGGAAGGGCTGGGCACACACCTGCTCAGCGCCAGGAGACCCTCACTGGTGATTAACCATCCTACCATAGGCAGGGCTAGGCACACACCTGCTCAGCGGCAAGAGACCCTCACTGGTCATTAACCATCCTACCACAGGCAGGGGTAGGTACGCATCTGCTCAGCGGCAGGAGACCCTCACTGGTGATTAACCAATCTACCACAGGAAGGGCTAGGCACACACCTGCTCAGCGCCAGGAGACCCTCACTGGTGATTAACCATCCTACCATAGGCAGGGCTAGGCACACACCTGCTCAGCGGCAGGAGACCCTCACTGGTGATTAACCAACCTACCACAGGAAGGGCTAGGCACACACCTGCTCAGCGGCAGGAGACCCTCACTGGTCATTAACCAACCTACCACAGGCAGGGCAAAGCACACACCTGCTCAGCGGCAGGAGACCCTCACTGGTGATTAACCAATCTACCACAGGAAGGGCAAGGCACGCACCTGCTCAGCGCCAGGAGACCCTCACTGGTGATTAACCATCCCACCACAGGCAGGGCTAGGTACGCACCTGCTCAGCGGCAGGAGACCCTCACTGGTGATTAACCAATCTACCACAGGAAGGGCTAGGCACACACCTGCTCAGCCGCAGGAGACCCTCACTGGTCATTAACCAACCTACCACAGGCAGGGCAAAGCCCACACCTGCCCAGCGCCAGAATACCCTCGCGGATGATTAACCAACCTACCATAGGCACGGCTAGGCACACACCTGCTCAGCGGCAGGAGACACTCACTGGTGATCAACCACCCTACCCTAGGCGGGTGATTAACCATCCTTCCATAGGCAGCGCCAGGCGCACACACCGGCTCAGCGCCAGGAGACCCTCACTGGTGATTAACCATCCTACCATAGGCAGGGCTAGGCACACACCTGCTCAGCGGCAGGAGACCCTCACTGGTGATTAACTAATCTACCACAGGAAGGGCTAGGCACACACCTGCTCAGCGCCAGGAGACCCTCACTGGTGATTAACCATCCTACCATAGGCAGGGCTAGGCACACACCTGCTCAGCGGCAAGAGACCCTCACTGGTGATTAACCAATCTACCACAGGAAGGGCTAGGCACACACCTGCTCAGCGCCAGGAGACCCTCACTGGTGATTAACCATCCTACCATAGGCAGGGCTAGGCACACACCTGCTCAGCGGCAGGAGACCCTCACTGGTCATTAACCAACCTACCACAGGCAGGGCAAAGCACACACCTGCCCAGCGCCAGTAGACCCTCGCAGGTGATTAACCAATCTACCATAGGCACGGCTAGACACACACCTGCTCAGAGCCAGGACATACTCACTGGTGATTAACCATCCTACCACAGGAAGGGCAAGGCACATACACCTGCTCAGCACCAGTAGTCCCTCACGGGTGATTAACCAATCTACCACAGGCAGGGCTAGGCACGCACCTGCTCATCACAAGGAGACCCTCACTGGTGATTAACCATCCTACACTAGGCAGGGCAAGGCACATACACCTACTCAGCACCAGTAGACCCTCGCAGGTGATTAACCAACCTACCATAGGCAGGGCTCGGCGCACACACCTGCTCAGCGGCAGGAGACCCTCACTGGTGATCAACCACCCTACCCTAGGCGGGTGATTAACCATCCTTCCATAGGCAGCGCCAGGCACACACACCGGCTCAGCGCCAGGAGACCCTCACTGGTGATTAACCAATTTACCACAGGAAGGGCTAGGCACACACCTGCTCAGCGGCAGGAGACCCTCACTGGTGATTAACCAATCTACCACAGGAAGGGCTAGGCACACACCTGCTCAGCACCAGGAGACCCTCACTGGTGATTAACCATCCTACCACAAGCAGGGCTAGGCACACACCTGCTCAGAGCCAGGAGACCCTCACTGGTGATTAACCATCCTACCATAGGCAGGGCTAGGCACACACCTGCTCAGCGGCAGGAGACCCTCACTGGTGATTAACCATCCTACCATAGGCAGGGCTAGGCACACACCTGCTCAGCGGCAGGAGACCCTCACTGGTGATTAACCATCCTACCATAGGCAGGGCTAGGCACACACCTGCTCAGCGGCAGGAGACCCTCACTGGTGATTAACCATCCTACCATAGGCAGGGCTAGGCACACACCTGCTCAGAGCCAGGAGACCCTCACTTGTGATCAACCACTCTACCCTAGGCGGGTGATTAACCATCCTTCCATAGGCAGCGCCAGGCACACACACCGACTCAGCGCCAGGAGACCCTCACTGGTGATTAACCATCCTACCATAGGCAGGGCTAGGCACACACCTGCTCAGCGGCAGGAGACCCTCACTGGTGATTAACCATCCTACCATAGGCAGGGCTAGGCACACACCTGCTCAGCGGCAGGAGACCCTCACTGGTGATTAACCATCCTACCATAGGCAGGGCTAGGCACACACCTGCTCAGCGGCAGGAGACCCTCACTGGTGATTAACCATCCTACCATAGGCAGGGCTAGGCACACACCTGCTCAGAGCCAGGAGACCCTCACTTGTGATCAACCACTCTACCCTAGGCGGGTGATTAACCATCCTTCCATAGGCAGCGCCAGGCACACACACCGACTCAGCGCCAGGAGACCCTCACTGGTGATTAACCATCCTACCATAGGCAGGGCTAGGCACACACCTGCTCAGCGGCAGGAGACCCTCACTGGTGATTAACCAATCTACCACAGGAAGGGCTAGGCACACACCTGCTCAGCGCCAGGAGACCCTCACTAGTGATTAACCATCCTTCCATAGGCAGCGCCAGGCGCACACACCGGCTCAGCGCCAGGAGACCCTCACTGGTGATTAACCATCCTACCATAGGCAGGGCTAGGCACACACCTGCTCAGCGGCAGGAGACCCTCACTGGTGATTAACTAATCTACCACAGGAAGGGCTAGGCACACACCTGCTCAGCGCCAGGAGACCCTCACTGGTGATTAACCATCCTACCATAGGCAGGGCTAGGCACACACCTGCTCAGCGGCAAGAGACCCTCACTGGTGATTAACCAATCTACCACAGGAAGGGCTAGGCACACACCTGCTCAGCGCCAGGAGACCCTCACTGGTGATTAACCATCCTACCATAGGCAGGGCTAGGCACACACCTGCTCAGCGGCAGGAGACCCTCACTGGTCATTAACCAACCTACCACAGGCAGGGCAAAGCACACACCTGCCCAGCGCCAGTAGACCCTCGCAGGTGATTAACCAATCTACCATAGGCACGGCTAGACACACACCTGCTCAGAGCCAGGACATACTCACTGGTGATTAACCATCCTACCACAGGAAGGGCAAGGCACATACACCTGCTCAGCACCAGTAGTCCCTCACGGGTGATTAACCAATCTACCACAGGCAGGGCTAGGCACGCACCTGCTCATCACAAGGAGACCCTCACTGGTGATTAACCATCCTACACTAGGCAGGGCAAGGCACATACACCTACTCAGCACCAGTAGACCCTCGCAGGTGATTAACCAACCTACCATAGGCAGGGCTCGGCGCACACACCTGCTCAGCGGCAGGAGACCCTCACTGGTGATCAACCACCCTACCCTAGGCGGGTGATTAACCATCCTTCCATAGGCAGCGCCAGGCACACACACCGGCTCAGCGCCAGGAGACCCTCACTGGTGATTAACCAATTTACCACAGGAAGGGCTAGGCACACACCTGCTCAGCGGCAGGAGACCCTCACTGGTGATTAACCAATCTACCACAGGAAGGGCTAGGCACACACCTGCTCAGCACCAGGAGACCCTCACTGGTGATTAACCATCCTACCACAAGCAGGGCTAGGCACACACCTGCTCAGAGCCAGGAGACCCTCACTGGTGATTAACCATCCTACCATAGGCAGGGCTAGGCACACACCTGCTCAGCGGCAGGAGACCCTCACTGGTGATTAACCATCCTACCATAGGCAGGGCTAGGCACACACCTGCTCAGCGGCAGGAGACCCTCACTGGTGATTAACCATCCTACCATAGGCAGGGCTAGGCACACACCTGCTCAGCGGCAGGAGACCCTCACTGGTGATTAACCATCCTACCATAGGCAGGGCTAGGCACACACCTGCTCAGAGCCAGGAGACCCTCACTTGTGATCAACCACTCTACCCTAGGCGGGTGATTAACCATCCTTCCATAGGCAGCGCCAGGCACACACACCGGCTCAGCGCCAGGAGACCCTCACTGGTGATTAACCATCCTACCATAGGCAGGGCTAGGCACACACCTGCTCAGCGGCAGGAGACCCTCACTGGTGATTAACCAATCTACCACAGGAAGGGCTAGGCACACACCTGCTCAGCGGCAGGAGACCCTCACTGGTGATTAACCATCCTACCATAGGCAGGGCTAGGCACACACCTGCTCAGCGGCAGGAGACCCTCACTGGTGATTAACCATCCTACCATAGGCAGGGCTAGGCACACACCTGCTCAGAGCCAGGAGACCCTCACTTGTGATCAACCACTCTACCCTAGGCGGGTGATTAACCATCCTTCCATAGGCAGCGCCAGGCACACACACCGGCTCAGCGCCAGGAGACCCTCACTGGTGATTAACCATCCTACCATAGGCAGGGCTAGGCACACACCTGCTCAGCGGCAGGAGACCCTCACTGGTGATTAACCAATCTACCACAGGAAGGGCTGGGCACACACCTGCTCAGCGCCAGGAGACCCTCACTGGTGATTAACCATCCTACCATAGGCAGGGCTAGGCACACACCTGCTCAGCGGCAAGAGACCCTCACTGGTCATTAACCATCCTACCACAGGCAGGGGTAGGTACGCATCTGCTCAGCGGCAGGAGACCCTCACTGGTGATTAACCAATCTACCACAGGAAGGGCTAGGCACACACCTGCTCAGCGCCAGGAGACCCTCACTGGTGATTAACCATCCTACCATAGGCAGGGCTAGGCACACACCTGCTCAGCGGCAGGAGACCCTCACTGGTGATTAACCAACCTACCACAGGAAGGGCTAGGCACACACCTGCTCAGCGGCAGGAGACCCTCACTGGTCATTAACCAACCTACCACAGGCAGGGCAAAGCACACACCTGCTCAGCGGCAGGAGACCCTCACTGGTGATTAACCAATCTACCACAGGAAGGGCAAGGCACGCACCTGCTCAGCGCCAGGAGACCCTCACTGGTGATTAACCATCCCACCACAGGCAGGGCTAGGTACGCACCTGCTCAGCGGCAGGAGACCCTCACTGGTGATTAACCAATCTACCACAGGAAGGGCTAGGCACACACCTGCTCAGCCGCAGGAGACCCTCACTGGTCATTAACCAACCTACCACAGGCAGGGCAAAGCCCACACCTGCCCAGCGCCAGAATACCCTCGCGGATGATTAACCAACCTACCATAGGCACGGCTAGGCACACACCTGCTCAGCGGCAGGAGACACTCACTGGTGATCAACCACCCTACCCTAGGCGGGTGATTAACCATCCTTCCATAGGCAGCGCCAGGCGCACACACCGGCTCAGCGCCAGGAGACCCTCACTGGTGATTAACCATCCTACCATAGGCAGGGCTAGGCACACACCTGCTCAGCGGCAGGAGACCCTCACTGGTGATTAACTAATCTACCACAGGAAGGGCTAGGCACACACCTGCTCAGCGCCAGGAGACCCTCACTGGTGATTAACCATCCTACCATAGGCAGGGCTAGGCACACACCTGCTCAGCGGCAAGAGACCCTCACTGGTGATTAACCAATCTACCACAGGAAGGGCTAGGCACACACCTGCTCAGCGCCAGGAGACCCTCACTGGTGATTAACCATCCTACCATAGGCAGGGCTAGGCACACACCTGCTCAGCGGCAGGAGACCCTCACTGGTCATTAACCAACCTACCACAGGCAGGGCAAAGCACACACCTGCCCAGCGCCAGTAGACCCTCGCAGGTGATTAACCAATCTACCATAGGCACGGCTAGACACACACCTGCTCAGAGCCAGGACATACTCACTGGTGATTAACCATCCTACCACAGGAAGGGCAAGGCACATACACCTGCTCAGCACCAGTAGTCCCTCACGGGTGATTAACCAATCTACCACAGGCAGGGCTAGGCACGCACCTGCTCATCACAAGGAGACCCTCACTGGTGATTAACCATCCTACACTAGGCAGGGCAAGGCACATACACCTACTCAGCACCAGTAGACCCTCGCAGGTGATTAACCAACCTACCATAGGCAGGGCTCGGCGCACACACCTGCTCAGCGGCAGGAGACCCTCACTGGTGATCAACCACCCTACCCTAGGCGGGTGATTAACCATCCTTCCATAGGCAGCGCCAGGCACACACACCGGCTCAGCGCCAGGAGACCCTCACTGGTGATTAACCAATTTACCACAGGAAGGGCTAGGCACACACCTGCTCAGCGGCAGGAGACCCTCACTGGTGATTAACCAATCTACCACAGGAAGGGCTAGGCACACACCTGCTCAGCACCAGGAGACCCTCACTGGTGATTAACCATCCTACCACAAGCAGGGCTAGGCACACACCTGCTCAGAGCCAGGAGACCCTCACTGGTGATTAACCATCCTACCATAGGCAGGGCTAGGCACACACCTGCTCAGCGGCAGGAGACCCTCACTGGTGATTAACCATCCTACCATAGGCAGGGCTAGGCACACACCTGCTCAGCGGCAGGAGACCCTCACTGGTGATTAACCATCCTACCATAGGCAGGGCTAGGCACACACCTGCTCAGCGGCAGGAGACCCTCACTGGTGATTAACCATCCTACCATAGGCAGGGCTAGGCACACACCTGCTCAGAGCCAGGAGACCCTCACTTGTGATCAACCACTCTACCCTAGGCGGGTGATTAACCATCCTTCCATAGGCAGCGCCAGGCACACACACCGACTCAGCGCCAGGAGACCCTCACTGGTGATTAACCATCCTACCATAGGCAGGGCTAGGCACACACCTGCTCAGCGGCAGGAGACCCTCACTGGTGATTAACCAATCTACCACAGGAAGGGCTAGGCACACACCTGCTCAGCGCCAGGAGACCCTCACTAGTGATTAACCATCCTACCATAGGCAGGGCTAGGCACACACCTGCTCAGCACCAGGAGATCCTCACTGGTGATTAACCATCCTACCATAGGCAGGGCTAGGCACACACCTGCTCAGCGGCAGGAGACCCTCACTGGTGATTAACCATCCTACCATAGGCAGGGCTAGGCACACACCTGCTCAGCGGCAGGAGACCCTCACTGGTGATTAACCATCCTACCATAGGCAGGGCTAGGCACACACCTGCTCAGCGGCAGGAGACCCTCACTGGTGATTAACCATCCTACCATAGGCAGGGCTAGGCACACACCTGCTCAGAGCCAGGAGACCCTCACTTGTGATTAACCATCCTACCCTAGGCAGGGGTAGGCACACACCTGCTCAGAGCCAGGAGACCCTCACTGGTGATTAACCAATCTACCACAGGAAGGGCAAGGCACACACCTGCTCAGCGCCAGGAGACCCTCACTGGTGATTAACCAATCTACCTCAGGAAGGGCAAGGCACGCACCTGCTCAGAGCCAGGAGACCCTCACTGGTGATTAACCATCCTACCACAGGCAGGGCTAGGTACGCATCTGCTCAGCGGCAGGAGACCCTCACTGGTGATTAACCAATCTACCACAGGAAGGGCTAGGCACACACCTGCTCAGCGCCAGGAGACCCTCACTGGTGATTAACCATCCTACCATAGGCAGGGCTAGGCACACACCTGCTCAGCGGCAGGAGACCCTCACTGGTGATTAACCAATCTACCACAGGAAGGGCTGGGCACACACCTGCTCAGCGCCAGGAGACCCTCACTGGTGATTAACCATCCTACCATAGGCAGGGCTAGGCACACACCTGCTCAGCGGCAAGAGACCCTCACTGGTCATTAACCATCCTACCACAGGCAGGGCTAGGTACGCATCTGCTCAGCGGCAGGAGACCCTCACTGGTGATTAACCAATCTACCACAGGAAGGGCTAGGCACACACCTGCTCAGCGCCAGGAGACCCTCACTGGTGATTAACCATCCTACCATAGGCAGGGCTAGGCACACACCTGCTCAGCGGCAGGAGACCCTCACTGGTGATTAACCAACCTACCACAGGAAGGGCTAGGCACACACCTGCTCAGCGGCAGGAGACCCTCACTGGTCATTAACCAACCTACCACAGACAGGGCAAAGCACACACCTGCTCAGCGGCAGGAGACCCTCACTGGTGATTAACCAATCTACCACAGGAAGGGCAAGGCACGCACCTGCTCAGCGCCAGGAGACCCTCACTGGTGATTAACCATCCCACCACAGGCAGGGCTAGGTACGCACCTGCTCAGCGGCAGGAGACCCTCACTGGTGATTAACCAATCTACCATAGGAAGGGCTAGGCACTCACCTGCTCAGCGGCAGGAGACCCTCACTGGTCATTAACCAACCTACCACAGGCAGGGCAAAGCACACACCTGCCCAGCGCCAGAATACCCTCGCGGATGATTAACCAACCTACCATAGGCACGGCTAGGCACACACCTGCTCAGCGGCAGGAGACACTCACTGGTGATCAACCACCCTACCCTAGGCGGGTGATTAACCATCCTTCCATAGGCAGCGCCAGGCGCACACACCGGCTCAGCGCCAGAAGACCCTCACTGGTGATTAACCATCCTACCATAGGCAGGGCTAGGCACACACCTGCTCAGCGGCAGGAGACCCTCACTGGTGATTAACTAATCTACCACAGGAAGGGCTAGGCACACACCTGCTCAGCGCCAGGAGACCCTCACTGGTGATTAACCATCCTACCATAGGCAGGGCTAGGCACACACCTGCACAGCGGCAAGAGACCCTCACTGGTGATTAACCAATCTACCACAGGAAGGGCTAGGCACACACCTGCTCAGCGCCAGGAGACCCTCACTGGTGATTAACCATCCTACCATAGGCAGGGCTAGGCACACACCTGCTCAGCGGCAGGAGACCCTCACTGGTCATTAACCAACCTACCACAGGCAGGGCAAAGCACACACCTGGCCAGCGCCAGTAGACCCTCGCAGGTGATTAACCAATCTACCATAGGCACGGCTAGGCACACACCTGCTCAGAGCCAGGACATACTCTCTGGTGATTAACCATCCTACCACAGGAAGGGCAAGGCACATACACCTGCTCAGCACCAGTAGTCCCTCACGGGTGATTAACCAATCTACCACAGGCAGGGCTAGGCACGCACCTGCTCATCACAAGGAGACCCTCACTGGTGATTAACCATCCTACACTAGGCAGGGCAAGGCACATACACCTGCTCAGCACCAGTAGACCCTCGCAGGTGATTAACCAACCTACCATAGGCAGGGCTCGGCGCACACACCTGCTCAGCGGCAGGAGACCCTCACTGGTGATCAACCACCCTACCCTAGGCGGGTGATTAACCATCCTTCCATAGGCAGCGCCAGGCACACACACCGGCTCAGCGCCAGGAGACCCTCACTGGTGATTAACCAATTTACCACAGGAAGGGCTAGGCACACACCTGCTCAGCGGCAGGAGACCCTCACTGGTGATTAACCAATCTACCACAGGAAGGGCTAGGCACACACCTGCTCAGCACCAGGAGACCCTCACTGGTGATTAACCATCCTACCACAAGCAGGGCTAGGCACACACCTGCTCAGAGCCAGGAGCCCCTCAATGGTGATTAACCATCCTACCACAGGAAGGCCTAGGCACACACCTGCGCAGCGGCAGGAGACTTTTACTGGTGATTAACCATCCTACCATAGGCAGGGCTAGGCACACACCTGCTCAGCGGCAGGAGACCCTCACTGGTGATTAACCAATCTACCACAAGAAGGGCTAGGCACACACCTGCTCAGCGCCAGGAGACCCTCACTGGTGATTAACCATCCTACCATAGGCAGGGCTAGGCACACACCTGCTCAGCGGCAGGAGACCCTCACTGGTGATTAACCAATCTACCACAGGAAGGGCTAGGCACACACCTGCTCAGCGGCAGGAGACCCTCACTGGTCATTAACCAACCTACCACAGGCAGGGCAAAGCACACACCTGCCCAGCGCCAGAATACCCTCGCGGATGATTAACCAACCTACCATAGGCACGGCTAGGCACACACCTGCTCAGCGGCAGGAGACAATCACTGGTGATCAACCACCCTACCCTAGGCGGGTGATTAACCATCCTTCCATAGGCAGCGCCAGGCACACACACCGGCTCAGCGCCAGGAGACCCTCACTGGTGATTAACCATCCTACCATAGGCAGGGCTAGGCACACACCTGCTCAGCGGCAGGAGACCCTCACTGGTGATTAACCAATCTACCACAGGAAGGGCTAGGCACACACCTGCTCAGCGCCAGGAGACCCTCACTGGTGATTAACCATCCTACCATAGGCAGGGCTAGGCACACACCTGCTCAGCACCAGGAGACCCTCACTGGTGATTAACCATCCTACCATAGGCAGGGCTAGGCACACACCTGCTCAGCGGCAGGAGACCCTCACTGGTGATTAACCAATCTACCACAGGAAGGGCTAGGCACACACCTGCTCAGGGCCAGGAGACCCTCACTGGTGATTAACCATCCTACCATAGGCAGGGCTAGGCACACACCTGCTCAGCGGCAAGAGACCCTCACTGGTGATTAACCAATCTACCACAGGAAGGGCTAGGCACACACCTGCTCAGCGGCAGGAGACCCTCACTGGTGATTAACCATCCTACCATAGGCAGGGCTAGGCACACACCTGCTCAGCGTCAGGAGACCCTCACTGGTGATCAACCACCCTACCCTAGGCGGGTGATTAACCATCCTTCCATAGGCAGCGCCAGGCACACACACCGGCTCAGCGCCAGGAGACCCTCACTGGTGATTAACCATCCTACCATAGGCAGGGCTAAGCACACACCTGCTCAGCGGCAGGAGACCCTCACTGGTGATTAACCAACCTACCACAGGAAGGGCTAGGCACACACCTGCTCAGCGCCAGGAGACCCTCACTGGTGATTAACCATCCTACACTAGGCAGGGCTAGGCACACACCTGCTCAGAGCCAGGAGACCCTCACTGGTGATTAACCATCCTTCCATAGGCAGCGCCAGGCACACACACCGGCTCAGCGTCAGGAGACCTTGGCGGGTGATTAACCAACCTACCATAGGCAGCGCCAGGCGCGCACGCCTGCTCAGTACCAGGAGACCCTGGCGGGTGATTAACCATCCTACCCCAGGCAGCACTAGGCACACACCTGCTCAGCGCCATGATATCCCCACAGGTGATTAACAAACCTACCACAGGCAGGGCTAGTCACACTCCTGCTCACGCCAGGAGACCCTTGTGGGTGATGGTGCACTTTACAAATACACATAACATGATTATTAACCATAAACCACAGATCCCCTTCGTGTCCCAGAATCCCCGTATCCAGGAAGAGCTCTGATCCGAGGCCTACTGATACATGAGGCCGTTCACAATCTGCAGACTTTCCATACCTCAGACCCGTGCTTCATCTAACATACCTGATCCAGAATACCACAAACCACCATGTATGGAAGACCCCCACATGCCCAACCCAAGATGTGCTCACAGCCGCAACATGCACCACCACTGCATCTCACACACCTTCACTTACTACCACAGACCATCTGATACCACAGACATATATGTACCTTCGGACTACCACACCTCCGATTTCTACAATCCTCAAACCACTCCCTACTCGAAACGACATTTTACCTTATAATCCCATTTAAAAAGAGCACCAGAACTCCATCTACACCAAAGCAGCTGAACTCCAGACCACTACACACATTAGACCCCCATGAGCCACATACCGCCCTCCACCACTAACCATAAACTTCAGACCCCTTATATAACCGATGCCTCCTTGTACCTCTGGCACTACAAAGCACCCCAGTCCACCATATGCCTCAGACCTTTATGTATATCAGATATCAATGCACCACTAGGTACATTAACAGCAAGAGGGTGCTGTAAAACCATGGAAATGCCATAGACGCGAAGACAAATGAACACTGTACCCACCGGTGGTCTGTATGAACTTGGAGGTTTTTACAACACACCAATGGTATTGAAAGGCAGTTGGGTTGGGGTAGGGTCAGTCATATCTTGAGGGGAGGCATATGTAACACTAATGTAGTCTCACATGCTGACCAGCCCCCAACCACCCCTATTTCGCTGGTAAAGACAGCCCCCTCCACAGGGAAGAGATAATACTGCCCCTCCCCTGGTAACCGTTGAGCGAGGGGAAGCTGAGCTGCCACTGGGTGACTCAAGAGCTGTTGCCCGCCACCATGAGAGGCGCAGCTGTTAGTGCCTCTTGCACGCCTCTCTGGTGCATTGCACAAGCATCCCACAGTGACCACAACTGCAGAAGGGTCTCCTCTGCCAACTGTTGGTGGGAGGTGCAGTGCGGGTGGAGCAGCAATGCTTTAAAGCCTTGTGCTTCTGTCACCGGAGTCTACAGGGAAAATGACCTAGCTACCTGCATGATCTCTTGACCCGCTACAATCCTACTCGTCATCTGAGATCAACAGGAGCTCACCTGCTCAAAGTCCCAAAAATCCAAAGGGCGAGGATGGGTGCGTGCTCATTTGGCTATTTGGCAGCCAAAAATTGGAATACACCACCGCCTCCACTTCGCACGGAATCATCTGAAAGTGTCTTTCGGAGAGGCTTGAAAACCTGGCTCTACCAGATGTGAGCTCTGCCGGCCTTGCCCAGCCCCGCATGTAGCTGTTTCTAGCGCGGGGACACACCAGTCGGTGTCACCAGGCGCTTTATAAATGATTTATTATTGTGACAAGTTGGCCTGGTATATGCTGTTCACTAATTAAAGTGGACACCTTGCACCAGAACAATTCGACTCTTATGGTAGATAGGTTTAAGACAACCTTTATAGAAAGCTATCCTAATGGTAGCTGTGGAGAGCAGCCTTCAGGCTAAGTCTTGAAGGAATGTAAAGCAGCTTGTTTTACCACACAATCTCTTGACTCACCAAATGAAAAGACACCACACAGGTATATATATCAAATATATATGTATTTATTAATAAACACTCTCTACTAATCTCTTTATGAGATTAGAGGATAGGAACATATGTACAAGTCAAATGTTATCAGGATAAGTTTAGCACAATTGAATATTACAATCTTAGTTTGCTAGACCTAGGTCTAGGGCATCTAGAATCGAGGGACCCCCAAGAACCACCCCAAGTAGTTGTAGGAGACCCACAGGGGACGGACGCGGTGACCTGGCACCGATGCGAATCCTGTACGAGTCTATGCACTCAGACGCGATTGAAATATCAATATTAAAGGTCCCTTGAGTGTTCGAGGCGAACACACCGATCGGTCCTTGTACGAGTCGAAGGACGCGGTTACAGATGGTATTGCAAGGGAGTTGGACGCGGTGTGTCTAACACAGACGCGAACCAGGTACGAGTCAGTGCGATAGTCGCACTTGGAAAGTTAGAGTTTTAGGGCACTTCGAGGGAAGCTACAAGCAAGTCACTTACAGGGTAAGTAGTTCTAGGGCCCACACCCACAGGAGCACTGTAGTGCTGAAGTTACCTCACCCAGGGGAGCCGGGTGCATAGGTGTTCTTTGGTGTCGGGTCGCGGCGTCGTTTTCAATGGGAGCCAGTGAAGTCTTGCTGCTTGCGGCGACAGGAGAAGTGTCCGGAGGAATCCAAGCCTGGATTCAGAAGATGGAAGAGCTGAAAGCAGAGGGGGACAGTGTTCAAAGTCACTTGGCAGTGACTCGGGGCAAGGAAGATGGATGCCCACCGTCGTCGCAAGATTCAGGTCGTCCGCGGTTGCCTTGACTCTTCAGCCACGAGGTCCAGGAGGCGTTGACGACGACCAGGAGCTGGATTTGGCTTGTCCCACGATGTCTGCAGCTTACTGCGGTGTCGGCAACTCGATCGGAGCGAACAAGCCTTGGTAACAGCAAGTCTCGGGGAAAGCGTGAAGAGACAATGGCGCAGACCAGCAAGGTCTGTGGAACTCACCCAGCGAGGGTAAGTCAGGGCAGGCCTGGAGCAACCAGGGAGCCCTTTGGTTTCTTTAGAAAGTCTTCTGGGGACCCACAAGCCGGCTGGCAAGGGATCGCGAAGACGCCTCGGGAGGATTCTCTCACAGGGGCCCACGGTCACTCGGGACGTGGTAGGCCTCTGATCTTAGGAGGGATTCCTGCTGGAGACTGGAACCACACGTGGTCCAAAGCACAAGTTTGTGGAACGTTGTGAGGGGTTGCACTCGACAATAGTGTACGGTACCCAGGGGTCGCGGTTCCTCGTTACTCTTGGGGTCCACTGGCCTCAGCTTCGCTGGGGACTCACGATGGCCTTGGAGAAGTCAGGAAATCTACTTCTTGGGCTGCAGGGACTTCGGACTCCGGCGGGAGCGGCGTAGTTTGCGACCGTCGTTTGTAGTTTTTGGTGCCTGCCAAGCAGGGGAGTCACTCCTTGACTCCAAGGGAGATTCTTCAGTCTTCCAAAGGTAGTGGAACGTCGAAGGTCCGGGATTCTTCTTGTAGAGCGTCGTCCAGGGAAATCTAGGGTGCAATGCACAGGTTCCCCCTCTTATACCAAAAGAAGGGGAGGGACTAGCTCTATGACCCTACCTATGGGAGGGTCAGGGGAGTGGGTGGCTACACCCACTTCCCTTTGTCCAGTTTCGCGCCAGCGCAGGGACAGGTAGCCCCTGAGCTGGTTTGAACTGGCATATGCACAGAGGAGCCTTCTGCTCCCCCAGTGCAGGACTTCAAAGCACTCTAAGAGTGCACCCACCCAGCCCCAATACACTAAACCCTGTCTGGGAGGTGGTCACACCCCTTGGGACAGGATATCTATTGTTGGGCTTCCTCCACTGCGAGTGTTGGTCATCAGCAGGAGGGCAGCCCAGTGTCTGTGACTGGTGGCATCCATTTTGTGATGCCAGGGCTCTGCAAGATTCTACCGCGTTTCCACAGTAGGTACATGTCTATCCCTCTAGAAGGGTGGAATGCTACCCCCGCCGCCAGGACTGGCGGGGGGGGTAGTATTCCAAGATGTTTGACACCAAACACGACATGTTTCGATGCAGCCATTCCAAAGTTAGAATTTTACCGCAAGGATATAATGCACTTAAAAGTATATGGTTTAACCGCATCCACAAACAGCACCAGAGAATGGACTCTGAGAGCTGCAGAGGGGCCCTGCTCAGGCAGAGGCACCCCCTCACATAGAAGCCAAGCACCCTGCCCTCAGGATTGATAGGGCCTGCCTTAGGGGTGACTGATAGGGTTATATGTGTGTGCAGGAGAGATATAGGGAACCTATATCTCAGTGAGGGGTGCTAGCACTTCCTCACTCAGGCTGCAGTAGCAGGCCTGTGGTGTCAGATTTAGTCTGCTTCCCAGGGGTGGCATAATACATGCTTCAGCCCCTGGTAGGCCTGTGAAGGACCTATGCCCTTGGCACCTAAGGTACCATATACTAGGGACTCATAAGGTACCACAGTATCCAATCACTAGTGCACCTAGAGTGCACTCCAAGTCGTTCAGAGAGAACAGAGAGGCTGGGGCCCTGATTAGCAGGGGCCCAGCCAGACTATAGCCAGAAACCAGTGTAAACATCAGAAAAAAGTGGGGGCAACATAAGAGGCAGATCCTACTCTCCTACACAAGCCCCCCCAAACGCAGGGACACTAAACTAACCTTGACCAGTTGAGTCTTCGTGTTCAAAGTGGAAATACCTTGAGAGTCCATCTGCATTGGCATGTTGGGTCCCAGGTCTATGTTCCACTGTATAGTCCATCCCCTGTAGGGAAATGGACCACCTCAAAAGTTTTGGGTTTTCTCCTTTCATTTGTTTAAGCCATAGGAGGGGCTTGTGGTTGGTCTGAACTATGAAGTGAGTACCAAACAAGTATGGCCTCAGCTTCTTCAGGGCCCATACCACAGCAAAGGCCTCCTCTCTATAGCTGACCAACGTTTCTCTCTAGGGGTCAGCCTTCTGCTAATAAAAGCTACTGGCTGGTCTTGACCTTCATCATTCAGTTGAGACAGTACAGCTCCCACACCCAGCTCAGAAGCATCTGTTTGGACAATGAACTTTTTGGTGTAGTCTGGACTCTGTAAGACGGGGGCAGTGCACATGGCCTGCTTTAGGTCTTCAAATGCCTTTTGACAGCTAGCTGTCCACTGAACCTTTTTTGGCATTTTCTTGGAGGTCAGATCATTCAAGGGGGTCACTATAGATCCATATCCCTTGACAAACCTCCTATAGTACCCAGATAGGCCTAAGAAGGCTCTCACCTGTGTCTGGGTGGTTGGAGCAACCCATTCCATTATGGTCTGGATCTTGCTCTGTAAAGGCTGAACCTGGCCTCCACCTACAAGGTGGCCCAGGTACACAACCTGACTCTGCCCTATCTGGCACTTAGTGGCCTTAATAGTGAGGCCTGCCTTTTGCAGGGCCTCCAAAACATTCCTGAGGTGGACCAGGTGATCCTGCCAGGAGGAACTAAAGACAGCAATATCATCTAGATAAGCTGAGCAATAAGTTTCCATCCCTGTCAGAACTTTATTCACCAACCTCTGGAAAGTGGCAGGTGCATTTTTCAATCCAAAGGGCATCACCACAAAGTGGTAGTGCCCACCAGGGGTCGAAAATGCTGTCTTGGCTTTTGCATCATCAGCTAATCTGATCTGCCAGTAGCCAGCTGTTAGGTCAAACGTGCTTAGATACTTGGCTGAGGCCAAAGTATCAATCAGCTCATCTGCCCTTGGTATGGGATAGGCATCAGTCCTAGTGACTGCATTGAGGCCTCTGTAGTCTACACAAAACCTCATTTCTTTCTTACCACCCTGGGTATGAGGCTTGGGTACCAGGACTACTGGACTAGCCCAAGGGCTATCTGAAGGCTCAATTACACCTAGCTCCAACATTTTCTGGACTTCAGTCCTGATACAGTCCCTGACATGGTCAGGTTGCCTGTAGATTTTATTCTTGACAGGCAGACTGTCTCCAGTGTCCACCTCGTGGGTGCACCAGGAAGTCTGACTAGGGGTCAGGCTAAACATATGTCTAAACTGTTGCAGCACTTGTCTGCACTCAGTTTGCTGATGGTCGGTGAGGCTGCTTGCCAAAGCAACACCATCTACTGACCCATCATCAGGGTTCTGAGAGAGCAGGTCAGGGAGAGGGTCACTCTCCTCCTCCTGGTCCTCATCAGTTGCCATGAGCAAGCCCATGTCAGCCCTGTCAACATATGGCTTTAATCTGTTGACATGGAGCACCCTCAGGGGGCTCCTGGGAGTTCCAAGATTCACCAGGTAGGTGACTTCTCCCTTCTGTTCAACTATTGTATGGGGGCCACTCCACTTGTCCTGGAGGGCTGCTGGGGCCACAGGCTCCAACACCCACACTTTCTGCCCTGGCTGGTATACAGTCAGTATAGCCTTTTGGTCATGCCAAGCTTTTTGTAATTCTTGGCTGGCCTCTAGGTTTTTGGTTGCCTTTTTCATGTACTCTGCCATCGGGGAGCGGAGACCAAGTACATAGTCCATCACATCTTGTTTGGGGGCTTGAGAGGTAACTCCCAGCCCTCTTTTACCAAACACAGTGGACCTCTCACAGGATGCCCAAACAGAAGCTCAAATGGGCTGTAGCCAATCCCCTTCTGTGGAACCTCTCTGTAGGCAAACAACAGGCAAGGAAGAAGAAGGTCCCATTTCCGCCTAAGCTTCTCTGGGAGTCCTTTAATCATTCCTTTCAAGGTTTTGTTGAAGCGTTCAACTAAACCATTGCATTGTGGGTGATAGGCGGTGGTGAACTTGTAAGTTACACCACACTCCTTCCACATTGCTTTTAGATATCCTGACATGAAGTTAGTATCTCTGTCAGAAATGACCTCCTTTGGAAAACCCACTCTGGAGAAGCCTCCAATGAGGGCTCTTGCCACCACAGGGGCTGTGGTGGTCCTCAGGGGAATTGCTTCTGGGTACCTGGTGGCATGATCCACTACCACCAGGATAAACCTGTGCCCAAATGCAGTTTGAGGGTCAAGGGGACCAACAATGTCAATCCCTACCCTTTCAAAGGGTACCCCCACCACAGGTAGTGGTATCAGGGGGGCCTTTGTTGTGCACCTGCCTTACCACTGGCTTGGCATGTGACACAGGAGCGACAAAACTCCTTTGTGTCCTCTGACATATGTGGCCAATGAAAATGTGGAACAAGCCTGTCCCAGGTCTTGTTTTGGCCCAAGTGTCCTGCTAAAGGGATGTCGTGTGCTAGGGTCAAGAGGAACCCCCTAAACTTCTGAGGTATTAGCAACCTCCTGGTGGCTCCAGGGGCTGGGTCTCTACCTTCAGAATATAGGAGTCCCTCATCCCAATAAACTTTATGGGACCCACTAGCACTCCCAGCAGCCTCAGCAGCAGCCTGCTGTCTGAGGGGTTCAAGAGAGGGGCAGCACTGTTGCTCCTTCCTCAGATCTTCCCTAGAAGGGCCCCCTGCCCCCAAGAACTCAACCTGATCAGGCTCAAGTCCCTCTGGGGCAGTTCCTTCTTCAGGATCTGCTTCACCTCCCTCTGGGGGTGAATCTGTGATCTGAGACAGAGGGGAAGGCACTGCCTTGATCCTACTGCTCCTCCTCTTGGGAAGCATCTGGTCCATTGTTCCAGGATCCAGAGCTGGTTCAGTGTCATGCATTCTTGCTTGTGACCTGGTCACAGCAAATACCTCCGCAGTGATGCCCAACATCTCAGCATGAGTCCATAACTCTACTTCAGACCAGGCTGAAGTCTCTAGATCATTGCCCAATAGACATTCGACAGGGAGGTCTGCACTGACTACAACCTTCTTGAGGCCAGTTACCCCTCCCCAGGAGAAATTCACAACTGCCAGACTATGGTTGGTCTTGGCGTTGCTTGCATTGGTCACCTGGTACATTTCGCCCAGGATGATCTGTCCAGGGTCCACAAGATCCTCTGCCACCATGGTGACACTAGCACCTGTGTCCCTAAATGCCAAAGCCTGTTTGCCATTTATTACAGGCTGCTGTTTGTATTTGCCCAGATTACTGGGACTCACTAGGAAGGACATATTAAGGTCTCCCTCACAAATCAGCATTGCCTGAGTGGGTACTCTGACTAGGTCAGAGTCCACTTCAGAACCCAGGGTCAACCCTACTACACCCTTATTCTGTGTACCACCTCCACCAGTAGCTGAACTAGGGGGAACAGTTGCCTTAGGGGCAGGAGTGGTGGTGGTTTGGTCTTTGGACTTGTTACAGTCAGAAGTCCAGTGCCCTTTCTGTTTACAGAATTTGCACCAGGGCTTCTTTTGGCCTTTTCCCTTGTTGGGTTGTGACTCCCCACCAGATGCAGATTTTTGGGGCCCTTGTGAAGACTTCTGGTCTTTTGACTTATCCCCACCTTTCTCAGAGCCCTTAGGATCTTGCTTCTTGGTGTCACCCCCTTGGTTCTGGGGTTTCTGCCTCACCCTGGTTCTGACCCACTTGTCTGCCTTCTTTCCCAATTCTTGGGGAGAGGTCAGATCCGAGTCCACCAGGTACTGATGCAACAACTGGTTCTGGCAATTATTAAGGATCTGTTCTCTCATCATCAGATTATACAATCCCTTGAAATCAGTAACCCTACTGCCAACCAGCCAACCCTCCAGAGCCTTGGTTGCACAATCAACAAAGTCAGTCCAGTCCTGAGTCTGTGCCTTCTGGGTGTCTCTGAACTTTAACCTGTACTGTTCAGTGGTTAAGCCAAACCCATCTATCAGTGCACTCTTCAGGACTTCATAATCATCAGCATCCTCTTCTCTAACAGTGAGGAGCTTGTCTCTACCTTTATCTGAAAAGGAGAGCCACAAGATTGCTGCCCACTGCTTCTGGGAGACCTGCTGTACTCTACAGGCCCTCTCCATAGCAGTTATCCACTTGTGGATATCATCCCCATTCTGGTAGGGAGGAACAACCTTGCTCAGGTTCCTATGGTCTGGAATAGATTCTCTGCCTCTAGGGACACTGTTGCTGCCACCAAGGGGTTCTAACCCCTCTCGTCGAGAAGCTCTCTGGATCTCCAGGGCTTCTCTATCCAGTGCCAACTGCTTGGTTCTGAGGGCAACTCTTGCTTCCTCATACTGCAGCAGTTTGCACATTCTTTCAGAGGAGGTCTCTCTTATGGGAAAGTATGAGTTCCTCTGGTGGACAAATTCTCTGCCAGAGTGATAAGAGTGCTCAGATTCCCTGGAAGGGGACCTATGCCTCTCATCCACTCTGTCAGTTCTCTTAGGGAGAATTCCTCTGTCCTTTTCAGGCCCCTTGAGGCCAGGCCCTTCAATCACAGAGTCCTGGTCATTCGGATTTTCATCGTCTGACCCAGATACTGTAATTGACCCACCCACTGATTCAGACCCATTAGCTCCTAGAGCCAATCTAAGATCATCTGCTGTCAGCAGATCTATCAGGTGCAGGGTTGAGGGACTCTGTCCTAGTCTCAGGTGTCTTTCAACACACATGGCTCTCAAGTCAGAGAAAGCCATGTCCTTATACTGAGGCTGAGTGGATCCACTAGTTCCACCCTTTAAGGGCATTCTAGTGTTGTGCAGTGTTGTACTACCTACACTAGTTTGTGGCCTACTGATACTAGCTTGAGCTGTAGAAGGGGTGTGCTATCCCTTTACACACAGCTCTAAGTTCAGTAGAACTTATCGATACTAAGCTTGACTTTATATGTACCTTAAGTACCTATAGTGGTTTTCAGTTAGTAATTCAAATAGAGATTTTCTGGTAAAACAATAGCAAGCTGGAATCCCACACGCTGCCCACCAATGTGAGAAGTTGGCCTGGTATATGCTGTTCACTAATTAAAGTGGACACCTTGCACCAGAACAATTCGACTCTTATGGTAGATAGGTTTAAGACAACCTTTATAGAAAGCTATCCTAGTGGTAGCTCTGGAGAGCAGCCTTCAGGCTAAGTCTTGAAGGAATGTAAAGCAGCTTGTTTTACCACACAATCTCTTGAATCACCAAATGAAAAGACACCACACAGGTAAATATATCAAATATATATGTATTTATTAATAAACACTCTCTACTAATCTCTTTATGAGATTAGAGGATAGGAACATATGTACAAGTCAAATGTTATCAGGATAAGTTTAGCACAATTGAATATTACAATCTTAGTTTGCTAGACCTAGGTCTAGGGCATCTAGAATCGAGGGACCCCCAAGAACCACCCCAAGTAGTTGTAGGAGACCCACAGGGGACGGACGCGGTGACCTGGCACCGATGCGAATCCTGTACGAGTCTATGCACTCAGACGCGATTGAAATATCAATATTAAAGGTCCCTTGCATGTTCGAGGCGAACACACCGATCGGTCCTTGTACGAGTCGAAGGACGCGGTTACAGATGGTATTGCAAGGGAGTTGGACGCGGTGTGTCTAACACAGACGCGAACCAGGTACGAGTCAGTGCGATAGTCGCACTTGGAAAGTTAGAGTTTTAGGGCACTTCGAGGGAAGCTACAAGCAAGTCACTTACAGGGTAAGTAGTTCTAGGGCCCACACCCACAGGAGCACCGTAGTGCTGAAGTTACCTCACCCAGGGGAGCCGGGTGCATAGGTGTTCTTTGGTGTCGGGTCGCGGCGTCGTTTTCAATGGGAGCCAGTGAAGTCTTGCTGCTTGCGGCGACAGGAGAAGTGTCCGGAGGAATCCAAGCATCTCACACACCTTCACTTACTACCACAGACCATCTGATACCACAGACATATATGTACCTTCGGACTACCACACCTCCGATTTCTACAATCCTCAAACCACTCCCTACTCGAAACGACATTTTACCTTATAATCCCATTTAAAAAGAGCACCAGAACTCCATCTACACCAAAGCAGCTGAACTCCAGACCACTACACACATTAGACCCCCATGAGCCACATACCGCCCTCCACCACTAACCATAAACTTCAGACCCCTTATATAACCGATGCCTCCTTGTACCTCTGGCACTACAAAGCACCCCAGTCCACCATATGCCTCAGACCTTTATGTATATCAGATATCAATGCACCACTAGGTACATTAACAGCAAGAGGGTGCTGTAAAACCATGGAAATGCCATAGACGCGAAGACAAATGAACACTGTACCCACCGGTGGTCTGTATGAACTTGGAGGTTTTTACAACACACCAATGGTATTGAAAGGCAGTTGGGTTGGGGTAGGGTCAGTCATATCTTGAGGGGAGGCATATGTAACACTAATGTAGTCTCACATGCTGACCAGCCCCCAACCACCCCTATTTCGCTGGTAAAGACAGCCCCCCTCCACAGGGAAGAGATAATACTGCCCCTCCCCTGGTAACCGTTGAGCGAGGGGAAGCTGAGCTGCCACTGGGTGACTCAAGAGCTGTTGCCCGCCACCATGAGAGGCGCAGCTGTTAGTGCCTCTTGCACGCCTCTCTGGTGCATTGCACAAGCATCCCACAGTGACCACAACTGCAGAAGGGTCTCCTCTGCCAACTGTTGGTGGGAGGTGCAGTGCGGGTGGAGCAGCAATGCTTTAAAGCCTTGTGCTTCTGTCACCGGAGTCTACAGGGAAAAGGACCTAGCTACCTGCATGATCTCTTGACCCGCTACAATCCTACTCGTCATCTGAGATCAACAGGAGCTCACCTGCTCAAAGTCCCAAAAATCCAAAGGGCGAGGATGGGTGCGTGCTCATTTGGCTATTTGGCAGCCAAAAATTGGAATACACCACCGCCTCCACTTCGCACGGAATCATCTGAAAGTGTCTTTCGGAGAGGCTTGAAAACCTGGCTCTACCAGATGTGAGCTCTGCCGGCCTTGCCCAGCCCCGCATGTAGCTGTTTCTAGCGCGGGGACACACCAGTCGGTGTCACCAGGCGCTTTATAAATGATTTATTATTGTGACAAGTTGGCCTGGTATATGCTGTTCACTAATTAAAGTGGACACCTTGCACCAGAACAATTCGACTCTTATGGTAGATAGGTTTAAGACAACCTTTATAGAAAGCTATCCTAGTGGTAGCTCTGGAGAGCAGCCTTCAGGCTAAGTCTTGAAGGAATGTAAAGCAGCTTGTTTTACCACACAATCTCTTGACTCACCAAATGAAAAGACACCACACAGGTATATATATCAAATATATATGTATTTATTAATAAACACTCTCTACTAATCTCTTTATGAGATTAGAGGATAGGAACATATGTACAAGTCAAATGTTATCAGGATAAGTTTAGCACAATTGAATATTACAATCTTAGTTTGCTAGACCTAGGTCTAGGGCATCTAGAATCGAGGGACCCCCAAGAACCACCCCAAGTAGTTGTAGGAGACCCACAGGGGACGGACGCGGTGACCTGGCACCGATGCGAATCCTGTACGAGTCTATGCACTCAGACGCGATTGAAATATCAATATTAAAGGTCCCTTGAGTGTTCGAGGCGAACACACCGATCGGTCCTTGTACGAGTCGAAGGACGCGGTTACAGATGGTATTGCAAGGGAGTTGGACGCGGTGTGTCTAACACAGACGCGAACCAGGTACGAGTCAGTGCGATAGTCGCACTTGGAAAGTTAGAGTTTTAGGGCACTTCGAGGGAAGCTACAAGCAAGTCACTTACAGGGTAAGTAGTTCTAGGGCCCACACCCACAGGAGCACTGTAGTGCTGAAGTTACCTCACCCAGGGAGCCGGGTGCATAGGTGTTCTTTGGTGTCGGGTCGCGGCGTCGTTTTCAATGGGAGCCAGTGAAGTCTTGCTGCTTGCGGCGACAGGAGAAGTGTCCGGAGGAATCCAAGCCTGGATTCAGAAGATGGAAGAGCTGAAAGCAGAGGGGGACAGTGTTCAAAGTCACTTGGCAGTGACTCGGGGCAAGGAAGATGGATGCCCACCGTCGTCGCAAGATTCAGGTCGTCCGCGGTTGCCTTGACTCTTCAGCCACGAGGTCCAGGAGGCGCTTGACGACGACCAGGAGCTGGATTTGGCTTGTCCCACGATGTCTGCAGCTTACTGCGGTGTCGGCAACTCGATCGGAGCGAACAAGCCTTGGTAACAGCAAGTCTCGGGGAAAGCGTGAAGAGACAATGGCGCAGACCAGCAAGGTCTGTGGAACTCACCCAGCGAGGGTAAGTCAGGGCAGGCCTGGAGCAACCAGGGAGCCCTTTGGTTTCTTTAGAAAGTCTTCTGGGGACCCACAAGCCGGCTGGCAAGGGATCGCGAAGACGCCTCGGGAGGATTCTCTCACAGGGGCCCACGGTCACTCGGGACGTGGTAGGCCTCTGATCTTAGGAGGGATTCCTGCTGGAGACTGGAACCACACGTGGTCCAAAGCACAAGTTTGTGGAACGTTGTGAGGGGTTGCACTCGACAATAGTGTACGGTACCCAGGGGTCGCGGTTCCTCGTTACTCTTGGGGTCCACTGGCCTCAGCTTCGCTGGGGACTCACGATGGCCTTGGAGAAGTCAGGAAATCTACTTCTTGGGCTGCAGGGACTTCGGACTCCGGCGGGAGCGGCGTAGTTTGCGACCGTCGTTTGTAGTTTTTGGTGCCTGCCAAGCAGGGGAGTCACTCCTTGACTCCAAGGGAGATTCTTCAGTCTTCCAAAGGTAGTGGAACGTCGAAGGTCCGGGATTCTTCTTGTAGAGCGTCGTCCAGGGAAATCTAGGGTGCAATGCACAGGTTCCCCCTCTTATACCAAAAGAAGGGGAGGGACTAGCTCTATGACCCTACCTATGGGAGGGTCAGGGGAGTGGGTGGCTACACCCACTTCCCTTTGTCCAGTTTCGCGCCAGCGCAGGGACAGGTAGCCCCTGAGCTGGTTTGAACTGGCATATGCACAGAGGAGCCTTCTGCTCCCCCAGTGCAGGACTTCAAAGCACTCTAAGAGTGCACCCACCCAGCCCCAATACACTAAACCCTGTCTGGGAGGTGGTCACACCCCTTGGGACAGGATATCTATTGTTGGGCTTCCTCCACTGCGAGTGTTGGTCATCAGCAGGAGGGCAGCCCAGTGTCTGTGACTGGTGGCATCCATTTTGTGATGCCAGGGCTCTGCAAGATTCTACCGCGTTTCCACAGTAGGTACATGTCTATCCCTCTAGAAGGGTGGAATGCTACCCCCGCCGCCAGGACTGGCGGGGGGGTAGTATTCCAAGATGTTTGACACCAAACACGACATGTTTCGATGCAGCCATTCCAAAGTTAGAATTTTACCGCAAGGATATAATGCACTTAAAAGTATATGGTTTAACCGCATCCACAAACAGCACCAGAGAATGGACTCTGAGAGCTGCAGAGGGGCCCTGCTCAGGCAGAGGCACCCCCTCACATAGAAGCCAAGCACCCTGCCCTCAGGATTGATAGGGCCTGCCTTAGGGGTGACTGATAGGGTTATATGTGTGTGCAGGAGAGATATAGGGAACCTATATCTCAGTGAGGGGTGCTAGCACTTCCTCACTCAGGCTGCAGTAGCAGGCCTGTGGTGTCAGATTTAGTCTGCTTCCCAGGGGTGGCATAATACATGCTTCAGCCCCTGGTAGGCCTGTGAAGGACCTATGCCCTTGGCACCTAAGGTACCATATACTAGGGACTCATAAGGTACCACAGTATCCAATCACTAGTGCACCTAGAGTGCACTCCAAGTCGTTTAGAGAGAACAGAGAGGCTGGGGCCCTGATTAGCAGGGGCCCAGCCAGACTATAGCCAGAAACCAGTGTAAACATCAGAAAAAAAGTGGGGGCAACATAAGAGGCAGATCCTACTCTCCTACACAAGCCCCCCCAAACGCAGGGACACTAAACTAACCTTGACCAGTTGAGTCTTCGTGTTCAAAGTGGAAATACCTTGAGAGTCCATCTGCATTGGCATGTTGGGTCCCAGGTCTATGTTCCACTGTATAGTCCATCCCCTGTAGGGAAATGGACCACCTCAAAAGTTTTGGGTTTTCTCCTTTCATTTGTTTAAGCCATAGGAGGGGCTTGTGGTTGGTCTGAACTATGAAGTGAGTACCAAACAAGTATGGCCTCAGCTTCTTCAGGGCCCATACCACAGCAAAGGCCTCCCTCTCTATAGCTGACCAACGTTTCTCTCTAGGGGTCAGCCTTCTGCTAATAAAAGCTACTGGCTGGTCTTGACCTTCATCATTCAGTTGAGACAGTACAGCTCCCACACCCAGCTCAGAAGCATCTGTTTGGACAATGAACTTTTTGGTGTAGTCTGGACTCTGTAAGACGGGGGCAGTGCACATGGCCTGCTTTAGGTCTTCAAATGCCTTTTGACAGCTAGCTGTCCACTGAACCTTTTTGGCATTTTCTTGGAGGTCAGATCATTCAAGGGGTCACTATAGATCCATATCCCTTGACAAACCTCCTATAGTACCCAGATAGGCCTAAGAAGGCTCTCACCTGTGTCTGGGTGGTTGGAGCAACCCATTCCATTATGGTCTGGATCTTGCTCTGTAAAGGCTGAACCTGGCCTCCACCTACAAGGTGGCCCAGGTACACAACCTGACTCTGCCCTATCTGGCACTTAGTGGCCTTAATAGTGAGGCCTGCCTTTTGCAGGGCCTCCAAAACATTCCTGAGGTGGACCAGGTGATCCTGCCAGGAGGAACTAAAGACAGCAATATCATCTAGATAAGCTGAGCAATAAGTTTCCATCCCTGTCAGAACTTTATTCACCAACCTCTGGAAAGTGGCAGGTGCATTTTTCAATCCAAAGGGCATCACCACAAAGTGGTAGTGCCCACCAGGGGTCGAAAATGCTGTCTTGGCTTTTGCATCATCAGCTAATCTGATCTGCCAGTAGCCAGCTGTTAGGTCAAACGTGCTTAGATACTTGGCTGAGGCCAAAGTATCAATCAGCTCATCTGCCCTTGGTATGGGATAGGCATCAGTCCTAGTGACTGCATTGAGGCCTCTGTAGTCTACACAAAACCTCATTTCTTTCTTACCACCCTGGGTATGAGGCTTGGGTACCAGGACTACTGGACTAGCCCAAGGGCTATCTGAAGGCTCAATTACACCTAGCTCCAACATTTTCTGGACTTCAGTCCTGATACAGTCCCTGACATGGTCAGGTTGCCTGTAGATTTTATTCTTGACAGGCAGACTGTCTCCAGTGTCCACCTCGTGGGTGCACCAGGAAGTCTGACTAGGGGTCAGGCTAAACATATGTCTAAACTGTTGCAGCACTTGTCTGCACTCAGTTTGCTGATGGTCGGTGAGGCTGCTTGCCAAAGCAACACCATCTACTGACCCATCATCAGGGTTCTGAGAGAGCAGGTCAGGGAGAGGGTCACTCTCCTCCTCCTGGTCCTCATCAGTTGCCATGAGCAAGCCCATGTCAGCCCTGTCAACATATGGCTTTAATCTGTTGACATGGAGCACCCTCAGGGGGCTCCTGGGAGTTCCAAGATTCACCAGGTAGGTGACTTCTCCCTTCTGTTCAACTATTGTATGGGGGCCACTCCACTTGTCCTGGAGGGCTGCTGGGGCCACAGGCTCCAACACCCACACTTTCTGCCCTGGCTGGTATACAGTCAGTATAGCCTTTGGTCATGCCAAGCTTTTTGTAATTCTTGGCTGGCCTCTAGGTTTTTGGTTGCCTTTTTCATGTACTCTGCCATCGGGGAGCGGAGACCAAGTACATAGTCCATCACATCTTGTTTGGGGGCTTGAGAGGTAACTCCCAGCCCTCTTTTACCAAACACAGTGGACCTCTCACAGGATGCCCAAACAGAAGCTCAAATGGGCTGTAGCCAATCCCCTTCTGTGGAACCTCTCTGTAGGCAAACAACAGGCAAGGAAGAAGAAGGTCCCATTTCCGCCTAAGCTTCTCTGGGAGTCCTTTAATCATTCCTTTCAAGGTTTTGTTGAAGCGTTCAACTAAACCATTGCATTGTGGGTGATAGGGGGTGGTGAACTTGTAAGTTACACCACACTCCTTCCACATTGCTTTTAGATATCCTGACATGAAGTTAGTATCTCTGTCAGAAATGACCTCCTTTGGAAAACCCACTCTGGAGAAGACTCCAATGAGGGCTCTTGCCACCACAGGGGCTGTGGTGGTCCTCAGGGGAATTGCTTCTGGGTACCTGGTGGCATGATCCACTACCACCAGGATAAACCTGTGCCCAGATGCAGTTTGAGGGTCAAGGGGACCAACAATGTCAATCCCTACCCTTTCAAAGGGTACCCCCACCACAGGTAGTGGTATCAGGGGGCCTTTGTTGTGCACCTGCCTTACCACTGGCTTGGCATGTGACACAGGAGCGACAAAACTCCTTTGTGTCCTCTGACATATGTGGCCAATGAAAATGTGGAACAAGCCTGTCCCAGGTCTTGTTTTGGCCCAAGTGTCCTGCTAAAGGGATGTCGTGTGCTAGGGTCAAGAGGAACCCCTAAACTTCTGAGGTATTAGCAACCTCCTGGTGGCTCCAGGGGCTGGGTCTCTACCTTCAGAATATAGGAGTCCCTCATCCCAATAAACTTTATGGGACCCACTAGCACTCCCAGCAGCCTCAGCAGCAGCCTGCTGTCTGAGGGGTTCAAGAGAGGGGCAGCACTGTTGCTCCTTCCTCAGATCTTCCCTAGAAGGGCCCCCTGCCCCCAAGAACTCAACCTGATCAGGCTCAAGTCCCTCTGGGGCAGTTCCTTCTTCAGGATCTGCTTCACCTCCCTCTGGGGGTGAATCTGTGATCTGAGACAGAGGGGAAGGCACTGCCTTGATCCTACTGCTCCTCCTCTTGGGAAGCATCTGGTCCATTGTTCCAGGATCCAGAGCTGGTTCAGTGTCATGCATTCTTGCTTGTGACCTGGTCACAGCAAATACCTCCGCAGTGATGCCCAACATCTCAGCATGAGTCCATAACTCTACTTCAGACCAGGCTGAAGTCTCTAGATCATTGCCCAATAGACATTCGACAGGGAGGTCTGCACTGACTACAACCTTCTTGAGGCCAGTTACCCCTCCCCAGGAGAAATTCACAACTGCCAGACTATGGTTGGTCTTGGCGTTGCTTGCATTGGTCACCTGGTACATTTCGCCCAGGATGATCTGTCCAGGGTCCACAAGATCCTCTGCCACCATGGTGACACTAGCACCTGTGTCCCTAAATGCCAAAGCCTGTTTGCCATTTATTACAGGCTGCTGTTTGTATTTGCCCAGATTACTGGGACTCACTAGGAAGGACATATTAAGGTCTCCCTCACAAATCAGCATTGCCTGAGTGGGTACTCTGACTAGGTCAGAGTCCACTTCAGAACCCAGGGTCAACCCTACTACACCCTTATTCTGTGTACCACCTCCACCAGTAGCTGAACTAGGGGGAACAGTTGCCTTAGGGGCAGGAGTGGTGGTGGTTTGGTCTTTGGACTTGTTACAGTCAGAAGTCCAGTGCCCTTTCTGTTTACAGAATTTGCACCAGGGCTTCTTTTGGCCTTTTCCCTTGTTGGGTTGTGACTCCCCACCAGATGCAGATTTTTGGGGCCCTTGTGAAGACTTCTGGTCTTTTGACTTATCCCCACCTTTCTCAGAGCCCTTAGGATCTTGCTTCTTGGTGTCACCCCCTTGGTTCTGGGGTTTCTGCCTCACCCTGGTTCTGACCCACTTGTCTGCCTTCTTTCCCAATTCTTGGGGAGAGGTCAGATCCGAGTCCACCAGGTACTGATGCAACAACTGGTTCTGGCAATTATTAAGGATCTGTTCTCTCATCATCAGATTATACAATCCCTTGAAATCAGTAACCCTACTGCCAACCAGCCAACCCTCCAGAGCCTTGGTTGCACAATCAACAAAGTCAGTCCAGTCCTGAGTCTGTGCCTTCTGGGTGTCTCTGAACTTTAACCTGTACTGTTCAGTGGTTAAGCCAAACCCATCTATCAGTGCACTCTTCAGGACTTCATAATCATCAGCATCCTCTTCTCTAACAGTGAGGAGCTTGTCTCTACCTTTATCTGAAAAGGAGAGCCACAAGATTGCTGCCCACTGCTTCTGGGAGACCTGCTGTACTCTACAGGCCCTCTCCATAGCAGTTATCCACTTGTGGATATCATCCCCATTCTGGTAGGGAGGAACAACCTTGCTCAGGTTCCTATGGTCTGGAATAGATTCTCTGCCTCTAGGGACACTGTTGCTGCCACCAAGGGGTTCTAACCCCTCTCGTCGAGAAGCTCTCTGGATCTCCAGGGCTTCTCTATCCAGTGCCAACTGCTTGGTTCTGAGGGCAACTCTTGCTTCCTCATACTGCAGCAGTTTGCACATTCTTTCAGAGGAGGTCTCTCTTATGGGAAAGTATGAGTTCCTCTGGTGGACAAATTCTCTGCCAGAGTGATAAGAGTGCTCAGATTCCCTGGAAGGGGACCTATGCCTCTCATCCACTCTGTCAGTTCTCTTAGGGAGAATTCCTCTGTCCTTTTCAGGCCCCTTGAGGCCAGGCCCTTCAATCACAGAGTCCTGGTCATTCGGATTTTCATCGTCTGACCCAGATACTGTAATTGACCCACCCACTGATTCAGACCCATTAGCTCCTAGAGCCAATCTAAGATCATCTGCTGTCAGCAGATCTATCAGGTGCAGGGTTGAGGGACTCTGTCCTAGTCTCAGGTGTCTTTCAACACACATGGCTCTCAAGTCAGAGAAAGCCATGTCCTTATACTGAGGCTGAGTGGATCCACTAGTTCCACCCTTTAAGGGCATTCTAGTGTTGTGCAGTGTTGTACTACCTACACTAGTTTGTGGCCTACTGATACTAGCTTGAGCTGTAGAAGGGGTGTGCTATCCCTTTACACACAGCTCTAAGTTCAGTAGAACTTATCGATACTAAGCTTGACTTTATATGTACCTTAAGTACCTATAGTGGTTTTCAGTTAGTAATTCAAATAGAGATTTTCTGGTAAAACAATAGCAAGCTGGAATCCCACACGCTGCCCACCAATGTGAGAAGTTGGCCTGGTATATGCTGTTCACTAATTAAAGTGGACACCTTGCACCAGAACAATTCGACTCTTATGGTAGATAGGTTTAAGACAACCTTTATAGAAAGCTATCCTAGTGGTAGCTCTGGAGAGCAGCCTTCAGGCTAAGTCTTGAAGGAATGTAAAGCAGCTTGTTTTACCACACAATCTCTTGAATCACCAAATGAAAAGACACCACACAGGTAAATATATCAAATATATATGTATTTATTAATAAACACTCTCTACTAATCTCTTTATGAGATTAGAGGATAGGAACATATGTACAAGTCAAATGTTATCAGGATAAGTTTAGCACAATTGAATATTACAATCTTAGTTTGCTAGACCTAGGTCTAGGGCATCTAGAATCGAGGGACCCCCAAGAACCACCCCAAGTAGTTGTAGGAGACCCACAGGGGACGGACGCGGTGACCTGGCACCGATGCGAATCCTGTACGAGTCTATGCACTCAGACGCGATTGAAATATCAATATTAAAGGTCCCTTGCGTGTTCGAGGCGAACACACCGATCGGTCCTTGTACGAGTCGAAGGACGCGGTTACAGATGGTATTGCAAGGGAGTTGGACGCGGTGTGTCTAACACAGACGCGAACCAGGTACGAGTCAGTGCGATAGTCGCACTTGGAAAGTTAGAGTTTTAGGGCACTTCGAGGGAAGCTACAAGCAAGTCACTTACAGGGTAAGTAGTTCTAGGGCCCACACCCACAGGAGCACCGTAGTGCTGAAGTTACCTCACCCAGGGGAGCCGGGTGCATAGGTGTTCTTTGGTGTCGGGTCGCGGCGTCGTTTTCAATGGGAGCCAGTGAAGTCTTGCTGCTTGCGGCGACAGGAGAAGTGTCCGGAGGAATCCAAGCATCTCACACACCTTCACTTACTACCACAGACCATCTGATACCACAGACATATATGTACCTTCGGACTACCACACCTCCGATTTCTACAATCCTCAAACCACTCCCTACTCGAAACGACATTTTACCTTATAATCCCATTTAAAAAGAGCACCAGAACTCCATCTACACCAAAGCAGCTGAACTCCAGACCACTACACACATTAGACCCCCATGAGCCACATACCGCCCTCCACCACTAACCATAAACTTCAGACCCCTTATATAACCGATGCCTCCTTGTACCTCTGGCACTACAAAGCACCCCAGTCCACCATATGCCTCAGACCTTTATGTATATCAGATATCAATGCACCACTAGGTACATTAACAGCAAGAGGGTGCTGTAAAACCATGGAAATGCCATAGACGCGAAGACAAATGAACACTGTACCCACCGGTGGTCTGTATGAACTTGGAGGTTTTTACAACACACCAATGGTATTGAAAGGCAGTTGGGTTGGGGTAGGGTCAGTCATATCTTGAGGGGAGGCATATGTAACACTAATGTAGTCTCACATGCTGACCAGCCCCCAACCACCCCTATTTCGCTGGTAAAGACAGCCCCCTCCACAGGGAAGAGATAATACTGCCCCTCCCCTGGTAACCGTTGAGCGAGGGGAAGCTGAGCTGCCACTGGGTGACTCAAGAGCTGTTGCCCGCCACCATGAGAGGCGCAGCTGTTAGTGCCTCTTGCACGCCTCTCTGGTGCATTGCACAAGCATCCCACAGTGACCACAACTGCAGAAGGGTCTCCTCTGCCAACTGTTGGTGGGAGGTGCAGTGCGGGTGGAGCAGCAATGCTTTAAAGCCTTGTGCTTCTGTCACCGGAGTCTACAGGGAAAAGGACCTAGCTACCTGCATGATCTCTTGACCCGCTACAATCCTACTCGTCATCTGAGATCAACAGGAGCTCACCTGCTCAAAGTCCCAAAAATCCAAAGGGCGAGGATGGGTGCGTGCTCATTTGGCTATTTGGCAGCCAAAAATTGGAATACACCACCGCCTCCACTTCGCACGGAATCATCTGAAAGTGTCTTTCGGAGAGGCTTGAAAACCTGGCTCTACCAGATGTGAGCTCTGCCGGCCTTGCCCAGCCCCGCATGTAGCTGTTTCTAGCGCGGGACACACCAGTCGGTGTCACCAGGCGCTTTATAAATGATTTATTATTGTGACAAGTTGGCCTGGTATATGCTGTTCACTAATTAAAGTGGACACCTTGCACCAGAACAATTCGACTCTTATGGTAGATAGGTTTAAGACAACCTTTATAGAAAGCTATCCTAATGGTAGCTGTGGAGAGCAGCCTTCAGGCTAAGTCTTGAAGGAATGTAAAGCAGCTTGTTTTACCACACAATCTCTTGACTCACCAAATGAAAAGACACCACACAGGTATATATATCAAATATATATGTATTTATTAATAAACACTCTCTACTAATCTCTTTATGAGATTAGAGGATAGGAACATATGTACAAGTCAAATGTTATCAGGATAAGTTTAGCACAATTGAATATTACAATCTTAGTTTGCTAGACCTAGGTCTAGGGCATCTAGAATCGAGGGACCCCCAAGAACCACCCCAAGTAGTTGTAGGAGACCCACAGGGGACGGACGCGGTGACCTGGCACCGATGCGAATCCTGTACGAGTCTATGCACTCAGACGCGATTGAAATATCAATATTAAAGGTCCCTTGAGTGTTCGAGGCGAACACACCGATCGGTCCTTGTACGAGTCGAAGGACGCGGTTACAGATGGTATTGCAAGGGAGTTGGACGCGGTGTGTCTAACACAGACGCGAACCAGGTACGAGTCAGTGCGATAGTCGCACTTGGAAAGTTAGAGTTTTAGGGCACTTCGAGGGAAGCTACAAGCAAGTCACTTACAGGGTAAGTAGTTCTAGGGCCCACACCCACAGGAGCACTGTAGTGCTGAAGTTACCTCACCCAGGGGAGCCGGGTGCATAGGTGTTCTTTGGTGTCGGGTCGCGGCGTCGTTTTCAATGGGAGCCAGTGAAGTCTTGCTGCTTGCGGCGACAGGAGAAGTGTCCGGAGGAATCCAAGCCTGGATTCAGAAGATGGAAGAGCTGAAAGCAGAGGGGGACAGTGTTCAAAGTCACTTGGCAGTGACTCGGGGCAAGGAAGATGGATGCCCACCGTCGTCGCAAGATTCAGGTCGTCCGCGGTTGCCTTGACTCTTCAGCCACGAGGTCCAGGAGGCGTTGACGACGACCAGGAGCTGGATTTGGCTTGTCCCACGATGTCTGCAGCTTACTGCGGTGTCGGCAACTCGATCGGAGCGAACAAGCCTTGGTAACAGCAAGTCTCGGGGAAAGCGTGAAGAGACAATGGCGCAGACCAGCAAGGTCTGTGGAACTCACCCAGCGAGGGTAAGTCAGGGCAGGCCTGGAGCAACCAGGGGAGCCCTTTGGTTTCTTTAGAAAGTCTTCTGGGGACCCACAAGCCGGCTGGCAAGGGATCGCGAAGACGCCTCGGGAGGATTCTCTCACAGGGGCCCACGGTCACTCGGGACGTGGTAGGCCTCTGATCTTAGGAGGGATTCCTGCTGGAGACTGGAACCACACGTGGTCCAAAGCACAAGTTTGTGGAACGTTGTGAGGGGTTGCACTCGACAATAGTGTACGGTACCCAGGGGTCGCGGTTCCTCGTTACTCTTGGGGTCCACTGGCCTCAGCTTCGCTGGGGACTCACGATGGCCTTGGAGAAGTCAGGAAATCTACTTCTTGGGCTGCAGGGACTTCGGACTCCGGCGGGAGCGGCGTAGTTTGCGACCGTCGTTTGTAGTTTTTGGTGCCTGCCAAGCAGGGGAGTCACTCCTTGACTCCAAGGGAGATTCTTCAGTCTTCCAAAGGTAGTGGAACGTCGAAGGTCCGGGATTCTTCTTGTAGAGCGTCGTCCAGGGAAATCTAGGGTGCAATGCACAGGTTCCCCCTCTTATACCAAAAGAAGGGGAGGGACTAGCTCTATGACCCTACCTATGGGAGGGTCAGGGGAGTGGGTGGCTACACCCACTTCCCTTTGTCCAGTTTCGCGCCAGCGCAGGGACAGGTAGCCCCTGAGCTGGTTTGAACTGGCATATGCACAGAGGAGCCTTCTGCTCCCCCAGTGCAGGACTTCAAAGCACTCTAAGAGTGCACCCACCCAGCCCCAATACACTAAACCCTGTCTGGGAGGTGGTCACACCCCCTTGGGACAGGATATCTATTGTTGGGCTTCCTCCACTGCGAGTGTTGGTCATCAGCAGGAGGGCAGCCCAGTGTCTGTGACTGGTGGCATCCATTTTGTGATGCCAGGGCTCTGCAAGATTCTACCGCGTTTCCACAGTAGGTACATGTCTATCCCTCTAGAAGGGTGGAATGCTACCCCCGCCGCCAGGACTGGCGGGGGGGTAGTATTCCAAGATGTTTGACACCAAACACGACATGTTTCGATGCAGCCATTCCAAAGTTAGAATTTTACCGCAAGGATATAATGCACTTAAAAGTATATGGTTTAACCGCATCCACAAACAGCACCAGAGAATGGACTCTGAGAGCTGCAGAGGGGCCCTGCTCAGGCAGAGGCACCCCCTCACATAGAAGCCAAGCACCCTGCCCTCAGGATTGATAGGGCCTGCCTTAGGGGTGACTGATAGGGTTATATGTGTGTGCAGGAGAGATATAGGGAACCTATATCTCAGTGAGGGGTGCTAGCACTTCCTCACTCAGGCTGCAGTAGCAGGCCTGTGGTGTCAGATTTAGTCTGCTTCCCAGGGGTGGCATAATACATGCTTCAGCCCCTGGTAGGCCTGTGAAGGACCTATGCCCTTGGCACCTAAGGTACCATATACTAGGGACTCATAAGGTACCACAGTATCCAATCACTAGTGCACCTAGAGTGCACTCCAAGTCGTTCAGAGAGAACAGAGAGGCTGGGGCCCTGATTAGCAGGGGCCCAGCCAGACTATAGCCAGAAACCAGTGTAAACATCAGAAAAAAAGTGGGGGCAACATAAGAGGCAGATCCTACTCTCCTACACAAGCCCCCCCAAACGCAGGGACACTAAACTAACCTTGACCAGTTGAGTCTTCGTGTTCAAAGTGGAAATACCTTGAGAGTCCATCTGCATTGGCATGTTGGGTCCCAGGTCTATGTTCCACTGTATAGTCCATCCCCTGTAGGGAAATGGACCACCTCAAAAGTTTTGGGTTTTCTCCTTTCATTTGTTTAAGCCATAGGAGGGGCTTGTGGTTGGTCTGAACTATGAAGTGAGTACCAAACAAGTATGGCCTCAGCTTCTTCAGGGCCCATACCACAGCAAAGGCCTCCCTCTCTATAGCTGACCAACGTTTCTCTCTAGGGGTCAGCCTTCTGCTAATAAAAGCTACTGGCTGGTCTTGACCTTCATCATTCAGTTGAGACAGTACAGCTCCCACACCCAGCTCAGAAGCATCTGTTTGGACAATGAACTTTTTGGTGTAGTCTGGACTCTGTAAGACGGGGGCAGTGCACATGGCCTGCTTTAGGTCTTCAAATGCCTTTTGACAGCTAGCTGTCCACTGAACCTTTTTTGGCATTTTCTTGGAGGTCAGATCATTCAAGGGGGTCACTATAGATCCATATCCCTTGACAAACCTCCTATAGTACCCAGATAGGCCTAAGAAGGCTCTCACCTGTGTCTGGGTGGTTGGAGCAACCCATTCCATTATGGTCTGGATCTTGCTCTGTAAAGGCTGAACCTGGCCTCCACCTACAAGGTGGCCCAGGTACACAACCTGACTCTGCCCTATCTGGCACTTAGTGGCCTTAATAGTGAGGCCTGCCTTTTGCAGGGCCTCCAAAACATTCCTGAGGTGGACCAGGTGATCCTGCCAGGAGGAACTAAAGACAGCAATATCATCTAGATAAGCTGAGCAATAAGTTTCCATCCCTGTCAGAACTTTATTCACCAACCTCTGGAAAGTGGCAGGTGCATTTTTCAATCCAAAGGGCATCACCACAAAGTGGTAGTGCCCACCAGGGGTCGAAAATGCTGTCTTGGCTTTTGCATCATCAGCTAATCTGATCTGCCAGTAGCCAGCTGTTAGGTCAAACGTGCTTAGATACTTGGCTGAGGCCAAAGTATCAATCAGCTCATCTGCCCTTGGTATGGGATAGGCATCAGTCCTAGTGACTGCATTGAGGCCTCTGTAGTCTACACAAAACCTCATTTCTTTCTTACCACCCTGGGTATGAGGCTTGGGTACCAGGACTACTGGACTAGCCCAAGGGCTATCTGAAGGCTCAATTACACCTAGCTCCAACATTTTCTGGACTTCAGTCCTGATACAGTCCCTGACATGGTCAGGTTGCCTGTAGATTTTATTCTTGACAGGCAGACTGTCTCCAGTGTCCACCTCGTGGGTGCACCAGGAAGTCTGACTAGGGGTCAGGCTAAACATATGTCTAAACTGTTGCAGCACTTGTCTGCACTCAGTTTGCTGATGGTCGGTGAGGCTGCTTGCCAAAGCAACACCATCTACTGACCCATCATCAGGGTTCTGAGAGAGCAGGTCAGGGAGAGGGTCACTCTCCTCCTCCTGGTCCTCATCAGTTGCCATGAGCAAGCCCATGTCAGCCCTGTCAACATATGGCTTTAATCTGTTGACATGGAGCACCCTCAGGGGGCTCCTGGGAGTTCCAAGATTCACCAGGTAGGTGACTTCTCCCTTCTGTTCAACTATTGTATGGGGGCCACTCCACTTGTCCTGGAGGGCTGCTGGGGCCACAGGCTCCAACACCCACACTTTCTGCCCTGGCTGGTATACAGTCAGTATAGCCTTTTGGTCATGCCAAGCTTTTTGTAATTCTTGGCTGGCCTCTAGGTTTTTGGTTGCCTTTTTCATGTACTCTGCCATCGGGGAGCGGAGACCAAGTACATAGTCCATCACATCTTGTTTGGGGGCTTGAGAGGTAACTCCCAGCCCTCTTTTACCAAACACAGTGGACCTCTCACAGGATGCCCAAACAGAAGCTCAAATGGGCTGTAGCCAATCCCCTTCTGTGGAACCTCTCTGTAGGCAAACAACAGGCAAGGAAGAAGAAGGTCCCATTTCCGCCTAAGCTTCTCTGGGAGTCCTTTAATCATTCCTTTCAAGGTTTTGTTGAAGCGTTCAACTAAACCATTGCATTGTGGGTGATAGGGGGTGGTGAACTTGTAAGTTACACCACACTCCTTCCACATTGCTTTTAGATATCCTGACATGAAGTTGGTATCTCTGTCAGAAATGACCTCCTTTGGAAAACCCACTCTGGAGAAGACTCCAATGAGGGCTCTTGCCACCACAGGGGCTGTGGTGGTCCTCAGGGGAATTGCTTCTGGGTACCTGGTGGCATGATCCACTACCACCAGGATAAACCTGTGCCCAGATGCAGTTTGAGGGTCAAGGGGACCAACAATGTCAATCCCTACCCTTTCAAAGGGTACCCCCACCACAGGTAGTGGTATCAGGGGGCCTTTGTTGTGCCACCTGCCTTACCACTGGCTTGGCATGTGACACAGGAGCGACAAAACTCCTTTGTGTCCTCTGACATATGTGGCCAATGAAAATGTGGAACAAGCCTGTCCCAGGTCTTGTTTTGGCCCAAGTGTCCTGCTAAAGGGATGTCGTGTGCTAGGGTCAAGAGGAACCCCTAAACTTCTGAGGTATTAGCAACCTCCTGGTGGCTCCAGGGGCTGGGTCTCTACCTTCAGAATATAGGAGTCCCTCATCCCAATAAACTTTATGGGACCCACTAGCACTCCCAGCAGCCTCAGCAGCAGCCTGCTGTCTGAGGGGTTCAAGAGAGGGGCAGCACTGTTGCTCCTTCCTCAGATCTTCCCTAGAAGGGCCCCCTGCCCCCAAGAACTCAACCTGATCAGGCTCAAGTCCCTCTGGGGCAGTTCCTTCTTCAGGATCTGCTTCACCTCCCTCTGGGGGTGAATCTGTGATCTGAGACAGAGGGGAAGGCACTGCCTTGATCCTACTGCTCCTCCTCTTGGGAAGCATCTGGTCCATTGTTCCAGGATCCAGAGCTGGTTCAGTGTCATGCATTCTTGCTTGTGACCTGGTCACAGCAAATACCTCCGCAGTGATGCCCAACATCTCAGCATGAGTCCATAACTCTACTTCAGACCAGGCTGAAGTCTCTAGATCATTGCCCAATAGACATTCGACAGGGAGGTCTGCACTGACTACAACCTTCTTGAGGCCAGTTACCCCTCCCCAGGAGAAATTCACAACTGCCAGACTATGGTTGGTCTTGGCGTTGCTTGCATTGGTCACCTGGTACATTTCGCCCAGGATGATCTGTCCAGGGTCCACAAGATCCTCTGCCACCATGGTGACACTAGCACCTGTGTCCCTAAATGCCAAAGCCTGTTTGCCATTTATTACAGGCTGCTGTTTGTATTTGCCCAGATTACTGGGACTCACTAGGAAGGACATATTAAGGTCTCCCTCACAAATCAGCATTGCCTGAGTGGGTACTCTGACTAGGTCAGAGTCCACTTCAGAACCCAGGGTCAACCCTACTACACCCTTATTCTGTGTACCACCTCCACCAGTAGCTGAACTAGGGGGAACAGTTGCCTTAGGGGCAGGAGTGGTGGTGGTTTGGTCTTTGGACTTGTTACAGTCAGAAGTCCAGTGCCCTTTCTGTTTACAGAATTTGCACCAGGGCTTCTTTTGGCCTTTTCCCTTGTTGGGTTGTGACTCCCCACCAGATGCAGATTTTTGGGGCCCTTGTGAAGACTTCTGGTCTTTTGACTTATCCCCACCTTTCTCAGAGCCCTTAGGATCTTGCTTCTTGGTGTCACCCCCTTGGTTCTGGGGTTTCTGCCTCACCCTGGTTCTGACCCACTTGTCTGCCTTCTTTCCCAATTCTTGGGGAGAGGTCAGATCCGAGTCCACCAGGTACTGATGCAACAACTGGTTCTGGCAATTATTAAGGATCTGTTCTCTCATCATCAGATTATACAATCCCTTGAAATCAGTAACCCTACTGCCAACCAGCCAACCCTCCAGAGCCTTGGTTGCACAATCAACAAAGTCAGTCCAGTCCTGAGTCTGTGCCTTCTGGGTGTCTCTGAACTTTAACCTGTACTGTTCAGTGGTTAAGCCAAACCCATCTATCAGTGCACTCTTCAGGACTTCATAATCATCAGCATCCTCTTCTCTAACAGTGAGGAGCTTGTCTCTACCTTTATCTGAAAAGGAGAGCCACAAGATTGCTGCCCACTGCTTCTGGGAGACCTGCTGTACTCTACAGGCCCTCTCCATAGCAGTTATCCACTTGTGGATATCATCCCCATTCTGGTAGGGAGGAACAACCTTGCTCAGGTTCCTATGGTCTGGAATAGATTCTCTGCCTCTAGGGACACTGTTGCTGCCACCAAGGGGTTCTAACCCCTCTCGTCGAGAAGCTCTCTGGATCTCCAGGGCTTCTCTATCCAGTGCCAACTGCTTGGTTCTGAGGGCAACTCTTGCTTCCTCATACTGCAGCAGTTTGCACATTCTTTCAGAGGAGGTCTCTCTTATGGGAAAGTATGAGTTCCTCTGGTGGACAAATTCTCTGCCAGAGTGATAAGAGTGCTCAGATTCCCTGGAAGGGGACCTATGCCTCTCATCCACTCTGTCAGTTCTCTTAGGGAGAATTCCTCTGTCCTTTTCAGGCCCCTTGAGGCCAGGCCCTTCAATCACAGAGTCCTGGTCATTCGGATTTTCATCGTCTGACCCAGATACTGTAATTGACCCACCCACTGATTCAGACCCATTAGCTCCTAGAGCCAATCTAAGATCATCTGCTGTCAGCAGATCTATCAGGTGCAGGGTTGAGGGACTCTGTCCTAGTCTCAGGTGTCTTTCAACACACATGGCTCTCAAGTCAGAGAAAGCCATGTCCTTATACTGAGGCTGAGTGGATCCACTAGTTCCACCCTTTAAGGACATTCTAGTGTTGTGCAGTGTTGTACTACCTACACTAGTTTGTGGCCTACTGATACTAGCTTGAGCTGTAGAAGGGGTGTGCTATCCCTTTACACACAGCTCTAAGTTCAGTAGAACTTATCGATACTAAGCTTGACTTTATATGTACCTTAAGTACCTATAGTGGTTTTCAGTTAGTAATTCAAATAGAGATTTTCTGGTAAAACAATAGCAAGCTGGAATCCCACACGCTGCCCACCAATGTGAGAAGTTGGCCTGGTATATGCTGTTCACTAATTAAAGTGGACACCTTGCACCAGAACAATTCGACTCTTATGGTAGATAGGTTTAAGACAACCTTTATAGAAAGCTATCCTAGTGGTAGCTCTGGAGAGCAGCCTTCAGGCTAAGTCTTGAAGGAATGTAAAGCAGCTTGTTTTACCACACAATCTCTTGAATCACCAAATGAAAAGACACCACACAGGTAAATATATCAAATATATATGTATTTATTAATAAACACTCTCTACTAATCTCTTTATGAGATTAGAGGATAGGAACATATGTACAAGTCAAATGTTATCAGGATAAGTTTAGCACAATTGAATATTACAATCTTAGTTTGCTAGACCTAGGTCTAGGGCATCTAGAATCGAGGGACCCCCAAGAACCACCCCAAGTAGTTGTAGGAGACCCACAGGGGACGGACGCGGTGACCTGGCACCGATGCGAATCCTGTACGAGTCTATGCACTCAGACGCGATTGAAATATCAATATTAAAGGTCCCTTGCGTGTTCGAGGCGAACACACCGATCGGTCCTTGTACGAGTCGAAGGACGCGGTTACAGATGGTATTGCAAGGGAGTTGGACGCGGTGTGTCTAACACAGACGCGAACCAGGTACGAGTCAGTGCGATAGTCGCACTTGGAAAGTTAGAGTTTTAGGGCACTTCGAGGGAAGCTACAAGCAAGTCACTTACAGGGTAAGTAGTTCTAGGGCCCACACCCACAGGAGCACCGTAGTGCTGAAGTTACCTCACCCAGGGGAGCCGGGTGCATAGGTGTTCTTTGGTGTCGGGTCGCGGCGTCGTTTTCAATGGGAGCCAGTGAAGACTTGCTGCTTGCGGCGACAGGAGAAGTGTCCGGAGGAATCCAAGCCTGGATTCAGAAGATGGAAGACCTGAAAGCAGAGGGGACAAAGTCACTTGGCAGTGACTCGGGGCAAGGAAGATGGATGCCCACCGTCGTCGCAAGATTCAGGTCGTCCGCGGTTGCCTTGACTCTTCAGCCACGAGGTCCAGGAGGCGTCGACGATGACCAGGATCTGGATTCGGCGTGTCCCACGATGTCTGCAGCTTACTGCGGTGTCGGCAACTCGATCGGAGCCAACAAGCCTTGGTAACAGCAAGTCTCGGGGAAAGCGTGAAGAGACAATGGCGCAGACCAGCAAGGTCTGTGGAACTCACCCAGCGAGGGTAAGTCAGGGCAGGCCTGGAGCAACCAGGGGAGCCCTTTGGTTTCTTTAGAAAGTCTTCTGGGGACCCACAAGCCGGCTGGCAAGGGATCGCGAAGACGCCTCGGGAGGATTCTCTCACAGGGCCCCACGGTCACTCGGGACGTGGTAGGCCTCTGATCTTAGGAGGGATTCCTGCTGGAGGCTGGGACCACACGTGGTCCAAAGCACAAGTTCGTGGAATGTTGTGAGGGGTTGCACTCGACAATAGTGCACGGTACCCAGGGGTCGCGGTTCCTCATTACTCTTGGGGTCCACTGGCCTCAGCTTCGCTGGGGACTCACGATGGCCTTGGAGAAGTCAGGAAATCCACTTCTTGGGCTGCAGGGACTTCGGACTCCGGCGGGAGCGGCGTAGTTTGCGACCGTCGTTTGTAGTTTTTGGTGCCTGCCAAGCAGGGGAGTCACTCCTTGGCTCCAAGGGAGATTCTTCAGTCTTCCAAAGGTAGTGGAACGTCGAAGGTCCGGGATTCTTCTTGTAGAGCGTCGTCCAGGGAAATCTAGGGTGCAATGCACAGGTTCCCCCTCTTATACCAAAAGAAGGGGAGGGACTAGCTCTATGACCCTACCTATGAGAGGGTCAGGGGAGTGGGTGGCTACACCCACTTCCCTTTGTCCAGTTTCGCGCCAGCGCAGGGACAGGTAGCCCCTGAGCCGGTTTGAACTGGCATATGCACAGAGGAGCCTTCTGCTCCCCAGTGCAGGACTTCAAAGCACTCTAAGAGTGCACCCACCCAGCCCCAATACACTAAACCCTGTCTGGGAGGTGGTCACACCCCCTTGGGACAGGATATCTATTGTTGGGCTTCCTCCACTGCGAGTGTTGGTCATCAGCAGGAGGGCAGCCCAGTGTCTGTGGCTGGTGGCATCCATTTTGTGATGCCAGGGCTCTGCAAGATTCTACCGCGTTTCCACAGTAGGTACATGTCTATCCCTCTAGAAGGGTGGAATGCTACCCCCGCCGCCAGGACTGGCGGGGGGGTAGTATTCCAAGATGTTTGACACCAAACACGACATGTTTCGATGCAGCCATTCCAAAGTTAGCATTTTACCGCGAGGATATAATGCACTTAAAAGTATATGGTTTAACCGCATCCACAAACAGCACCAGAGAATGGACTCTGAGAGCTGCAGAGGGGCCCTGCTCAGGCAGAGGCACCCCCTCACATAGAAGCCAAGCACCCTGCCCTCAGGATTGAAAGGGCCTGCCTTAGGGGTGACTGATAGGGTTATATGTGTGTGCAGGAGAGATATAGGGAACCTATATCTCAGTGAGGGGTGCTAGCACTTCCTCACTCAGGCTGCAGTAGCAGGCCTGTGGTGTCAGATTTAGTCTGCTTCCCAGGGGTGGCATAATACATGCTGCAGCCCCTGGTAGGCCTGTGAAGTACCTATGCCCTTGGTACCTAAGGTACCATATACTAGGGACTCATAAGGTACCACAGTATCCAATCACTAGTGCACCTAGAGTGCACTCCAAGTCGTTTAGAGAGAACAGAGAGGCTGGGGCCCTGATTAGCAGGGGCCCAGCCAGACTATAGCCAGAAACCAGTGTAAACATCAGAAAAACAGTGGGGGCAACATAAGAGGCAGATCCTACTCTCCTACAATTATTATTATTATTATTAGGTAGGGGCAAGGGTGCAGTCAGGGCTGGGGAGAGAGAGTTGGGGGAAGTCGGGGATGGGGTACCACCTCAAGCGGTTCACTGCGGCCTTGGGGGAAGGGGTGATTAGTGAAGTTCATTGTAGTGGTCTGCCAGGGTCTGCTGGGGAGTCGAAGAATCGCAGCGATGTGATTGTCAAAAGGGATTACCAGTGGCGTTTCTAGCGGGCAGTCAAGGAGTAAATACAGGTTATTGAAGGGCGGTTAGGCCCCGCTGAGACAGCCAGAGTATCGAGCTTATAATGCCCCCACATATGTGTAGTAGTTAAGGTCTAAGAGATAGCTTTATGCAGAGACACTATATCAATATTTATCAGTGAGTCATGGGTCTCACAGGGCAGTCAGACTATTGAGGGGTAACAGATGTAGCAATGGGGCTCTTACAGTCTTTAAAAGGCAGCCATATTGTTGAGGGGGCCCTTGGGACGCTCTCCTCCTTCTCAATCTCAGTCAGCAAGTTTGAAGGGGGTCAGAGGGTGCTTTCATGTGAAAGGTGCTGTGTAGAGTTACTCAAGGGTCCTACGTCTCTCCTTGTCCTTCTACGATGATACAGATACCAGAGCGCTATCATGTGTACTACCCGTGGCACCCGGATTTACACTGAGTGTAAAACAAACCGGGTAGGTAGTCAGACTGACTCTGTGCCTTGATTACCATGTACCGCTGCATGAGAGAGCTTCCACTGCTTCAGAGCAGACAAAACTGACCCAGCCCTGACAAGGTCAACCCTATCAAGAGCCCTTTCTATGGGCCCACTATATATAGAGCTCCCCCAGCAGCACCACAGAGAGCCAGACACCTGTAGAATACTTTCAACATGTGGTGGGATCAAAGGCATCAATTTTCAGCTGACCATGCTCAGAAAACCCTCATGTTTCTTCAAACCAAACCTGCTCCGCGGCCCCCCTCACCAGGCACAAAAGACCAGAGTCCCTGCGATGAATTGGCTGGCTTCCTGCAGTGTAATCTGTACAGTACTTGCCAAAAAATACAAACACAACATAACCAGCCTGACAGAATCTGCCCCAATCTTCAGCAACAGTGGATAGGAACTAAAGTCCTGAAAGCACACAACTGGCTTCCAGTTGAGTCAAGGAGGAGATTTAAGCCAATCAGCACCATGCAGGAGGCCCCCTGGGGACGAAGCCATGCGGCACCCTGCAGTTACTGGAGCAGGAGCCCTGACCACAGGGCACCCCCTACAATCCCTCCAGAAGAAGAGGCTCTGGCCATGTGCGACCTCTGCAGTTACAGGCGCAGAGACACCAGCCATGAGGCACATTGTGTGGTTACTGCAGCACAAACCCTTAACACATCACACCCTGCACACTTACTGGAGCAGAGACTCTCCCAACGTCACACCACACACACTTAATGGAGCAGAGACCCTCGCCACGTCACACCACATACACTTACTGGAGCAGAGACCTGAGCCACGTCACACCACACACACTTACTGGAGCAGAGACCCTCGCCATGTCACACCACACACACTTACTTGAGCAGAGAACCTCACCACGCACACCACACACACTTACTGGAGCAAAGACACTCACCACGTCACACCACACACACTTACTGGAGCAGAGACACTCACCACGTCACACCACACACACTTACTGGAGCAGAGACCCTCGCCATGTCACACCACACACACTAACTGGAGCAGAGACCTTAGCCACATCACACCACACACACTTACTGGAGCAGAGATCATCGCCACGTCACACCACACACACTTACTGGAGCAGAGACCCTCGCCACATCACACCACACACACTCACTGGAGTAGTGACCTTAGCCGCATCACACCACACACACTTACTGGAGCAGAGACCCTCGCCACAACGCACCACGCACACTTACTGGAGCAGAGACCTTAGTCATGTCACACCACACACACTCACTGGAGCAGAGACCCTCACCACGTCACACCACACACACTTACTGGAGCAGAGACATTAGCCACGTCACAACACACACACTTACTGGAGCAGAGACCTTAGTCATGTCACACCACACACACTCACTGGAGCAGAGACCCTCGCCATGTCACACCACACACACTGGAGCAGAGACCCTCGCCACGTCACACCACACACACTTACTGCAGCAGACCCTCGCCACATCACACCACACACACTTACTGGAGCATAGACCTTACCCACGTCACACCACACACACTTACTGGAGCAGAGACCTTAGCCACGTCACACCACACACACTTACTGGAGCAGAGACCTTAGCCACGTCACACCTCACACAGTTACTGGAGCAAAAACCCTCGCCACGTCACACCACACACACTCACTGGAGCAGAGACACTCGCCACGTCACACCACACACACTTACTGGAGAAAAGACCCTCACCACGTCACACCACACACAATTACTGGAGCAGAGACCCTCGCCACGTCACACCACACACACTTACTGGAGCAGAGACCTTAGCCATGTCAAACCACACACACTTACTGGAGTGAAGACCTTAGCCATGTCACACCACACACACTTACTGGAGCTGAGACCCTCACCACGTCACACCACGCACACTTACTGCAGCATAGACCTACACCACATCACACCACACACACTTACTGGAGCAGAGACACTCGCCACATCACACCACGCACACTTACTGCAGCACAGACCCTCGCCACGTCACACCACACACACTTACTGGAGCAAAGACCCTCGCCACATCACACCACACACACTTATTGGAGCAGAGACCTTAGTCATGTCACACCACACACACTCACTGGAGCAGAGACCCTCGCCATGTCACACCACACACACTTACTGGAGCAGAGACCCTCGCCACGTCACACCACACACACTTACTGGAGCAGAGATCCTCGCCACGTCACACCACGCACATTTACTACAGCACAGACCCTCGCCACGTCACACCACACACACTTACTGGAGCAGAGACCTTAGCCACGTCACACCACACACACTTACTGGAGCAGAGACCTTAGCCATGTCACACCACACACACTTACTGGAGCAGAGACCTTAGCCACGTCACACCTCAAATAGTTACTGGAGCAAAGACTCTCGCCACGTCACACCACACACACTGACTCGAGCAGAGACCCTCGCCACATCACACCACACACACTTACTGGAGCAAAGACCCTCACCACGTCACACCACACACAATTACTGGCACAGAGACCCTCGCCACGTCACACCACACACACTTACTGGAGCAGAGACCTTAGCCATGTCAAACCACACACACTTACTGGAGCGAAGACCTTAGCCATGTCACACCACACACACTTACTGGAGCAGAGACCTTAGCCATGTCACCCCACACACACTTACTGGAGCAGAGACCTTAGCCACGTCACACCTCACACAGTTACTGGAGCAAAGACCCTCGCCACATCACACCACACACACTCACTGGAGCAGAGACCCTCGCCACATCACACCACACACACTTACTGGAGCAAAGACCCTCACCATGTCACACCACACACACTTACTGGAGCTGAGACCCTCGCCACATCACACCACGAACACTTACTGCAGCACAGACCCTCACCACGTCACACCACACACACTTACTGGCACAGAGACCCTCGCCACGTCAAACCACACACACTTACTGGAGCAGAGACCTTAGCCATGTCAAACCACACACACTTACTGGAGCGAAGACCTTAGCCATGTCACACCACACACACTTACTGGAGCAGAGACCTTAGCCATGTCACCCCACACACACTTACTGGAGCAGAGACCTTAGCCACGTCACACCTCACACAGTTACTGGAGCAAAGACCCTCGCCACATCACACCACACACACTCACTGGAGCAGAGACCCTCGCCACATCACACCACACACACTTACTGGAGCAAAGACCCTCACCATGTCACACCACACACACTTACTGGAGCTGAGACCCTCGCCACATCACACCACGAACACTTACTGCAGCACAGACCCTTGCCACGTCACACCACACACACTTACTGGAGCAGAGACCTTAGCCATGTCACCCCACACACACTTATTGGAGCAGAGACCTTAGCCACGTCACACCTCACACAGTTACTGGAGCAAAGACCCTTGCCACATCACACCACACACACTCACTGGAGCAGAGACCCTCGCCACATCACACCACACACACTTACTGGAGCAAAGACCCTCACCATGTCACACCACACACACTTACTGGAGCAGAGACCTTAGCCATGTCAAACAACACACACTTACTGGAGCGAAGACCTTAGCCATGTCACACCACACACACTTACTGGAGCTGAGACCCTCGCCACATCACACCACGCACACTTACTGCAGCACAGACCCTCGCCACATCACACCACACACACTTACTGGAGCAAAGACCCTCGCCACATCACACCACACACACTTATTGGAGCAGAGACCTTAGTCATGTCACACCACACACACTCACTGGAGCAGAGACCCTCGCCATGTCACACCACACACACTTACTGGAGCAGAGACCCTCGCCACGTCACACCACACACACTTACTGGAGCAGAGATCCTCGCCACGTCACACCACGCACATTTACTGCAGCACAGACCCTCACAACGTCACACCACACACACTTACTGGAGCAGAGACCTTAGCCATGTCACACCACACACACTTACTGGAGCAGAGACCTTAGCCATGTCACACCACACACACTTACTGGAGCAGAGACCTTAGCCACGTCACACCTCACATAGTTACTGGAGCAAAGACTCTCACCACGTCACACCACACACACTCACTCGAGCAGAGACCCTCGCCACATCACACCACACACACTTACTGGAGCAAAGACCCTCACCACGTCACACCACACACAATTACTGGCACAGAGACCCTCGCCACGTCACACCACACACACTTACTGGAGCAGAGACCTTAGCCATGTCAAACCACACACACTTACTGGAGCGAAGACCTTAGCCATGTCACACCACACACACTTACTGGAGCTGAGAGACCCTTGCCACGTCACACCACGCAAACTTACTGCAGCACAGACCCTCACCACGTCACACCACACACACTAACTGGAGCAGAGACCCTCGCCACGTCACACCACGCTCACAAACTGCAGCACAGACCCTCGCCTCATCACACCACACACACTTACTGGAGCAAAGACCCTCGCCACGTCACACCACACACACTTACTGGAGCAGAGACCTTAGCCACGTCACACCACACACACTTACTGGAGCAGAGACACTCGCCACTTCACACCACACACACTTACTGGAGCAGAGACACTCGCCATGTCACACCACACACACTTACTGGAGCAGAGACCGTCGCCACATCACACCACACAGACTTACTGGAGCAGAGACCTTAGCCACATCACACCACACACACTTACTGGAGCAGAGACCCTCGCCACGTCACACCACACACACTTACTGGAGCAGAGACTCTCGCCACGTCACACCACACACACTTACTGGAGCAGAGACCTTAGCCATGTCACACCTTACACACTTACTGGAGCGAAGACCCTCACCACGTCACACCACACACACTTACTGGAGCAGAGACCTCGCCAAGTCACACCACACACACTTACTGGAGCAGAGACCTTAGCCACAACACACCACACACACTCACTGGAGCAGAGACCCTCGCCACGTCACACCACGCTCACTTACTGGAGCAGAGACCCTCGCCACATCACAAAACACACACTTACTGGAGCTGAGACTCTCGCCACGTCACACCACACACACTCATTGGATCAGAGACATTAGCCACGTCACACCACACACACTTACTGGAGCAGAGATCCTCGCCACATCACACCACACACACTTACTGGAGCAGAGACTCTCGCCACATCACACCACACACACTTACTGCAGCAGAGACCTTAGTCATGTCACACCACACACACTTACTGGAGCAGAGACCTTAGCCACATCACACTACACACACTCACGGGAGCAGAGACCCTTGCCACGTCACACCACACACACTTACTGGAGCAGAGACCCTCACACGTCACACCACACACACTTACTGGAGCAGAGACCTTAGCCATGTCACACCACACACACTTACTGGAGCAGAGACCTTAGCCACGTCACACCACACACACTTAATGGAGCAGAGACCTTAGCCACGTCACACCACACACACTTATTGGAGCAAAGACCCTCACCATGTCACACCACACACACTTACTGGAGCAGAGACCCTCGCCACGTCACACCACACACACTTACTGAAGCAGAGACCTTAGCCACGTCACTCACACACACTTACTGGAGCAGAGACCATAGCCACCCCACACCACACACACTTACTGGAGCAGAGACCTTAGCCACATCACACCACACACACTTACTGGAGCAAAGACCCTTGTCACGCACACACACTTACTGGAGCTGAGACACTTGCCACATCACACCACACACACTTACTGGAGCGGAGACCCTCGCCATGTCACATCACACACACTTACTGGAGCAGAGACCCTCGCCACGTCACACCAAACACACTTACTGGGGAAGAGACTTTAGCCACGTCACACCACACACACTGACTGGAGCAGATACCTTATTCATGTCACACCACACACACTCACTGGAGCTGAGACCCTCGCCACGTCACACCACACACACTTAATGGAGCAGAGACCTGAGCCACGTCACACCACACACACTTACTGGAGCAGAGACCCTCGCCACGTCACACCACACACACTTACTGGAGCAGAGAACCTCACCACTCACACCACACACACTTACTGGAGCAAAGACACTCGCCACGTCACACCACACACACTTACTGGAGCAGAGACGCTCACCATGTCACACCATACACACTTACTGGAGCAGAGACCCTCGCCACGTCACACCACACACACTTACTGGAGCACAGACCCTAGCCACGTCACACCACACACACTTACTGGAGCAGAGACCCTCACCACGTCACACCACACACACTTACTGAAGCAGAGACCCTCGCCACGTCACACCACACACACTCACTGGAGCAGTGACCTTAGCCACGTCACACCACACACACTTACTGGAGCAGAGACCCTCACCACATCACACCACAAACTTACTGGAGAAGACCTTAGTCATGTCACACCACACACACTCACAGGAGCAGAGACCCTCACCACGTCACACCACACACACTTACTGGAGCAGAGACATTAGCCACGTCACACCACACACACTTACTGGAGCAGAGACCTTAGTCATGTCACACCACACACACTCACTGGAGCAGAGACCCTCGCCATGTCGCATCACACACACTTACTGGAGCAGAGACCCTTGCCACGTCACACCACACACACTTACCGGAGCATAGACCCTCGCCACGTCACACCATGCACATTTACTGCAGCACAGACCCTCCCCACGTCACACCACACACACTTATTGGAGCAGAGACCTTAGCCATGTCACACCACACACACTTACTGGAGCAGAGACCTTAGCCACGTCACACCTCACACAGTTACTGGAGCAAAAACCCTCGCCACGTCACACCACACACACTCACTGGAGCAGAGACACTCGCCACGTCACACCACACACACTTACTGGAGAAAAGACCCTCACCACGTCACACCACACACAATTACTGGAGCAGAGACCCTCGCCACGTCACACCACACACACTTACTGGAGCAGAGACCTTAGCCATGTCAAACCACACACACTTACTGGAGTGAAGACCTTAGCCATGTCACACCACACACACTTACTGGAGCTGAGACCCTCACCACGTCACACCACGCACACTTACTGCAGCATAGACCTACACCACATCACACCACACACACTTACTGGAGCAGAGACACTCGCCACATCACACCACGCACACTTACTGCAGCACAGACCCTCGCCACGTCACACCACACACACTTACTGGAGCAAAGACCCTCGCCACATCACACCACACACACTTATTGGAGCAGAGACCTTAGTCATGTCACACCACACACACTCACTGGAGCAGAGACCCTCGCCATGTCACACCACACACACTTACTGGAGCAGAGACCCTCGCCACGTCACACCACACACACTTACTGGAGCAGAGATCCTCGCCACGTCACACCACGCACATTTACTACAGCACAGACCCTCGCCATGTCACACCACACACACTTACTGGAGCAGAGACCTTAGCCACGTCACACCACACACACTTACTGGAGCAGAGACCTTAGCCATGTCACACCACACACACTTACTGGAGCAGAGACCTTAGCCACGTCACACCTCAAATAGTTACTGGAGCAAAGACTCTCGCCACGTCACACCACACACACTGACTCGAGCAGAGACCCTCGCCACATCACACCACACACACTTACTGGAGCAAAGACCCTCACCACGTCACACCACACACAATTACTGGCACAGAGACCCTCGCCACGTCACACCACACACACTTACTGGAGCAGAGACCTTAGCCATGTCAAACCACACACACTTACTGGAGCGAAGACCTTAGCCATGTCACACCACACACACTTACTGGAGCAGAGACCTTAGCCATGTCACCCCACACACACTTACTGGAGCAGAGACCTTAGCCACGTCACACCTCACACAGTTACTGGAGCAAAGACCCTCGCCACATCACACCACACACACTCACTGGAGCAGAGACCCTCGCCACATCACACCACACACACTTACTGGAGCAAAGACCCTCACCATGTCACACCACACACACTTACTGGAGCTGAGACCCTCGCCACATCACACCACGAACACTTACTGCAGCACAGACCCTCACCACGTCACACCACACACACTTACTGGCACAGAGACCCTCGCCACGTCAAACCACACACACTTACTGGAGCAGAGACCTTAGCCATGTCAAACCACACACACTTACTGGAGCGAAGACCTTAGCCATGTCACACCACACACACTTACTGGAGCAGAGACCTTAGCCATGTCACCCCACACACACTTACTGGAGCAGAGACCTTAGCCACGTCACACCTCACACAGTTACTGGAGCAAAGACCCTCGCCACATCACACCACACACACTCACTGGAGCAGAGACCCTCGCCACATCACACCACACACACTTACTGGAGCAAAGACCCTCACCATGTCACACCACACACACTTACTGGAGCTGAGACCCTCGCCACATCACACCACGAACACTTACTGCAGCACAGACCCTTGCCACGTCACACCACACACACTTACTGGAGCAGAGACCTTAGCCTCGTCACCCCACACACACTTATTGGAGCAGAGACCTTAGCCACGTCACACCTCACACAGTTACTGGAGCAAAGACCCTTGCCACATCACACCACACACACTCACTGGAGCAGAGACCCTCGCCACATCACACCACACACACTTACTGGAGCAAAGACCCTCACCATGTCACACCACACACACTTACTGGAGCAGAGACCTTAGCCATGTCAAACAACACACACTTACTGGAGCGAAGACCTTAGCCATGTCACACCACACACACTTACTGGAGCTGAGACCCTCGCCACATCACACCACGCACACTTACTGCAGCACAGACCCTCGCCACATCACACCACACACACTTACTGGAGCAAAGACCCTCGCCACATCACACCACACACACTTATTGGAGCAGAGACCTTAGTCATGTCACACCACACACACTCACTGGAGCAGAGACCCTCGCCATGTCACACCACACACACTTACTGGAGCAGAGACCCTCGCCACGTCACACCACACACACTTACTGGAGCAGAGATCCTCGCCACGTCACACCACGCACATTTACTGCAGCACAGACCCTCACAACGTCACACCACACACACTTACTGGAGCAGAGACCTTAGCCATGTCACACCACACACACTTACTGGAGCAGAGACCTTAGCCATGTCACACCACACACACTTACTGGAGCAGAGACCTTAGCCACGTCACACCTCACATAGTTACTGGAGCAAAGACTCTCGCCACGTCACACCACACACACTCACTCGAGCAGAGACCCTCGCCACATCACACCACACACACTTACTGGAGCAAAGACCCTCACCACGTCACACCACACACAATTACTGGCACAGAGACCCTCGCCACGTCACACCACACACACTTACTGGAGCAGAGACCTTAGCCATGTCAAACCACACACACTTACTGGAGCGAAGACCTTAGCCATGTCACACCACACACACTTACTGGAGCTGAGAGACCCTTGCCACGTCACACCACGCAAACTTACTGCAGCACAGACCCTCACCACGTCACACCACACACACTAACTGGAGCAGAGACCCTCGCCACGTCACACCACGCTCACAAACTGCAGCACAGACCCTCGCCTCATCACACCACACACACTTACTGGAGCAAAGACCCTCGCCACGTCACACCACACACACTTACTGGAGCAGAGACCTTAGCCACGTCACACCACACACACTTACTGGAGCAGAGACACTCGCCACTTCACACCACACACACTTACTGGAGCAGAGACACTCGCCATGTCACACCACACACACTTACTGGAGCAGAGACCGTCGCCACATCACACCACACAGACTTACTGGAGCAGAGACCTTAGCCACATCACACCACACACACTTACTGGAGCAGAGACCCTCGCCACGTCACACCACACACACTTACTGGAGCAGAGACTCTCGCCACGTCACACCACACACACTTACTGGAGCAGAGACCTTAGCCATGTCACACCTTACACACTTACTGGAGCGAAGACCCTCACCACGTCACACCACACACACTTACTGGAGCAGAGACCCTCGCCAAGTCACACCACACACACTTACTGGAGCAGAGACCTTAGCCACAACACACCACACACACTCACTGGAGCAGAGACCCTCGCCACGTCACACCACGCTCACTTACTGGAGCAGAGACCCTCGCCACATCACAAAACACACACTTACTGGAGCTGAGACTCTCGCCACGTCACACCACACACACTCATTGGATCAGAGACATTAGCCACGTCACACCACACACACTTACTGGAGCAGAGATCCTCGCCACATCACACCACACACACTTACTGGAGCAGAGACTCTCGCCACATCACACCACACACACTTACTGCAGCAGAGACCTTAGTCATGTCACACCACACACACTTACTGGAGCAGAGACCTTAGCCACATCACACTACACACACTCACGGGAGCAGAGACCCTTGCCACGTCACACCACACACACTTACTGGAGCAGAGACCCTCACACGTCACACCACACACACTTACTGGAGCAGAGACCTTAGCCATGTCACACCACACACACTTACTGGAGCAGAGACCTTAGCCACGTCACACCACACACACTTAATGGAGCAGAGACCTTAGCCACGTCACACCACACACACTTATTGGAGCAAAGACCCTCACCATGTCACACCACACACACTTACTGGAGCAGAGACCCTCGCCACGTCACACCACACACACTTACTGAAGCAGAGACCTTAGCCACGTCACTCACACACACTTACTGGAGCAGAGACCATAGCCACCCCACACCACACACACTTACTGGAGCAGAGACCTTAGCCACATCACACCACACACACTTACTGGAGCAAAGACCCTTGTCACGCACACACACTTACTGGAGCTGAGACACTTGCCACATCACACCACACACACTTACTGGAGCGGAGACCCTCGCCATGTCACATCACACACACTTACTGGAGCAGAGACCCTCGCCACGTCACACCAAACACACTTACTGGGGAAGAGACTTTAGCCACGCTCACACCACACACACTGACTGGAGCAGATACCTTATTCATGTCACACCACACACACTCACTGGAGCTGAGACCCTCGCCACGTCACACCACACACACTTAATGGAGCAGAGACCTGAGCCACGTCACACCACACACACTTACTGGAGCAGAGACCCTCGCCACGTCACACCACACACACTTACTGGAGCAGAGAACCTCACCACTCACACCACACACACTTACTGGAGCAAAGACACTCGCCACGTCACACCACACACACTTACTGGAGCAGAGACACTCACCATGTCACACCATACACACTTACTGGAGCAGAGACCCTCGCCACGTCACACCACACACACTTACTGGAGCACAGACCCTAGCCACGTCACACCACACACACTTACTGGAGCAGAGACCCTCACCACGTCACACCACACACACTTACTGAAGCAGAGACCCTCGCCACGTCACACCACACACACTCACTGGAGCAGTGACCTTAGCCACGTCACACCACACACACTTACTGGAGCAGAGACCCTCACCACATCACACCACAAACTTACTGGAGAAGACCTTAGTCATGTCACACCACACACACTCACAGGAGCAGAGACCCTCACCACGTCACACCACACACACTTACTGGAGCAGAGACATTAGCCACGTCACACCACACACACTTACTGGAGCAGAGACCTTAGTCATGTCACACCACACACACTCACTGGAGCAGAGACCCTCGCCATGTCGCATCACACACACTTACTGGAGCAGAGACCCTTGCCACGTCACACCACACACACTTACCGGAGCATAGACCCTCGCCACGTCACACCATGCACATTTACTGCAGCACAGACCCTCCCCACGTCACACCACACACACTTACTGGAGCAGAGACCTTAGCCATGTCACACCACACACCCTTACTGGAGCAGAGACCTTAGCCATGTCACCCCACACACACTTACTGGAGCAGAGACCTTAGCCACGTCACACCTCACACAGTTACTGGAGCAAAGACCCTCGCCACATCACACCACACACACTCACTGGAGGAGAGACCCTCGCCACATCACACCACACACACTTACTGGAGCAAAGACCCTCACCATGTCACACCACACACACTTACTGGAGCAGAGACCTTAGCCATGTCACACCACACACCCTTACTGGAGCAGAGACCTTAGCCATGTCAAACAACACACACTTACTGGAGCGAAGACCTTAGCCATGTCACACCACACACACTTACTGGAGCTGAGACCCTTGCCATATCACACCACGAACACTTACTGCAGCACAGACCCTCACCACATCACACCACACACACTTACTGGAGCAGAGACCCTCGACACGTCACACCATGCACACTTACTGCAGCACAGACCCTTGCCACGTCACACCACACACACTTACTGGAGCAGAGACCTTAGCCACGTCACACCACACACACTTACTGGAGCAGAGACCCTCTCCACTTCACACCACACACACTTACTGGAGCAGAGACCCTCGCCATGCCACACCACACACACTTACTGGAGGGGAGACCCTCGCCACGTCACACCACACACACTTACTGAAGTAGAGACCTTAGCCACATCACACCACACACACTTACTGGAGCAGAGACCCTCGCCACATCACACCACACACACTTACTGGAGCAGAGACTCTTGCCACATCACACCACACACACTCACTGGAGCAGAGACCTTAGCCACGTCACACCACACACACGTACTGGAGCAGAGACCCTCGCCACGTCACACCACACACATACTCTAGCAGAGACCTTAGTCGTATCACACCACACACACTCACTGGAGCAGAGACCTTCGCCACATCACACCACACACACTTAGTGGAGCAGAGACCTTAGCCATGACACACCACACACACTTACTGGAGCAGAGACCCTCGCCACTTCACACCACACACACTCACTTGAGCAGAGACCCTCGCCCCGTCACACCACACACACTTACTGGAGCAGAGACCCTCGCCACATCACACCACACACACTTACTGGAGCAGAGACCTTAGCCACATCACACCACACACACTCACTGGAGCAGAGACCTTAGCCATGCCACACCACACACACTCACTGAAGCTGAGACCCTCGCCACATCACACCACACACACTTACTGGAGCAGAGACCTTAGCCACATCACACCACACACTCACTGGAGCAGAGACCTTAGCCACGTCACACCACACACACTTACTGGAGCAGAGGCCCTCGCCACGTCACACCACACACACTTAAAGGAGCAGAGACCTGAGCCACGTCACACCACACACACTTACTGGAGCAGAGACCCTCGCCACATCACACCACACACACTTACTGGAGCAGAGAACCTCACCACTCACACCACACACACTTACTGGAGCAAAGACACTCGCCGCGTCACACCACACACACTTACTGGAGCAGAGACACTCACCACGTCACACCACACACACTTACTGGAGCAGAGACCCTCACCACGTCACACCACACACACTTACTAGAGCAGAGACCCTAGCCACGTCACACCACACACACTTACTGGAGCAGAGACCCTCACCACGTCACACCACACACACTTACTGAAGCAGAGACCCTCGCCACGTCACACCACACAGACTCACTGGAGCAGTGACCTTAGCCACGTCACACCACACACACTTACTGGAGCAGAGACCCTCGTCACGTCACACCACACACTTACTGGAGCAGAGACCTTAGTCATGTCACACCACACACACTCACAGGAGCAGAGACCCTCACCACGTCACACCACACACACTTACTGGAGCAGAGACTTTAGCCACGTCACACCACACACACTTTCTGGAGCAGAGACCTTAGTCATGCCACACCACACACACTCACTGGAGCAGAGACCCTCGCCATGTCGCACCACACACACTTACTGGAGCAGAGACCCTCGCCACGTCACACCATGCACATTTACTGCAGCACAGACCCTCACCACGTCACACCACACACACTTACTGGAGCAGAGACCTTAGCCATGTCACACCACACACACTTACTGGAGCAGAGACCTTAGCCATGTCACACCACACACACTTACTGGAGCAGAGACCTTAGCCTGTGTCACACCTCACACAGTTACTGGAGCAAAGACCCTCGCCACGTCACACCACACACACTCACTGGAGCAGAGACCCTCGCCACGTCACACCACACACACTTACTGGAGCAAAGACCCTCACCATGTCACACCACACACACTTACTGGAGCAGAGACCTTAGCCATGTCAAACCACACACACTTACTGGAGCGAAGACCTTAGCCATGTCACACCACACACACTTACTGGAGCTGAAACCCTCGCCACATCACACCACGAACACTTACTGCAGCACAGACCCTCACCACATCACACCACACACACTTACTGGAGCAGAGACCCTCAACACGTCACACCATGCACACTTACTGCAGCACAGACCCTCGCCATGTCACACCACACACACTTACTGGAGCAAAGACCCTCGCCACGTCACACCACACACACTTACTGGAGCAGAGACCTTAGCCACGTCACATCACACACACTTACTGGAGCAGAGACCCTCGCCACTTCACACCACACACACTTACTGGAGCAGAGACCCTCACCACGTCACACCACACACACTTACTAGAGCAGAGACCTTAGCCACATCACACCACACACACTTACTGGAGCAGAGACCCTCGCCACGTCACACCACACACACTCACTGGAGCAGAGACCTTAGCCACGTCACACCACACACACTTACTGGAGCAGAGACCCTCGCCACGTCACACCACACACACTTACTAGAGCAGAGCCCTTAGTCATATCACACCACACACACTCACTGGAGCAGAGACCTTCGCCACATCACACCACACACACTTACTGGAGCAGAGACCTTAGCCACGTCACACCACACACACTTACTGGAGCAGAGACCCTCGCCACTTCACACCACACACACTAACTTGAGCAGAGACCCTCGCCACGTCACACCACACACACTTACTGGAGGACAGACCCTCGCCACATCACACCACACACACTTACTGGAGCAGAGACCTTAGCCACATCACACCACACACACTCACTGGAGCAGAGACCTTAGCCATGCCACACCACACACACTTACTGGAGCAGAGACCCTCACCACGTCACACTACACACACTTACTGGAGCAGAGACTCTCACCACGTCACACCACACACACTCACTGGAGCAGAGACCTTAGCCACGTCACACCACACACACTTACTGGAGCAGAGACCCTCGCCACGTCACACCACACACACTTACTGGAGCAGGGACCCTCGCCACATCACACCACACACACTTATTGGAGCAGAGACCTATGCCACATCACACCACACACACACTTACTGGAGCAGAGACCTTAGTCATGTCACACCACACACAATTACTGGATCAGAGACCTTAGCCACGTCACACCACACACACTCACTGGAGCTGAGACCCTCGTCACATCACAGCACACACACTTACTGGAGCAGAGACCCTCGCCACATCACACCACACACACTTACTGGAGCAGAGACCCTCGCCACGTCACACAACACACACTTACTGGAGCAGAGACCTTAGCCATGTCACACCACACACACTTACTGGAGCAGAGACCTTAGCCACATCACACCACACACACTTACTGGAGCAGAGACCTTAGCCAAGTCACACCACACACACTTACTGGAGCAAAAACCCTCGCCACGTCACACCACACACACCTACTGGAGCAGAGACCCTTGCCACGTCACACCACACACACTTACTGGAGCAGAGACCTTAGCCACGTCACTCACACACACTTACTGGAGCAGAGATCATAGCCACGCCACACCGCACACACTTACTGGAGCAGAGACCTTAGCCACGTCACACTACACAAACTTACTGGAGCAAGGACCCTCGCCATGCACGCACACTTACTGGAGCAGAGACCCTTGCCACGTCACACCATACACACTTACTGGAGCAGAGACCTCGCCACGTCACACCACACACATTTACTGGATCAGAGACCCTCGCCACGTCACACCAAACACACTTACTGGGGAAGAAACCTTAGCCACGTCACACCACACACACTTACTGGAGCAGAAACCTTAGTCATGTCACACCACACACACTCACTGGAGCAGAGACCCTCGCCATGTCACACCACACACACTTACTGGAGCAGAGACCTTAGCCACGTCACACCACACACACTCACTGGAGCAGAGACCTTAGCCACATCACACCACACACACTTACTGGAGCAGAGACCCTCGCCACGTCACACCACACACACTTACTGGAGCAGAGACCTGAGCCAAGTCACACCACACACACTCACTGGAGCAGAGAACTGAGCCATGTCGCACCACACACACTTACTGGAGCAGAGACCCTTGCCATGTGACACCACACACACTTACTGGAGCAGAGACCATAGCCACATCACACCACACAGACTTACTGTAGCAGAGACCCTCGCCATGTCACACCACACACACTTACTGGAGCAGAGACCTTAGCCACGTCACACCACACACACTTACTGGAGCAAAGACCCTCGCCACGCACACACACTTACTGGAGCAGAGACCCTCGCCACATCACACCACACACACTTACTGGAGCAGAGACCTTAGCCACATCACACCACACACACTCACTGGAGCAGAGACCTTAGCCATGCCACACCACACACACTTACTGGAGCAGAGACCCTCACCACATCACACTACACACACTTACTGGAGCAGAGACTCTCAACCCGTCACACCACACACACTTACTGGAGCAGAGACCTTAGCCACGTCACACCACACACACTTACTGGAGCAGAGACCCTTGCCAGGTCACACCACACACACTTACTGGAGCAGGGACCCTCGCCACATCACACCACACACACTTACTGGAGCTGAGACCCTCACCACGTCACACCACGCACACTTACTGCAGCATAGACCTACACCACATCACACCACACACACTTACTGGAGCAGAGACACTCGCCACATCACACCACGCACACTTACTGCAGCACAGACCCTCGCCACGTCACACCACACACACTTACTGGAGCAAAGACCCTCGCCACATCACACCACACACACTTATTGGAGCAGAGACCTTAGTCATGTCACACCACACACACTCACTGGAGCAGAGACCCTCGCCATGTCACACCACACACACTTACTGGAGCAGAGACCCTCGCCACGTCACACCACACACACTTACTGGAGCAGAGATCCTCGCCACGTCACACCACGCACATTTACTACAGCACAGACCCTCGCCACGTCACACCACACACACTTACTGGAGCAGAGACCTTAGCCACGTCACACCACACACACTTACTGGAGCAGAGACCTTAGCCATGTCACACCACACACACTTACTGGAGCAGAGACCTTAGCCACGTCACACCTCAAATAGTTACTGGAGCAAAGACTCTCGCCACGCTCACACCACACACACTGACTCGAGCAGAGACCCTCGCCACATCACACCACACACACTTACTGGAGCAAAGACCCTCACCACGTCACACCACACACAATTACTGGCACAGAGACCCTCGCCACGTCACACCACACACACTTACTGGAGCAGAGACCTTAGCCATGTCAAACCACACACACTTACTGGAGCGAAGACCTTAGCCATGTCACACCACACACACTTAATGGAGCAGAGACCTTAGCCATGTCACCCCACACACACTTACTGGAGCAGAGACCTTAGCCACGTCACACCTCACACAGTTACTGGAGCAAAGACCCTCGCCACATCACACACACACACTCACTGGAGCAGAGACCCTCGCCACATCACACCACACACACTTACTGGAGCAAAGACCCTCACCATGTCACACCACACACACTTACTGGAGCTGAGACCCTCGCCACATCACACCACGAACACTTACTGCAGCACAGACCCTCACCACGTCACACCACACACACTTACTGGCACAGAGACCCTCGCCACGTCAAACCACACACACTTACTGGAGCAGAGACCTTAGCCATGTCAAACCACACACACTTACTGGAGCGAAGACCTTAGCCATGTCACACCACACACACTTACTGGAGCAGAGACCTTAGCCATGTCACCCCACACACACTTACTGGAGCAGAGACCTTAGCCACGTCACACCTCACACAGTTACTGGAGCAAAGACCCTCGCCACATCACACCACACACACTCACTGGAGCAGAGACCCTCGCCACATCACACCACACACACTTACTGGAGCAAAGACCCTCACCATGTCACACCACACACACTTACTGGAGCTGAGACCCTCGCCACATCACACCACGAACACTTACTGCAGCACAGACCCTTGCCACGTCACACCACACACACTTACTGGAGCAGAGACCTTAGCCATGTCACCCCACACACACTTATTGGAGCAGAGACCTTAGCCACGTCACACCTCACACAGTTACTGGAGCAAAGACCCTTGCCACATCACACCACACACACTCACTGGAGCAGAGACCCTCGCCACATCACACCACACACACTTACTGGAGCAAAGACCCTCACCATGTCACACCACACACACTTACTGGAGCAGAGACCTTAGCCATGTCAAACAACACACACTTACTGGAGCGAAGACCTTAGCCATGTCACACCACACACACTTACTGGAGCTGAGACCCTCGCCACATCACACCACGCACACTTACTGCAGCACAGACCCTCGCCACATCACACCACACACACTTACTGGAGCAAAGACCCTCGCCACATCACACCACACACACTTATTGGAGCAGAGACCTTAGTCATGTCACACCACACACACTCACTGGAGCAGAGACCCTCGCCATGTCACACCACACACACTTACTGGAGCAGAGACCCTCGCCACGTCACACCACACACACTTACTGGAGCAGAGATCCTCGCCACGTCACACCACGCACATTTACTGCAGCACAGACCCTCACAACGTCACACCACACACACTTACTGGAGCAGAGACCTTAGCCATGTCACACCACACACACTTACTGGAGCAGAGACCTTAGCCATGTCACACCACACACACTTACTGGAGCAGAGACCTTAGCCACGTCACACCTCACATAGTTACTGGAGCAAAGACTCTCGCCACGTCACACCACACACACTCACTCGAGCAGAGACCCTCGCCACATCACACCACACACACTTACTGGAGCAAAGACCCTCACCACGTCACACCACACACAATTACTGGCACAGAGACCCTCGCCACGTCACACCACACACACTTACTGGAGCAGAGACCTTAGCCATGTCAAACCACACACACTTACTGGAGCGAAGACCTTAGCCATGTCACACCACACACACTTACTGGAGCTGAGAGACCCTTGCCACGTCACACCACGCAAACTTACTGCAGCACAGACCCTCACCACGTCACACCACACACACTAACTGGAGCAGAGACCCTCGCCACGTCACACCACGCTCACAAACTGCAGCACAGACCCTCGCCTCATCACACCACACACACTTACTGGAGCAAAGACCCTCGCCACGTCACACCACACACACTTACTGGAGCAGAGACCTTAGCCACGTCACACCACACACACTTACTGGAGCAGAGACACTCGCCACTTCACACCACACACACTTACTGGAGCAGAGACACTCGCCATGTCACACCACACACACTTACTGGAGCAGAGACCGTCGCCACATCACACCACACAGACTTACTGGAGCAGAGACCTTAGCCACATCACACCACACACACTTACTGGAGCAGAGACCCTCGCCACGTCACACCACACACACTTACTGGAGCAGAGACTCTCGCCACGTCACACCACACACACTTACTGGAGCAGAGACCTTAGCCATGTCACACCTTACACACTTACTGGAGCGAAGACCCTCACCACGTCACACCACACACACTTACTGGAGCAGAGACCCTCGCCAAGTCACACCACACACACTTACTGGAGCAGAGACCTTAGCCACAACACACCACACACACTCACTGGAGCAGAGACCCTCGCCACGTCACACCACGCTCACTTACTGGAGCAGAGACCCTCGCCACATCACAAAACACACACTTACTGGAGCTGAGACTCTCGTCACGTCACACCACACACACTCATTGGATCAGAGACATTAGCCACGTCACACCACACACACTTACTGGAGCAGAGATCCTCGCCACATCACACCACACACACTTACTGGAGCAGAGACTCTCGCCACATCACACCACACACACTTACTGCAGCAGAGACCTTAGTCATGTCACACCACACACACTTACTGGAGCAGAGACCTTAGCCACATCACACTACACACACTCACGGGAGCAGAGACCCTTGCCACGTCACACCACACACACTTACTGGAGCAGAGACCCTCACACGTCACACCACACACACTTACTGGAGCAGAGACCTTAGCCATGTCACACCACACACACTTACTGGAGCAGAGACCTTAGCCACGTCACACCACACACACTTAATGGAGCAGAGACCTTAGCCACGTCACACCACACACACTTATTGGAGCAAAGACCCTCACCATGTCACACCACACACACTTACTGGAGCAGAGACCCTCGCCACGTCACACCACACACACTTACTGAAGCAGAGACCTTAGCCACGTCACTCACACACACTTACTGGAGCAGAGACCATAGCCACCCCACACCACACACACTTACTGGAGCAGAGACCTTAGCCACATCACACCACACACACTTACTGGAGCAAAGACCCTTGTCACGCACACACACTTACTGGAGCTGAGACACTTGCCACATCACACCACACACACTTACTGGAGCGGAGACCCTCGCCATGTCACATCACACACACTTACTGGAGCAGAGACCCTCGCCACGTCACACCAAACACACTTACTGGGGAAGAGACTTTAGCCACGTCACACCACACACACTGACTGGAGCAGATACCTTATTCATGTCACACCACACACACTCACTGGAGCTGAGACCCTCGCCACGTCACACCACACACACTTAATGGAGCAGAGACCTGAGCCACGTCACACCACACACACTTACTGGAGCAGAGACCCTCGCCACGTCACACCACACACACTTACTGGAGCAGAGAACCTCACCACTCACACCACACACACTTACTGGAGCAAAGACACTCGCCACGTCACACCACACACACTTACTGGAGCAGAGACGCTCACCATGTCACACCATACACACTTACTGGAGCAGAGACCCTCGCCACGTCACACCACACACACTTACTGGAGCACAGACCCTAGCCACGTCACACCACACACACTTACTGGAGCAGAGACCCTCACCACGTCACACCACACACACTTACTGAAGCAGAGACCCTCGCCACGTCACACCACACACACTCACTGGAGCAGTGACCTTAGCCACGTCACACCACACACACTTACTGGAGCAGAGACCCTCACCACATCACACCACAAACTTACTGGAGAAGACCTTAGTCATGTCACACCACACACACTCACAGGAGCAGAGACCCTCACCACGTCACACCACACACACTTACTGGAGCAGAGACATTAGCCACGTCACACCACACACACTTACTGGAGCAGAGACCTTAGTCATGTCACACCACACACACTCACTGGAGCAGAGACCCTCGCCATGTCGCATCACACACACTTACTGGAGCAGAGACCCTTGCCACGTCACACCACACACACTTACCGGAGCATAGACCCTCGCCACGTCACACCATGCACATTTACTGCAGCACAGACCCTCCCCACGTCACACCACACACACTTATTGGAGCAGAGACCTTAGCCATGTCACACCACACACACTTACTGGAGCAGAGACCTTAGCCACGTCACACCTCACACAGTTACTGGAGCAAAGACCCTCGCCACGTCACACCACACACACTCACTGGAGCAGAGACACTCGCCACGTCACACCACACACACTTACTGGAGAAAAGACCCTCACCACGTCACACCACACACAATTACTGGAGCAGAGACCTCGCCACGTCACACCACACACACTTACTGGAGCAGAGACCTTAGCCATGTCAAACCACACACACTTACTGGAGTGAAGACCTTAGCCATGTCACACCACACACACTTACTGGAGCTGAGACCCTCACCACGTCACACCACGCACACTTACTGCAGCATAGACCTACACCACATCACACCACACACACTTACTGGAGCAGAGACACTCGCCACATCACACCACGCACACTTACTGCAGCACAGACCCTCGCCACGTCACACCACACACACTTACTGGAGCAAAGACCCTCGCCACATCACACCACACACACTTATTGGAGCAGAGACCTTAGTCATGTCACACCACACACACTCACTGGAGCAGAGACCCTCGCCACGTCACACCACACACACTTACTGGAGCAGAGATCCTCGCCACGTCACACCACGCACATTTACTACAGCACAGACCCTCGCCATGTCACACCACACACACTTACTGGAGCAGAGACCTTAGCCACGTCACACCACACACACTTACTGGAGCAGAGACCTTAGCCATGTCACACCACACACACTTACTGGAGCAGAGACCTTAGCCACGTCACACCTCAAATAGTTACTGGAGCAAAGACTCTCGCCACGTCACACCACACACACTGACTCGAGCAGAGACCCTCGCCACATCACACCACACACACTTACTGGAGCAAAGACCCTCACCACGTCACACCACACACACTTACTGGCACAGAGACCCTCGCCACGTCACACCACACACACTTACTGGAGCAGAGACCTTAGCCATGTCAAACCACACACACTTACTGGAGCGAAGACCTTAGCCATGTCACACCACACACACTTACTGGAGCAGAGACCTTAGCCATGTCACCCCACACACACTTACTGGAGCAGAGACCTTAGCCACGTCACACCTCACACAGTTACTGGAGCAAAGACCCTCGCCACATCACACCACACACACTCACTGGAGCAGAGACCCTCGCCACATCACACCACACACACTTACTGGAGCAAAGACCCTCACCATGTCACACCACACACACTTACTGGAGCTGAGACCCTCGCCACATCACACCACGAACACTTACTGCAGCACAGACCCTCACCACGTCACACCACACACACTTACTGGCACAGAGACCCTCGCCACGTCAAACCACACACACTTACTGGAGCAGAGACCTTAGCCATGTCAAACCACACACACTTACTGGAGCGAAGACCTTAGCCATGTCACACCACACACACTTACTGGAGCAGAGACCTTAGCCATGTCACCCCACACACACTTACTGGAGCAGAGACCTTAGCCACGTCACACCTCACACAGTTACTGGAGCAAAGACCCTCGCCACATCACACCACACACACTCACTGGAGCAGAGACCCTCGCCACATCACACCACACACACTTACTGGAGCAAAGACCCTCACCATGTCACACCACACACACTTACTGGAGCTGAGACCCTCGCCACATCACACCACGAACACTTACTGCAGCACAGACCCTTGCCACGTCACACCACACACACTTACTGGAGCAGAGACCTTAGCCATCGTCACCCCACACACACTTATTGGAGCAGAGACCTTAGCCACGTCACACCTCACACAGTTACTGGAGCAAAGACCCTTGCCACATCACACCACACACACTCACTGGAGCAGAGACCCTCGCCACATCACACCACACACACTTACTGGAGCAAAGACCCTCACCATGTCACACCACACACACTTACTGGAGCAGAGACCTTAGCCATGTCAAACAACACACACTTACTGGAGCGAAGACCTTAGCCATGTCACACCACACACACTTACTGGAGCTGAGACCCTCGCCACATCACACCACGCACACTTACTGCAGCACAGACCCTCGCCACATCACACCACACACACTTACTGGAGCAAAGACCCTCGCCACATCACACCACACACACTTATTGGAGCAGAGACCTTAGTCATGTCACACCACACACACTCACTGGAGCAGAGACCCTCGCCATGTCACACCACACACACTTACTGGAGCAGAGACCCTCGCCACGTCACACCACACACACTTACTGGAGCAGAGATCCTCGCCACGTCACACCACGCACATTTACTGCAGCACAGACCCTCACAACGTCACACCACACACACTTACTGGAGCAGAGACCTTAGCCATGTCACACCACACACACTTACTGGAGCAGAGACCTTAGCCATGTCACACCACACACACTTACTGGAGCAGAGACCTTAGCCACGTCACACCTCACATAGTTACTGGAGCAAAGACTCTCGCCACGTCACACCACACACACTCACTCGAGCAGAGACCCTCGCCACATCACACCACACACACTTACTGGAGCAAAGACCCTCACCACGTCACACCACACACAATTACTGGCACAGAGACCCTCGCCACGTCACACCACACACACTTACTGGAGCAGAGACCTTAGCCATGTCAAACCACACACACTTACTGGAGCGAAGACCTTAGCCATGTCACACCACACACACTTACTGGAGCTGAGAGACCCTTGCCACGTCACACCACGCAAACTTACTGCAGCACAGACCCTCACCACGTCACACCACACACACTAACTGGAGCAGAGACCCTCGCCACGTCACACCACGCTCACAAACTGCAGCACAGACCCTCGCCTCATCACACCACACACACTTACTGGAGCAAAGACCCTCGCCACGTCACACCACACACACTTACTGGAGCAGAGACCTTAGCCACGTCACACCACACACACTTACTGGAGCAGAGACACTCGCCACTTCACACCACACACACTTACTGGAGCAGAGACACTCGCCATGTCACACCACACACACTTACTGGAGCAGAGACCGTCGCCACATCACACCACACAGACTTACTGGAGCAGAGACCTTAGCCACATCACACCACACACACTTACTGGAGCAGAGACCCTCGCCACGTCACACCACACACACTTACTGGAGCAGAGACTCTCGCCACGTCACACCACACACACTTACTGGAGCAGAGACCTTAGCCATGTCACACCTTACACACTTACTGGAGCGAAGACCCTCACCACGTCACACCACACACACTTACTGGAGCAGAGACCCTCGCCAAGTCACACCACACACACTTACTGGAGCAGAGACCTTAGCCACAACACACCACACACACTCACTGGAGCAGAGACCTCGCCACGTCACACCACGCTCACTTACTGGAGCAGAGACCCTCGCCACATCACAAAACACACACTTACTGGAGCTGAGACTCTCGCCACGTCACACCACACACACTCATTGGATCAGAGACATTAGCCACGTCACACCACACACACTTACTGGAGCAGAGATCCTCGCCACATCACACCACACACACTTACTGGAGCAGAGACTCTCGCCACATCACACCACACACACTTACTGCAGCAGAGACCTTAGTCATGTCACACCACACACACTTACTGGAGCAGAGACCTTAGCCACATCACACTACACACACTCACGGGAGCAGAGACCCTTGCCACGTCACACCACACACACTTACTGGAGCAGAGACCCTCACACGTCACACCACACACACTTACTGGAGCAGAGACCTTAGCCATGTCACACCACACACACTTACTGGAGCAGAGACCTTAGCCACGTCACACCACACACACTTAATGGAGCAGAGACCTTAGCCACGTCACACCACACACACTTATTGGAGCAAAGACCCTCACCATGTCACACCACACACACTTACTGGAGCAGAGACCCTCGCCACGTCACACCACACACACTTACTGAAGCAGAGACCTTAGCCACGTCACTCACACACACTTACTGGAGCAGAGACCATAGCCACCCCACACCACACACACTTACTGGAGCAGAGACCTTAGCCACATCACACCACACACACTTACTGGAGCAAAGACCCTTGTCACGCACACACACTTACTGGAGCTGAGACACTTGCCACATCACACCACACACACTTACTGGAGCGGAGACCCTCGCCATGTCACATCACACACACTTACTGGAGCAGAGACCCTCGCCACGTCACACCAAACACACTTACTGGGGAAGAGACTTTAGCCACGTCACACCACACACACTGACTGGAGCAGATACCTTATTCATGTCACACCACACACACTCACTGGAGCTGAGACCCTCGCCACGTCACACCACACACACTTAATGGAGCAGAGACCTGAGCCACGTCACACCACACACACTTACTGGAGCAGAGACCCTCGCCACGTCACACCACACACACTTACTGGAGCAGAGAACCTCACCACTCACACCACACACACTTACTGGAGCAAAGACACTCGCCACGTCACACCACACACACTTACTGGAGCAGAGACACTCACCATGTCACACCATACACACTTACTGGAGCAGAGACCCTCGCCACGTCACACCACACACACTTACTGGAGCACAGACCCTAGCCACGTCACACCACACACACTTACTGGAGCAGAGACCCTCACCACGTCACACCACACACACTTACTGAAGCAGAGACCCTCGCCACGTCACACCACACACACTCACTGGAGCAGTGACCTTAGCCACGTCACACCACACACACTTACTGGAGCAGAGACCCTCACCACATCACACCACAAACTTACTGGAGAAGACCTTAGTCATGTCACACCACACACACTCACAGGAGCAGAGACCCTCACCACGTCACACCACACACACTTACTGGAGCAGAGACATTAGCCACGTCACACCACACACACTTACTGGAGCAGAGACCTTAGTCATGTCACACCACACACACTCACTGGAGCAGAGACCCTCGCCATGTCGCATCACACACACTTACTGGAGCAGAGACCCTTGCCACGTCACACCACACACACTTACCGGAGCATAGACCCTCGCCACGTCACACCATGCACATTTACTGCAGCACAGACCCTCCCCACGTCACACCACACACACTTACTGGAGCAGAGACCTTAGCCATGTCACACCACACACCCTTACTGGAGCAGAGACCTTAGCCATGTCACCCCACACACACTTACTGGAGCAGAGACCTTAGCCACGTCACACCTCACACAGTTACTGGAGCAAAGACCCTCGCCACATCACACCACACACACTCACTGGAGGAGAGACCCTCGCCACATCACACCACACACACTTACTGGAGCAAAGACCCTCACCATGTCACACCACACACACTTACTGGAGCAGAGACCTTAGCCATGTCACACCACACACCCTTACTGGAGCAGAGACCTTAGCCATGTCAAACAACACACACTTACTGGAGCGAAGACCTTAGCCATGTCACACCACACACACTTACTGGAGCTGAGACCCTTGCCATATCACACCACGAACACTTACTGCAGCACAGACCCTCACCACATCACACCACACACACTTACTGGAGCAGAGACCCTCGACACGTCACACCATGCACACTTACTGCAGCACAGACCCTTGCCACGTCACACCACACACACTTACTGGAGCAGAGACCTTAGCCACGTCACACCACACACACTTACTGGAGCAGAGACCCTCTCCACTTCACACCACACACACTTACTGGAGCAGAGACCCTCGCCATGCCACACCACACACACTTACTGGAGGGGAGACCCTCGCCACGTCACACCACACACACTTACTGAAGTAGAGACCTTAGCCACATCACACCACACACACTTACTGGAGCAGAGACCCTCGCCACATCACACCACACACACTTACTGGAGCAGAGACTCTTGCCACATCACACCACACACACTCACTGGAGCAGAGACCTTAGCCACGTCACACCACACACACGTACTGGAGCAGAGACCCTCGCCACGTCACACCACACACATACTCTAGCAGAGACCTTAGTCGTATCACACCACACACACTCACTGGAGCAGAGACCTTCGCCACATCACACCACACACACTTAGTGGAGCAGAGACCTTAGCCATGACACACCACACACACTTACTGGAGCAGAGACCCTCGCCACTTCACACCACACACACTCACTTGAGCAGAGACCTCGCCCCGTCACACCACACACACTTACTGGAGCAGAGACCCTCGCCACATCACACCACACACACTTACTGGAGCAGAGACCTTAGCCACATCACACCACACACACTCACTGGAGCAGAGACCTTAGCCATGCCACACCACACACACTCACTGAAGCTGAGACCCTCGCCACATCACACCACACACACTTACTGGAGCAGAGACCTTAGCCACATCACACCACACACTCACTGGAGCAGAGACCTTAGCCACGTCACACCACACACACTTACTGGAGCAGAGGCCCTCGCCACGTCACACCACACACACTTAAAGGAGCAGAGACCTGAGCCACGTCACACCACACACACTTACTGGAGCAGAGACCCTCGCCACATCACACCACACACACTTACTGGAGCAGAGAACCTCACCACTCACACCACACACACTTACTGGAGCAAAGACACTCGCCGCGTCACACCACACACACTTACTGGAGCAGAGACACTCACCACGTCACACCACACACACTTACTGGAGCAGAGACCCTCACCACGTCACACCACACACACTTACTAGAGCAGAGACCCTAGCCACGTCACACCACACACACTTACTGGAGCAGAGACCCTCACCACGTCACACCACACACACTTACTGAAGCAGAGACCCTCGCCACGTCACACCACACAGACTCACTGGAGCAGTGACCTTAGCCACGTCACACCACACACACTTACTGGAGCAGAGACCCTCGTCACGTCACACCACACACTTACTGGAGCAGAGACCTTAGTCATGTCACACCACACACACTCACAGGAGCAGAGACCCTCACCACGTCACACCACACACACTTACTGGAGCAGAGACTTTAGCCACGTCACACCACACACACTTTCTGGAGCAGAGACCTTAGTCATGCCACACCACACACACTCACTGGAGCAGAGACCTCGCCATGTCGCACCACACACACTTACTGGAGCAGAGACCCTCGCCACGTCACACCATGCACATTTACTGCAGCACAGACCCTCACCACGTCACACCACACACACTTACTGGAGCAGAGACCTTAGCCATGTCACACCACACACACTTACTGGAGCAGAGACCTTAGCCATGTCACACCACACACACTTACTGGAGCAGAGACCTTAGCCTGTGTCACACCTCACACAGTTACTGGAGCAAAGACCCTCGCCACGTCACACCACACACACTCACTGGAGCAGAGACCCTCGCCACGTCACACCACACACACTTACTGGAGCAAAGACCCTCACCATGTCACACCACACACACTTACTGGAGCAGAGACCTTAGCCATGTCAAACCACACACACTTACTGGAGCGAAGACCTTAGCCATGTCACACCACACACACTTACTGGAGCTGAAACCCTCGCCACATCACACCACGAACACTTACTGCAGCACAGACCCTCACCACATCACACCACACACACTTACTGGAGCAGAGACCCTCAACACGTCACACCATGCACACTTACTGCAGCACAGACCCTCGCCATGTCACACCACACACACTTACTGGAGCAAAGACCCTCGCCACGTCACACCACACACACTTACTGGAGCAGAGACCTTAGCCACGTCACATCACACACACTTACTGGAGCAGAGACCCTCGCCACTTCACACCACACACACTTACTGGAGCAGAGACCCTCACCACGTCACACCACACACACTTACTAGAGCAGAGACCTTAGCCACATCACACCACACACACTTACTGGAGCAGAGACCCTCGCCACGTCACACCACACACACTCACTGGAGCAGAGACCTTAGCCACGTCACACCACACACACTTACTGGAGCAGAGACCCTCGCCACGTCACACCACACACACTTACTAGAGCAGAGCCCTTAGTCATATCACACCACACACACTCACTGGAGCAGAGACCTTCGCCACATCACACCACACACACTTACTGGAGCAGAGACCTTAGCCACGTCACACCACACACACTTACTGGAGCAGAGACCCTCGCCACTTCACACCACACACACTAACTTGAGCAGAGACCCTCGCCACGTCACACCACACACACTTACTGGAGGACAGACCCTCGCCACATCACACCACACACACTTACTGGAGCAGAGACCTTAGCCACATCACACCACACACACTCACTGGAGCAGAGACCTTAGCCATGCCACACCACACACACTTACTGGAGCAGAGACCCTCACCACGTCACACTACACACACTTACTGGAGCAGAGACTCTCACCACGTCACACCACACACACTCACTGGAGCAGAGACCTTAGCCACGTCACACCACACACACTTACTGGAGCAGAGACCCTCGCCACGTCACACCACACACACTTACTGGAGCAGGGACCCTCGCCACATCACACCACACACACTTATTGGAGCAGAGACCTATGCCACATCACACCACACACACACTTACTGGAGCAGAGACCTTAGTCATGTCACACCACACACAATTACTGGATCAGAGACCTTAGCCACGTCACACCACACACACTCACTGGAGCTGAGACCCTCGTCACATCACAGCACACACACTTACTGGAGCAGAGACCCTCGCCACATCACACCACACACACTTACTGGAGCAGAGACCCTCGCCACGTCACACAACACACACTTACTGGAGCAGAGACCTTAGCCATGTCACACCACACACACTTACTGGAGCAGAGACCTTAGCCACATCACACCACACACACTTACTGGAGCAGAGACCTTAGCCAAGTCACACCACACACACTTACTGGAGCAAAACCCTCGCCACGTCACACCACACACACCTACTGGAGCAGAGACCCTTGCCACGTCACACCACACACACTTACTGGAGCAGAGACCTTAGCCACGTCACTCACACACACTTACTGGAGCAGAGATCATAGCCACGCCACACCGCACACACTTACTGGAGCAGAGACCTTAGCCACGTCACACTACACAAACTTACTGGAGCAAGGACCCTCGCCATGCACGCACACTTACTGGAGCAGAGACCCTTGCCACGTCACACCATACACACTTACTGGAGCAGAGACCCTCGCCACGTCACACCACACACATTTACTGGATCAGAGACCCTCGCCACGTCACACCAAACACACTTACTGGGGAAGAAACCTTAGCCACGTCACACCACACACACTTACTGGAGCAGAAACCTTAGTCATGTCACACCACACACACTCACTGGAGCAGAGACCCTCGCCATGTCACACCACACACACTTACTGGAGCAGAGACCTTAGCCACGTCACACCACACACACTCACTGGAGCAGAGACCTTAGCCACATCACACCACACACACTTACTGGAGCAGAGACCCTCGCCACGTCACACCACACACACTTACTGGAGCAGAGACCTGAGCCAAGTCACACCACACACACTCACTGGAGCAGAGAACTGAGCCATGTCGCACCACACACACTTACTGGAGCAGAGACCCTTGCCATGTGACACCACACACACTTACTGGAGCAGAGACCATAGCCACATCACACCACACAGACTTACTGTAGCAGAGACCCTCGCCATGTCACACCACACACACTTACTGGAGCAGAGACCTTAGCCACGTCACACCACACACACTTACTGGAGCAAAGACCCTCGCCACGCACACACACTTACTGGAGCAGAGACCCTCGCCACATCACACCACACACACTTACTGGAGCAGAGACCTTAGCCACATCACACCACACACACTCACTGGAGCAGAGACCTTAGCCATGCCACACCACACACACTTACTGGAGCAGAGACCCTCACCACATCACACTACACACACTTACTGGAGCAGAGACTCTCAACCCGTCACACCACACACACTTACTGGAGCAGAGACCTTAGCCACGTCACACCACACACACTTACTGGAGCAGAGACCCTTGCCAGGTCACACCACACACACTTACTGGAGCAGGGACCCTCGCCACATCACACCACACACACTTATTGGAGCAGAGACCTATGCCACATCACACCACACACACTTACTGGAGCAGAGACCTTAGTCATGTCACACCACACACACTTACTGGATCAGAGACCTTAGCCACGTCACACCACACACACTCCTGGAGCTGAGACCCTCGTCACATCACAGCACACACACTTACTGGAGCAGAGACCCTCGCCACATCACACCACACACACTTACTGGAGCAGAGACCCTCGCCACGTCACACAACACACACTTACTGGAGCAGAGACCTTAGCCATGTCACACCACACACACTTACTGGAGCAGAGACCTTAGCCACATCACACCACAAACACTTACTGGAGCAGAGACCTTAGCCAAGTCACACCACACACACTTACTGGAGCAAAACCCTTGCCACGTCACACCACACACACTTACTGGAGCAGAGACCCTTGCCACGTCACACCACACACACTTACTGGAGCAGAGACATTAGCCACGTCACTCACACACACTTACTGGAGCAGAGATCATAGCCACGCCACACCGCACTCACTTACTGGAGCAGAGACCTTAGCCACGTCACACTACACACACTTACTGGAGCAAGGACCCTCGCCACACACGCACACTTACTGGAGCAGAGACCCTTGCCACGTCACACCATACACACTTACTGGAGCAGAGACCTCGCCACGTCACACCACACACATTTACTGGATCAGAGACCCTCGCCACGTCACACCAAACACACTTACTGGGGAAGAGACCTTAGCCACGTCACACCACACACACTTACTGGAGCAGAAACCTTAGTCATGTTACACCACACACACTCACTGGAGCAGAGACCTCGCCATGTCACACCACACACACTTACTGGAGCAGAGACCTTAGCCACGTCACACCACACACACTCACTGGAGCAGAGACCTTAGCCACGTCACACCACACACACTTACTGGAGCAGAGACCCTCGCCACGTCACACCACACACACTTACTGGAGCAGAGACCTGAGCCAAGTCACACCACACACACTCACTGGAGCAGAGAACTGAGCCACGTCACACCACACACACTTACTGGAGCAGAGACCCTCGCCACGTCACACCACACACACTTACTGGAGCACAGACCCTTGCCATGTGACACCACACACACTTACTGGAGCAGAGACCATAGCCACATCACACCACACAGACTTACTGTAGCAGAGACCCTCGCCACGTCACACCACACACACTTACTGGAGCAGAGACCTTAGCCACATCACACCACACACACTTACTGGAGCAGAGACCCTCGCCACATCACACCACACACACTTACTGGAGCAGAGACCTCGCCACGTCACACAACACACACTTACTGGAGCAGAGACCTTAGCCATGTCACACCACACACACTTACTGGAGCAGAGACCTTAGCCACATCACACCACACACACTTACTGGAGCAGAGACCTTAGCCAAGTCACACCACACACACTTACTGGAGCAAAACCTCGCCACGTCACACCACACACAGCTACTGGAGCAGAGACCCTTGCCACGTCACACCACACACACTTACTGGAGCAGAGACCTTAGCCACGCCACTCACACACACTTACTGGAGCAGAGATCATAGCCACGCCACACCGCACACACTTACTGGAGCAGAGACCTTAGCCACGTCACACTACACACACTTACTGGAGCAAGGACCTCGCCATGCACGCACACTTACTGGAGCAGAGACCCTTGCCACGTCACACCATACACACTTACTGGAGCAGAGACCTCGCCACGTCACACCACACACATTTACTGGATCAGAGACCCTCGCCACGTCACACCAAACACACTTACTGGGGAAGAAACCTTAGCCACGTCACACCACACACACTTACTGGAGCAGAAACCTTAGTCATGTCACACCACACACACTCACTGGAGCAGAGACCCTCGCCATGTCACACCACACACACTTACTGGAGCAGAGACCTTAGCCACGTCACACCACACACACTCACTGGAGCAGAGACCTTAGCCACATCACACCACACACACTTACTGGAGCAGAGACCCTCGCCACGTCACACCACACACACTTACTGGAGCAGAGACCTGAGCCAAGTCACACCACACACACTCACTGGAGCAGAGAACTGAGCCACGTCACACCACACACACTTACTGGAGCAGAGACCCTTGCCATGTGACACCACACACACTTACTGGAGCAGAGACCATAGCCACATCACACCACACAGACTTACTGTAGCAGAGACCCTCGCCACGTCACACCACACACACTTACTGGAGCAGAGACCTTAGCCACGTCACACCACACACACTTACTGGAGCAAAGACCCTCGCCACGCACACACACTTACTGGAGCAGAGACCCTCGCCACATCACACCACACACACTTACTGGAGCAGAGACCTTAGCCACATCACACCACACACACTCACTGGAGCAGAGACCTTAGCCATGCCACACCACACACACTTACTGGAGCAGAGACCCTCACCACATCACACTACACACACTTACTGGAGCAGAGACTCTCAACCCGTCACACCACACACACTTACTGGAGCAGAGACCTTAGCCACGTCACACCACACACACTTACTGGAGCAGAGACCCTTGCCAGGTCACACCACACACACTTACTGGAGCAGGGACCCTCGCCACATCACACCACACACACTTATTGGAGCAGAGACCTATGCCACATCACACCACACACACTTACTGGAGCAGAGACCTTAGTCATGTCACACCACACACACTTACTGGATCAGAGACCTTAGCCACGTCACACCACACACACTCACTGGAGCTGAGACCCTCGTCACATCACAGCACACACACTTACTGGAGCAGAGACCCTCGCCACATCACACCACACACACTTACTGGAGCAGAGACCCTCGCCACGTCACACAACACACACTTACTGGAGCAGAGACCTTAGCCATGTCACACCACACACACTTACTGGAGCAGAGACCTTAGCCACATCACACCACAAACACTTACTGGAGCAGAGACCTTAGCCAAGTCACACCACACACACTTACTGGAGCAAAACCCTTGCCACGTCACACCACACACACTTACTGGAGCAGAGACCCTTGCCACGTCACACCACACACACTTACTGGAGCAGAGACATTAGCCACGTCACTCACACACACTTACTGGAGCAGAGATCATAGCCACGCCACACCGCACACACTTACTGGAGCAGAGACCTTAGCCACGTCACACTACACACACTTACTGGAGCAAGGACCTCGCCACGCACGCACACTTACTGGAGCAGAGACCCTTGCCACGTCACACCATACACACTTACTGGAGCAGAGACCCTCACCACGTCACACCACACACATTTACTGGATCAGAGACCCTCGCCACGTCACACCAAACACACTTACTGGAGCAGAGACCTTAGCCTGTGTCACACCTCACACAGTTACTGGAGCAAAGACCTCGCCACGTCACACCACACACACTCACTGGAGCAGAGACCCTCGCCACGTCACACCACACACACTCACTGGAGCAGAGACCCTCGCCACGTCACACCACACACACTTACTGGAGCAAAGACCCTCACCATGTCACACCACACACACTTACTGGAGCAGAGACCTTAGCCATGTCAAACCACACACACTTACTGGAGCGAAGACCTTAGCCATGTCACACCACACACACTTACTGGAGCAGAGACCTTAGCCATGTCACCCCACACACACTTACTGGAGCAGAGACCTTAGCCACGTCACACCTCACACAGTTACTGGAGCAAAGACCCTCGCCACATCACACCACACACACTCACTGGAGCAGAGACCCTCGCCACATCACACCACACACACTTACTGGAGCAAAGACCCTCACCATGTCACACCACACACACTTACTGGAGCTGAGACCCTCGCCACATCACACCACGAACACTTACTGCAGCACAGACCCTCACCACGTCACACCACACACACTTACTGGCACAGAGACCCTCGCCACGTCAAACCACACACACTTACTGGAGCAGAGACCTTAGCCATGTCAAACCACACACACTTACTGGAGCGAAGACCTTAGCCATGTCACACCACACACACTTACTGGAGCAGAGACCTTAGCCATGTCACCCCACACACACTTACTGGAGCAGAGACCTTAGCCACGTCACACCTCACACAGTTACTGGAGCAAAGACCCTCGCCACATCACACCACACACACTCACTGGAGCAGAGACCCTCGCCACATCACACCACACACACTTACTGGAGCAAAGACCCTCACCATGTCACACCACACACACTTACTGGAGCTGAGACCCTCGCCACATCACACCACGAACACTTACTGCAGCACAGACCCTTGCCACGTCACACCACACACACTTACTGGAGCAGAGACCTTAGCCATGTCACCCCACACACACTTATTGGAGCAGAGACCTTAGCCACGTCACACCTCACACAGTTACTGGAGCAAAGACCCTTGCCACATCACACCACACACACTCACTGGAGCAGAGACCCTCGCCACATCACACCACACACACTTACTGGAGCAAAGACCCTCACCATGTCACACCACACACACTTACTGGAGCAGAGACCTTAGCCATGTCAAACAACACACACTTACTGGAGCGAAGACCTTAGCCATGTCACACCACACACACTTACTGGAGCTGAGACCCTCGCCACATCACACCACGCACACTTACTGCAGCACAGACCCTCGCCACATCACACCACACACACTTACTGGAGCAAAGACCCTCGCCACATCTCACCACACACACTTATTGGAGCAGAGACCTTAGTCATGTCACACCACACACACTCACTGGAGCAGAGACCCTCGCCATGTCACACCACACACACTTACTGGAGCAGAGACCCTCGCCACGTCACACCACACACACTTACTGGAGCAGAGATCCTCGCCACGTCACACCACGCACATTTACTGCAGCACAGACCCTCACAACGTCACACCACACACACTTACTGGAGCAGAGACCTTAGCCATGTCACACCACACACACTTACTGGAGCAGAGACCTTAGCCATGTCACACCACACACACTTACTGGAGCAGAGACCTTAGCCACGTCACACCTCACATAGTTACTGGAGCAAAGACTCTCGCCACGTCACACCACACACACTCACTCGAGCAGAGACCCTCGCCACATCACACCACACACACTTACTGGAGCAAAGACCCTCACCACGTCACACCACACACAATTACTGGCACAGAGACCCTCGCCACGTCACACCACACACACTTACTGGAGCAGAGACCTTAGCCATGTCAAACCACACACACTTACTGGAGCGAAGACCTTAGCCATGTCACACCACACACACTTACTGGAGCTGAGAGACCCTTGCCACGTCACACCACGCAAACTTACTGCAGCACAGACCCTCACCACGTCACACCACACACACTAACTGGAGCAGAGACCCTCGCCACGTCACACCACGCTCACAAACTGCAGCACAGACCCTCGCCTCATCACACCACACACACTTACTGGAGCAAAGACCCTCGCCACGTCACACCACACACACTTACTGGAGCAGAGACCTTAGCCACGTCACACCACACACACTTACTGGAGCAGAGACACTCGCCACTTCACACCACACACACTTACTGGAGCAGAGACACTCGCCATGTCACACCACACACACTTACTGGAGCAGAGACCGTCGCCACATCACACCACACAGACTTACTGGAGCAGAGACCTTAGCCACATCACACCACACACACTTACTGGAGCAGAGACCCTCGCCACGTCACACCACACACACTTACTGGAGCAGAGACTCTCGCCACGTCACACCACACACACTTACTGGAGCAGAGACCTTAGCCATGTCACACCTTACACACTTACTGGAGCGAAGACCCTCACCACGTCACACCACACACACTTACTGGAGCAGAGACCCTCGCCAAGTCACACCACACACACTTACTGGAGCAGAGACCTTAGCCACAACACACCACACACACTCACTGGAGCAGAGACCCTCGCCACGTCACACCACGCTCACTTACTGGAGCAGAGACCCTCGCCACATCACAAAACACACACTTACTGGAGCTGAGACTCTCGCCACGTCACACCACACACACTCATTGGATCAGAGACATTAGCCACGTCACACCACACACACTTACTGGAGCAGAGATCCTCGCCACATCACACCACACACACTTACTGGAGCAGAGACTCTCGCCACATCACACCACACACACTTACTGCAGCAGAGACCTTAGTCATGTCACACCACACACACTTACTGGAGCAGAGACCTTAGCCACATCACACTACACACACTCACGGGAGCAGAGACCCTTGCCACGTCACACCACACACACTTACTGGAGCAGAGACCCTCACACGTCACACCACACACACTTACTGGAGCAGAGACCTTAGCCATGTCACACCACACACACTTACTGGAGCAGAGACCTTAGCCACGTCACACCACACACACTTAATGGAGCAGAGACCTTAGCCACGTCACACCACACACACTTATTGGAGCAAAGACCCTCACCATGTCACACCACACACACTTACTGGAGCAGAGACCCTCGCCACGTCACACCACACACACTTACTGAAGCAGAGACCTTAGCCACGTCACTCACACACACTTACTGGAGCAGAGACCATAGCCACCCCACACCACACACACTTACTGGAGCAGAGACCTTAGCCACATCACACCACACACACTTACTGGAGCAAAGACCCTTGTCACGCACACACACTTACTGGAGCTGAGACACTTGCCACATCACACCACACACACTTACTGGAGCGGAGACCCTCGCCATGTCACATCACACACACTTACTGGAGCAGAGACCCTCGCCACGTCACACCAAACACACTTACTGGGGAAGAGACTTTAGCCACGTCACACCACACACACTGACTGGAGCAGATACCTTATTCATGTCACACCACACACACTCACTGGAGCTGAGACCCTCGCCACGTCACACCACACACACTTAATGGAGCAGAGACCTGAGCCACGTCACACCACACACACTTACTGGAGCAGAGACCCTCGCCACGTCACACCACACACACTTACTGGAGCAGAGAACCTCACCACTCACACCACACACACTTACTGGAGCAAAGACACTCGCCACGTCACACCACACACACTTACTGGAGCAGAGACACTCACCATGTCACACCATACACACTTACTGGAGCAGAGACCCTCGCCACGTCACACCACACACACTTACTGGAGCACAGACCCTAGCCACGTCACACCACACACACTTACTGGAGCAGAGACCCTCACCACGTCACACCACACACACTTACTGAAGCAGAGACCCTCGCCACGTCACACCACACACACTCACTGGAGCAGTGACCTTAGCCACGTCACACCACACACACTTACTGGAGCAGAGACCCTCACCACATCACACCACAAACTTACTGGAGAAGACCTTAGTCATGTCACACCACACACACTCACAGGAGCAGAGACCCTCACCACGTCACACCACACACACTTACTGGAGCAGAGACATTAGCCACGTCACACCACACACACTTACTGGAGCAGAGACCTTAGTCATGTCACACCACACACACTCACTGGAGCAGAGACCCTCGCCATGTCGCATCACACACACTTACTGGAGCAGAGACCCTTGCCACGTCACACCACACACACTTACCGGAGCATAGACCCTCGCCACGTCACACCATGCACATTTACTGCAGCACAGACCCTCCCCACGTCACACCACACACACTTACTGGAGCAGAGACCTTAGCCATGTCACACCACACACCCTTACTGGAGCAGAGACCTTAGCCATGTCACCCCACACACACTTACTGGAGCAGAGACCTTAGCCACGTCACACCTCACACAGTTACTGGAGCAAAGACCCTCGCCACATCACACCACACACACTCACTGGAGGAGAGACCTCGCCACATCACACCACACACACTTACTGGAGCAAAGACCCTCACCATGTCACACCACACACACTTACTGGAGCAGAGACCTTAGCCATGTCACACCACACACCCTTACTGGAGCAGAGACCTTAGCCATGTCAAACAACACACACTTACTGGAGCGAAGACCTTAGCCATGTCACACCACACACACTTACTGGAGCTGAGACCCTTGCCATATCACACCACGAACACTTACTGCAGCACAGACCCTCACCACATCACACCACACACACTTACTGGAGCAGAGACCCTCGACACGTCACACCATGCACACTTACTGCAGCACAGACCCTTGCCACGTCACACCACACACACTTACTGGAGCAGAGACCTTAGCCACGTCACACCACACACACTTACTGGAGCAGAGACCCTCTCCACTTCACACCACACACACTTACTGGAGCAGAGACCCTCGCCATGCCACACCACACACACTTACTGGAGGGGAGACCCTCGCCACGTCACACCACACACACTTACTGAAGTAGAGACCTTAGCCACATCACACCACACACACTTACTGGAGCAGAGACCCTCGCCACATCACACCACACACACTTACTGGAGCAGAGACTCTTGCCACATCACACCACACACACTCACTGGAGCAGAGACCTTAGCCACGTCACACCACACACACGTACTGGAGCAGAGACCCTCGCCACGTCACACCACACACATACTCTAGCAGAGACCTTAGTCGTATCACACCACACACACTCACTGGAGCAGAGACCTTCGCCACATCACACCACACACACTTAGTGGAGCAGAGACCTTAGCCATGACACACCACACACACTTACTGGAGCAGAGACCCTCGCCACTTCACACCACACACACTCACTTGAGCAGAGACCTCGCCCCGTCACACCACACACACTTACTGGAGCAGAGACCCTCGCCACATCACACCACACACACTTACTGGAGCAGAGACCTTAGCCACATCACACCACACACACTCACTGGAGCAGAGACCTTAGCCATGCCACACCACACACACTCACTGAAGCTGAGACCCTCGCCACATCACACCACACACACTTACTGGAGCAGAGACCTTAGCCACATCACACCACACACTCACTGGAGCAGAGACCTTAGCCACGTCACACCACACACACTTACTGGAGCAGAGGCCCTCGCCACGTCACACCACACACACTTAAAGGAGCAGAGACCTGAGCCACGTCACACCACACACACTTACTGGAGCAGAGACCCTCGCCACATCACACCACACACACTTACTGGAGCAGAGAACCTCACCACTCACACCACACACACTTACTGGAGCAAAGACACTCGCCGCGTCACACCACACACACTTACTGGAGCAGAGACACTCACCACGTCACACCACACACACTTACTGGAGCAGAGACCCTCACCACGTCACACCACACACACTTACTAGAGCAGAGACCCTAGCCACGTCACACCACACACACTTACTGGAGCAGAGACCCTCACCACGTCACACCACACACACTTACTGAAGCAGAGACCCTCGCCACGTCACACCACACAGACTCACTGGAGCAGTGACCTTAGCCACGTCACACCACACACACTTACTGGAGCAGAGACCCTCGTCACGTCACACCACACACTTACTGGAGCAGAGACCTTAGTCATGTCACACCACACACACTCACAGGAGCAGAGACCCTCACCACGTCACACCACACACACTTACTGGAGCAGAGACTTTAGCCACGTCACACCACACACACTTTCTGGAGCAGAGACCTTAGTCATGCCACACCACACACACTCACTGGAGCAGAGACCCTCGCCATGTCGCACCACACACACTTACTGGAGCAGAGACCCTCGCCACGTCACACCATGCACATTTACTGCAGCACAGACCCTCACCACGTCACACCACACACACTTACTGGAGCAGAGACCTTAGCCATGTCACACCACACACACTTACTGGAGCAGAGACCTTAGCCATGTCACACCACACACACTTACTGGAGCAGAGACCTTAGCCTGTGTCACACCTCACACAGTTACTGGAGCAAAGACCCTCGCCACGTCACACCACACACACTCACTGGAGCAGAGACCCTCGCCACGTCACACCACACACACTTACTGGAGCAAAGACCCTCACCATGTCACACCACACACACTTACTGGAGCAGAGACCTTAGCCATGTCAAACCACACACACTTACTGGAGCGAAGACCTTAGCCATGTCACACCACACACACTTACTGGAGCTGAAACCCTCGCCACATCACACCACGAACACTTACTGCAGCACAGACCCTCACCACATCACACCACACACACTTACTGGAGCAGAGACCCTCAACACGTCACACCATGCACACTTACTGCAGCACAGACCCTCGCCATGTCACACCACACACACTTACTGGAGCAAAGACCCTCGCCACGTCACACCACACACACTTACTGGAGCAGAGACCTTAGCCACGTCACATCACACACACTTACTGGAGCAGAGACCCTCGCCACTTCACACCACACACACTTACTGGAGCAGAGACCCTCACCACGTCACACCACACACACTTACTAGAGCAGAGACCTTAGCCACATCACACCACACACACTTACTGGAGCAGAGACCTCGCCACGTCACACCACACACACTCACTGGAGCAGAGACCTTAGCCACGTCACACCACACACACTTACTGGAGCAGAGACCCTCGCCACGTCACACCACACACACTTACTAGAGCAGAGCCCTTAGTCATATCACACCACACACACTCACTGGAGCAGAGACCTTCGCCACATCACACCACACACACTTACTGGAGCAGAGACCTTAGCCACGTCACACCACACACACTTACTGGAGCAGAGACCCTCGCCACTTCACACCACACACACTAACTTGAGCAGAGACCCTCGCCACATCACACCACACACACTTACTGGAGGACAGACCCTCGCCACATCACACCACACACACTTACTGGAGCAGAGACCTTAGCCACATCACACCACACACACTCACTGGAGCAGAGACCTTAGCCATGCCACACCACACACACTTACTGGAGCAGAGACCCTCACCACGTCACACTACACACACTTACTGGAGCAGAGACTCTCACCACGTCACACCACACACACTCACTGGAGCAGAGACCTTAGCCACGTCACACCACACACACTTACTGGAGCAGAGACCCTCGCCACGTCACACCACACACACTTACTGGAGCAGGGACCCTCGCCACATCACACCACACACACTTATTGGAGCAGAGACCTATGCCACATCACACCACACACACACTTACTGGAGCAGAGACCTTAGTCATGTCACACCACACACAATTACTGGATCAGAGACCTTAGCCACGTCACACCACACACACTCACTGGAGCTGAGACCCTCATCACATCACAGCACACACACTTACTGGAGCAGAGACCCTCGCCACATCACACCACACACACTTACTGGAGCAGAGACCCTCGCCACGTCACACAACACACACTTACTGGAGCAGAGACCTTAGCCATGTCACACCACACACACTTACTGGAGCAGAGACCTTAGCCACATCACACCACACACACTTACTGGAGCAGAGACCTTAGCCAAGTCACACCACACACACTTACTGGAGCAAAAACCCTCGCCACGTCACACCACACACACCTACTGGAGCAGAGACCCTTGCCACGTCACACCACACACACTTACTGGAGCAGAGACCTTAGCCACGTCACTCACACACACTTACTGGAGCAGAGATCATAGCCACGCCACACCGCACACACTTACTGGAGCAGAGACCTTAGCCACGTCACACTACACAAACTTACTGGAGCAAGGACCCTCGCCATGCACGCACACTTACTGGAGCAGAGACCCTTGCCACGTCACACCATACACACTTACTGGAGCAGAGACCCTCGCCACGTCACACCACACACATTTACTGGATCAGAGACCCTCGCCACGTCACACCAAACACACTTACTGGGGAAGAAACCTTAGCCACGTCACACCACACACACTTACTGGAGCAGAAACCTTAGTCATGTCACACCACACACACTCACTGGAGCAGAGACCCTCGCCATGTCACACCACACACACTTACTGGAGCAGAGACCTTAGCCACGTCACACCACACACACTCACTGGAGCAGAGACCTTAGCCACATCACACCACACACACTTACTGGAGCAGAGACCCTCGCCACGTCACACCACACACACTTACTGGAGCAGAGACCTGAGCCAAGTCACACCACACACACTCACTGGAGCAGAGAACTGAGCCATGTCGCACCACACACACTTACTGGAGCAGAGACCCTTGCCATGTGACACCACACACACTTACTGGAGCAGAGACCATAGCCACATCACACCACACAGACTTACTGTAGCAGAGACCCTCGCCATGTCACACCACACACACTTACTGGAGCAGAGACCTTAGCCACGTCACACCACACACACTTACTGGAGCAAAGACCCTCGCCACGCACACACACTTACTGGAGCAGAGACCCTCGCCACATCACACCACACACACTTACTGGAGCAGAGACCTTAGCCACATCACACCACACACACTCACTGGAGCAGAGACCTTAGCCATGCCACACCACACACACTTACTGGAGCAGAGACCCTCACCACATCACACTACACACACTTACTGGAGCAGAGACTCTCAACCCGTCACACCACACACACTTACTGGAGCAGAGACCTTAGCCACGTCACACCACACACACTTACTGGAGCAGAGACCCTTGCCAGGTCACACCACACACACTTACTGGAGCAGGGACCCTCGCCACATCACACCACACACACTTATTGGAGCAGAGACCTATGCCACATCACACCACACACACTTACTGGAGCAGAGACCTTAGTCATGTCACACCACACACACTTACTGGATCAGAGACCTTAGCCACGTCACACCACACACACTCCCTGGAGCTGAGACCCTCGTCACATCACAGCACACACACTTACTGGAGCAGAGACCCTCGCCACATCACACCACACACACTTACTGGAGCAGAGACCCTCGCCACGTCACACAACACACACTTACTGGAGCAGAGACCTTAGCCATGTCACACCACACACACTTACTGGAGCAGAGACCTTAGCCACATCACACCACAAACACTTACTGGAGCAGAGACCTTAGCCAAGTCACACCACACACACTTACTGGAGCAAAACCCTTGCCACGTCACACCACACACACTTACTGGAGCAGAGACCCTTGCCACGTCACACCACACACACTTACTGGAGCAGAGACATTAGCCACGTCACTCACACACACTTACTGGAGCAGAGATCATAGCCACGCCACACCGCACTCACTTACTGGAGCAGAGACCTTAGCCACGTCACACTACACACACTTACTGGAGCAAGGACCTCGCCACACACGCACACTTACTGGAGCAGAGACCCTTGCCACGTCACACCATACACACTTACTGGAGCAGAGACCCTCGCCACGTCACACCACACACATTTACTGGATCAGAGACCCTCGCCACGTCACACCAAACACACTTACTGGGGAAGAGACCTTAGCCACGTCACACCACACACACTTACTGGAGCAGAAACCTTAGTCATGTTACACCACACACACTCACTGGAGCAGAGACCCTCGCCATGTCACACCACACACACTTACTGGAGCAGAGACCTTAGCCACGTCACACCACACACACTCACTGGAGCAGAGACCTTAGCCACGTCACACCACACACACTTACTGGAGCAGAGACCCTCGCCACGTCACACCACACACACTTACTGGAGCAGAGACCTGAGCCAAGTCACACCACACACACTCACTGGAGCAGAGAACTGAGCCACGTCACACCACACACACTTACTGGAGCAGAGACCCTCGCCACGTCACACCACACACACTTACTGGAGCACAGACCCTTGCCATGTGACACCACACACACTTACTGGAGCAGAGACCATAGCCACATCACACCACACAGACTTACTGTAGCAGAGACCCTCGCCACGTCACACCACACACACTTACTGGAGCAGAGACCTTAGCCACATCACACCACACACACTTACTGGAGCAGAGACCCTCGCCACATCACACCACACACACTTACTGGAGCAGAGACCTCGCCACGTCACACAACACACACTTACTGGAGCAGAGACCTTAGCCATGTCACACCACACACACTTACTGGAGCAGAGACCTTAGCCACATCACACCACACACACTTACTGGAGCAGAGACCTTAGCCAAGTCACACCACACACACTTACTGGAGCAAAACCCTCGCCACGTCACACCACACACAGCTACTGGAGCAGAGACCCTTGCCACGTCACACCACACACACTTACTGGAGCAGAGACCTTAGCCACGTCACTCACACACACTTACTGGAGCAGAGAGCATAGCCACGCCACACCGCACACACTTACTGGAGCAGAGACCTTAGCCACGTCACACTACACACACTTACTGGAGCAAGGACCCTCGCCATGCACGCACACTTACTGGAGCAGAGACCCTTGCCACGTCACACCATACACACTTACTGGAGCAGAGACCCTCGCCACGTCACACCACACACATTTACTGGATCAGAGACCCTCGCCACGTCACACCAAACACACTTACTGGGGAAGAAACCTTAGCCACGTCACACCACACACACTTACTGGAGCAGAAACCTTAGTCATGTCACACCACACACACTCACTGGAGCAGAGACCCTCGCCATGTCACACCACACACACTTACTGGAGCAGAGACCTTAGCCACGTCACACCACACACACTCACTGGAGCAGAGACCTTAGCCACATCACACCACACACACTTACTGGAGCAGAGACCCTCGCCACGTCACACCACACACACTTACTGGAGCAGAGACCTGAGCCAAGTCACACCACACACACTCACTGGAGCAGAGAACTGAGCCACGTCACACCACACACACTTACTGGAGCAGAGACCCTTGCCATGTGACACCACACACACTTACTGGAGCAGAGACCATAGCCACATCACACCACACAGACTTACTGTAGCAGAGACCCTCGCCACGTCACACCACACACACTTACTGGAGCAGAGACCTTAGCCACGTCACACCACACACACTTACTGGAGCAAAGACCCTCGCCACGCACACACACTTACTGGAGCAGAGACCCTCGCCACATCACACCACACACACTTACTGGAGCAGAGACCTTAGCCACATCACACCACACACACTCACTGGAGCAGAGACCTTAGCCATGCCACACCACACACACTTACTGGAGCAGAGACCCTCACCACATCACACTACACACACTTACTGGAGCAGAGACTCTCAACCCGTCACACCACACACACTTACTGGAGCAGAGACCTTAGCCACGTCACACCACACACACTTACTGGAGCAGAGACCCTTGCCAGGTCACACCACACACACTTACTGGAGCAGGGACCCTCGCCACATCACACCACACACACTTATTGGAGCAGAGACCTATGCCACATCACACCACACACACTTACTGGAGCAGAGACCTTAGTCATGTCACACCACACACACTTACTGGATCAGAGACCTTAGCCACGTCACACCACACACACTCACTGGAGCTGAGACCCTCGTCACATCACAGCACACACACTTACTGGAGCAGAGACCCTCGCCACATCACACCACACACACTTACTGGAGCAGAGACCCTCGCCACGTCACACAACACACACTTACTGGAGCAGAGACCTTAGCCATGTCACACCACACACACTTACTGGAGCAGAGACCTTAGCCACATCACACCACAAACACTTACTGGAGCAGAGACCTTAGCCAAGTCACACCACACACACTTACTGGAGCAAAACCCTTGCCACGTCACACCACACACACTTACTGGAGCAGAGACCCTTGCCACGTCACACCACACACACTTACTGGAGCAGAGACATTAGCCACGTCACTCACACACACTTACTGGAGCAGAGATCATAGCCACGCCACACCGCACACACTTACTGGAGCAGAGACCTTAGCCACGTCACACTACACACACTTACTGGAGCAAGGACCTCGCCACGCACGCACACTTACTGGAGCAGAGACCCTTGCCACGTCACACCATACACACTTACTGGAGCAGAGACCCTCACCACGTCACACCACACACATTTACTGGATCAGAGACCCTCGCCACGTCACACCAAACACACTTACTGGAGCAGAGACCTTAGCCTGTGTCACACCTCACACAGTTACTGGAGCAAAGACCTCGCCACGTCACACCACACACACTCACTGGAGCAGAGACCCTCGCCACGTCACACCACACACACTCACTGGAGCAGAGACCCTCGCCACGTCACACCACACACACTTACTGGAGCAAAGACCCTCACCATGTCACACCACACACACTTACTGGAGCAGAGACCTTAGCCATGTCAAACCACACACACTTACTGGAGCGAAGACCTTAGCCATGTCACACCACACACACTTACTGGAGCAGAGACCTTAGCCATGTCACCCCACACACACTTACTGGAGCAGAGACCTTAGCCACGTCACACCTCACACAGTTACTGGAGCAAAGACCCTCGCCACATCACACCACACACACTCACTGGAGCAGAGACCCTCGCCACATCACACCACACACACTTACTGGAGCAAAGACCCTCACCATGTCACACCACACACACTTACTGGAGCTGAGACCCTCGCCACATCACACCACGAACACTTACTGCAGCACAGACCCTCACCACGTCACACCACACACACTTACTGGCACAGAGACCCTCGCCACGTCAAACCACACACACTTACTGGAGCAGAGACCTTAGCCATGTCAAACCACACACACTTACTGGAGCGAAGACCTTAGCCATGTCACACCACACACACTTACTGGAGCAGAGACCTTAGCCATGTCACCCCACACACACTTACTGGAGCAGAGACCTTAGCCACGTCACACCTCACACAGTTACTGGAGCAAAGACCCTCGCCACATCACACCACACACACTCACTGGAGCAGAGACCCTCGCCACATCACACCACACACACTTACTGGAGCAAAGACCCTCACCATGTCACACCACACACACTTACTGGAGCTGAGACCCTCGCCACATCACACCACGAACACTTACTGCAGCACAGACCCTTGCCACGTCACACCACACACACTTACTGGAGCAGAGACCTTAGCCATGTCACCCCACACACACTTATTGGAGCAGAGACCTTAGCCACGTCACACCTCACACAGTTACTGGAGCAAAGACCCTTGCCACATCACACCACACACACTCACTGGAGCAGAGACCCTCGCCACATCACACCACACACACTTACTGGAGCAAAGACCCTCACCATGTCACACCACACACACTTACTGGAGCAGAGACCTTAGCCATGTCAAACAACACACACTTACTGGAGCGAAGACCTTAGCCATGTCACACCACACACACTTACTGGAGCTGAGACCCTCGCCACATCACACCACGCACACTTACTGCAGCACAGACCCTCGCCACATCACACCACACACACTTACTGGAGCAAAGACCCTCGCCACATCTCACCACACACACTTATTGGAGCAGAGACCTTAGTCATGTCACACCACACACACTCACTGGAGCAGAGACCCTCGCCATGTCACACCACACACACTTACTGGAGCAGAGACCCTCGCCACGTCACACCACACACACTTACTGGAGCAGAGATCCTCGCCACGTCACACCACGCACATTTACTGCAGCACAGACCCTCACAACGTCACACCACACACACTTACTGGAGCAGAGACCTTAGCCATGTCACACCACACACACTTACTGGAGCAGAGACCTTAGCCATGTCACACCACACACACTTACTGGAGCAGAGACCTTAGCCACGTCACACCTCACATAGTTACTGGAGCAAAGACTCTCGCCACGTCACACCACACACACTCACTCGAGCAGAGACCCTCGCCACATCACACCACACACACTTACTGGAGCAAAGACCCTCACCACGTCACACCACACACAATTACTGGCACAGAGACCCTCGCCACGTCACACCACACACACTTACTGGAGCAGAGACCTTAGCCATGTCAAACCACACACACTTACTGGAGCGAAGACCTTAGCCATGTCACACCACACACACTTACTGGAGCTGAGAGACCCTTGCCACGTCACACCACGCAAACTTACTGCAGCACAGACCCTCACCACGTCACACCACACACACTAACTGGAGCAGAGACCCTCGCCACGTCACACCACGCTCACAAACTGCAGCACAGACCCTCGCCTCATCACACCACACACACTTACTGGAGCAAAGACCCTCGCCACGTCACACCACACACACTTACTGGAGCAGAGACCTTAGCCACGTCACACCACACACACTTACTGGAGCAGAGACACTCGCCACTTCACACCACACACACTTACTGGAGCAGAGACACTCGCCATGTCACACCACACACACTTACTGGAGCAGAGACCGTCGCCACATCACACCACACAGACTTACTGGAGCAGAGACCTTAGCCACATCACACCACACACACTTACTGGAGCAGAGACCCTCGCCACGTCACACCACACACACTTACTGGAGCAGAGACTCTCGCCACGTCACACCACACACACTTACTGGAGCAGAGACCTTAGCCATGTCACACCTTACACACTTACTGGAGCGAAGACCCTCACCACGTCACACCACACACACTTACTGGAGCAGAGACCCTCGCCAAGTCACACCACACACACTTACTGGAGCAGAGACCTTAGCCACAACACACCACACACACTCACTGGAGCAGAGACCCTCGCCACGTCACACCACGCTCACTTACTGGAGCAGAGACCCTCGCCACATCACAAAACACACACTTACTGGAGCTGAGACTCTCGCCACGTCACACCACACACACTCATTGGATCAGAGACATTAGCCACGTCACACCACACACACTTACTGGAGCAGAGATCCTCGCCACATCACACCACACACACTTACTGGAGCAGAGACTCTCGCCACATCACACCACACACACTTACTGCAGCAGAGACCTTAGTCATGTCACACCACACACACTTACTGGAGCAGAGACCTTAGCCACATCACACTACACACACTCACGGGAGCAGAGACCCTTGCCACGTCACACCACACACACTTACTGGAGCAGAGACCCTCACACGTCACACCACACACACTTACTGGAGCAGAGACCTTAGCCATGTCACACCACACACACTTACTGGAGCAGAGACCTTAGCCACGTCACACCACACACACTTAATGGAGCAGAGACCTTAGCCACGTCACACCACACACACTTATTGGAGCAAAGACCCTCACCATGTCACACCACACACACTTACTGGAGCAGAGACCCTCGCCACGTCACACCACACACACTTACTGAAGCAGAGACCTTAGCCACGTCACTCACACACACTTACTGGAGCAGAGACCATAGCCACCCCACACCACACACACTTACTGGAGCAGAGACCTTAGCCACATCACACCACACACACTTACTGGAGCAAAGACCCTTGTCACGCACACACACTTACTGGAGCTGAGACACTTGCCACATCACACCACACACACTTACTGGAGCGGAGACCCTCGCCATGTCACATCACACACACTTACTGGAGCAGAGACCCTCGCCACGTCACACCAAACACACTTACTGGGGAAGAGACTTTAGCCACGTCACACCACACACACTGACTGGAGCAGATACCTTATTCATGTCACACCACACACACTCACTGGAGCTGAGACCCTCGCCACGTCACACCACACACACTTAATGGAGCAGAGACCTGAGCCACGTCACACCACACACACTTACTGGAGCAGAGACCCTCGCCACGTCACACCACACACACTTACTGGAGCAGAGAACCTCACCACTCACACCACACACACTTACTGGAGCAAAGACACTCGCCACGTCACACCACACACACTTACTGGAGCAGAGACACTCACCATGTCACACCATACACACTTACTGGAGCAGAGACCCTCGCCACGTCACACCACACACACTTACTGGAGCACAGACCCTAGCCACGTCACACCACACACACTTACTGGAGCAGAGACCCTCACCACGTCACACCACACACACTTACTGAAGCAGAGACCCTCGCCACGTCACACCACACACACTCACTGGAGCAGTGACCTTAGCCACGTCACACCACACACACTTACTGGAGCAGAGACCCTCACCACATCACACCACAAACTTACTGGAGAAGACCTTAGTCATGTCACACCACACACACTCACAGGAGCAGAGACCCTCACCACGTCACACCACACACACTTACTGGAGCAGAGACATTAGCCACGTCACACCACACACACTTACTGGAGCAGAGACCTTAGTCATGTCACACCACACACACTCACTGGAGCAGAGACCCTCGCCATGTCGCATCACACACACTTACTGGAGCAGAGACCCTTGCCACGTCACACCACACACACTTACCGGAGCATAGACCCTCGCCACGTCACACCATGCACATTTACTGCAGCACAGACCCTCCCCACGTCACACCACACACACTTACTGGAGCAGAGACCTTAGCCATGTCACACCACACACCCTTACTGGAGCAGAGACCTTAGCCATGTCACCCCACACACACTTACTGGAGCAGAGACCTTAGCCACGTCACACCTCACACAGTTACTGGAGCAAAGACCCTCGCCACATCACACCACACACACTCACTGGAGGAGAGACCTCGCCACATCACACCACACACACTTACTGGAGCAAAGACCCTCACCATGTCACACCACACACACTTACTGGAGCAGAGACCTTAGCCATGTCACACCACACACCCTTACTGGAGCAGAGACCTTAGCCATGTCAAACAACACACACTTACTGGAGCGAAGACCTTAGCCATGTCACACCACACACACTTACTGGAGCTGAGACCCTTGCCATATCACACCACGAACACTTACTGCAGCACAGACCCTCACCACATCACACCACACACACTTACTGGAGCAGAGACCCTCGACACGTCACACCATGCACACTTACTGCAGCACAGACCCTTGCCACGTCACACCACACACACTTACTGGAGCAGAGACCTTAGCCACGTCACACCACACACACTTACTGGAGCAGAGACCCTCTCCACTTCACACCACACACACTTACTGGAGCAGAGACCCTCGCCATGCCACACCACACACACTTACTGGAGGGGAGACCCTCGCCACGTCACACCACACACACTTACTGAAGTAGAGACCTTAGCCACATCACACCACACACACTTACTGGAGCAGAGACCCTCGCCACATCACACCACACACACTTACTGGAGCAGAGACTCTTGCCACATCACACCACACACACTCACTGGAGCAGAGACCTTAGCCACGTCACACCACACACACGTACTGGAGCAGAGACCCTCGCCACGTCACACCACACACATACTCTAGCAGAGACCTTAGTCGTATCACACCACACACACTCACTGGAGCAGAGACCTTCGCCACATCACACCACACACACTTAGTGGAGCAGAGACCTTAGCCATGACACACCACACACACTTACTGGAGCAGAGACCCTCGCCACTTCACACCACACACACTCACTTGAGCAGAGACCCTCGCCCCGTCACACCACACACACTTACTGGAGCAGAGACCCTCGCCACATCACACCACACACACTTACTGGAGCAGAGACCTTAGCCACATCACACCACACACACTCACTGGAGCAGAGACCTTAGCCATGCCACACCACACACACTCACTGAAGCTGAGACCCTCGCCATATCACACCACACACACTTACTGGAGCAGAGACCTTAGCCACATCACACCACACACTCACTGGAGCAGAGACCTTAGCCACGTCACACCACACACACTTACTGGAGCAGAGGCCCTCGCCACGTCACACCACACACACTTAAAGGAGCAGAGACCTGAGCCACGTCACACCACACACACTTACTGGAGCAGAGACCCTCGCCACATCACACCACACACACTTACTGGAGCAGAGAACCTCACCACTCACACCACACACACTTACTGGAGCAAAGACACTCGCCGCGTCACACACACACACACTTACTGGAGCAGAGACACTCACCACGTCACACCACACACACTTACTGGAGCAGAGACCCTCACCACGTCACACCACACACACTTACTAGAGCAGAGACCCTAGCCACGTCACACCACACACACTTACTGGAGCAGAGACCCTCACCACGTCACACCACACACACTTACTGAAGCAGAGACCCTCGCCACGTCACACCACACAGACTCACTGGAGCAGTGACCTTAGCCACGTCACACCACACACACTTACTGGAGCAGAGACCCTCGTCACGTCACACCACACACTTACTGGAGCAGAGACCTTAGTCATGTCACACCACACACACTCACAGGAGCAGAGACCCTCACCACGTCACACCACACACACTTACTGGAGCAGAGACTTTAGCCACGTCACACCACACACACTTTCTGGAGCAGAGACCTTAGTCATGCCACACCACACACACTCACTGGAGCAGAGACCCTCGCCATGTCGCACCACACACACTTACTGGAGCAGAGACCCTCGCCACGTCACACCATGCACATTTACTGCAGCACAGACCCTCACCACGTCACACCACACACACTTACTGGAGCAGAGACCTTAGCCATGTCACACCACACACACTTACTGGAGCAGAGACCTTAGCCATGTCACACCACACACACTTACTGGAGCAGAGACCTTAGCCTGTGTCACACCTCACACAGTTACTGGAGCAAAGACCCTCGCCACGTCACACCACACACACTCACTGGAGCAGAGACCCTCGCCACGTCACACCACACACACTTACTGGAGCAAAGACCCTCACCATGTCACACCACACACACTTACTGGAGCAGAGACCTTAGCCATGTCAAACCACACACACTTACTGGAGCGAAGACCTTAGCCATGTCACACCACACACACTTACTGGAGCTGAAACCCTCGCCACATCACACCACGAACACTTACTGCAGCACAGACCCTCACCACATCACACCACACACACTTACTGGAGCAGAGACCCTCAACACGTCACACCATGCACACTTACTGCAGCACAGACCCTCGCCATGTCACACCACACACACTTACTGGAGCAAAGACCCTCGCCACGTCACACCACACACACTTACTGGAGCAGAGACCTTAGCCACGTCACATCACACACACTTACTGGAGCAGAGACCCTCGCCACTTCACACCACACACACTTACTGGAGCAGAGACCCTCACCACGTCACACCACACACACTTACTAGAGCAGAGACCTTAGCCACATCACACCACACACACTTACTGGAGCAGAGACCCTCGCCACGTCACACCACACACACTCACTGGAGCAGAGACCTTAGCCACGTCACACCACACACACTTACTGGAGCAGAGACCCTCGCCACGTCACACCACACACACTTACTAGAGCAGAGCCCTTAGTCATATCACACCACACACACTCACTGGAGCAGAGACCTTCGCCACATCACACCACACACACTTACTGGAGCAGAGACCTTAGCCACGTCACACCACACACACTTACTGGAGCAGAGACCCTCGCCACTTCACACCACACACACTAACTTGAGCAGAGACCCTCGCCACGTCACACCACACACACTTACTGGAGGACAGACCCTCGCCACATCACACCACACACACTTACTGGAGCAGAGACCTTAGCCACATCACACCACACACACTCACTGGAGCAGAGACCTTAGCCATGCCACACCACACACACTTACTGGAGCAGAGACCCTCACCACGTCACACTACACACACTTACTGGAGCAGAGACTCTCACCACGTCACACCACACACACTCACTGGAGCAGAGACCTTAGCCACGTCACACCACACACACCTTACTGGAGCAGAGACCCTCGCCACGTCACACCACACACACTTACTGGAGCAGGGACCCTCGCCACATCACACCACACACACTTATTGGAGCAGAGACCTATGCCACATCACACCACACACACACTTACTGGAGCAGAGACCTTAGTCATGTCACACCACACACAATTACTGGATCAGAGACCTTAGCCACGTCACACCACACACACTCACTGGAGCTGAGACCCTCGTCACATCACAGCACACACACTTACTGGAGCAGAGACCCTCGCCACATCACACCACACACACTTACTGGAGCAGAGACCCTCGCCACGTCACACAACACACACTTACTGGAGCAGAGACCTTAGCCATGTCACACCACACACACTTACTGGAGCAGAGACCTTAGCCACATCACACCACACACACTTACTGGAGCAGAGACCTTAGCCAAGTCACACCACACACACTTACTGGAGCAAAAACCCTCGCCACGTCACACCACACACACCTACTGGAGCAGAGACCCTTGCCACGTCACACCACACACACTTACTGGAGCAGAGACCTTAGCCACGTCACTCACACACACTTACTGGAGCAGAGATCATAGCCACGCCACACCGCACACACTTACTGGAGCAGAGACCTTAGCCACGTCACACTACACAAACTTACTGGAGCAAGGACCCTCGCCATGCACGCACACTTACTGGAGCAGAGACCCTTGCCACGTCACACCATACACACTTACTGGAGCAGAGACCCTCGCCACGTCACACCACACACATTTACTGGATCAGAGACCCTCGCCACGTCACACCAAACACACTTACTGGGGAAGAAACCTTAGCCACGTCACACCACGCACACTTACTGGAGCAGAAACCTTAGTCATGTCACACCACACACACTCACTGGAGCAGAGACCCTCGCCATGTCACACCACACACACTTACTGGAGCAGAGACCTTAGCCACGTCACACCACACACACTCACTGGAGCAGAGACCTTAGCCACATCACACCACACACACTTACTGGAGCAGAGACCCTCGCCACGTCACACCACACACACTTACTGGAGCAGAGACCTGAGCCAAGTCACACCACACACACTCACTGGAGCAGAGAACTGAGCCATGTCGCACCACACACACTTACTGGAGCAGAGACCCTTGCCATGTGACACCACACACACTTACTGGAGCAGAGACCATAGCCACATCACACCACACAGACTTACTGTAGCAGAGACCCTCGCCATGTCACACCACACACACTTACTGGAGCAGAGACCTTAGCCACGTCACACCACACACACTTACTGGAGCAAAGACCCTCGCCACGCACACACACTTACTGGAGCAGAGACCCTCGCCACATCACACCACACACACTTACTGGAGCAGAGACCTTAGCCACATCACACCACACACACTCACTGGAGCAGAGACCTTAGCCATGCCACACCACACACACTTACTGGAGCAGAGACCCTCACCACATCACACTACACACACTTACTGGAGCAGAGACTCTCAACCCGTCACACCACACACACTTACTGGAGCAGAGACCTTAGCCACGTCACACCACACACACTTACTGGAGCAGAGACCCTTGCCAGGTCACACCACACACACTTACTGGAGCAGGGACCCTCGCCACATCACACCACACACACTTATTGGAGCAGAGACCTATGCCACATCACACCACACACACTTACTGGAGCAGAGACCTTAGTCATGTCACACCACACACACTTACTGGATCAGAGACCTTAGCCACGTCACACCACACACACTCCCTGGAGCTGAGACCCTCGTCACATCACAGCACACACACTTACTGGAGCAGAGACCCTCGCCACATCACACCACACACACTTACTGGAGCAGAGACCTCGCCACGTCACACAACACACACTTACTGGAGCAGAGACCTTAGCCATGTCACACCACACACACTTACTGGAGCAGAGACCTTAGCCACATCACACCACAAACACTTACTGGAGCAGAGACCTTAGCCAAGTCACACCACACACACTTACTGGAGCAAAACCCTTGCCACGTCACACCACACACACTTACTGGAGCAGAGACCCTTGCCACGTCACACCACACACACTTACTGGAGCAGAGACATTAGCCACGTCACTCACACACACTTACTGGAGCAGAGATCATAGCCACGCCACACCGCACTCACTTACTGGAGCAGAGACCTTAGCCACGTCACACTACACACACTTACTGGAGCAAGGACCCTCGCCACACACGCACACTTACTGGAGCAGAGACCCTTGCCACGTCACACCATACACACTTACTGGAGCAGAGACCCTCGCCACGTCACACCACACACATTTACTGGATCAGAGACCCTCGCCACGTCACACCAAACACACTTACTGGGGAAGAGACCTTAGCCACGTCACACCACACACACTTACTGGAGCAGAAACCTTAGTCATGTTACACCACACACACTCACTGGAGCAGAGACCCTCGCCATGTCACACCACACACACTTACTGGAGCAGAGACCTTAGCCACGTCACACCACACACACTCACTGGAGCAGAGACCTTAGCCACGTCACACCACACACACTTACTGGAGCAGAGACCCTCGCCACGTCACACCACACACACTTACTGGAGCAGAGACCTGAGCCAAGTCACACCACACACACTCACTGGAGCAGAGAACTGAGCCACGTCACACCACACACACTTACTGGAGCAGAGACCCTCGCCACGTCACACCACACACACTTACTGGAGCACAGACCCTTGCCATGTGACACCACACACACTTACTGGAGCAGAGACCATAGCCACATCACACCACACAGACTTACTGTAGCAGAGACCCTCGCCACGTCACACCACACACACTTACTGGAGCAGAGACCTTAGCCACATCACACCACACACACTTACTGGAGCAGAGACCCTCGCCACATCACACCACACACACTTACTGGAGCAGAGACCCTCGCCACGTCACACAACACACACTTACTGGAGCAGAGACCTTAGCCATGTCACACCACACACACTTACTGGAGCAGAGACCTTAGCCACATCACACCACACACACTTACTGGAGCAGAGACCTTAGCCAAGTCACACCACACACACTTACTGGAGCAAAAACCCTCGCCACGTCACACCACACACAGCTACTGGAGCAGAGACCCTTGCCACGTCACACCACACACACTTACTGGAGCAGAGACCTTAGCCACGTCACTCACACACACTTACTGGAGCAGAGATCATAGCCACGCCACACCGCACACACTTACTGGAGCAGAGACCTTAGCCACGTCACACTACACACACTTACTGGAGCAAGGACCCTCGCCATGCACGCACACTTACTGGAGCAGAGACCCTTGCCACGTCACACCATACACACTTACTGGAGCAGAGACCCTCGCCACGTCACACCACACACATTTACTGGATCAGAGACCCTCGCCACGTCACACCAAACACACTTACTGGGGAAGAAACCTTAGCCACGTCACACCACACACACTTACTGGAGCAGAAACCTTAGTCATGTCACACCACACACACTCACTGGAGCAGAGACCCTCGCCATGTCACACCACACACACTTACTGGAGCAGAGACCTTAGCCACGTCACACCACACACACTCACTGGAGCAGAGACCTTAGCCACATCACACCACACACACTTACTGGAGCAGAGACCTCGCCACGTCACACCACACACACTTACTGGAGCAGAGACCTGAGCCAAGTCACACCACACACACTCACTGGAGCAGAGAACTGAGCCACGTCACACCACACACACTTACTGGAGCAGAGACCCTTGCCATGTGACACCACACACACTTACTGGAGCAGAGACCATAGCCACATCACACCACACAGACTTACTGTAGCAGAGACCCTCGCCACGTCACACCACACACACTTACTGGAGCAGAGACCTTAGCCACGTCACACCACACACACTTACTGGAGCAAAGACCCTCGCCACACACACACACTTACTGGAGCAGAGACCCTCGCCACATCACACCACACACACTTACTGGAGCAGAGACCTTAGCCACATCACACCACACACACTCACTGGAGCAGAGACCTTAGCCATGCCACACCACACACACTTACTGGAGCAGAGACCCTCACCACATCACACTACACACACTTACTGGAGCAGAGACTCTCAACCCGTCACACCACACACACTTACTGGAGCAGAGACCTTAGCCACGTCACACCACACACACTTACTGGAGCAGAGACCCTTGCCAGGTCACACCACACACACTTACTGGAGCAGGGACCCTCGCCACATCACACCACACACACTTATTGGAGCAGAGACCTATGCCACATCACACCACACACACTTACTGGAGCAGAGACCTTAGTCATGTCACACCACACACACTTACTGGATCAGAGACCTTAGCCACGTCACACACACACACACTCACTGGAGCTGAGACCCTCGTCACATCACAGCACACACACTTACTGGAGCAGAGACCCTCGCCACATCACACCACACACACTTACTGGAGCAGAGACCCTCGCCACGTCACACAACACACACTTACTGGAGCAGAGACCTTAGCCATGTCACACCACACACACTTACTGGAGCAGAGACCTTAGCCACATCACACCACAAACACTTACTGGAGCAGAGACCTTAGCCAAGTCACACCACACACACTTACTGGAGCAAAACCCTTGCCACGTCACACCACACACACTTACTGGAGCAGAGACCCTTGCCACGTCACACCACACACACTTACTGGAGCAGAGACATTAGCCACGTCACTCACACACACTTACTGGAGCAGAGATCATAGCCACGCCACACCGCACACACTTACTGGAGCAGAGACCTTAGCCACGTCACACTACACACACTTACTGGAGCAAGGACCCTCGCCACGCACGCACACTTACTGGAGCAGAGACCCTTGCCACGTCACACCATACACACTTACTGGAGCAGAGACCCTCACCACGTCACACCACACACATTTACTGGATCAGAGACCCTCGCCATGTCACACCAAACACACTTACTGGAGCAGAGACCTTAGCCTGTGTCACACCTCACACAGTTACTGGAGCAAAGACCCTCGCCACGTCACACCACACACACTCACTGGAGCAGAGACCCTCGCCACGTCACACCACACACACTCACTGGAGCAGAGACCCTCGCCACGTCACACCACACACACTTACTGGAGCAAAGACCCTCACCATGTCACACCACACACACTTACTGGAGCAGAGACCTTAGCCATGTCAAACCACACACACTTACTGGAGCGAAGACCTTAGCCATGTCACACCACACACACTTACAGGAGCTGAAACCCTCGCCACATCACACCACGAACACTTACTGCAGCACAGACCCTCACCACATCACACCACACACACTTACTGGAGCAGAGACCCTCAACACGTCACACCATGCACACTTACTGCAGCACAGACCCTCGCCATGTCACACCACACACACTTACTGGAGCAAAGACCCTCGCCACGTCACACCACACACACTTACTGGAGCAGAGACCCTTGCCACGTCACACCACACACACTTACTGGAGCAGAGACATTAGCCACGTCACTCACACACACTTACTGGAGCAGAGACCCTCTCCACTTCACACCACACACACTTACTGGAGCAGAGACCTTAGCCATGTCACACCACACACCCTTACTGGAGCAGAGACCTTAGCCATGTCACCCCACACACACTTACTGGAGCAGAGACCTTAGCCACGTCACACCTCACACAGTTACTGGAGCAAAGACCCTCGCCACATCACACCACACACACTCACTGGAGCAGAGACACTCACCATGTCACACCATACACACTTACTGGAGCAGAGACCCTCGCCACGTCACACCACACACACTTACTGGAGCAGAGACCCTTGCCACGTCACACCACACACACTTACTGGAGCGGAGACCTTCACCACGTCACACCACACACACACTCACTGGAGCAGAGACCATAGCCACATCACACCACACACACTTACTGGAGCAGAGACAATAGCCACGTCACACCACACACACTTACTGGAGCAGAAACCATAGCCACGTCACACCATGCACATTTACTGCAGCACAGACCCTCACCACGTCACACCACACACACTTACTGGAGCAGAGACCTTAGCCATGTCACACCACACACACTTACTGGAGCAGAGACCTTAGCCTGTGTCACACCTCACACAGTTACTGGAGCAAAGACCCTCGCCACGTCACACCACACACACTCACTGGAGCAGAGACCCTCGCCACGTCACACCACACACACTTACTGGAGCAAAGACCCTCACCATGTCACACCACACACACTTACTGGAGCAGAGACCTTAGCCATGTCAAACCACACACACTTACTGGAGCAGAGACCTTAGCCACATCACACTACACACACTCACGGGAGCAGAGACCCTTGCCACGTCACACCACACACACTTACTGGAGCAGAGACCCTCACACGTCACACCACACACACTTACTGGAGCAGAGACCTTAGCCATGTCACACCACACACACTTACTGGAGCAGAGACCTTAGCCACGTCACACCACACACACTTAATGGAGCAGAGACCTTAGCCACGTCACACCACACACACTTACTGGAGCAGAGACTCTCAACCCGTCACACCACACACACTTACTGGAGCAAAGACCCTCGCCACGCACACACACTTACTGGAGCAGAGACCCTCGCCACATCACACCACACACACTTACTGGAGCAGAGACCTTAGCCACATCACACTACACACACTTACTGGAGCAGAGACTCTCAACCCGTCACACCACACACACTTACTGGAGCAGAGACCTTAGCCACGTCACACCACACACACTTACTGGAGCAGAGACCCTTGCCAGGTCACACCACACACACTTACTGGAGCAGGGACCCTCGCCACATCACACCACACACACTTATTGGAGCAGAGACCTATGCCACATCACACCACACACACTTCCTGGAGCAGAGACCTTAGTCATGTCACACCACACACACTTACTGGATCAGAGACCTTAGCCACGTCACACCACACACACTCACTGGAGCTGAGACCCTCGTCACATCACAGCACACACACTTACTGGAGCAGAGACCCTCGCCACATCACACCACACACACTTACTGGAGCAGAGACCCTCGCCACGTCACACAACACACACTTACTGGAGCAGAGACCTTAGCCATGTCACACCACACACACTTACTGGAGCAGAGACCTTAGCCACATCACACCACAAACACTTACTGGAGCAGAGACCTTAGCCAAGTCACACCACACACACTTACTGGAGCAAAAACCCTTGCCACGTCACACCACACACACTTACTGGAGCAGAGACCCTTGCCACGTCACACCACACACACTTACTGGAGCAGAGACATTAGCCACGTCACTCACACACACTTACTGGAGCAGAGATCATAGCCACGCCACACCTCACACACTTACTGGAGCAGAGACCTTAGCCACGTCACACTACACACACTTACTGGAGCAAGGACCCTCGCCACGCACGCACACTTACTGGAGCAGAGACCCTTGCCACGTCACACCATACACACTTACTGGAGCAGAGACCCTCGCCACGTCACACCACACACATTTACTGGATCAGAGACCCTCGCAACGTCACACCAAACACACTTACTGGGGAAGAGACCTTAGCCACGTCACACCACACACACTTACTGGAGCAGAAACCTTAGTCATGTCACACCACACACACTCACTGGAGCAGAGACCCTCGCCATGTCACACCACACACACTTACTGGAGCAGAGACCTTAGCCACGTCACACCACACACACTCACTGGAGCAGAGACCTTAGCCACGTCACACCACACACACTTACTGGAGCAGAGACCCTCGCCACGTCACACCACACACACTTACTGGAGCAGAGACCTGAGCCAAGTCACACCACACACACTCACTGGAGCAGAGAACTGAGCCACGTCACACCACACACACTTACTGGAGCAGAGACCTCGCCACGTCACACCACACACACTTACTGGAGCACAGACCCCTGCCATGTGACACCACACACACTTACTGGAGCAGAGACCATAGCCACATCACACCACACAGACTTACTGTAGCAGAGACCCTCGCCACGTCACACCACACACACTTACTGGAGCAGAGACCTTAGCCACGTCACACCACACACACTTACTGGAGCAAAGACCCTCGCCACGCACACACACTTACTGGAGCAGAGACCCTCGCCACGTCACACCACACACACTTACTGGAGCAGAGACTTTAGCCATGTCACACCACACACACTTACTGGAGCAAAGACCCTCGCCACGTCACACCACACACACTTACTGGAGCTGAGACCATAGCCACGTCACACCACACACACTTACTGGAGCAGAGACCCTTGCCACGTCACACCACACACACTTACTGGAGCGGAGACCTTCACCACGTCACACCACACACACACTCACTGGAGCAGAGACCATAGCCACGTCACACCACACACACTTACTGGAGCAGAGACAATAGCCACGTCACACCACACACACTTACTGGAGCAGAAACCATAGCCACGTCACACCACACACACTTACTGGAGCAGAGACCCTCGCCACGTCACAGCACACACACTTACTGGAGCAGAGACCATAGCCACGTCACACCACACACACTTACTAGAGCAGAGACCATAGCCACGTCACACCACACACACTTACTGGAGCAGAGACCCTCGCCACATCACAGCACACACACTTACTGGAGCAGAGACCATAGCCACGTCACACCACACACACTTACTAGAGCAGAGACCATAGCCATGTCACACCACACACACTTACTGGAGCAGAGACCATAGCCACGTCACACCACACACACTTACTGGAGCAGAGACCTTAGCCACGTCACACCACACACATTTACTGGAGCAAAGACCCTCGCCACGTCACACCACACACACTTACTGGAGCAGAGACCTTAGCCACGTCACTCACACACACTTACTGGAGCAGAGACCATAGCCACGTCACACCACACACACTTACTTGAGCAGAGACCCTCGCCACATCACACCATGTGCACTTACTGGAGCAGAGACTTTAGGCTGGGATCACTGACAGAATATCGATAACAAGAATATCGACCTACAACAATATCGAAGTAAAATATCGAATACCAAAATATCGACTCCTATCTACAAACAGGTAAGTACAAAAATATCGACTCCAAAATATAGTTGTAAAAAATATAGTCAGTCAAAATATCGAATTTTTTAAATGTATGAAAAGTAATGTAAAATTAATGAAATAATATATATAATTAACTAAAACATACTTAAAAATACTTAAATAACTTTAAAATTAATAAATAATTAATGTAACTTAAAAAAATAAACATACATTTTAATTTTTTAATACATAAATATATTAATCGTAATATTTATAAAAAATATTCAATATTTTTAGCGTAGGATAGCGGGACGGTAAAATTTACTATTACCACTTCAGTCAGTGCAACAGTAGGGAAAGCGTTGGATAGCGGGAGGGTAAAATTACTATTCCCACTCCAGACAGTGCAACAGTAGGGAAAGCATTGGATAGCGTAGGAGTAAAAATTACTATTCCCACTCCAGAGAGTGCAACAGTAGGGAAAGCGTTGGATAGCGTAGTGGTAATAATTACTATTCCCACTCCAGAGAGTGCAACAGTAGGGAAAGAGTTGGATAGCGTAGGGGTAAAAATTACTATTCCCACTCCAGTGAGTGCAACAGTAGGGAAAGCGTTGGATAGCGTGGGGGTAATAATTACTATTCCCACTCCAGAGAGTGCAACAGTAGGGAAAGTAATATTTTAATATTTTACAAAAAAATAATTAATTATCAATAATAATAAATATTATTAATAACACTAATTACCAATTAATGAATAAAAAATAATAATTACCAATTATCAAAATGTAATTACCAATTAATAATTAAGTAACAATAAATTAATTATCAATACCAATTAATATTTATTAATATGTACTTAATTTCAATTAAATTACTTCCCACCCTATTCCCCTATAAACCCACATCCCGCTACAACTATTTAATTAATACAATTAACATAATTACCATTTAATCAATTAAAAATTACCAATTAATAAAATTTAATTACCAATTAATAATTAATTAACAATAAATTAATTATCAATACCAATTAATATTTATTAATATGTACTTAATTTCAATTAAATTACTTCCCACCTTATTACCCTATAAACCCACATCCCGCTACAACTATTTAATTAATACAATTAACATAATTACCATTTAATAAATTAAAAAAATTACCAATTAATAAAATTTAATTACCAATTAATAATTAATTAACAATAAATTAATTATCAATACCAATTAATATTTATTAATATGTACTTAATTTTAATTAAATTACTTCCCACCCTATTCCCCTATAAACCCACATCCCGCTACAACTATTTAATTAATTGAATTAAGATAATTACCATTTAATCAATTAAAAAAATTCCAATTAATAAAATTTAATTACCAATTAATAATTAGTTAACAATAAATTAATTATCAATACCAATTAAAATTTATTAATATGTACTTAATTTTAATTAAATTACTTCCCACCCTATTCCCCTATAAACCCACTACCCGCTACGGAATTAAATTACGCAAAAATTAAATAACATAAAATTCATTGCTTTTAAAAAATTAAACATACATTACAACAACTAATATACACTTTTAACACATATACTAACATACAATACACTTAGAAAAAATTCGATATTATTAAAAATTTCGATATTTTTTAATGCCTATATTATGTACTTCGATATTTTGACTATCGATATTACTTACCTTACTTTCGATATTTTTAACGACTATATTATGTCCATTCGATATTATGTCCATTCTATATTTTAGACTCGATATTGTGTCCATTCGATATTTTTGTTTCGATATTATGTCTGTTTACCTTTAGCCACACAGCACGATGCATGGTGACTGGAGCAGAGACCCAGAAGAAAAACTCTAGTGACTTGCACAATGCACAGTTTCTCCTGGAAAAGAGACCATGGCCACATGCTACCATGGGCCATTACTGAAGTGGAGATTCGGGCCACGCAGCACCATATGCGGTTCGTTGAGCCAACCCCCTGGTCACATGACACCATGCACAATTACTGGAGCTAAGACCCCCACATCACTGCACCATGCCTAGTTATTTCAGCTGGGACGTTAACTAGTTTGCATAATGTGCAAGCCCCCTTAAATAAATACTTGGATTTTTAGAGCTTGGCTAATCACCTGTGAGGGTCTCTAGGCACTTTTCCTAGGCACAGGGAGATTAAGTGATTTGCCCAGAATCACAGGATGTTGAACCTACGCCGAGACTCGAACTGGGATCCCCAGCTCCAAAGTCAGCAGCTCTGGCCATTACGCCACTCCCTCTCCCTTGGACTAGAGAGGCTGAGTACATCCCACTCGCACCTTCGAGTGGCAGAAATATGAGTTAGGTCACCTGAAGTGCTGAACTCCAGGTTCTGAAAAGTTGAACCACAGTCTGAGAGCACAGCCTAACTACATTCACTTCAATCATTGCATCACTCTGGTTTCTACGTTCTAACTAACAGCGTTTCCTCTTTCTCTTTCCATACACTCTGCTGTAAAGCCTAGCAATCTGAAGTTGCTGAAGGCGCCATGTTGGCGCTACATGAAACCCAGAAAAAAAACAGGTAGTTAAATAACCATTTATAAATGTCAGTGGATGTGATATAAGGCTGTGATCTCCTATTGTCTGTAGATGTCTTTGGGTGTGGTCTGTGGACATCTGTGAATGTGTCTGTGAGTGAGGATATCTGTGCATGTGATTTGTGACTGTCGAAGTGGTCTGTGGATATCTTTCAATGCCTGTGGATTTGATCTGTGATTACTTGGCGATATCTGGAGGCAAGATTGGAGAACCTGTGTGGGATGCGATCTGTGATTGGTGTGGTCTGTAGTGTTCTTACTCACTTACGTGAATGATTGTCTATGGATGAGTTTATGTGAGGGTGATCTGTGATTTTGATGTGATTTGTTGTCATCTGTAGATTTGATCGACAATGTTATAGTAAAGTCATCTGTGGTTGCTTATGTGTGCACGAGGTATGGTGTGGTCTGTAGTGTCCTCACTCACTTGCATGGATTAATGTCTGTGGAGGTCTGTGGTGTGACTGTGAGCCAGGCTCCTTGCGCAGAGGTAGGACAGTTGAGTTATCTGCTGGTGAAGGGAGACTGAGGGTCTGTGAAAGTCTTGGAAGGTCACCCGGACGTGTAGTGCTTTCTCCTCTGGGGTGTTTAAGGGCCATGCACGACTCTTGAAAGTACTGGCTGAATTTGAACTAGTCCACGGTTCCGGGAGAGGCCCCTCACCCTACGCTTACAGTCTCTCACATGGTGTAAATCAGGATTGAGAATTTGAGAACCAAATATACCAACTTCCTACCCATCATAAACCCACCACCCCTCCTAGCCGGGTGTAGTGATCTGCTATAACCACAAGGTGAAGCGGCAGTGATAGATGGCGCTAGCCTCTTTCTCCATAGTGCTTGCAGTTATATTTTGCTGTCCCTCTGAGGCTGCAGTTTCCTTTCTCCTCTGTAGAGGGCTCAGACCCTGTCTCTCAGAGACTGCAATTCCACCTCTCTCTCAGCAGAGGGCACTGACACTTTCCATGTAGTCATGTTCTACTGTCCCTTTGAGGCCACAGTTCCCTATATCCACCTGCAGAGGGTTCGTGCCCTCTCCCTCCGAGTCAGCAGTGCCACCTCTCCCTCAGCAGAGGGCGCCAGCCCCTCCCCTGTAGAGATGTGCACATCTCTTCACACACACCCTGCAGTCACACACTGCTGAGGCATTCTACTCATGAATGCACTCTTCTTTTTACTCACTGCAGCGCCCCCTCTCCCTGCAAAGAGCAATCCGCCTGCTCCTCACAATGAGGTATTTGTGGTAATGAAGACACGCTGGTATGATGTAATCCAAGTAGGTTTATTCAGGTAATTAAACAGGTAGTATAAATCCTCAGTAAGTCCTAATCAACAGATGTAGAAATGCTGTAGGGCAGCCCCACCAGGAGCAGCCTGCTAGCTGCTCAGCCCCATCCACCAACTGTCCTCACTCATCCAGTCACCCAAACATTCCACTCAAGGTCCATTCACCAACATTCCACACAGAGTACACACACACACAGGCTGAGCAGCTAGGAATAGGATAACATAGGGAATGAAACGTAATGCAAGAATACTACAGTATTCTGTTTCACTCAAAGCCTGCAGCCAACACTTCTGTCCAGCAGAGGGTGCTCTTCTCTATAGATACAACAATAACCTGCTCTCTACTGACTCTCCTTCATTTCCTGCAGAAGCCCTTCTCACGAAAGAGGGTGCTCTCTCTTCTTGCCTACCTCTTCAGTGATGCTCCATTCCCTCTGACTTCTTCCAATGTACCCCTCTCCTCAAAGATGGTACTGCTCCCTTTCCCAAACGTAATGACCTGCTCTCCGACAGTGCCTACAGATTTCTGCAGAGACCGACCCTCCCTCTTTAAGTGTGTTATCTTCACCATTGGAGGCTGCAGTTTGCCCCTCTTCACTGCAGATCTCGCTACCTTCCTTCTCTCCACAGTGATGATCTTCCTAGAGGCTGCAGTTCCCTCTCCTCCCTGCAGAGGGTGCCACCTACCCTCTCTAGGCAGTGATGCTCTATCTCAAAGGCTGCAGTTCCCCCTCTTCCCTGCAGAGTGTGCTGTGCCCCTTCTCCAGCCAGTGATGCTCCACCTCTGAGGCTGCAGTTCCCCCTCCTCCCCGCAGAGGGCGCTGCCTCCCCTCTCTAGGCAATGATGCTCCATCTCAGAGGCTGCAGTTCCCCCTCCTCCCTGCAGAGGGCGTCGCCCCCTCCCCACAGTGATGCTCCATCTCTGATGCTGCAGTTCCCCCTCCTCCCCACAGAGGGTGCTGCCTCCCTTCTCTAGGCAGTGATGCTCCATCTCAGAGGCTGCAGTTCCCCCTCCTTCCTGCAGAGGGCGCTGCCTCCCTTCTCTAGGCAGTGATGCTCCATCTCAGAGGCTGCAGTTCCCCCTCCTCCCCGCAGAGGGCGCTGCCTCCCCTCTCTAGGCAGTGATGCTCTCTGTTGGACTTGGCCCTTTTTCCCAGACATTTTTTGTTTTTCCCCCTAGCCTTTTTACCATGTGTGAAATAATACCTGCTGCACCATGGCGTGCGCAGATTTAGGTGTACTGTTCTAAAGAAATGTTACTTTTAAAATGGACCACAGCTCACTCAAGATGGCTGCCACAGGCCCCTGCTACTGCAGAGGGGCCTTGCACACACACACACTAGTAGCCAGGGTCAGGCTGGGACATAGGGATACAGTATCCATCCCGTCCCCGCCTCTGGGCCCATAGCCAGACATGGTGGAAGGTTCCAGAACCTTCCGGGCTGTGGGAGGAGTTATGTTTTGCCGCCTTTAGGAGTGTCACCTGACCTAGGGGTATAAGAGGCTTGGAGGGAAATCTTTTAGTCAGTTGGGGCACCACTGATCCTGGGAGAACCTCTGCCGGAGTACAGGCTGTAGGGCCTAGGGGGAGACCTACACTACTGCTGCTGACAAGGCTTAGGCACTGCTGTAGTAAGTTAGCTGAGGAACGCCCACCACCCACTGACCTTGCCCAGCGTGAGGGGACCCAGGGAACCACCTTCAGCGTGCTGGGAAGTAACATCAAGCACTCCCAGAACCACCAACTCATTCCCCCTCATAAGAAGAAACTCCTGACAAGAAACTCTTGACAAGAAACTCATAACAAGAAACTTCTGACAAGAAACTCCTGACAAGAAACTCCTAAGAAGCAACCAATCTAGAACAGCCGCAAGAAACCTTAATTGGGGAGGCCTGACCGACCAGCAAGGCCTGAAACCTGAACTGTCAAACTGGGGATCACCAGGTAAAGCGCCGTGCCCTGAAGCGCTAGACCTTCACCCCCTATCTACTCCTGCCTGCTGATGGGCTGCCGCCCAAGAACCTTTCCAGTCAGCCCTGCCCACAGGCTGCTGGTGCGCCCGCGCTATGTCTCCACGAGGGAGAAACTGCCCCCCCAAGTCACTGACCTCGTGACTGAACCGCCGCCGCGGCCGCCGCCGCGTGAAGAGAAGTGCTGTGGTGAGGAGGCCCCCTCGAGGGCGTGTGGTGAGGTGCGCCGTCCGCGCCCTCACCGAAGGAAGTGCTGTGTTGAGGGAGGCCCCCTCGAGTGCGTGTGGTGAGGTGCGCCGTCCGCGCCCTCACCGAAGCCTCCAAATTGCCCCCCGAGATCACCGCCGGGCCCGGGCCCCACCGCCGAAGTCGCGGCCAAAGGAATCGCCGCCGCAGCCCAAGGGGGCCGCGTGAAGAAGCCGCGGCCTAGTGGGACCAGCGAGGCCTCCAGGCCCCGCCGACGCCGTTGCTGGGCAACCGGGGACGCCGGCCGCGCCCCCGGGAAGGCCGCGCAGCGATTGGGCGCCGGCTCCCGCCACGCCCCCAGCGCCGACGGAGGCCGAGGAAGAGCGCCGGACCCGCAGAGGGAGACGGGAAGCCGGCCGGAGAGGACTGCCGGCTCCCGCTCCCCTTCCCGCAATCCCGCAATCCCCTTACTTGATCCCGGGGGCCGGAGGAGGGTGATACCGGCCCCCGCAACGACCCGCAATTCCGGCCGGAAGGCCGAGGCACCCCGACCGGGCCCCGCCCTTCAGAACACGGGCCGGCCCGGGAGATCAACAGTCGCCGTGAAGCGCGACCAACGACCATCACATCAGGTGAGCCCAGGAGGCCCCTAGGGCCCGCAGAGACGCCACTGGGGGCCGGGGGCCACCATTAACCCTTGAAATTACCCCTATGAGGCGAGGCCCCGGAGAGGAGTGGGCCTGGCCTGAATTAACCCCTGAGGGACACAGAAGCCCCCCATTGCCAGGGAAGCCCCAGAATACCGGACATGTTGAGGGGTTCCCCACATTGCTCAGTAATCTAATGATAACGCCTACTGTAATTACTGTCTAGGCCTATGCGTATAACTGCAAAGTCTTTACCTAGTGTGAAGGTGTTTAATTGAATTGCGCTGAAGTGTACACCGCCAAGAGTTGAAGTGTTTTATGTTACAGGTGTACCGGAGTTGCGACGCCCACTGTACTGAATGTGGGTGCGCCTAGATTAATGCAGGCCCTGTTTGAAATGTAACGTGAAAAGCCTTCTTTTAAGTAATTGAGTATTCCTGAAGTGAACTGTATGTTTAGGCCCATGTTTTATTAATGCACCTTGTGATCATTATTGGTGCTACGTTTAGGAGATGATTCCTGCAGCCTTTTAGTGGCCTACAACGTTGATGAGCTATGATGCTTTAATGAGAATGCGCACCAGTTGAGTAATGCAATGATTTTAAATGTAGATCTGAATTAATCTGCCTCATCTGATGCTGCCTGGATTTATATAAAAGATCTTGATTTTAAATACACAAGCCTGGTGTGGTGTCATGTTATTGCGTCCGCATTTCTGAGTCAAAGTAAGAGTGTGCTGCACAACTGCCTTACACATTGCCTTCGCGTGCTTTCCCGCCTCGCGCCATGCTACCGTGACGGACTCGGTAACCCCGTTTCCAACACTCTCCCTCTGAGGCTGCAGATCCCCCTCCTCCCCGCAGAGGGTGCTGTCGCCCTTCTCTAGGCAGTGATGCTCCATTGCTCTGGCTGCAGTTCCCCCTCCTCCCCGCAGAGGGCGCCACCTCCCTTCTCTAGGCAGTGATGCTCCATCGCTGAGGCTGCAGTTCCCCCTCCTCCCCGCAGAGGGCGCCACCTCCCTTCTCTAGCCCGTAATTCTCCATCGCTGAGGCTGCAGTTCCCCCTCCTCCCCGCAGAGGGCGCCACCTCCCTTCTCTAGGCAGTGATGCTCCATCGCTGAGGCTGCAGTTCCCCCTCCTCCCCGCAGAGGGCGCCACCTCCCTTCTCTAGCCCGTAATTCTCCATCGCTGAGGCTGCAGTTCCCCCTCCTCCCTGCAGAGGGCACCGCCCCCCTCCCCGCAGTGATGCTCCCCTCTCCCCACCGCTGTCAGGATCCCTCTGGCTGGAGATGCTGAGAGGCCAGCATCCACAGCCTGTCCCTGTCACAACCGCCCCCTGCCAGGGCTAGAGGGTGCCCCATCTCACAGGCTGCAGTTCCCCCTCCTCCCCACAGAGGGCGCTGCCTCCCTTCTCTAGGCAGTGATGCTCTTCCTCTGATACTGCAGTTTCCCCTCCTCCCAGCAGAGGGTGCTGTTGCCCTTCTCTAGGCAGTGATGCTCCGTCTCAGAGGCTGCAGTTCCCCCTCCTCCCCGCAGAGGGCGCTACCTCCCTTCTCTAGGCAGTGATGCTCCATCTCTGAGGCTGCAGTTCCCCCTCCTCCCCGCAGAGGGCGATGCCTCCCTTCTCTAGGCAGTGATGCTCTCCCTCTGAGGCTGCAGTTCCCCCTCCTCCCCGCAGAAGGTGCTGTCGCCCTTCTCTAGGCAGTGATGCTCCGTCTCAGAGGCTGCAGTTCCCCTCCTCCCCGCAGAGGGCGCTGCCTCCCTTCTCTAGGCAGTGATGCTCCATCTCTGAGGCTGCAGTTCCCGCTCCTCCCCGCATAGGGCGCTGCCTCCCCTCTCTAGGCAGTGATGCTCTCCCTCTGAGGCTGCAGTTCCCCCTCCTCCCCGCAGAGGGAGAGCCCTTCTCTAGGCAGTGATCCTCCATTGCTCTGGCTGCAGTTCCCCCTCCTCCCCGCAGAGGGCGCCACCTCCCTTCTCTAGGCAGTGATGCTCCATCGCTGAGGCTGCAGTTCCCCCTCCTCCCCGCAAAGGGCGCTGCCTCCCTTCTCTAGGCAGTGATGCTCCATCGCTGAGGCTGCAGTTCCCCCTCCTCCCCGCAGAGGGCGCTGGCTCCCTTCTGTAGGCAGTGATGCTCTCCCTCTGAGGCTGCAGTTCCCCCTCCTCCCCGCAGAGGGTGCTGTCGCCCTTCTCTAGGCAGTGATGCTCCGTCTCAGAGGCTGCAGTTCCCCTCCTCCCCGCAGAGGGCGCTACCTACCTTCTCTAGGCAGTGATGCTCCATCTCTGAGGCTGCAGTTCCCTCCTCCTCCGCAAAGGGCACTGCCTCCCCTCTCTAGGGCAGTGATGCTCTCCCTCTGAGGCTGCAGTTCCCCTCCTCCCCGCAGAGGGCGCTACCTACCTTCTCTAGGCAGTGATGCTCCATCTCTGAGGCTGCAGTTCCCCCTCCTCCCCGCAAAGGGTGCTGTCGCCCTTCTCTAGGCAGTGATGCTCCATAGCTCTGGCTGCAGTTCCCCCTCCTCCCCGCAGAGGGCGCCACCTCCCTTCTCTAGGCAGTGATGTTCCATCGCTGAGGCTGCAGTTCCCCCTCCTCTCCGCAGAGGGCGCTGGCTCCCTTCTCTAGGCAGTGATGCTCCATCGCTGAGGCTGCAGTTCCCCCTCCTCCCCGCAGAGGGCGCTGGCTCCCTTCTCTAGGTAGTGATGCTCCATCGCTCTGGCTGCAGTTCCCCCTCCTCCCCGCAGAGGGTGACGCCCCCCTCCCCGCAATGATGCTCCCCTCTCCCCACAGCTGTCAGGATCCCTCCGGCTGGAGATGCTGAGAGGCCAGCAGCCACAGCCTGTCCCTGTCACAACCGCCCCCTGCCAGGGCTAGAGGGTGCCCCATCTCAGAGGCTGCAGTTCCCCCTCCTCCCCGCAGAGGGCGCTGCCTCCCTTATCTAGGCAGTGATGCTCTCCCTCTGAGGCTGCAGTTCCCCCTCCTCCAGGCAGAGGGTGCTGTCGCCCTTCTCTAGGCAGTGATGCTCCATCGCTCTGGCTGCAGTTCCCCCTCCTCCCCGCAGAGGGCGCTGCCTCCCTTCTCTAGGCAGTGATGCTCCATCGCTCTGACTGCAGTTCCCCCTCCTCCCCGCAGAGGGCGCTGCCTCCCTTCTCTAGGCAGTGATGCTCCATCTCTGAGGCTGCAGTTCCCCCTCCTCCCCGCAGAGGGTGCTGCCTCCCTTCTCTAGGCAGTGATGCTCTATCTCTGAGGCTGCAGTTCCCCCTCCTCCCCGCAGAGGGCGGTGCCCTCCTTCTCTAGGCAGCGATGCTCCGTCTCAGAGGCTGCAGTTCCCCCTCCTCCCCGCAGAGGGCGCTGCCTCCCTTCTCTAGGCCGTGATGCTCTATCTCTGAGGCTGCAGTTCCCGCTCCTCCCCGCATAGGGCGCTGCCTCCCCTCTCTAGGCAGTGATGCTCTCCCTCTGAGGCTGCAGTTCCCCCTCCTCCCCGCAGAGGGAGAGCCCTTCTCTAGGCAGTGATGCTCCATTGCGCTGGCTGCAGTTCCCCCTCCTCCCCGCAGAGGGCGCCACCTCCCTTCTCTAGGCAGTGATGCTCCATCGCTGAGGCTGCAGTTCCCCCTCCTCCCCGCAAAGGGCGCTGCCTCCCTTCTCTAGGCAGTGATGCTCCATCGCTGAGGCTGCAGTTCCCCCTCCTCCCCGCAGAGGGCGCTGGCTCACTTCTCTAGGCAGTCATGCTCTCCCTCTGAGGCTGCATTTCCCCCTCCTCCCTGCAGAGGGTGCTGTCGCCCTTCTCTAGGCAGTGATGCTCCATCTCAGAGGCTGCAGTTCCCCCTCCTCCCCGCAGAGGGCGCTACCTACCTTCTCTAGGCAGTGATGCTCCATCTCTGAGGCTGCAGTTCCCCCTCCTCCCCGCAAAGGGCGCTGCCTCCCCTCTCTAGGCAGTGATGCTCTCCCTCTGAGGCTGCAGTTCCCCCTCCTCCCCGCAGAGGGCGCTACCTACCTTCTCTAGGCAGTGATGCTCCATCTCTGAGGCTGCAGTTCCCCCTCCTCTCCGCAAAGGGTGCTGTCGCCCTTCTCTAGGCAGTGATGCTCCATTGCTCTGGCTGCAGTTCCCCCTCCTCCCCGCAGAGGGCGCCACCTCCCTTCTCTAGGCAGTGATGTTCCATCGCTGAGGCTGCAGTTCCCCCTCCTCTCCGCAGAGGGCGCTGGCTCCCTTCTCTAGGCAGTGATGCTCCATCGCTGAGGCTGCAGTTCCCCCTCCTCCCCGCAGAGGGTGCTGGCTCCCTTCTCTAGGTAGTGATGCTCCATCGCTCTGGCTGCAGTTCCCCTCCTCCCCGCAGAGGGTGCCGCCCCCTCCCCGCAATGATGCTCCCCTCTCCCCACAGCTGTCAGGATCCCTCCGGCTGGAGATGCTGAGAGGCCAGCAGCCACAGCCTGTCCCTGTCACAACCGCCCCTGCCAGGGCTAGAGGGTGCCCCATCTCAGAGGCTGCAGTTCCCCTCCTCCCCGCAGAGGGCGCTGCCTCCCTTATCTAGGCAGTGATGCTCTCCCTCTGAGGCTGCAGTTCCCCCTCCTCCAGGCAGAGGGTGCTGTCACCCTTCTCTAGGCAGTGATGCTCCATCGCTCTGGCTGCAGTTCCCCCTCCTCCCCGCAGAGGGCGCTGCCTCCCTTCTCTAGGCAGTGATGCTCCATCGCTCTGACTGCAGTTCCCCCTCCTCCCCGCAGAGGGCGCTGCCTCCCTTCTCTAGGCAGTGATGCTCCATCTCTGAGGCTGCAGTTCCCCCTCCTCCCCGCAGAGGGTGCTGCCTCCCTTCTCTAGGCAGTGATGCTCTATCTCTGAGGCTGCAGTTCCCCCTCCTCCCCGCAGAGGGCGGTGCCCTCCGTCTCTAGGCAGCGATGCTCCATCTCAGAGGCTGCAGTTCCCCCTCCTCCCTGCAGAGGGCGCTGCCTCCCTTTTCTAGGCAGTGATGCTCCATCGCTCTGGCTGCAGTTCCCCGTCCTCCCCGCAGAGGGCGCTGCCTCTCTTCTCTAGGCAGTGATGCTCCATCTCTGAGGTTGCAGTTCCCCCTTCTCCCCGCAGAGGGCGCTGCCTCCCCTCTCTAGGCAGTGATGCTCCATCGCTCTGGCTGCAGTTCCCCCTCCTCCCCGCAGAGGGCGCTGCCTCTCTTCTCTAGGCAGTGATGCTCCATCTCTGAGGCTGCAGTTCCCCCTCCTCCCTGCAGAGGGCGCTGCCTCTCTTCTCTAGGCAGTGATGCTCCATCTCTGAGGCTGCAGTTCCCTCTCCTCCCCGCAGAGGGCGCCGCCCCCCTCCCCGCAGTGATGCTCCCCTCTCACCACCGCTGTCAGGATCCCTCCGGCTGGAGATGCTGAGAGGCCAGCAGCCACAGCCTGTCCCTCTCACAACCGCCCCCTGCCAGGCTAGAGGGTGCCCCATCTCAGAGGCTGCAGTTCCCCCTCCTACTCGCAGAGGGCGCTGCCTCCCTTCTCTAGTTTGTGATGCTCAGTCTCAGAGGCTGGAGTTCCCCCTCCTCCCCGCAGAGGGTGCAGCCCCCCTCCCTGCAGTGATGCTCCCCTCTCCCCACCGCTGTCAGGATCCCTCCAGCTGGAGATGCTGAGAGGCCAGCAGCCACCGCCTGTCCCTGTCACAGCCGCCCCCTGCCAGGGCTAGAGGGTGCCCCATCTCAGAGGCTGCAGTTCCCCCTCCTCCCCGCAGAGGGCGGTGCCTTCCTTCTCTAGGCAGTGATGCTCTATCTCTGAGGCTGCAGTTCCCCCTCCTCCCCGCAGAGGGCGGTGCCTTCCTTCTCTAGGCAGTGATGCTTTATCTTTGAGGCTGCAGTTCCCCCTCCTCCCCGCAGAGGGCGGTGCCTTCCTTCTCTAGGCAGCGATGCTCCGTCACAGAGGCTACAGTTCTCCCTCCTCCCCGCAGAGGGCGCTGCCTCCCTTCTCTAGGCAGTGATGCTCTATCTCTGAGGCTGCAGTTCCCCCTCCTTCCTGCAGAGGGCGCTGCCTCCCTTCTCTAGGCAGTGATGCTCCATCTCAGAGGCTGCAATTCCCCCTCCTTCCTGCAGACGGCGCTCCCTCCCTTCTCTAGTTCGTGATGCTCCATCTCAGAGGCTGCAGTTCCCCCTCCTCCCCGTAGAGGGCGCTGCCTCCCTTCTCTAGGCAGTGATGCTCCGTCTCAGAGGCTGCAGTTCCCCCTCCTCCCCACAGAGGGCGCTGCCTCCCTTCTCTAGGCAGTGATGCTCTATCTCTGAGGCTGCAGTTCCCCTTCCTTCCTGCAGAGGGCGCTGCCTCCCTTCTCTAGGCAGTGATGCTCCATCTCAGAGGCTGCAGTTCCCCCTCCTTCCTGCAGAGGGCGCTCCCTCCCTTCTCTAGTTCGTGATGCTCCGTCTCAGAGGCTGCAGTTCCCCCTCCTTCCCGCAGAGGGCGCTGCCTCCCTACTCTAGGCAGTGATGCTCTCCCTCTAAGGCTGCAGTTCCCCCTCCTTCCCGCAGAGGGCGCTCCCTCCCTACTCTAGGCAGTGATGCTCTTCCTCTGATGCTGCAGTTCCCCCTCCTCCCCGCAGAGGGTGCCGCCCCCCTCCCCGCAGTGATGCTCCCCTCTCCCCACCGCTGTCAGGATCCCTCCGGCTGGAGATGCTGAGAGGCCAGCAGCCACCGCCTGTCCCTGTCACTGCCGCCCCCTGCCAGGGCTAGAGGGTGCCCCATCTCAGAGGCTGCAGTTCCCCCTCCTCCCCGCAGAGGGCGCTGCCTCCCTTCTCTAGGCAGTGATGCTCCATCGCTGAGGCTGCAGTTCCCCCTCCTCCCCGCAGAGGCAGCTGTCGCCCTTCTCTAGGCAGTGATGCTCCATCGCTCTGGCTGCAGTTCCCCCTCCTCCCCGCACAGGGCGCCGCCCCCCTCCCTGCAGTGATGCTCCCCTCTCCCCACCGCTGTCAGGATCCCTCCGGCTGGAGATGCTGAGAGGCCAGCAGCCACCGCCTGTCCCTGTCACTGCCGCCCCCTGCCAGGGCTAGAGGGTGCCCCATCTCAGAGGCTGCAGTTCCAACTCCTCCCCGCAGAGGGCGCTGCCTCCCTTCTCTAGCAGTGATGCTCCATTGCTCTGGCTGCAGTTCCCCCTCCTCCCCGCAGAGGGCGCTGCCTCCCTTCTCTAGGCAGTGATGCTCCATCTCAGAGGCTGCAGTTCCCCCTCCTTCCCGCAGAGGGCGCTGCCTCCCCTCTCTAGGCATTGATGCTCCATCTCTGAGGCTGCAGTTCCCCCTCCTCCCCGCAGAGGGTGCTGTCGCCCTTCTCTAGCCAGTGATGCTCCATCTCTGAGGCTGCAGTTCCCCCTCCTCCCCGCAGAGGGCGCTGGCTCCCTTCTCTAGGCAGTGATGCTCCATTGCTCTGGCTGCAGTTCCCCCTCCTCCCCGCAGAGGGCGCCGCCCCCCTCCCTGCAGTGATGCTCCCCTCTCCCCACCGCTGTCAGGATCCCTCTGGCTGGAGATGCTGAGAGGCCAGCAGCCACCGCCTGTCCCTGTCACAGTCGCCCCATGCCAGGGCTGGAGGGTGCCCCATCTCAGAGGCTGCAGTTCCCCCTCCTCCCCGCAGAAGGCGCTGCCTCCCTTCTCTAGGCAGTGATGCCCCATCTCAGAAGCTGCAGTTCCCCCTCCTCCCCGCAGAGGGCGCTGCCTCCCTTCTCTAGGCAGTGATGCTCCATCGCTGAGGCTGCAGTCCTTCCTCCTCCCCGCAGAGGGCGCTGTCGCCCTTCTCTAGGCAGTGATGCTCCATCGCTCTGGCTGCAGTTCCCCCTCCTCCCCGCAGAGGGCGCGCCCCCCTCCTTGCAGTGATGCTCCCCACCGCTGTCAGGATCCCTCCGGCTGGAGATGCTGAGAGGCCAGCAGCCACCGCCTGTCCCTGTCACTGGCGCCCCTGCCAGGGCTAGAGGGTGCCCCATCTCAGAGGCTGCAGTTCCCCCTCCTCCCCGCAGAGGGCGCTGCCTCCCTTCTCTAACAGTGATGCTCCATTGCTCTAGCTGTCGTTCCCCCTCCTCCCCGCAGAAGGCGCTGCCTCCCTTCTCTAGGCAGTGATGCTCCATCTCAGAGGCTGCAGTTCCCCCTCCTCCCCGCAGAGGGCGCTGCCTCCCCTCTCTAGGCAGTGATGCTCCATCTCAGAGGCTGCAGTTCCCCCTCCTCCCCGCAGAGGGCGCTGCCTCCCTTCTCTAGGCAGTGATGCTCCATTTCAGAGGCTGCAGTTCCCCCTCCTCCCCGCAGAGGGCGCTGCCTCCCTTCTCTAGGCAGTGATGCTCTATTTCAGAGGCTGCAGTTCTCCCTCCTCCCCGCAGATGGCGTTGGCTCCCTTCTCTAGGCAGTGATGCTCCATTGCTCTGGCTGCAGTTCCCCCTCCTCCCCGCAGAGGGCGCTACCTCCCTACTATAGGCAGTTATGCTCTCCCTCTGAGGCTGCAGTTCCCCCTCCTCCCTGCAGAAGGCGCCACCCCCCTCCCTGCAGTGATGCTCCCCTCTCCCCACCGCTGTCAGGATCCCTCTGGCTGGAGATGCTGAGAGGCCAGCAGCCACCGCCTGTCCCTGTCACTGCTGCCCCCTGCCAGGGCTAGAGGGTGCCCCATCTCAGAGGCTGCAGTTCCCCCTTCTCCCCGCAGAGGGCGCTGCCTCCCTTCTCTAGCAGTGATGCTCCATCTCAGAGGCTGAGTTCCCCCTCCTCCCCGCAGAGGGTGCTGCCTCCCTTCTCTAGCCAGTGATGCTCCATCTCTGAGGCTGCAGTTCCCCCTCCTCCCCGCAGAGGGCGCTGCCTCCCTACTCTAGGCAGTGATGCTCCATCTCAGAGGCTGCAGTTCTCCCTCCTCCCTGCAGAGGGCGCTGCCTCCCTTCTCTAGTTCGTGATGCTCCATCTCAGAGGCTGCAGTTCCCCCTCCTCCCCGCAGAGGGCGCTGCCTTCCTTCTCTAGGCAGTGATGCTCCGTCTCAGAGGTTGCAGTTCCCCCTCCTCCCCGCAGAGGGCGCTGCCTCCCTTCTCTAGGCAGTGATGCTCTATCTCTGAGGCTGCAGTTCCCCTTCCTTCCTGCAGAGGGCGCTGCCTCCCTTCTCTAGGCAGTGATGCTCCATCTCAGAGGCTGCAGTTCCCCCTCCTTCCTGCAGAGGGCGCTCCCTCCCTTCTCTAGTTCGTGATGCTCCGTCTCAGAGGCTGCAGTTCCCCCTCCTTCCCGCAGAGGGCGCTGCCTCCCTACTCTAGGCAGTGATGCTCTCCCTCTAAGGCTGCAGTTCCCCCTCCTCCCCGCAGAGGGCGCTGCCTCCCTTCTCTAGGCAGTGATGCTCTTCCTCTAAGGCTGCAGTTCCCCCTTCTCCCCGCAGAGGGCGCTGCCTCCCTACTCTAGTTCGTGATGTTCCGTCTCAGAGGCTGCAGTTCCCCCTCCTTCCCGCAGAGGGCGCTGCCTCCCTACTCTAGGCAGTGATGCTCTCCCTCTAAGGCTGCAGTTCCCCCTTCTCCCCGCAGAGGCCGCCGCCCCCCTCCCCGCAGTGATGCTCCCCTCTCCCCACCGCTGTCAGGATACCTCCGGCTGGAGATGCTGAGAGGCCAGCAGCCACCGCCTGTCCCTGTCACTGCCGCCCCCTGCCAGGGCTAGAGGGTGCCCCATCTCAGAGGCTGCAGTTCCCCCTCCTTCCCGCAAAGGGCGCTGCCTCCCTACTCTAGGCAGTGATGCTCTCCCTCTAAGGCTGCAGTTCCCCCTCCTCCCCGCAGAGGGTGCTGCCTCCCTTCTCTAGGCAGTGATGCTCTTCCTCTGATGCTGCAGTTCCCCCTCCTCCCCGCAGAGGGCGCCGCCCCCCTCCCCGCAGTGATGCTCCCCTCTCCCCACCGCTGTCAGGATCCCTCCGGCTGGAGATGCTGAGAGGCCAGCAGCCACCGCCTGTCCCTGTCACTGCCGCCCCCTGCCAGGGCTAGAGGGTGCCCCATCTCAGAGGCTGCAGTTCCCCCTCCTCCCCGCAGAGGGCGCTGCCTCCCTTCTCTAGGCAGTGATGCTCCATCGCTGAGGCTGCAGTTCCCCCTCCTCCCCGCAGAGGTTGCTGTCGCCCTTCTCTAGGCAGTGATGCTCCATCGCTCTGGCTGCAGTTCCCCCTCCTCCCCGCAGAGGGCGCCGCCCCCCTCCCTGCAGTGATGCTCCCCTCTCCCCACCGCTGTCAGGATCCCTCCGGCTGGAGATGCTGAGAGGCCAGCAGCCACCGCCTGTCCCTGTCACTGCCGCCCCCTGCCAGGGCTAGAGGGTGCCCCATCTCAGAGGCTGCAGTTCCAACTCCTCCCCGCAGAGGGCACTGCCTCCCTTCTCTAGCAGTGATGCTCCAATGCTCTGGCTGCAGTTCCCCATCCTCCCCGCAGAGGGCGCTGCCTCCCTTCTCTAGGCAGTGATGCCCCATCTCAGAAGCTGCAGTTCCCCCTCCTCCCCGCAGAGGGCGCTGCCTCCCTTCTCTAGGCAGTGATGCTCCATCGCTGAGGCTGCAGTCCTTCCTCCTCCCCGCAGAGGGCGCTGTCGCCCTTCTCTAGGCAGTGATGCTCCATCGCTCTGGCTGCAGTTTCCCCTCCTCCCCGCAGAGGGCGCCGCCCCCCTCCTTGCAGTGATGCTCCCCACCGCTGTCAGGTTCCCTCCGGCTGGAGATGCTGAGAGGCCAGCAGCCACCGCCTGTCCCTGTCACTGGCGCCCCCTGCCAGGGCTAGAGGGTGCCCCATCTCAGAGGCTGCAGTTCCCCCTCCTCCCCGCAGAGGGCGCTGCCTCCCTTCTCTAGCAGTGATGCTCCATTGCTCTGGCTGCAGTTCCCCCTCCTCCCCGCAGAGGGCGCTGCCTCCCTTCTCTAGGCAGTGATGCTCCATCTCAGAGGCTGCAGTTCCCCCTCCTCCCCGCAGAGGGCGCTGCCTCCCCTCTCTAGGCAGTGATGCTCCATCTCAGAGGCTGCAGTTCCCCCTCCTCCCCGCAGAGGGCGCTGCCTCCCTTCTCTAGGCAGTGATGCTCTATTTCAGAGGCTGCAGTTCCCCCTCCTCCCCGCAGAGGGCGTTGGCTCCCTTCTCTAGGCAGTGATGCTCCATTGCTCTGGCTGCAGTTCCCCCTCCTCCCCGCAGAGGGTGCTGCCTCCCTACTATAGGCAGTGATGCTCTCCCTCTGAGGCTGCAGTTCCCCCTCCTCCCTGCAGAAGGCGCCACCCCCCTCCCTGCAGTGATGCTCCCCTCTCCCCACCGCTGTCAGGATCCCTCTGGCTGGAGATGCTGAGAGGCCAGCAGCCACCGCCTGTCCCTGTCACTGCTGCCCCCTGCCAGGGCTAGAGGGTGCCCCATCTCAGAGGCTGCAGTTCCCCCTTCTCCCCGCAGAGGGCGCTGCCTCCCTTCTCTAGCAGTGATGCTCCATCTCAGAGGCTGCAGTTCCCCCTCCTCCCCGCAGAGGGTGCTGCCTCCCTTCTCTAGCCAGTGATGCTCCATCTCTGAGGCTGCAGTTCCCCCTCCTCCCCGCAGAGGGCGCTGGCTCCCTTCTCTAGGCAGTGATGCTCCATTGCTCTGGCTGCAGTTCCCCCTCCTCCCCGCAGAGGGCGCTGCCTCCCTACTATAGGCAGTGATGCTCTCCCTCTGAGGCTGCAGTTCCCCCTCCTCCCCGCAGAGGGCGCTGCCTCCCTTCTCTAGCAGTGATGCTCCATCTCAGAGGCTGCAGTTCCCCCTCCTCCCCGCAGAGGGTGCTGCCTCCCTTCTCTAGGCAGTGATGCTCTCCCTCTGAGGCTGCTGTTCCCCCTCCTCCCTGCAGAGGGCGCCGCCCCCCTCCCCGCAGTGATGCTCCCCTCTCCCCACCGCTGTCAGGATCCCTCTGGCTGGAGATGCTGAGAGGCCAGCAGCCACCGCCTGTCCCTGTCACTGCCGCCCCCTGCCAGGGCTAGAGGAGGCGGACACTCGGCTCTGCTGGGCCGGACACCCCCGGACACCGCCGGACACCCCTGGGAGAGCAGCAGCGAGGGGAGGAGAGGACGAGAGCTCAGAGATGGAGTGAGTGCCGTGCGCGCTGCCGATGCGCTCCTCCAGCCTCAGCCGCCTCGTCGTGCCCCTGCCTCCCTCCTTCATCTGCACCCCTTGCTTCTGTTCGTGCCCCCCACCTTGTGCAGCATGTACCCCCACCTTGTGCAGCATGCACCCCGCCCCACCCACCCTGTTCCTCCTGTCTCCACATCACTCTGCACCCCCACCCTGTACCTCCTGCCTCGCTCAGACTGCGCCTCTATGCCAGGTCCCCACGCCTCCCCAGCCGCTGAGCCCTGCCTCATCCAAAGCCCACCCTGTGCCTCCTGCCCCGCACCTTGTGCCGTACACACCCCCACCCTGTCCCCACGGCTCCTCCGCCCAGTGCCTCTCCAGCATCCTCTACCTCACGGCGCCTCCGACCCCTGGCCCTCATGCATCCCTCCTGTGCCTCCGTGTTTCCCCTGCCCCGTGCACCCTTTACCTCCTGCCTCCCCATCCGGTCCCCCCCCAGACACGCTCTGCCTCGCGCCTCATAAATCACGTCTTCCCTTACCTCTCGTCTCACAACCTCCTCCCGCCCTCCTTCCTCCAGCACCCTATGCACCGCCGCCCTTGCACCATTGGCCCCTGTACCCCCACCTCTTTCACCGCTGCCCACCCCTGCATCCTTTACCCCTGGCTGTACCCTGCTTCTCCGTGCCTCATCCACACGGCCCAACCCGTAGTGCACCCGTGCCCCCCACCCACAGGTGTTTACAGGCTGTGGAGGAATGCGGGGTGTGCGCCCACCTCCCGGGGGTGGGGGTCTCTTTGTGTGTGTGCGTGCGTTTGTGCGTGCGTGTGTGGGGGGCTCTGTGTTCGAGGGAGGAGGTATGCATGCGTGCGTGACAATGAAGAGCAGATTTTCGGTGATGTATATCAGCTGGCATCTGTGTACAATGACGTGTGTAATGTGTGCCTGTGTGCATATGTTCCGTGTGTGTGAGATGCGCGTGTGTGAACATGGCCGCGTGGATGGTTTCCAGGGGCGCATGTACGGATGTGTGTTGATTTACAACGGTGTGTAGCTGGTTGCGTGTCGTATCCACTGGTGTGTCCATGCGCCGTTCAATTCAGAAGATGTGTGCATGGCTGTGTGTGAGAGCCCCAGGGCTGTTTGTTCATGGATGGGAGAGTACATGGTTATATGTAAGTGCCTCATGGGTGTGTACATGGCTGTGTGCGTGCGAGCCCCAGGGCGTATATAAGTGGCTGTGTGTGTGTGTGAGCCCCAGGGGTGTGTCCATGGCTGTGTGTGTGAGAGGCCCAGGGGTGTATCCATGGCTGTGTGTGTGAGAGGCCCAGGGGTGTGTCCATGGCTGTGTGTGTGAGGCCCAGGGGTGTGTCCATGGCTGTGTGTGAGGCCCAGGGGTGTGTCCATCGCTGTGTGTGAGAGGCCCAGGGGTGTGTTAATGACTGTGTGTGAGAGAGGCCCTGGGGTGTGTCCATGGCTGTGTGTGTGAGAGCCGCAGGGGTGTGTCCATGGCTGTGTGTGAGAGCCCCATGTGTGTGTCCATGACTGTGTGTGAGAGGCCCAGGGGCAGGGCTCGAGTCTGGGGTACACGCAGGTCCACGGCGTCCCCCCACTCTTTTCACAGGGTGGACGCCGTCCCCCTACCAAGAAGCTGGGCCCCACAGAAATATGCTGAACGTGTCCCGGTGTAATTTTCAGACACCGGAACACGTTCAGCACGTGACGTCATGAGGTCATTTGCATATTGTCAGTCCCCCCACTTCTTTTTATAGGACTTGTGCCCTGCCCAGGGGTGTGCGCATGGTTGTGTGTGAGAGCCCCAGGGGTGTGTACCTGGCTGTGTGTGTGAGGCCCAGCGGTGTGTACCTGGCTGTGTGTTTGAGAGCCCATGTGTGTGTACGTGGCTGTGTGTGTGAGAGCCCCAGGGGTGTGTACATGGTAGTGTGTGAACACTCCAGGGATGTGTGTACATGGATGGGCGACTGTTACACATGACTGTGTTTAGGTGTGTCCATGGCAGTGCACAGGATCCATGGATGACGTCTCCACATGTGAAAGTTAGCTCCACGTGTGTGCACTCCTCCTCCGGTGTGTTGGTCTGTGAACTCCAGCTATGTACCCGTGGCTGTCTGTGGGTTTTAGAGTCGTGTACCTGACTGTGCACGTGTGTGCGTTGCAGTGTGTACTTGTCTCGCTGTGTGTGTGACAGACCCTGGTTTCGAGTGTCCCTGCAGTAACCCGGATGTGGGGTGCTGCAGAGATTCGTAGCCGGGGTGGGGGGCTGAACGGAAGCATGAGCCAGGAGCTCTGTCTGGGTCACAGGTGTGTGTGTCTGTGTCTGTGTGGGGGGGGTGCTCAGTACACTGTGGTAGTACTTGGGCCACTCCAGGGTTTGTGCTCACACTGAGATGTGCACTGCTTATTTCAGAATGGAGTCAGCAGGCCTACAATTCCCAGAATGCACATTAATAACAGCGGGGCGGAGGGGATGGGATGAGAAGGAAGGAATAGTGTCACTATGGAGCTTGTTAGCTTTGAGTAGCGCGCTCTGTCGTAGTGTGGCTTCGCAGCGCTTCTGCGTAAACCGGAGTTTGGGTCGGTTTTGTGCAGGTGTGGTCAGCATGCGAGTACGTCAATTTTAATGACTTGTGGGTGTATTGGTGGGTGAACCCAGAGGGCTGTACCCAGGGCTTTAAGTGGGATGAAAAAACGGGGGGGTCTCTCAAAGGGGCGTGGCCAATGTAATTAAGGGCGTGGCTTAAAAACACGTAAGCTAAAAGTCTGTGCTTCGCATAGTGTACCGCCCGACTTGTATTTTGCTGTTTCTGTCATTGCATCCAGATATATGATACACCAAGTAACATCACACCTACAACAAGTCAGGACTATTGGCTTTGTCAATGGTTGTTATCTGCATAAGATAAATAAGCAGCAACTATGGTTTGTATATAATATTGAAAAAGCTTCCACTTGAAGCCCTGGTGACACCATGACAATGTTGCTGCTCCCGAGTTTCAAAAAAGAGAAGGGAAATCCAGAGAGAAAATGACTTTTTAAAGGATTTCCCTTCCCCTACTCGCTCAACTGGCATGACTTCTTGCCGTAACTTCTCCACTGGTGAGAAGTGTGAGCACACGCACATCAATGTGCCTGCTGTCACTGCAGTCCGGAAAAAACGGACCGCCTGTGCCAGGGCACAAAACAGAGCCCAATAGAGACCCGTTTCGAGGCCTCCTTAAAAAAAACTGCCGGTGCTCAGCACCGGTGAGACCCGGCCCACTTAAAGCCCTGGCTGTACCACATTTCTGTTGTAGGGCGTGCCCACTGCCCTGCAAGGCTGTATGGATGTTAAGAGACTGACTGTAGCAAGCGCTCACTGCCCTGAGTACACTTCAAGGCGCTACCATTGCAACAGGAGAGGAACTGTTGTTCTATTGTTGCATTAACGTGTTAGTGGCTTCTGATCTCTATGAGTAGCAGAATTATGCATAGCTGTTGTGTCGAGACGGGTGTTGTTGTGCTGCCTCACTGCGTGTTACTCTGTTGTTACCCGTGCGGCTGCTGTGTTGTAGCAGTGATTGTTACTCCAGTTTCCCAGTGGCTGTTTTGTAGCAGCAGCTGTACTGCAGAAGTGACTGGTTCTATGAGCTAGCGGTGGTTGTTATTGTGTTCTAATGGTGGTGTCGTAGCAGTGGGTGCTGCTGTGTTGTAGCAGTGTGTGCTGCTGTGTTTGTAACAGTGAATGTTGCTGTGTTGTTAGAGTGGGTGTTGCTGTGTTGTAGCGGTGGGCGTTGTAGTGGTGTGTGCTGCTGTGTTGTAGCAGTGAATGTTGCAGTGAGTGCTGCTGTATTGTAGGTGTGGATGCTGCTGTGTTGTTGGAGTGGGTGTTGTTGTGTTGTTGTAGTGGGTGTTGCTGTGTTGTTGGAGTGGGTGTTGCTGTGTTGTAGTAGTGGGTGCTGCTGTGTTGTAGTGGTGGGTGTTGTAGCAGTGGGTGTTGTAACAGTGGGTGTTGCTGTGTTGTAGCAGTGAGTGCTGCTGTATTGTAGGTGTGGGTGTTGCTGTGTTGTAGCAGTGGGTGTTGTAACAGTGGGTGTTGCTGTGTTGTAGCAGTGAGTGCTGCTGTATTGTAGGTGTGGGTGTTGCTGTGTTGTAGCAGTGGGTGTTGTAACAGTGGGTGTTGCTGTGTTGTAGCAGTGAGTGCTGCTGTATTGTAGGTGTGGGTGATGTAGCAGTGGGTGTTGTAGCGATGGGTGCTGCTACATTATAGCAGTGAGTGCTGCTGTATTGTAGGTGTGGGTGCTGTTGTGTTGTAGTGGTGGGTGTTGTAGCAGTGAGTGTTGCTGTGTTGTGGCAGTGGGTGCTGCTGTGTTGTAGCGGTGGGTGTTGTAGCAGTGGGTGTTGTAACAGTGGGTGTTGTAGCAGTGGGTGTTGTAACAGTGGGTGTTGCTGTGTAGTAGCAGTGAGTGCTGCTGTATTGTAGGTGTGGGTGTTGCTGTGTTGTTGCAGTTGGTGTTGTAGCAGTGGGTGTTGTAACAGTGGGTGTTGCTGTGTTGTAGCAGTGAGTGCTGCTGTATTGTAGGTGTGGGTGTTGCTGTGTTGTAGCAGTGGGTGTTGTAGCGGTGGGTGCTGCTACATTATAGCAGTGAGTGCTGCTGTATTGTAGGTGTGGGTGCTGCTGTGTTGTAGCGTGGGTGCTGCTGTGTTGTAGCAGTGAGTGCTGCTGTGTTGTAGCATGGGGTGTTGTGGTGTAGTGATGGGTGTTTGTTTTGCATCACTGGGTGTTGCTGTGTGGTAGCAGTGTGTGTGGCTGTGGAACTGCAATGTAACAGCATACCTTAAGTAGTGCATTGAATGTTGCTGTACTTTGCAATGTGTGTTGTATAGAGCAGTTGAAGTTTGTGTTGCAGGGGGTGTTGCAGTATTGTTGATTAGGGTAGTGGAGTGTTGCTGCATCTGTTGTTATATCGTAGCAGTGGCTTTGCCATTAGTGTGTTGTGGCTGTTAGGACTTGTGTTGGTGCTGGATGTTGCTGTGTTATTGAGTGTGGTTGTGTTGCGGCACTGAGGGCTGTTGTGTAGTGACATTGTATTGGTGCAACACTTGGTGTTGGTGTGTTGTCTCACTGTAGTAGTTTATTTTGTTAGCCTGTAGTGCTGATTCCAGCTGTCTTGTAGTGATTGGTTTCCTGCACTGTGGCAGTGCTTACTGTGTTATTGTAACAATGATAGCTGTGGTTGTTGCTTTTTATAGAAGAGACACACAACAGATGCAGAACTGCCTTATAGAGGACACAGGATGCAGAACAGGTAGCAGCCTACAGCTGATGTATATGTCAAGAGTAGGGTGGAAGGGGGTGATTGGGGGACACGAGGAACAGATTGTAGTGAAGCACAACTGACACCAAATGAAACTCTCACTCCCTTTCTTTATCTCGGTATATTGGAGTCTCGCCTGTGCTGTGTTTAGATTGTAAAAATTGTTTATTCTACTGCTTTGTAAAAATGTTTTTTCTAGGGGTGGGGAGAAAATTCCAGTCCACTGGCGGAGGTTGCAGAGTTTTGCCCGCTACACGAGTATCGCTGAGTTCCGACAAAACTCCACCAAGCGCTGCGTAGTGGAGTTTTTTCTCACACGTGGCTCGTCAACATTAAGTAGGCGAGCACGAGTGAGAATTTGCATCCCCTACCAGGATTTTCGGGAGCTAAAACTCCTCCTGGCGAGATTTTCTAAACGCGGGCGGTCGTGGCAGGTCGTGACCGTTCGTGTTGAGAAAACTGCTGCCCTAGCAGAAAATCTACTGGAGTGGCAGAAAGAAGCAGCACCCCTGATTGTACAGCGTGGAACAAGCTCCTGGTGCTAAAATTTATCGCGAGCAGCGCAACGTGCTGAATTCTGCCTGCTCGCGTACCTCCGCGGAATCTCACAAAATCTTTATGTAACCTCCACAAGCTCTGCCCACCCCTAGTTCATTCTCATTCTATGTAAAGGGCTCTGAAGCCCTTCTGGGACTGATCCACATAGTATGAAACTATATCAGTAAATATAAATCACTGACAGTAGAGGAAGTCTGGCCTCGGCTTCTGCCCCATGAGTTCAGGGGTTCGGCCCGGGTGGGTCAGTTTTGCACTGGGTGATTTTAAGCTTCTACATGAGGGGGGGTACAGTCGAAACCTTGGGCCCGATTCACAGAACTAACTTACGACAAAATCCTAAACTTACTACCATTTTGGTATTCACAGAATGAACTTACTCATTTTGGTATTCACAGAATAAACTTACTCATTTTGGTATTCACAGAAGACACTTACACATTTTGTGTAACTTACACATTTTGTGTAACTTACTCATTTTGTGTAACTTACACATTTTGTGTAACTTACACATTTTGGTATTCACAGAAGGCACTTACTCATTGATGAGTAAGTGCCTTCTGTGAATACCAAAATGAGTAAGTTAATTCTGTGAATACCAAAATTGTTGTAAGTTGATTCTGTGAATACCCAAATGTGTAAGTTCATTCTGTGAATACCAAAATTGTTGTAAATTCATTCTGTGAATACCCAAATGTGTAAGTTCATTCTGTGAATACCAAAATTGTTGTAAGTTTAGGATTTTGACGTAAGTTAGTTCTGTGAATCAGGCCCCCAGTGTCCAGTGGGTGTGTGTTCCTACGGAAGGTGCACAAGGGAAGTGTGGGCTGTGATTGTGGACACCACATGTGGGGGCATAGAAGGGCTGTTCAAGGTCCAGTGCTTGATTCTGTGTTACTTCGAGGATTTTTTGAAAAATCTTTCCAATCTCTGAGGACTTTGCAAAGTTGTGCAAAAAGCAACTAGTGAGCGAAAAGCTCTGCTAAAAGTAAGTTTGCAGAAGAAAAAACTGAAAAAATACAATGCTGGAGAATCTTATTACAAAAAATTCTCTCATAAAATCTTTTTTAATAAAGATTGTCTGGTAAACAAAGTTGCATTAAGTGAGACTTTTGCCAACTACAACCGCACCAGCTTTGGTGGTGCCTTGAAAGTATGGTGGCAGAATATCATAGCCAGAATACGGTGACATAAATATGTAATTTACTTAATGAACAATTCTTTGGGGTTAATAATATAAAATCTATACCCAATGGATGTCTTTTTTTGTAACCAATCTTTAGGACATGTGATGGGCAATATATTCTGCTCTGCTGGCAGAATTGGCGGAATTTTGGCCACTCCGCGGTATGCTTGTAACGCGGAATTCCAGCCAAATTCCGCTAACTGCCACGTGGTGGAGTTTTTTCTCAAGCGCGGTTCGAAAATGGAAAGTTGGAGAGCGAGATTTAGCATCCCCCAGTGCAATTTTCGGTCTCTAGGAGGGCACCTGAAAATATTTCTCCAACACAGTTTGTCACGGGCGGCTGCGACCGTTTGCGGTCCGAAAGCTGCCGCTCGAGTAGAAAACCTACTCGAGCGACAGCAAATTCAACTTGAGAAGCTGCGCCCTCTGGCGTGCCACGTGGTGCTGTTCGTGTTTATTTTTCAGCGCGTAACGAACTCCCGGCGCTAAATCACAGCACGAGCAGTGCGACATTCCTATTTCGAATGTATGATGTATTCACGCATGCTTTTACAACGCATGCCTTTACAACACGGGCAATACAACAAACACATCGTTACCACGCGTTCCATTACAACTCAAGTCGTTACAACGACTTGCCTTAGGGAAGCGCTGGAATTTGGACTAGTTTATTTTACTATTTCAACTCCAGTCTATGCAGCAGTAGGGAAGGTGTTTTGATTTAAAATCCAACAATGCGTTCCCTAAAGCAAGTCGTTGTAACGACTTGCGTTGTAATGGAACACGTGGTAATGACGCGTTCGTTGTAGTGCCTGCATTGTAATGGCACTGCGTAGTTTTGTCTGCGTTGTAAATGCTGTTTGCCTCCAATTTCTGCCGATTCGCAGAATTTTGCGGAATCTCACATATTCTTTTTGTAACTCCACAAAATGTCATGGAGTGAAACTCCACTAGCCCCGCCCAGGCCTATTCATGACACAACATTTATCAGGTCATATTTTTGAAGAAGATATTATGACGTACAACAGTCTAGGAGGAGTGTGCAGAATGGTGTACAGAGGGGAGTTGGTTTGGGGTCCCTATAAGGGGTGACCTCTTCTATAGAGCTCTGTAGTGTATGGCCATTTGTGTGGACGTAAAGATGGGGGGAGGCCTTGGAGAGAGTCGCAGTAGCAGCATTCATCTGGGGAGGAGACTCTACTTCCTGGCAGAGGCTGCTGAAGTAGTGCAGCTCATTCCAGACCTGAGTGTTCAATCAGGATTTGTTGGGGTGAAATAGGAGGTCAGGCAGAAGAGGAGGGGGTGGGATGGGGTCAGGTGGTATCTTGTCATGCGCTACAACCTCGCGCATCTCCACAGTTGGTTGCTGCTCCTCACGTGTTTCCCTGGCAACTGTCTCCTCACTCATCAGCCTCTGTGCACTAAATCCACCCTCCAGGGCTTAAAGTAGGCCGGGTCCCTCTGGGTCTCAGAGCCCATACCTATCGGGCCCTATATTCAGGTCCTTAACTTTAATGGGAAAAGAATGATTGGTTTCAGATTGTAAAAGCCATTAAGGTGATCCTTGTCAGCGATTTAGTTCCTGTTTGTATTTCACATGTTTTATGTAATCTTGCATTCCTTCAGAGTGTGAGCTATTCCCAGGATGGTGTGTTTCTGTCGTGTACCATATTACTCTTTATAGCGCCTACAGTGAGCCGAGTCACCTCTAGGAGTTTATAACGGGTCACGGTTCAGAGCTCTGGAGTTGAGGCTACCAGGGGGCTCAAGAGAAAGAGGTGAGGTGCAAGATACGCAGGTGTGGAGAGAAAGGCGCGAATGTGTAATATAGAATGAGCATGACGGGAGTGAGCGAGACTGACTGAAGTCCACTGCCCTCCCTCTCCCCTGGCCGCAGTAACGTTTAATTCACAGACTCACAGTTTCTGAATTTTAAATCTTTTCAATATTAATTATTTCAAATCATTGTTCTTACTCATTTACCTTAAACACCTAACAACCATTGACAAAGCCAATAGTCCTGGCTGGTTTTAGGTGTATATCACTTGTTGTGTTATATATCACGACGCCATAACAGAAAGAGACACCCAACTACAGGTCGGGTGGCACACTATGGGGGTCACAGAAATGTAGTTTGCATGTTTAAGCCACGGCGTTAATTACATAGCCCACACCCCTTTCAGTGTCCCTCCCACCTCTCTCGTAGGGTCAGTGCTTAATTTGAGCCGGTGGTGGCAGGTGGGATCCACCAGCACTCATTTTTGGGCACAAGAACTTGCTTTCTTCATCAGACTGTGGCCCAGAGCAGGAGAGAGAGAATATATTTGGGCGTGTGCATGGGCGGAAATAAAGCTGAGAGGCGTTTTTTAGATTTCACTCCAGAGTCAGGAGAGCGGTGGGAGGAGTCAAGGCCTCCCCTCCCGCCCGGAGATATTTAACAATAATCTTTGTGGTAAAACCGTCGAGTGAGCTCCAGGCCCCTGCACCCCGCCCTTCGTGGAAGGAGTGGCACTGAAGAGTTTCTATCACTCTTCCAAGACAATAATTCAGAATTACTTCCAAAATTCTACGAATCCATCAAGGCCATACATATTCTGGAGTCGCACGTTCATTGATTTTTTTTCATTAATTGTTTTAGAGGTTTTTACAACCCAGATCCTCTATTGCGGTTTGCTTCGTTTAACTGCAACTCGATGAACTAATTTAAAAAGAGAACATGGGAAAAAAAAGGTTACACATTTTTGGGTGTGAAGTTTTTGTGAGGCGTGGTGGCGTCTAGCAGGAGGGAGATGTACACAGATCTGGTGTACATCTGCAGGTGTGAGTTTTTTTTAGCTCAATAGTCTTTAGTTGTCACTTACTCTAAGGATATTTTATGGAAGAGTGTGAAGGCCCAGGTGGAGATGGCCTGACGAGCTGTGTGAGGGAAGAGGGCCCCTTCTTTGGGTTTCAATCACATGCTCTCGACTTGTGCCGGTCACCACATCCAAGGAGTAAGATTAGATGCCTGGCCTCTGCTGTGTCACGTATAGCACATGTCTACATTTACTTACATATACCCACCCATACGTAGCCACTGAAAAGGGAGCTGGAATCTTCACGCATTGTATGATTTGCATGAACACACAGAGTAAACTTGGGTACTTTTTCTAGGAATATTTGAAGGAAGAACTATTATTACCTTATTTACACCATAAAACACATTACGTAACATGAGTGGTGTACTGTCATCATGGAGGTACACCAAGTAATTTTTTTCAGATTCTAGATTTACTTGAAGTTGCTGATTTTTAAATGCAAAAAATGCTTCTAAACAGTCGAAGGAAGGTGTCTAAGGCAAATCTCTCCTCTTGAATTTAGTGTATATGCCTAATATTGCAGACTTAATAATCATTCAGGGCAGTGGTGGTCAAGATCAGGTGTTTCATTCTCTCAGGGACACTGGGCTGTTTTATCCCTGTTTCTTTCAATTATCTCCCTCCATTGAAGCCAACATGTTTCGGCCCTCAGGTTAGCTATTTGGCCGGGTCTTCAACAGGATAAGGATTCAAGCGTGACCTCATACAAAGCCTGCATGATTACCAAGGGAAGTTAAATGTAGTATGAATGATCTACTAAATCTATGAGGTCTTACTCACTGATGTAGCTTTGTCACTTCTAGAGCATCCTCTTGGGCCATGTTGATTGAGGGGTCGCTAACTCCAACGCTTGGAGTCACCAAATAGATGGCCCACCACTTTACTAAAAATATCCATTCAGTCATGGACGTCTGTCTGCTTTGGTGTGGGTTAAAAAGTCTTTTAGAAATACATCTTTGTATCTTTTTGGCAGCGGTTTAAGTATTGATTTCTATCCTAAGAATGTGGGTACCTCTGGAGTGCATCTCTTGGTTACTATGTGTATTACGTAACAAACAGAGAGCTGCAATTCAATTCTCCATTCTTTTCTTTTTAGAACATGACATTCTTTGTGATTTGGCCCGCCACCTTCTTTTCCTGGAAGAAGGATTTTGTGTCTCTCGATTGTTTCATTGTTGGGTTTCCTTCGAGCTCAGTGTGTTACATCGTTTGGGTGTTTACTGGCCTCAGCCCTGTAGTCTATGAGGTCCTTTCCCGACTATCCCGACCGCCCTGTTAGCTGCAGACTTTTCAATGTTTGAGATCCGTCCTCATGTAAGAATCTATCTTGTGTCTCTTTACATCTTACCAATCTTTTGCAAACCTGCCCTAACTGTTTTTAAGGCTACTACTTGTAGCAGCGTTGTGTAAGGAGGGAGTAGGAATGTTAATGTATTTTTTAACCGCATATAATTTTCAACAGTCCAGGCCTGTTTATTGCTAAGACATATCTTTCATCGAACTTTTCTGAATATTTACACCATTTCCGTTTTTTGGCCTATCTTGAGAGGGCAGCTGTCCTCAGATCTATTGCTATCAATTCTTTCAAATATTCAGTGGGCTTTGGCCCCACTCAGCGGAGTGTTACCCCCTCGCCTCTCGCTATTGGCTGTTTGGTGTATCATTCCACCTCCTAGGAAGTGCTTCCATTGGCGTGCATGAAGAACACTGAAAAGTTCATCCAATCATCACGCTCTTTCTCATATTCAATTCTTTATCTCCTATTTGCATCGAAACAGCAAACTTCTTTTGCTACTTTTTCCTTGGTTTTGGCAAAGCCAGTAGGACAGGCTTTAATGTGATAAGCTGCACTTGTGCATGCAACGCATGTGAACAGCATTTGTGCATGCAACGCATGTGAACAGCATTTGTGCATGCAACACATGTGAACAGCATTTGTGCATGCAACGCATGTGAACAGCATTTGTGCATGCAACGCATGTGAACAGCATTTGTGCATGCAACGCATGTGAACAGCATTTGTGCATGCAACGCATGTGAACAGCATTTGTGTGTGCAACGCATGTGAACAGCATTTGTGCATGCAACACATGTGAACAGCATTTGTGCATGCAACACATGTGAACAGCATTTGTGCATGCAACGCATGTGAACAGCATTTGTGCATGCAACACATGTGAACAGCATTTGTGCATGCAACGCATGTGAACAGCATTTGTGCATGCAACACATGTGAACAGCATTTGTGAATGTCTTTGTTTACATGGGCTGGTATATTAAATCCAGAACTATTGGCTTTTGCCAATGCTTGTTACTTTAGCGGTCTGTTCGTTTTACTAATACAAAGGATACACCTTTTCAATACCACTTTCTCTTCCCCTTGTCTCAGTGCCTGTATTTCTCCTGTATTGCACCCTTGTTGGATACGGACGCGTGTACGATATAGGAGTAAATACGGACACAGCAGAACATGTACAGATGTTCGATAACACCTCAGTGATAAGACATCTGGTGAACCAAGAGGAAGCGGAAGTGTTACTCAAGGGTGTATCCTTCGTTCCACATAGTCCTTCCTTTGTGTTTGTGGGTGTGTTAGGTTTAAGGTGAGTGTTTCATGGCGGTTGGTGTGTTGTTTGGTGGGGAGATACAGGTGTTGTACTCACCTACATGGCTTGGAGCCTCGCCGTACGCCTGTTGATCCCAGGAGGTGTCTGATGTGTTCTGTGGTGTGAGTATAACTTGATTTGAGTGTGCAGTTGCTGTAGCCAATGAGCAGAGAGCTGGAAGTCTTGGAGCCTTGTTTTGTTCATGATGGTGCTGGCAGTGGTGTATTCAGTAGTGTTGTTGAAGGGTATGCTTACGCATGGCTTGATCTGGATGTGCTGTTGGGGTTGTAGAAATGTGACCAACTGGATGGCCAGTCCTTGGGTGTTGTTGTTGTGTGTTTGCATTAGGGGCTCTTATGTCACAGAAGGGAAGATGTTCTGTACTGGTTTATAGCAGTTTTTAGCAGTGTGCGTTGTTGTCATGTCTCACTTTTGATGTTTGTAGGGGCATTTAACTCTGGCTTGACAGGGCACCTGCCTGCAAGGACTATTGCTACTAACACGCTAACATATTTATACAGAGAGGACTTTGACTCCGCCCCCAAAGAAGTACAACTCTTTTACCTCATGCTGTAAGCTCTTTTGGGTGTATCCTTCCACCTTCCATTGCAAGCAGGAGTGTCTATCGTACAGATGTGTTGTAGGTGTGGGTGTTCCTGTGTTGTAGCAGTGGGTGTTGCTGTGTTGCAGCAGTGGGTGTTGCTGTGTTGTAGCAGTGGATGTGGCTGTCTTGTAGCAGTGGGCGTGGCTGTCTTATAGGTGTGGGTGTGGCTGTCTTGTAGCAGTGGGCGTGGCTGTCTTATAGGTATGGGTGTTGCTGTGTTGTAGCAGTGGGTGTGGCTGTCTTATAGGTGTGGGTGTTGATGTATTGTAGCAGTGGGTGTTGCTGTGTTGCAGGTGTGGGTGTTGCTGTGTTGTAGCAGTGGGTGTTGCTGTGTTGCAGCAGTGGGTGTTGCTGTGTTGTAGCAGTGGGTGCGGCTGTCTTGTAGCCGTGGGCATGGCTGTCTTATAGGTGTGGGTGTTGCTGTGTTGTAGCAGTGGGTGTGGCTGTCTTATAGGTGTGGGTGTTGATGTATTGTAGCAGTGGGTGTTGCTGTGTTGCAGCAGTGGGTGTTGCTGTGTTGCAGCAGTGGGTGTTGCTGTGTTGTAACAGTGGGTGCGGCTGTCTTGTAGCCGTGGGCGTGGCTGTCTTATAGGTGTGGGTGTTGCTGTGTTGTAGCAGTGGGTGTGGCTGTCTTATAGGTGTGGGTGTTGATGTATTGTAGCAGTGGGTGTTGCTGTGTTGCAGCAGTGGGTGTTACTGTGTTGTAGCAGAGGGTGATGCTGTATTGTAGTAGTGAGTGTTGCTGTGTTTGTGGCAATGGGTGTTGCTGTGTTGTAGCAGTGGGTGTTGCTGTGTTGTAGCAGTGGGTGTTGCTGTGTTTGTGGCAGTGGGTGTTGCTGTGTTGTAACAGTGGGTGATGCTGTGTTGTAGCAGTGAGTGATGCTGTTTTTGTGGCAATGGGTGTTGCTGTGTTGTAGCAGTGGGTGATGCTGTGGTGTAGCAGTGTGTGCTGCTGTGTTTGTAGCAGTGAGCGCTGCTATGTTGTCACAGTGTGTGTCTCTGTGTTGTAGCACTGGGTGTTGCTGTGATGTAGCACTAGGTGTTGCTGTGTTGTAGCACTGGGTGTTGCTGTGGTGTAAAAGTGGGTGATGCTGTGTTGTAGGAGAGTGTGCTGCTGTGTTGTAGCAGTGTGTGCTGCTATGTTGTCACAGTGTGTGTCTCTGTGTTGTAGCAGTGTGTGCTGCTGTGTTGTAGCAGTCATTATTGCAGTATGTCACTTCAGATGCTCTTGTATTGTAGCTGTGGGTGGGTGTTGTTTACTATTTAAGTGTGTATGTGTACCCCCCCTCACTAAAGTCTAGAATTCCACTGTCAGTTCCTTGGGGAGTAGTACACGGATGTCTACTTCCGCCTCCCTCCCCCCCCCCCCCTCCCGCAGACAGGGCTCTGGTTCGCCTCTGAAGACGGGCTCTTTGGGGCTGGAGGGGGGTGGGGGCTCCTTTACAGCCCCTCCCCCACATCTCCTTATCAGACTGACCCAGATTCCTTCCGACACTTACTGTACCACTGACACACTGCACAGCTGCTGAGGGCTGCAGGCCCCGCCCACCTCACAGCAGCTGTCTGTGGCTGCAAGCCAGTGCCGCCAGTACTGGGGGTGCAGGAATGAAGCTACAGACCCCTGGTCTCTGTACCCAGGACCGCCGGTACTAGGGGTGCAGGAAGCTACAGACCCCTGGTCTCTGTACCCAGGGCCGCCAGTACCGGGGGTGCAGGAATCTACAGACCCCTGATCTCTGTACCCAGGGCCGCCAGTACTGGGGGTGCAGGAAGCTACAGACCCCTGATCTCTGTACCCAGGGCCGCCACTACTGAGGGGTGCAGGAATCTACAGACCCCTGGTCTCTATACCCAGGGCCGCCAGTACTGGGGGTGCAGGAATGAAGCTACAGACCCTGGTCTCTGTACCCAGGGCCGCCAGTACTGGGGGTGCAGGAATCTACAGACCCCTGGTCTCTATACCCAGGGCCGCCAGTACTGGGGGTGCAGGAATGAAGCTACAGACCCCTGGTCTCTGTACCCATGACCGCCAGTACTAGGGGTGCAGGAAGCTACGGACCCCTGGTCTCTGTACCCAGGGCCGCCAGTACTGGGGGTGCAGGAATCTACAGACCCCTGGTCTCTATACCCAGGGCCGCCAGTACTGGGGGTGCAGGAATCTACAGACCCCTGGTCTCTATACCCAGGGCCGCCAGTACTGGGGGTGCAGGAATGAAGCTACAGACCCCTGGTCTCTGTACCCAGGGCCGCCAGTACTGTTGGTGCAGGAATCTACAGACCCCTGGTCTCTATACCCAGGGCCGCCAGTACTGGGGGTGCAGGAATGAAGCTACAGACCCCTGGTCTCTGTACCCATGACCGCCAGTACTAGGGGTGCAGGAAGCTACGGACCCCTGGTCTCTGTACCCAGGGCCGCCAGTACTGGGGGTGCAGGAATCTACAGACCCCTGGTCTCTATACCCAGGGCCGCCAGTACTGGGGGTGCAGGAATGAAGCTACAGACCCCTGGTCTCTGTACCCAGGGCCGCCAGTACTGGGGGTGCAGGAATCTACAGACCCCTGGTCTCTATACCCAGGGCCGCCAGTACTAGGGGAGCAGGAAGCTACAGACCCCTGGTCTCTGTACCCAGGGCCGCCAGTACCGGGGGTGCAGGAATCTACCGACCCCTGATCTCTGTACCCAGGGCCGCCAGTAACTGGGGGTGCAGGAAGCTACAGACCCCTGATCTCTGTAACCAGGGCCGCCACTACTGAGGGGTGCAGGAATCTACAGACCCTTGGTCTCTGTACCCAGGACCGCCAGTACTAGGGGTGCAGGAAGCTACAGACCCCTGGTCTCTGTACCCAGGGCCGCCAGTACTGGGGGTGCAGGAATCTACAGACCCCTGGTCTCTGTACCCAGGGCCGCCAGTACTGGGGGTGCAGGAATCTACAGACCCCTGATCTCTATACCCAGGGCCGCCAGTACTGGGGGTGCAGGAATGAAGCTACAGACCCCTGGTCTCTGTTCCCAGGGCCGCCAGTACTGCGGGTGCAGGAATGAAGCTACAGACCCCTGGTCTCTGTTCCCAGGGCCGCCAGTACTGGGGGTGCAGGAATGAAGCTACAGACCCCTGATCTCTGTACCCAGGGCCGCCAGTCCTGGGGGTGCAGGAATGAAGCTACAGACCCCTGGTCTCTGTTCCCAGGGCCGCCAGTACTGGGGGTGCAGGAATGAAGCTACAGACCCCTGGTCTCTGTTCCCAGGGCCGCCAGTACTGGGGGTGCAGGAATGAAGCTACAGACCCCTGGTCTCTGTTCCAAGGGCCGCCAGTACTGGGGGTGCAGGAAGCTACAGACCCCTGGTCTCTGTTCCCAGGGCCGCCAGTCCTGGGGGTGCAGGAATGAAGCTACAGACCCCTGGTCTCTGTACCCAGGGCCGCCAGTACTGGGGGTGCAGGAAGCTACAGACCCCTGGTCTCTGTTCCCAGGGCCGCCAGTACTGGGGGTGCAGGAATGAAGCTACAGACCCCTGGTCTCTGTTCCCAGGGCCGCCAGTCCTGGGGGTGCAGGAATGAAGCTACAGACCCCTGGTCTCTGTACCCAGGGCCGCCAGTACTGGGGGTGCAGGAATCTACAGACCCCTGGTCTCTGTCCCAGGGCCGCCAGTCCTGGGGGTGCAGGAATTAAGCTACAGACCCCTGGTCTCTGTTCCCAGGGCCGCCAGTCCTGGGGGTGCAGGAATGAAGCTACAGACCCCTGGTCTCTGTACCCAGGGCCGCCAGTACTGGGGGTGCAGGAATCTACAGACCCCTGGTCTCTGTCCCCAGAGCCGCCAGTACTGGGGGTGCAGGAATCTACAGACCCCTGGTCTCTGTTCCCAGGGCCGCCAGTCCTGGGGGTGCAGGAAGCTACAGACCCCTGGTCTCTGTCCCCAGAGCCGCCAGTACTGGGGGTGCAGGAATCTACAGACCCCTGGTCTCTGTACCCAGGGCCGCCAGTACTGGGGGTGCAGGAATCTACAGACCCCTGGTCTCTGTCCCCAGAGCCGCCAGTACTGGGGGTGCAGGAATCTACAGACCCCTGGTCTCTGTTCCCAGGGCCGCCAGTCCTGGGGGTGCAGGAATGAAGCTACAGACCCCTGGTCTCTGTCCCCAGAGCCGCCAGTACTGGGGGTGCAGGAATCTACAGACCCCTGGTCTCTGTTCCCAGGGCCGCCAGTCCTGGGGGTGCAGGAATGAAGCTACAGACCCCTGGTCTCTGTCCCCAGAGCCGCCAGTACTGGGGGTGCAGGAATCTACAGACCCCTGGTCTCTGTTCCCAGGGCCGCCCGTCCTGGGGGTGCAGGAATGAAGCTACAGACCCCTGGTCTCTGTCCCCAGAGCCGCCAGTACTGGGGGTGCAGGAATCTACAGACCCCTGGTCTCTGTTCCCAGGGCCGCCAGTCCTGGGGGTGCAGGAATGAAGCTACAGACCCCTGGTCTCTGTCCCCAGAGCCGCCAGTACTGGGGGTGCAGGAATCTACAGACCCCTGGTCTCTGTTCCCAGGGCCGCCAGTCCTGGGGGTGCAGGAATGAAGCTACAGACCCCTGGTCTCTGTACCCAGGGCCGCCAGTACTGGGGGTGCAGGAAGCTACAGACCCCTGGTCTCTGTACCCAGGGCCGCCACTACTGAGGGGTGCAGGAATCTACAGACCCCTGATCTCTGTACCCAGGGCCGCCAGTACTGGGGGTGCAGGAAGCTTCAGACCCCTGATCTCTGTACCCAGGGCCGCCAGTACTGGGGGTGCAGGAATCTACAGAACCCTGATCTCTGTACCCAGGGCCGCCAGTACTGGGGGTGCAGGAATGAAGCTACAGACCCCTGGTCTCTGTTCCCAGGGCCGCCAGTACTGGGGGTACAGGAAGCTACAGACCCCTGGTCTCTGTTCCCAGGGCCGCCAGTACTGGGGGTGCAGGAATGAAGCTACAGACCCCTGGTCTCTGTACCCAGGGCCGCCAGTACTGGGGGTGCAGGAATCTACATACCCCTGGTCTCTGTACCCAGGGCCGCCAGTACTGGGGGTGCAGGAAGCTACAGACCCCTGATCTCTGTACCCAGAGCCGCCAGTACTGGGGGTGCAGGAATGAAGCTACAGACCCCTGGTCTCTGTACCCAGGCCCTCCAGTACTAGGGGCCTCTGTACCATACCCAGTGCTGCGGTGGAGGGGGTGCAGGAATCCATACAGTTCGGGCCTCTGAACCCAGGGCCTGCTGTACTGGGGCAGCAAGAATCTTCAGGCCCTCCTGTACCACCAGCTCTCAGCACCTGTAGATAGGCGAGCCTCCTGTACTACCAGCTCTCAGCACCTGTAGATAGGCGAGCCTCCTGTACTACCAGCTCTCAGCACCTGTAGATCAGCGGGCCTTCTGTACTAGGAGCTCTCAGTCCCTGTAGATCAGTGGCCCCCCTGTACTAGGAGCTCTCAGTCCCTGTAGATCAGTGGTCTCCTGTACTAGGAGCTCTCAGTACCTGTAGATGCCCTCATGTACTTGGAGATCTGTGCACCTGTAGATCAGTGGCCGTCCTGTACTAGGAGCTCTCAGCACCTGTAGATCGGTGGCCCTCCTGTACTAGGAGCTCTCAGTACCTGTAGATGCCCTCCTGTACTAGGAGCTCTCAGCACCTGTAGATCGGTGGCCCTCCTGTACTAGGAGCTCTCAGTAGCTGTAGATCAGTGGTCTCCTGTACTAGGAGCTCTCAGTACCTGTAGATGCCCTCCTGTACTAGGAGCTCTCAGCACTTGTAGATCAGAGGCCCTTCTGTACTAGGAGCTCTCAGCACCTGTAGATAGGCGAGCCTCCTGTACTACCAGCTCTCAGCACCTGTAGATCTGTGGCTTCTGTACTAGGACTCTATGCACCTGTAGCTCAGCGGGCCTCCTGTACTAGGAGCTCTCAGCTGCTGTAGATCAGTGGCCCTCATGCAGTAGGAGCTCTCAGGACCTGTAGATCGGTGGCCCTCCTGTACTACGGTCTCTAACCACCTGTAGATCGGTGGCCCTCCTTTACTCTCTCAGCACCTGTAGACCCACTGCTGAGAGCGCCTGCACATCAGCAGGCATCCTGAACTAGGAGCTCTCACTGCCTGTAGATCAGTGGTCCTCCTGTACTAGGGTCTCTAACCACCTGTAGATCGGTGGCTCTCCTGTTCTAGGAGCTCTCAGCACCTGTATCAGTGGTCCTCCTGTACTAGGGACTCTAACCACCTGTAGATTGGTGGCCCTCCTGTACTAGGAGCGCTCAGCACCTGTAGATCGGTGGCCCTCCTGTACTAGGAGCGCTCAGCACCTGTAGATCGGTGGCCCTCCTGTACTAGGAGCTCTCAGCACCTCGAGATCAGAGGCCCTTCTGTACTAGGAGATCTCCGCACCTGTAGATCAGAGGCCCTTCTGTACTAGGAGCTCTCAGCACCTGTAGATCGGCGGCCCTCCTGTACTAGGGGCTCTCAGCACCTGTAGATTTGTGGTCCTTCTGTACTAGGAGCACTCAGCATCTGTAGATCGGTGGCCTTCCCGTACTAGGAGCTCTCAGCACCTGTAGATTGGTGGCCTTCCCGTACTAGGAGCTCTCAGGACCTGCAGATTGGTGGCCCTTCTGTAATAGGAGCGCTCAGCACCTGTAGATTGGTAGTCCTTCTGTACTAGGAGCTGTCAGCACCTGTATATTGGTGGCCCTTCTGTACTAGGAGCTCTCAGGACCCGCAGATTGGTGGCCCTTCTGTACTAGGAGCTCTCAGGACCTGCAGATTGGTGGCCCTTCTGTACTAGGAGCACTCAGCACCTGTAGATCGGTGGCCCCCTGTACTAGGAACTCTCAGCACCTGTAGACCACTAGCCTCCTGTACCAGGAGCTCTCAGCACCTGTAGATCACTAGCCTCCTGTACAAGGAGATCTCAGCACCTGTAGATTAGTGACCCTCCTGTACTTGGAGCTCCCAGAACCTATATCTGTTGCCCTCCAGCTAGGAACTCTCAGTACCTGTATTGGTGGCTCTCCTGTACTAGCAGCTCTCAGCACCTGTAGATCGGTGGCCCTCCTGTACTAGGAGCTCTCAGCACCTGCAGATCGGTGGCCCTCCTGTACTAGGGTCTCTAAGCACCTGTAGATCAGGGGCCCTCCTGGAACTAGGAGCTCTCAGCACCTGTATCGGTGGTCCACCTGTACTAGGGTCTCTAAGCACCTGTAGATTGGTTGCCCTCCTGTACTAGGAGCACTCAGCACCTGTAGATCGGTGGCCATCCTTTACTAGGAGCTCTCAGCACCTGTAGATCGGTGGCCCTCATCTAGTAGAAGCTCTCAGCACCTGTAGATCGGTGGCCCTTCTGTACTAGGAGCGCTCAGCACCTGTAGATCGGTGGCCCTCCTGTACTAGGAGCTCTCAGCACCTGTAGATCGGTGGCCCTCCTGTACTAGGAGCTTTCAGCACCTGCAGATCGGTGGCCCTCCCTTTCTAGGAGCTCTCAGCACCTGTACACCAGTGGCCCTTCTTTACTAGGAGCGCTCAGCACCTGTAGATTGGTGGTCCTTCTGTACCAGATGCTCTCACCACCTGTAGATCGGTGGCCCTCCTGTACTAGGAGCTTTCAGCACCTGCAGATCGGTGGCCCTCCTGTACTAGGGTCTCTAAGCACCTGTAGATCGGGGGCCCTCCTGAAACAAGGAGCTCTCAGCACCTGTATCGGTGGTCCTCCTGTACTAGGGTCTCTAAGCACCTGTAGATTGGTGGCCCTCCTGTACTAGGAGCTCTCAGCACCTGTAGATCGGTGGCCCTCCTGTACTAGGAGCTCTCAGCACCTGTAGATCGGTGGCCCTCCTGTACTAGGAGCTCTCAGCACCTGTAGATCGGTGGCCCTTCTGTACTAGGAGCGCTCAGCACCTGTAGATCCATTGGACTCCTGTACTAGGAGCACTCAGCACCTGTAGATCGGTGGCCCTCCCTTTTAGGAGCGCTCAGCACCTGTAGATCGGTGGTCCTTCTGTACCAGATGCTCTCAGCACCTGTAGATCGGAGGCCCTTCTGTACTAGGAGCGCTCAGCACCTGTAGATTGGTGGTCTTTCTGTACCAGATGCTCTCAGCACCTGTAGATCGGTGGCCCTTCTGTACTAGGAGCACTCAGCACCTGTAGATTGGTGGTCCTTCTGTACCAGATGCTCTCAGCACCTGTAGATCGGTGGCCCTTCTGTACTAGGAGCTCTCAGTACCTGTAGATCAGTGGCCCTTCTGTACTAGGAGCGCTCAGCACCTGTAGATCAGTGGCCCTCCTATACCAGGAGCGCTCACCACCTGTAGATCGGTGCCCTCCTGTACCAGGAGCTCTTAGCACCTGTAGATCGGTGGCCCTACTGTACTAGGAGCTCTCAGCACCTGTAGATCAGTGGCCCTCCTGTACTAGGAGCTCTCAGCACCTGTAGATCACTGGTCTCCTGTACTAGGGTCTCTAAGCACCTGTAGATTGGTGGCCCTCCTGTACTAGGAGCTCTCAGCACCTGCAGATTGGTGGCCCTCCTGTACTAGGAGCTTTCAGCACCTGTAGATCACTGGTCTCCTGTACTAGGAGCTCACAGCACCTGTAGATCGGTGGCCCTCCTGTACTAGGAGCTCTCAGCACCTGTAGATCTGTGGCCCTCCTGTAATAGGAGCTCTCAGCACCTGTAAATCGGTGGCCCTCCTGTACTAGGAGCTCTCAGCACCTGTAGATCACTGGTCTCCTGTACTAGGAGCTCTCAGCACCTGTAGATCAGTGGCCCTCCTGTACTAGGAGCTCTCAGCACCTGTATCGGCGGCCCTTCTGTACTAGGAGCGCTCAGCACCTGTAGATCGGTGGCCCTCCTGTACTGAGAGCTCCCAGCACCTGTAGATCTGTGGACCTCCTGTACTAGGAGCTCTAAGCACCTGTAGATCAGTGGTCTCCTGTACTAGGAGCTCTCAGCACCTTTAGATCAGTGGTCTCCTGTACAGTGGTCTCCTGTACTAGGAGCTCTCAGCACCTGTAGATCGCTGGTCCTCCTGTACTAGGAGCTCTCAGCACCTGTAGATCACTGGTCTCCTGTACTAGGAGCTCTCAGCACCTGTAGATCGGTGGCCCTCCTGTGTTAGCAGCTCTCAGCACCTGTAGATCGGTGGCCCTCCTGTACTAGGAGCTCTCAGCACCTGTAGATCGGTGGCCCTCCTGTACTAGGAGCGCTCAGCAATTGTAGATCGGTGGCCCTACTGTACTAGGAGCGCTCAGCACCTGTAGATCGGTGGTCTTCCTGTACTAGGAGCTCTCAGCACCTGTAGATCGGTGGCCACCTGTAGATCGGTGGCCCTCCTGTACTAGGAGCTCTCAGCACCTGTAGATCACTGGTCTCCTGTGCTAGGGTCTCTAAGCACCTGTAGATCGGTGGCCCTTCTGTACTAGGAGCGCTCAGCACCTGGAGATCGGTGGCCCTCATGTACTAGGAGCTCTCAGCACCTGTAGATCGGTGGCCCTCCTGTACTAGGAGCTCTCAGCACCTGTAGATCAGTGGTCTCCTGTATTAGGAGCTCTCAGCACCTGTAGATCGGTGATCCTCCTGTACTAGGAGCTCTCAGCACCTGTAGATCACTGGTCTCCTGCACTAGGAGCTCTCAGCACCTGTAGATCGGTGGCCCTCCTGTACTAGCAGCTCTCAGCACCTGTAGATCGGTGGCCCTCCTGTACTAGGAGCTCTCAGCACCTGTAGATCGGAGGCCCTCCTGTACTAGGAGCTCTCAGCACCTGTAGATTGGTGGCCCTCCTGTACTAGGAGATCTCAGCACCTGTAGATCGGTGGCCATCCTTTACTAGGAGCTCTCAGCACCTGTAGATCAGTGGTCTCCTGTACTAGCAGCTCTAAGCACCTGTAGATCGGTGGTCCTCCTGTACTAGGGTCTCTCAGCACCTGTAGATTGGTGGCCCTCCTGTACTAGGAGCTCTCAGCACCTGTAGATCGGTGGTCCTCCTGTACTAGGAGCTCTCAGCACCTGTAGTTCACTGGTCTCCTGTACTAGGGTCTCTAAGCACCTGTAGATCGGTGGTCCTCCTGTACTAGGAGCTCTCAGCACCTGTAGATCGGTGGCCCTCCTGTACTAGGAGCGCTCAGCACCTGTAGATCGGTGGTCTCCTGTACTAGGAGCTCTCAGTATCTGTAGATGCCCTCCTGTACTAGGAGCTCTCAGTACCTGTAGATCAGTGGTCCCCTGTACTAGGAGCTCTCAGTACCTGTAGATGCCCTCCTGTACTAGGAGCTCTCAGCACCTGTAGATCGGTGGCCCTCCTGTACTAGGAGCTCTCAGTCCCTGTAGATCAGTGGTCTCCTGTACTAGGAGCTCTCAGTACCTGTAGATGCCCTCATGTACTTGGAGATCTGTGCACCTGTAGATCAGTGGCCGTCCTGTACTAGGAGCTCTTAGCGCCTGTAGATCAGAGGCCCTTCTGTACTAGGAGCTCTCAGCACCTGTAGATAGGCGAGCCTCCTGTACTACCAGCTCTCAGCACCTGTAGATCTGTGGCTTCTGTACTAGGACTCTATGCACCTGTAGATCAGCGGGCCTCCTGTACTAGGAGCTCTCAGCTGCTGTAGATCAGTGGCCCTCATGCAGTAGGAGCTCTCAGGACCTGTAGATCGGTGGCCCTCCTGTACTACGGTCTCTAACCACCTGTAGATCGGTGGCCCTCCTTTACTCTCTCAGCACCTGTAGACCCACTGCTGAGAGCGCCTGCACATCAGCAGGCATCCTGAACTAGGAGCTCTCACTGCCTGTAGATCAGTGGTCCTCCTGTACTAGGGTCTCTAACCACCTGTAGATCGGTGGCTCTCCTGTACTAGGAGCTCTCAGCACCTGTATCAGTGGTCCTCCTGTACTAGGGACTCTAACCACCTGTAGATTGGTGGCCCTCCTGTACTAGGAGCGCTCAGCACCTGTAGATCGGTGGCCCTCCTGTACTAGGAGCGCTCAGCACCTGTAGATCGGTGGCCCTCCTGTACTAGGAGCTCTCAGCACCTCGAGATCAGAGGCCCTTCTGTACTAGGAGATCTCCGCACCTGTAGATCAGAGGCCCTTCTGTACTAGGAGCTCTCAGCACCTGTAGATCGGCGGCCCTCCTGTACTAGGAGCTCTCAGCACCTGTAGATTTGTGGTCCTTCTGTACTAGGAGCACTCAGCACCTGTAGATTGGTGGCCTTCCCGTACTAGGAGCTCTCAGGACCTGCAGATTGGTGGCCTTCCCGTACTAGGAGCTCTCAGCACCTGTAGATTGGTGGCCTTCCCGTACTAGGAGCTCTCAGGACCTGCAGATTGGTGGCCCTTCTGTAATAGGAGCGCTCAGCACCTGTAGATTGGTAGTCCTTCTGTACTAGGAGCTGTCAGCACCTGTATATTGGTGGCCCTTCTGTACTAGGAGCTCTCAGGACCCGCAGATTGGTGGCCCTTCTGTACTAGGAGCTCTCAGGACCTGCAGATTGGTGGCCCTTCTGTTCTAGGAGCACTCAGCACCTGTAGATCGGTGGCCCCCTGTACTAGGAACTCTCAGCACCTGTAGACCACTAGCCTCCTGTACCAGGAGCTCTCAGCACCTGTAGATCACTAGCCTCCTGTACAAGGAGATCTCAGCACCTGTAGATTAGTGACCCTCCTGTACTTGGAGCTCCCAGAACCTATATCTGTTGCCCTCCAGCTAGGAACTCTCAGTACCTGTATTGGTGGCTCTCCTGTACTAGCAGCTCTCAGCACCTGTAGATCGGTGGCCCTCCTGTACTAGGAGCTGCAGATCGGTGGCCCTCCTGTACTAGGGTCTCTAAGCACCTGTAGATCAGGGGCCCTCCTGGAACTAGGAGCTCTCAGCACCTGTATCGGTGGTCCACCTGTACTAGGGTCTCTAAGCACCTGTAGATTGGTTGCCCTCCTGTACTAGGAGCACTCAGCACCTGTAGATCGGTGGCCATCCTTTACTAGGAGCTCTCAGCACCTGTAGATCGGTGGCCCTCATCTAGTAGAAGCTCTCAGCACCTGTAGATCGGTGGCCCTTCTGTACTAGGAGCGCTCAGCACCTGTAGATCGGTGGCCCTCCTGTACTAGGAGCTCTCAGCACCTGTAGATCGGTGGCCCTCCTGTACTAGGAGCTTTCAGCACCTGCAGATCGGTGGCCCTCCCTTTCTAGGAGCTCTCAGCACCTGTACACCAGTGGCCCTTCTTTACTAGGAGCGCTCAGCACCTGTAGATTGGTGGTCCTTCTGTACCAGATGCTCTCACCACCTGTAGATCGGTGGCCCTCCTGTACTAGGAGCTTTCAGCACCTGCAGATCGGTGGCCCTCCTGTACTAGGGTCTCTAAGCACCTGTAGATCGGGGGCCCTCCTGAAACAAGGAGCTCTCAGCACCTGTATCGGTGGTCCTCCTGTACTAGGGTCTCTAAGCACCTGTAGATTGGTGGCCCTCCTGTACTAGGAGCTCTCAGCACCTGTAGATCGGTGGCCCTCCTGTACTAGGAGCTCTCAGCACCTGTAGATCGGTGGCCCTCCTGTACTAGGAGCTCTCAGCACCTGTAGATCGGTGGCCCTTCTGTACTAGGAGCGCTCAGCACCTGTAGATCCATTGGACTCCTGTACTAGGAGCACTCAGCACCTGTAGATCGGTGGCCCTCCCTTTTTAGGAGCGCTCAGCACCTGTAGATCGGTGGTCCTTCTGTACCAGATGCTCTCAGCACCTGTAGATCGGAGGCCCTTCTGTACTAGGACCGCTCAGCACCTGTAGATTGGTGGTCTTTCTGTACCAGATGCTCTCAGCACCTGTAGATCGGTGGCCCTTCTGTACTAGGAGCACTCAGCACCTGTAGATTGGTGGTCCTTCTGTACCAGATGCTCTCAGCACCTGTAGATCGGTGGCCCTTCTGTACTAGGAGCTCTCAGTACCTGTAGATCAGTGGCCCTTCTGTACTAGGAGCGCTCAGCACCTGTAGATCAGTGGCCCTCCTATACCAGGAGCGCTCACCACCTGTAGATCGGTGCCCTCCTGTACCAGGAGCTCTTAGCACCTGTAGATCGGTGGCCCTTCTGTACTAGGAGCTCTCAGCACCTGTAGATCAGTGGCCCTCCTGTACTAGGAGCTCTCAGCACCTGTAGATCACTGGTCTCCTGTACTAGGGTCTCTAAGCACCTGTAGATTGGTGGCCCTCCTGTACTAGGAGCTCTCAGCACCTGCAGATTGGTGGCCCTCCTGTACTAGGAGCTTTCAGCATCTGTAGATCACTGGTCTCCTGTACTAGGAGCTCACAGCACCTGTAGATCGGTGGCCCTCCTGTACTAGGAGCTCTCAGCACCTGTAGATCTGTGGCCCTCCTGTAATAGGAGCTCTCAGCACCTGTAAATCGGTGGCCCTCCTGTACTAGGAGCTCTCAGCACCTGTAGATCACTGGTCTCCTGTACTAGGAGCTCTCAGCACCTGTAGATCAGTGGCCCTCCTGTACTAGGAGCTCTCAGCACCTGTATCGGCGGCCCTTCTGTACTAGGAGCGCTCAGCACCTGTAGATCGGTGGCCCTCCTGTACTGAGAGCTCCCAGCACCTGTAGATCTGTGGACCTCCTGTACTAGGAGCTCTAAGCACCTATAGATCAGTGGTCTCCTGTACTAGGAGCTCTCAGCACCTGTAGATCAGTGGTCTCCTGTACAGTGGTCTCCTGTACTAGGAGCTCTCAGCACCTGTAGATCGCTGGTCCTCCTGTACTAGGAGCTCTCAGCACCTGTAGATCACTGGTCTCCTGTACTAGGAGCTCTCAGCACCTGTAGATCGGTGGCCCTCCTGTGTTAGCAGCTCTCAGCACCTGTAGATCGGTGGCCCTCCTGTACTAGGAGCTCTCAGCACCTGTAGATCGGTGGCCCTCCTGTACTAGGAGCGCTCAGCAATTGTAGATCGGTGGCCCTACTGTACTAGGAGCGCTCAGCACCTGGAGATCGGTGGCCCTCATGCACTAGGAGCTCTCAGCACCTGTAGATCGGTGGCCCTCCTGTACTAGGAGCTCTCAGCACCTGTAGATCAGTGGTCTCCTGTATTAGGAGCTCTCAGCACCTGTAGATCGGTGATCCTCCTGTACTAGGAGCTCTCAGCACCTGTAGATCACTGGTCTCCTGCACTAGGAGCTCTCAGCACCTGTAGATCGGTGGCCCTCCTGTACTAGCAGCTCTCAGCACCTGTAGATCGGTGGCCCTCCTGTACTAGGAGCTCTCAGCACCTGTAGATCGGAGGCCCTCCTGTACTAGGAGCTCTCAGCACCTGTAGATTGGTGGCCCTCCTGTACTAGGAGATCTCAGCACCTGTAGATCGGTGGCCATCCTTTACTAGGAGCTCTCAGCACCTGTAGATCAGTGGTCTCCTGTACTAGCAGCTCTAAGCACCTGTACATCGGTGGTCCTCCTGTACTAGGGTCTCTCAGCACCTGTAGATTGGTGGCCCTCCTGTACTAGGAGCTCTCAGCACCTGTAGATCGGTGGTCCTCCTGTACTAGGAGCTCTCAGCACCTGTAGATCGGTGGCCCTCCTGTACTAGGAGCGCTCAGCACCTGTAGATCGGGTGGTCTCCTGTACTAGGAGCTCTCAGTATCTGTAGATGCCCTCCTGTACTAGGAGCTCTCAGTACCTGTAGATCAGTGGTCCCCTGTACTAGGAGCTCTCAGTACCTGTAGATGCCCTCCAGTACTAGGAGCTCTCAGCACCTGTAGATCGGTGGCCCTCCTGTACTAGGAGCTCTCAGTCCCTGTAGATCAGTGGTCTCCTGTACTAGGAGCTCTCAGTACCTGTAGATGCCCTCCTGTACTAGGAGATCTGTGCACCTGTAGATCAGTGGCCGTCCTGTACTAGGAGCTCTCAGCACCTGTAGATCGGTGGTCTCCTCTACTAGGAGCTCTCAGCACCTGTAGATCAGTGGTCTCCTGTACTAGGAGCTCTCAGTACCTGTAGATCAGTGGTCTCCTGTACTAGGAGCTCTCAGTACCTGTAGATCAGTGGTCTCCTGTACTAGGAGCTCTCAGTACCTGTAGATGCCCTCATGTACTTGGAGATCTGTGCACCTGTAGATCAGTGGCCGTCCTGTACTAGGAGCTCTCAGCACCTGTAGATCGGTGGCCCTCCTGTACTAGGAGCTCTCAGTACCTGTAGATCAGTGGTCTCCTGTACTAGGAGCTCTCAGCACCTGCAGACCCCTGGGTGGGAAGTAGTACTGTTGTATTGGCATTGTGTGTGGGTTGTTACCATCATCTGTGGGGGTGCCTGATTTATACCTGGAACCCACTTTTTAGGTCGAGCCTCGAGTAGCGCGCAAGCGCTGCTCTGGCGAAGACTTTATGTAGTGGGCTTTTGAAAGCTGACCACACGCTCGTGCACAATGGCCTTTTCCGTGCGGTTACCCGCAAGCAAAAGGCCATGGTGCACGAGCGTGTGGTCACGCCTGCTGCTCGCAAGCGCGTGCACCACTCGCGTGCTTGTTTTGTTTAACTTTCGTGGCCGCCGCGTCACTTTTTCTTTTTTGTTTCACTTTCGCATAATCGCGGCACCCGCGCTTTACTTTTAAAATTAAAAGTAAAGCGTGGGTGCCGCGATTGTAGACTAAACGCCATAGTGCTTGAATGATCACTGTTTTCCTTTTTAAAAGTTGGGCGAGCAGTATGTGATATTTCCATGCTTACTCATCCTGATGTTCCAGGAACAGAGTGCACATCCATCCATGTGACTGGACCTCCTAGTCTATGTAGACATTTTTTGCATAATTTCTTGTATATTTTCCTGATCTGAGGGCAAAATGCCCTGTGGACATGGGGAGTGGCGCTTTAGGGCAATCAAGCACAAAGCACTGTGCAACACTCACCTGAGGTGTCTGCTTGGGGCACTCTTATCGTAGAATGTTCTCACAGGAAACAGATTCACACATTGCTTACCGCTATATATATATATATATATATATATATATATATATATATATATATATATATATATATATATAAATCAATCGTGGTCTCTCGTGAGGCTTCGTCTGGATTACCAACGGGATACTGCTCAAGAGCTGCATCCTGCAGTATCCAGATCAGGTTTATTGGAAGCATCACTACTAAAAATGCCAAGTGCCAAAGCTCACTCTGTGTACTAAGCAAGAGTTGTATATACATGTCCAGAACGCCTTAGCCCTTCCAACCTCTTATAAATCTGTCTTTATTTCCGGGTTACACTGTAGTCCTTGTTAGGAAATCCAACAAATCTGCACTAAATTGCAGACGTTTATTCTCAGAATATATTATTTTTTTATGTTCTTTTTTGTCCCAGAGATTTTGCTGGTTGCAAGGATTATTGGTTTCAGCCGACCCTGTGTTCTTGTCAGATTTATAACCACAAGTTCAGGTAGAGTGTGTATTTATGGACTTACTGCGTTTTGACCTGGCACAGCTGACACTTGACCCAGGTGACCTTTGTAGTATTTGGGGAAATCAAGAATACATTTAGTTGAGCTAGTGCTGGACAGAGGTGCGGCGTGTAATTTTGCTTTTACAGCAGTTAATACTAAGAATTGACGTCCTGCTGTGAAAATAAAAAGGGACTATTCCTACTCTAGAATGTCTTTGGGGAGTCATCTACTAAGGAATGTTATCTATACAGTCTCTGGTGACAGCAAACTCTGCTGCTGTGCAGCTGAGGTATTAAAGACACTTCATGATCTACAGGACGCCTTGGGTTGTTTGCCTCTGAGTTCATATAATACATTTTACTTTAAATTGTTGGGCCATGGCTATAGGATTTTGTAATTATTACCACGTATGTGGGCCTTTGTTTGTTATTTGGAAGCAGTGTGGGTACTTCGAGGCATATGTGAGAGTTGTCCAAGGCTATTTACCTTTGTGTTCTATCCAGCGCTCACTGTTCTACTGCACTTTCTATCTTGGGGGGGGGGGGGAGAACGAGCACAGCTTAATCTGATTACAATAAATATATCACTGAAGTTTGCACTGGTGATGTTTGTCAAGTGTTGCGTCTTCCTTCAGCACCATAGGTTCCAAACTTCATTTTGACATGGTGGCAATAGAAATGAAAATTGAACTTGCTGATCCTGGGTTCTATCACAAACATCTTCTACTTCAATATGCAGGCTCAGAACAGGCCCATACAGCTATTTAGGCCCACATTTTGCTGTCTAAAACACAGCAGTGGCTGCCTGTTCATGTTTCTAAATTGAACTGTCTGCAATTTATACATAAATGTAGATTTTTTTAGTTAATCTATGCACTGAAGGCAGTTCAGTTTCAGCAAAACCAGGGGATGGACCCTCTCAGAGCCTGTTCTCAGTTATTGAAGATGTTCATAAAAGCGAGCAGCGGCGCGCGCGCTAATTGAAAAACACGGATGGTCCAGACTCAGCTCACTCGCCGCCCCTACACCACCTCCCGCCCATTCCTTTCTTTGATGCTTGTTTTTTTTTTGTTTAGCCTCAGCTCGCTCGCCGTCCCTTAACCACCTCCCGCCCATTGTTGTCTTTCATGCTTGTTTTTTTTTCTCAGCTCGCGCGCCGTCCTACACCACCTCCCGCCCGTTGATAACTTTAATTCTCTGACTTCCTCCGCAGTGGCGAGGGCCAGGGGCACATAATGCCCCAAACTAACCCCCAAGCACACAAGCCGTAGTGTGGTCCGTCTTGTACCCTGCTGGCTCGGGGCTGCAACACGGGTGCTTTTCACCCAACTAATTTCAGGGACTTTAACTGTAGTCCAATACCATGGCTGCTCCGCCCCATCCCGTTTAGCTTTCCCAATGCTGTTTTCATCACTGTGCCCTCGCTTCACCCATCCTCCCCCGTGTCCATCCCTCCTAACCTTCCCTCCCCAGTCATTGCTTGTTTTGCCATGTTCATAATGTTTGTTTATTTTAAGTATTCTGCGCAACAGTTGATCTATATTTGGGCCAAACTGAAGTTTGTGCGAAATTGCACAGAAATATAAATCTAATTGTGTTTACGGTGGCTCTTCACCGTCGTTGTATAATCTGGTAATAACACGCCAATTTTAAAGGCCGCAGGGCATTCTGGGTGTGGGGGGTGTTCAAAGCGTCCGGTTGTCATCGTCTGCAGCCCCACCCTGACTCAACCCTGGTTCCAGTGATGGCCAGGGCCCTCAGGTGGCTGGGATGGCCTGCCGCACAGCTCTCCGACTTTACTAGTTAAAGTGCTGGTGCTTATGGCTTCTAAGGTGACTCTTTCCCGCTAGTCGCACACGGGACAGCCCTTAGCTTGGCTCAGCCCATGTGTGGCTCCAGGGCAGCACCACAGGACAGGCTGCTGTGTCTTCAGCATCACATTGCTGCAGGTACTTCAGATGCGTCTGCACATGTATTTCTGTTGTCCGGAGATGCTTTATAGATGATCGCCAGCCCTCTGGTTATGGTAAAGAGGGAGCCTGTTCATTGTCTCCAGAACTGTGTGACTCATTTCTATAATTGAAGCCTCTGGAGCACACTAGCAGTGCTGGGTGCCACGAGCTACGAGCTCACAAAGTTCCTGCATATTAGGTGTTACGTTAGTGTTCTTGGCTGCAGGTCTGTTGGTCTTTGCGAGTAGAGATGTCTAAGTGTGTTTTTTTCTTTCTTTTTTTTTAGCATATTTGCATGTTTTTTTTCAGTGTCCATCCTCCTATGTATGTATGTGCTGCATAGCTATACACTTAAAAGATCCCAAAGGCGAGACCTATTGGCTATGCCAATGCTTGTTATTAATGTTTATGCTTAAATTGCATTTATATAGCGCTTGGTACCCCTGAGGAGGCGTTGAAACACTCTATGACTAGTAGCGCTACCCGGGAGTCCACAGTTAGTGGTCAGTGCACTAGTTATTGGATGAGTTTTGCTGCTCATTCCATGCATTCACCCCTGTTTCATTGTGGTACAATACGGACAGAGATGTGATCCTCAGAGGGGTCTGTGAGGAGCCAATGCTTGTTGGAGTTGATAGATATTATTACGGTTACCTAGAGGAGCTTAAGAGGGACAGAGGTGAGAGTTAGTGTCGTTTATAACAGAAGAGGCAGAGGGTAGAAGGGGCAGAGGGTAGAAGGGGCGCAGGGCTGCATTTAGAATAGCAAAGGATGGAGGGAAGTGACGGTTCATCGAGGGTCAGTTGTTCATGCAGGGCTTTAAGGACTGTAGCAGGCACAGATCTCTAGCGTCCAATCTCTGCTTTCAATTCTGCTCTAAAGGAATGGAGCTGTGAGCTTGTAACTGTGACAGAGGTATATGGGCATCACCCTGTAGTGTATGATGACCCACCTTGTAGTGTCAGATAACTCACCCTGTAGTGTCAGGTGACCCACCCTGTAGTGTCAGGTCACTCAGGTGACTCACCCTGTAGTGTAAGGTGACTCACCCTGTAGTGTCAGGTCACTCAGGTGACTCACCCTGTAGTGTCAGGTGACTCACCCTGTAGTGTCAGATGACTCACCCTGTAGTGTCAGGTCACTCAGGTGACTCACCCTGTAGTGTCAGGTGACTGACCCTGTAGTGTCAGGTCACTCAGGTGACTCACCCTGTAGTGTCAGGTGACTCACCCTGTAGTGTGACTCACCCTGTAGTGTCAGGTGACTCACCCTGTAGTGTCAGGTGACTCAGGTGACTCACCCTGTAGTGTCAGGTGACTCACCCTGTAGTGTCAGGTGACTCACCCTGTAGTGTCAGATGACCCACACCCTCGGATGCACCACTGACCCGCCAGGGTGAACCTCATGGCCTCCGGCCAGGGGTGCAGGGGGCAGACCACTGGATAGACTGCCCCCCCCCCCAAGGAGCCATGATTGGCCCTCACTCGGGGTCCAGTGTAGAGGGCACACGGAGGGCTGCGAGAGAGGGAGGACCTGGGCTCTGGCGAAGACTCTACAGGCCACAGGCTCACCACAGCAAGTGGCCTCTCCGGCCTCCTCCTGGACGCAGGGACTGGACACCCCGAGAGTAGGGGTTACATAGGCATGGGAGTAGGAAGAGGGGTTTGTCTCTACCAGGCCTGAGCCAGGAAAGGACTAACTAAGGTGGCAGTGTCTTGGAATAGTGTGCGTAAAGGTGCAGTGCGCAGAGGTGCTCACAGCGCTGCTATGCAAAGCCTTCCCTGCTGAGGCTTCTCGGCGCTGCTCTTGGGATCCTTAGCGCTGCTCCCGCGTCAGAGCGCTATAAGGGGTTGTATACTAGACACCGTATAGGCTGTGTCTCCTAGGGAGCGTCTCAGGGTCACCCAGACTGCTGCTTCTATGTGCTATGTTAAGGGTCCTACATGCTGAGCCTCATCTGTGGTATGTTACGGATCCTACGTGCTGTGGCTCCGACGTGTTGTGTTTGGGATCGCAAATGCTGTGGCTCCCAAGTGTTGTGTTAGGGATCATCCATGCTGTGGCTCCCAGGTGTTGTGTTAGGGATCGCCCATGCAGTTGCTCCCAGGTGTTGTGTTAGGGATCATCAATGCTGTGGCTCCCAGGTGTTGTGTTAGGGATCGCCCATGCTGTTGCTCCCAGGTGTTGTGTTAGGGATCATCGATGCTGTGGCTCCCAGGTGTTGTGTTAGGGATCATCGATGCTGTGGCTGCCAGGTGTTGTGTTAGGGATCGCCCATGCTGTGGCTCCCAGGTGTTCACCCATGCTGTGGCTCCCAGGTGTTATGTTATGTTATTTGGATTTTTAAAGCGCACGGCTACTCATGAGTGTCCCGGCACGATGTCTAAAGGGGAGCGAGGAGACTAGCAAACGAATAGGTAAGTTTTCAGATTTTTCTTGAATACTGTCGGGTCTTCGATATTGCGTAATGCCAAGGGAAGTGCGTTCCAAGCAGCAGCGGCCCTCCGTGCCAGTGAACTGCCACCAAGCCTCTGGTACTTAAATCGGGGAACCAGTGCGAGGCGATGGGATGCCGATCGCAACTGTCTTGATGGCACATAGAAGGCGAACCGCTTTTGAAGATAAAATGGTCCAAAGCCGTGCAGAGCGCGATGGGCTAGGACCAGCGATTTAAACTTCACCCGTTCAGCTACAGGAAGCCAGTGAAGGGAACGCAGGTGATGACGCACGCTATGTCTGGCGGAGATGCCCAGGAGAAGTCTAGCTGCCGTATTCTGGACGACCTGTAGCTTTTTTATCAGGTAGCCAGGGAAGCCAATGTAGAGCGCCTTGGCATAATCTAGCCGGGACAGGATGAGAGCACAGGTGACCGTTTCTCTTGCTGCTTGGGGCAGGAGAGGAAAGAACTTTCTTAAAGTCTTAAGGAGACCAAAACAATTGCCGGCCAACTTCTTGATGTGGAATGAGAAGGAGAGGCTCTCGTCAAACCATACCCCCAAATTCTTGGCCTGCTTCCCTACAGAGGTGGGCAGGGGGAACTCAGGTGGCCAGAGAGCTTCCCGGAAATTGGGAGGGAATTTTCCAAACAGGAGAATCTCTGGCTTCTCCTCATTACATTTTAGTTGTGCAGCCGCTAACCATTTAAAAATAGAGGAGAGACAGTGGTGAGCAGAGGAGACAGAATTGTCGTCATTGTCCCAAGTAAAGAGCAACTGGGTGTCATCGGCGTAGGCCATCACCTTAGCTCCCAGGCTCTCGGCCAGGTAGACCAAGGGTGTCACATAAATGTTAAATAGAAGGGGGCTAAGGGAGGACCCCTGAGGAACTCCCGTAGTCACAGACTGTAGAAGAGAGGAGGACGGAGGCATCCAAATCTGCTGGGCCCGACCCTCAAGAAAGGACCTAAGCCAGTTCCAGGCAGTACCCGACACACCTATCCTGGTGAGTCATGAGAGGAGAAGAGAGTGAGGGACCGTGTCGAACGCCGCCGAGAGGTCAAGCAAAATCAATGCTGCCCTCCCGCCGGCGTCCAAACACTCCCGGATGGACTCCACGACCTCCACCAGCACCGATTCAGTGCTGTGAGCAGCCCGGAACCCTGACTGTGCAGGATGCAGCAGACCCTCCCTCTCAACGAACTCAGTAAGTTGTTTGGTGACGACCTTAACGCACACCTTGGCCAGGCCAGGTAATAGGGAGATTGGCCTGTAGTTCCCTGGACTGTGAGGGTCTAATGACGGCCTTTTGATAAGTGGCAAAATCTTGGCCCGCTTCCAGGGCGCTGGGACATTGGCTGTACGGAGGGACAGATCGATGATGCTATTCACCTCTGTGTTAATCGTCTCTGCTGCTGCTGCTAGCAATCTAGCAGGGCAGGGGTCAGAGGGGGAGCCAGACTTTAAACTCCTCAGAATTTTGAGCGAATCTGGCAAATCCACCGGCTTAAAAGCGTCCAGCCGATGTTTGGCGCCCACCGGTGAAGGCGATGCCGTTGCCTCGATCTCACTGTCACCAGGTAAGAAGGCCGCCTGGATCGTGCAGATTTTGTCCAAGAAAAAAGTTGAAAGAGTCTCGCACCAGGCGACTGAAGATGGAGACGCACTAGCTTGGGCTGAAGGCGACGTAAAGCTCTGAACAATCGCAAAAATTTCTTTAGCGTTGTTTTTAGCAGAGTCAAAACGGGTAGCGTAAAATTCTCTTTTAGCTAGAGCTATGGCCTCATAATATACTTTTTGCTTGGTTCTGAGCTTCAGCTTGGCTGCGAGGCAGTAGTTGCTGCGGCGCCAAGTTCGCTCTAGAATCTTACATTCGTGTTTTAGTTCTTTAAGTTCTGGACTGTACCAATGTTTAGAGGGAGAACCCCTAGACAGCCCAGAAGATCGCTGCGGGGCGAGAGTTGTGTTAGGGATCGCCCATGCTGTGGCTCCCAGGTGTTGTGTTAGGTATCATCGATGCTGTGGCTCCCAGGTGTTGTGTTAGGGATCGCCCATGCTGTGGCCCCCAGGTGTTGTGTTAGGAATCGCCCATGCTGTGGCTCCCAGGTGTTGTGTTAGTGATCATCGATGCTGTGGCTCCCAGGTGTTGTGTTAGGGATCGCCCATGCTGTGGCTCCCAGGTGTTGTGTTAGGGATCGCCCATGCTGTGGCTCCCAGGTGTTGTGTTAGGAATCGCCCATGCTGTGGCTCCCAGGTGTTGTGTTAGGGATCATCGATGCTGTGGCTCCCAAGTGTTGTGTTAGTACAGACAGAGCACAAGCTATGTCCTCTGTAAGACTGGCAGCGGTTACTTTACTCACTAGCACATCTCACATTTATATGAGACCTTCTATTAATTTCCCTTCATCAGCTTCACACAGAGTAGAACATAATCCGGAATTAATATAATAATTCTTTTGTCACATATCAAAGCTACTAATTTTATATATAGACATAGCTATTTGAATGTACTCGTGGTACTGTCTTGCATGCAATGCTTTATATGGGTAGGGTGGATTTACCATGTCTACTGCAGGGTGCAGTACCATATGTGGCCAAAAGCGGTCCCATGGGACCTCTTTTGGCCACATATGGTACTGCACCCTGTAACATGGCTAGGTAAAAAACATTGGCATTTATAATGCCAATAACTCCAACTTTGCAAGGTGCAGTACTATATAAGGCCAAAAGAGGGCCCATGGGACCTGTTTTGGCCACATATGATACTGCACCCTGTAACATAGCTAGGTAAAAAACATTGGCATTTATAATGCCAATAACTCCAACTTTGCAGGGTGCAGTACTATATGTGGCCAAAAGAGGGCCCATGGGACCTCTTTTGGCCACATATGGTACTGCACCCTGCAACATGGCTAGGTAAAACAAGCATTTGCAATGCAATAGGTCTGGCATTTACGCAAGTTTGAGCTATTAGCATTGTAAATGACAATGCCTTTTATTTATGTTTTGGTTTTTAAAACATAAATAAAAAGCATTGCCATTTACAATGCCAATAGCTTAAACTCGCATAAATGCGAGACCTATTGTATTGCAAATGCTTGTTAGTGCTGGTTCTTGGTTCCCTAAGAGGTCTTGTTTTGGTGGCCTTGTTTTGTTCAGTGTCTGGTTTTGAGCTGGGTGTTGGTTAGTGTTTTTTCTTGGTTAGGTTAGTGCTAGTTGTTCGTTTGTTCAGGGTCTAGTTTTGTTCGTTTTTGTTTTTAATCAGGGCCTGGTTTTGTGCGGGATGTTGGTTTGGGTTTGTTCATGGTTAGTGCTGGTTGTTGGTTCGTTCAGAGTTTAGTTTTGTTTGTTTTGTTTTGTTTAGGGCCTGGTTTCGTACAGGATGTTGGTTTGTGTTTATTCTTGGTTAGTGCTGGTTGTTGGTATGTTCGGGGTCTAGTTGTGCTTGTTTTGTTCAGAGACTGGTTTTGTGCTAGGTGTTGGTTTGTGTTTGTTCCTAGTTAGTGCTGGTTCTTGGTTTGTTCAGCGTCTGGTTTCGAACAAGATGTTGGTTTGTATTTATTCTTGATTAGTGCTGTTTGTTGATTTGTTCAGGTCTAGTTTTGTTCATTTTGTTTTGTTCAGGGCCTGGTTTTGTGTGGGGTGTTGGTTTGTTTTTACTCTTGGTTAGTGCTGGTTGTTGGTACATTCGGGGTCTAGTTGTGTTTGTTTTGTTTTGTTCAGAGTCTGGTTTTGTGCTAGGTGTTGGTTTGTGTTTGTTCATAGTTAGTACTGGTTCTTAGTTTGTTCAGGGTCTGGTTTCGAATGAGGTGTTGGTTTGTATTTATTCTTGATTAATGCTGTTTGTTGGTTTGATCAGGTCTAATTTTGTTAGTTTTGTTGTGTTCAGGGCCTGGTTTAATGCAGGTTGTTGGTTTGTTCGTGGTCTAGTTTTGTTTGTTTTGTTTTGTTAAGGGTTTAGTTTCATGCAGGATGTTGGCTTGTGTTTATTCTTGGTTAGTGCTGGCTGTTGGTTCATTTGGAGTTTAGTTGTGTTTGTTTTGTTAAGGGCCTGGTTTCGTGCGGGTGTTGGTTTGCGTTTATTCTTGGTTAGTGATAGTTATTTGTTTGTTCAGTGCCTGGTTTTGTGCGGGCTGCTGGTTTGTGTTTATTCTTTGTTCGTGCTGGTTGTTGGTTCGTTCAGGGTCTAGTTGTGTGTTTTGTTCAGGGCCTAGTTTAGTGCTGCGTGTAGGTTTGTGTTTGTTTTTGGTTTGTCCACCCCTGGTGACCATCTGGCCTACGAGGAACTACTCCTACCAATGATTACTATTTGTTTTGTTTTCTTCAGGGCCTGGTTTGGTGCTGCTTGTTTGTTCTTGGTTAGTGCTGTTTCTTGGTTTATTCAGGGCTTGGTTTCGTGCTGAGTGTTGGTTTATGTCTATTCTTGGTTAGTGCTGGTTGTTTGAGGGTTTAGTTGTGTTTGTTTTATTTTGTTCATGGTCTGGTTTCGTGCGGGGTGTTGGTTCGTTCGGTGTCTAGTTGTGTGTTTTGTTCAGGGCCTGGTTTTGTGCAATGTGTTGGTTTGTGTTTGTTCTTGGTTTTTTCAGGGCCTGGTTTCGTGCGGGCTGTTGCTTTGTTTTATTCTTGGTTAGTGCTGGTTGTTGGTTCATTGGGGGTTTAGTTGTGTTTATTTTATTTTGTTCATGGCCTGGTTTCGTGCGGGGCGTTTGTTCGTTCAGTGTCTAGTTGTGTGTTTTGTTCAGGTCCTGGTTTTGTGCTATGTGTTGGTTTGTGTTTGTTCTTGATTTTTTCAGGGCTTGGTTTCGTGTGGGGTGTTGCTTTGTTTTATTCTTGGTTAGCGCTGGTTGTTGGTTAGTTGGGAGTTTAGTTGTGCTTGTTTTGTTTTCTTCAGGGCCTGGTTTCGTGCGGGCGCTTGCTTTGTGTTTGTTGCTGCACTGGGCTCGCAGTGGTAAATATGGATAGATGGAGTTCAGCTCTTCAGAGGGCTCTGACCTCCCTGCTGCCCTGTGAGGGACAGCCCTCACGTCCACACCCTCAGAGTTGGAATGAATGTGGGAAGCAGCTGGTCAGCTGCCAGATGCGGCGTGTGTTGTTGTGCTCAGCAGTGAGGCTGGAATCTGTGAAATGTTGGCTGAGAGCTTCGGTGCAATCGGCATGGGATGGGGCGACCGACACTACCGGTATTGGACCTGTGATAGGGGTGGGGGGCCGTGGGTGCAAGGGGCATTCACACCAGTATCGGACATGTGAGGGGGGCAGGGGGTGCAAGAGACATTCATACCAGTATCGGACATGTTAGGGGGTGCAAGGGGCGTTCACCCCAGTATCAGATAAGCGATGCAGGGGGGTGCAAGGGGCGTTCACTCCAGTATCAGACTTGCGATGCAGGGGGGTGCAAGGGGCGTTCACCCCAGTATCAGACATGCCATGCAGGGGGGTGCAAGGGGAGTTCACCTCAGTATCAGACATGTGATGCAGGGGGGCAGGGGGCGTTCACCCCAGTATTGGGCATGTGATGAGGAGGGGGCAGGGGGGTGCAAGGGACATTCATACCAGTATGGGACATGTGAGGGGGCAGGAGGTGCTAGGGACCTTCATACCAGTATCGGACATATGATTTTGGGGGGCGAGGAGGGGGGGGCAAGGGGCGTTCACCCCAGTATCAGACATGCGATGCAAGGGGGTGCAAGGGGTGTTCACCCCAGTATCAGACATGTGATGCAGGGAGGTGCAAGGGGCGTTCACCCCAGTATCAGATATGTGAAGGGCCAGCCGATTCTATCAGTATCGGACCTGTGATAGGGCAGGAGGTGCAAGGGACATTCATACCAGTATGGATCCGTGAGATCAATCAATCAATGGCCATTTATAAAGCAGACGGCTACCTCGACAGAGGTGTCCCAGCGCTTGGGGTCGCCTGGAGTCCCTTTCCCACCGATAACACATATGTAGGGGGAGGGAGGCTTGGACAGGACCCATTCGTAGCAGTATGGAGCATAATTACTTTTTTCTCCGCTGCATAATGAAGATAGCTTCACAAACGGACACGGACCCTAGTAGGTGCATTTAGGCTGTCTTTATTCTCCCATCGCCATTACGCGTTTCGGCTCGTCCGAGCCTTGTTCACATGACATGGTTTGGTGAGTCAGTGCAACATTTAAAGTGACAAGTGCAAGCAATCAAATTGACACGTGTTAATGAACATAGAAAACATATCTATACAACTGACGTTTGTGAATAACAAATCATCAATTAAACGATATATGTATAAAACTTAATACCTGCTTAATGCAAATCACAAGTTTAGCTTGATATATTTTAATATTGGTCAAATACCACAACTCTCATAATAATATCGTTTCGACTATACCTAATATCTGGATAAATCCTATATAAGTCATCCTCCAAATTGTTAACCACCAATAATGTTCACTTCATGATTGCTATATTACTATACATTTAACCAAGTGAAAAGTGCAGTGTGTTAAAATAAATCATAATTGCTTTAAAATCATTGTGCGATTCCGTTCAATTCATGTTAGAATATCAGTTTTGAAAATAGGCCCTTGAGTCAAAACTTCGCTATATATTACACTCATTGTCTAGGCATGTACAGAGTTGTATTCTCTGGACTGTGTGCAAATTGCAATTGGTATACATAAACATATAAATATATAGATAAATATAAATATATCAATAAATATATAAATAGATAAATATCACCAATTAATAAGAGTAAAATACTATACACATCACTGGCTATAAATAAATGGTTACATGTAACGCAATTTGATGCTGAATCCATCTAATTTATCTTGACTAATCATTTTGTAGTTATTCGTCATGGTTCTATGGTACACAGCCTTCCTATATTCTTTTAAAACGCCTTTGACATAGATACTGCGCTATTCACCCCAAGCATGTATGTAAATCCTCTGTTGCGTTGAGACCTAATGGGTGTTTGGAATCTAATTGTAAAATATATCTAGTTTCCAACTTCCTTAATTTGTTCACCCTGTCCCCGCCGCGTCTACTTGGGGGGACTGCATCTAAAACAAAATATTTGAGGTCCGCATTGTTGGAATTGTGTTTTTCTCTAAAGTGACGCGCCACAGGATAGGTATTGTCTTGGTTGGTAATGGCGCGTAGATGCTGTAAAATGCGCTTGTGCACCTGCAGAATCGTGCTGCCTATGTACTGCAGGCCACACGGGCACAACAGCACATAGACAGCATATTCCGTTCTGCAGGTCAACAATTTGGAAATTTTTAAATCCCTGTCACTAAAAGGTGTTTTATATGTGCTTTTGTTAATACCATGTGAACATGCTTTACATGTTTTGCATCTGTAAAACCCTTTCTTCATATGGAGCCAACTCCCGCTTTCAATTATCTCAGGGCTGGTTTTGACTATTTTGTCACATGTAGATTGCGCTTTGCTATATGTGATGGACACCTCTGCGGCAGCAGGGTCCTATCACCGGATCACTAAGTACCATAGCCCAATTCTTTTGAATGATTTTTGTAGGGGTCTGTGTTGATTGCTATATTTCATAATCATGCAAAAGCTTTTTCATCCTGCTTTTTGGCCTCACATTGTTTATCTTTGGGGGCCTCTGCTCTACTGAATTGCATTGATTTTGTATAACATTCTCCGGATACCCCCTTTCTAGGAATCTTGCTTTACTGTCACTCTGAGCTGTGGCCAAATCCCCATCATTGCTACAAATACGTCTTAAACGTAGCATTTCTCCATATGGTATACTGTTTACAAGATGCTTGGGGTGCGAACTACTTGCATGGAGAGTTGAGTTCCCTGCTGACTTTTTCTAAATAACCTAGTTTCTATCTTATGGTCATTGATATAGACTTGGGTATCCAGAAACTCAACTGAAGTAGAGCTAATGGTCGCAGTGAAATGTAAGTTAATGGTATTTACATTGATAGCATTCACAAATTCCATAGCTTCATTTTCCGACCCCTGCCATACTACAAACAGATCATCTATGTAACGTAGCCACAATTTCACATTCTTAGTCATGCTTTGGCTATGGTCACGCATGAGGACCAGCTCCTCCCATCTGCCCATATGCAGGCAAGCATAACTGGGCGAAAAGCTAGCCCCCATGGCCACTCCCCTGATTTGTTGATATAACAGGCTATTGAACATGAATATATTGTTATACAGGCAGAATTTGATCATTTCAATAAGCATATTGCTATGTTGCTCATATTGTTTCGGTCTCCGAGCTAAATAATGTTCTATTGCACTTATTCCGTCTGTGTGTTCAATGCTAGTATATAACGATGTTACATCCAATGCCAAAAGTAAATAATCATCATGCCATTCAAAATTAGTGATGTGTCTTAAAAAATCACTGGTGTCACGTACATACGTTGGTAACTCTTTGACATAATCTTGAAGGAAATAGTCGACATATCTAGCAGTGTGTTCTAAAAGCCCCTCCCTAGCAGAAATGATTGGTCTACCAGGGGGGTTTTTTACGTCTTTGTGAATTTTTGGAATAAAATACAATGAGGGGGTGGTTGGATTGTCTTTTTCAAATATTTATGCTCATCAACAGTGATAAGGTTGGCATTTTTCCATGTGTTCAATTTGCCATAGTATTCTTTATATGACGCATTCAGAGTCACTGAGTTGCTCCGGTTGTAGCATGACCTGTCATTGAGTTGGCTGTATGCTTCTTTATTATATTGGTGCTGAGGCCAGAGCACAATATTTCAGTTTCTTAATTAAGTTGTTATATTGTTGATCCTTGTTTTTATATTTCTCTCCTTCATTGTCACAATTTTGTTTAGTTTTTTGATTTGTGTTGTTACCGTTTCATGAAAGATGTCGATGGAATCACGGACAGTAATCGGATTAAATGAGGACTTTGGCTTGAAAGGAGTTAGTTTTATATCTGTTACTGTTGTTCGATCTCTCGGGTTTGTCCTAATATCAATTGTACTTTGACTGGCGTTTTCATCCCATAGGTCTTCCATAGTTCTAAGGAGTGGCAGATCAGACTGTGATACATTTGGATGTGTTGATTGACACGTTGTTGACTGGTCACTCCGTTTATTTAGTTCAATCTGTGATTTAGATAGTATGTAACCTTTTTTCAGTTTCAATTTTCTAACTCCTTTGTATACATCCAATCTCGTCCCGGCGTAGTCAAAATTCACTCCTGGGACATATGACAGTCCTAAATTTAAAATGTTTTCTTCCTGTTTTGATAATATGACATTTGTTAGGTTCACAATTTTATTATTGGGCACATTTTGCTTTGGCCCGCCTTGTATTGGCCCTGCGCCTCTGCCTCCGCTTGTAGTTGGCATTTGTTCTCCATTGTTTCTTTGTTGGGGCCTCGGACGTAGTGTTTGTCTTCGTTCGTGGCAGATAAAATTCAACTCTTCCCCCGGAGATGGTTTGGGTGCTTGTCTCGCTTCACCTGCTTTACGCATCTCTGAGTCAGACTCACTCTCACCTACTGAACTCGCCTCAGATTGTGAGGTATCTGTCAATTGCTCACTTTGTATATATAAACTAAGTGCCAGACCCATTAGTGTGTATCAACACACAGTGATGTTACTGCAAATGATGGAGTGGTGCCTGGACAACAATTACTTTCTGTTTGACAAGCATCTGTTCAAGCAAATCCAAGGGACTGCTATGGGCACTTGCTTCGCCCCCAGCCATGCGAATCTGCATATGGGCTGGTGGGAGGAGCAAGTGCTCATCTCAGAATTTGCTGTGGAGTGGACAGATAACATTGTCCTTTGGGCATGATATATTGACGATCTCTTTGTCCTCTGGAAAGGTTCGTTGGAATCAGCCAGGGACTTTGCAGATCGTCTCAACTCCAATGACTTGAACCTGACATTTACTAGTAAGATCAGCAAAAGTGAGGTTGAATTCCTAGATTTGAAGGTCTTTGTCCAAAATGGTAAGATTCACACTAAAACTTTCCGCAAGGAAACAGCTGGAAATTCCATTCTTCATGCGCAGAGCTTTCACCCGATCAAACTCAGGCAAAGTATCCCCTGTGCCAAAAACCTGCGCATGAAGCGCAATTGTAGTGACATTCAATCCTTGAGACAAGTTCAGCCAGAGTTGGACCTCAGATTCCAGCAAAGGGGCTACAACCCAGCCCTACTGAAGAGCACTGAAACCAAAGTAGAGTCCACAACCAGAGAGGTGTTACTTTTCAAAGAAAAAAGGCATAAAGCCGACACTCATGGCACTGTTACAATGATAACAGGGTACAATACATACCACCAGAGGGTGAGGAGTATCCTTAAATCCCACTGGAACTTGATTCGCAGTGATCCGGTCATCGGATCTTCGATGCCCAAACATCCTCTCCTCACTTTTAGACGGGCCAAGTCTATGAGAGGTGAATTATGTAACAGCAGTCCAGAAATGGCGCAGTCAGATTCCTGGCTTACATCCTCCCCTGGTTTTTATAAATGCCACAAATGCAAGGCCTGCACTATTGGCCTTAACCTAAGTGAATTTCGCAGCCCACTGCACAACACCACTATTAAGATCCGTCACTCCTACAATTGCAGAAGTGACTTCGTGGTTTATGCGCTGCGATGTTCCTGCCCTAAGGAATATGTGGGCAGTACCAAGCACATGGTACATGTCAGGATTTTGCAACACTTACGTGCAATTGCCAAAGATGACAAAACATACCCCGTAGCTCGAGACATAAATGAGAGACATGGGGGTAACAGCAGTGATCGGGCGTACTTTGTCATAGATTCGGTCCCCAAGCATGTGAGGGGTGGCAACAGGGAGCTCAAGCTGCGCAGATTAGAGTCCCGCTACATCATTATGCTTAATAGCAGGATCCCCAACGGCCTGAATTCGGACGAAGAGATGTACATACACCTGTAACATACATTTCCCTTGACGCCAAGGGATTTATTCCCGCTCTCTTACAGCCTGGTACTAGTGTTTTTAGCCACACGCAGAATTGCATTCTGCAGGTCACTTTTTTACTTTTGTGCACTTGTTCATGCTTGCAGCACACAATCACAAACATCCCCCCTTTATTTTTGGCACTCATCACCATTGTTTCTGAGGTTCAGTATGACTCAAGAGAACTTCCACAAATGAAGGTGGCATGCGATTTCAAGAAGCGATATTATGTACCGAGCATGGGTTGCATGTACAGGACACTTGTCCTAGGCACAGCCTTTGCTGCATAATGTACTACAATGTGGATTAGAGGCCCAATGGGGCGGGAGCTGACTCTTTGGGAATGAGTCTTAATTCTTGTATAGCCACAAGGTCTGAAATGTTGCCAGTATTATCTGTCATTTTATAAGCACCAGCTATTCTACTTGTGCAACGTGGTGCAGTCACCGCAATGTCTTTGTGTTCAGCAGCAGGTACATTTTCAGCAATTAGTAGTTACAGCATGCCGCCCAAACTGTTCTCTTGCTAAAATACGCAAGTCAGAGTGTAATATGGATCGAACACGCAGTGGGTATCATGCGATGAATTGTAACACTCTGCATGACTCAGTATTTTGCTTCTCACAGTACTTTATATTTACATGTTTTCTGAGTGCAACTTTATTTTATTTTATTTTATTGTATTTTGTTCACATCCCGCCATGAGCAGCTTAATTAATGGTATATTTTATGTGCATTGTATGCTATTGAATCCATTTATTTGGGTTTTGTGATGTGCAGCTGCTCAGGCACAGTATGTTTTCAGTGTCTATTTCCTGTTTAGTGGTAACAAGTAGCATTTAAGGGCCTGACATTGGCGGCCGCGCTATGTGATCAAGGTGGCTGTGTCCACCGAAACGCGTCATTCCATCCGATGCCATCGTCTGCCTAAATAAACAATTTTGTTTGGATGTCCTGTTGCCGGTGCCTGCTTTCACGTCAAGCAGTGGCAGGACTTTTCATGATATATATATATATATATATATATATATATATATATATATATCTGAGCCTGAGTTACTGAGACAGCGTGTCCCCATCCTCCCAGGTGTAACCTGGACAGGTGAGGCTTCGGGTCCTTACTGAACCCCAGGGTGGACAGCAATGAGCAGCCTTGTGGCTTGTCCAGGAATATCCACGTGGCACGCACAGCCAATACGTGCAAAGACCATATTTCATGGACAGACCATGAAGAAAGCACACAGACTCGGTCAGTGACAGAACTGGCAGAGAGATGTGTGATCTTGTAGCCCCCTAACTAACTGGTTTGTACTCGCCTCACCACGAGGCCAGAACATCGCTCAAATGTGCTGCATGTCATGCAAAGCCTTTTATGCAGCTGACCAGCGCGAGGGAGGGGGGATGTCACGGACATCACACTTAAATCCTGGGTAAAGTTGGAAATTACAAAGACAAACCAGCATTAGAAAAGCCAGACATTATGTGGTGGGTGCCAGCCTTTTGTCTTTGCTTGTGCTTATTTGCCATATTATTTTTTACTAAACTCCATCAATTAAAAAAAAAAACTGGAAGCTGAAAGCGCAAGTATTTTTTGGTCTCAAAAAGTGTGCATTGTTACTGCGGTCTCTGGCGCTTCAGGTGAATTTTTTGGACCATATTTATGCACGACGCAACATGGTGCAAGAGTGACGCAACATGGTGCAAGAGTGACGCAAGCCTTAAGTCAGATTTACGAAGCAGCTTTGAGCGGCTCCAAAAATCTGGAGTGATGCAGCGCAGTGCAGATCGCTGTGTTGAGTTACTCTGCCCTGGGTAGGCGTTCCATGGACACTGCGTGGGTGCCCCCTTGGCTTTTGACGCAGTCGGAGATTTACGAGACCTTGTAAACCTGGGAATGCGCCAAAAAAATACACCTCCCGAGGAAAAATATCTTTATTTCTCCCTGTTACTTCCTCTTTCTATGTGACACACATAGATAGAGTAATATGCCTCTCAGGGTTGTTTTGGTGCAGGAAAGTGTCCCTTCCTGCATAAAAACAATCCTGCATGCAACGCAGGCACTCTTGCACCATGGTGCAAGAGTGCCTGCGTTGGCGCTAGGCTGCTCACTGTGCACCAGCCTTAAATACGGTGCATTCCTGCCCTTTCCCAGTGACTCAGTGCAGCTCAGCAAAGGGACTTGCTGCGCTGCGCCACTATTTCATAAATATGCCCCTATGAGTGCGGATGTGATCCTTGTGAAAGGACAGAGCAGAATGCTGTCACTCACAGAGAACATAGCCACTGGGTGAAGTGGATGGACTCACTGCCCCATGCGGAACTGGGAGGAAGACAAATATGACTGGCACAACAACCGGCCAATGGATGAAGAGGACTGCCCGAAAGCCCGTATAAAAAGTATATCATAGATATAATTGTAGTAAAATCAAAAGGTCTTGGCTAACGCCAGGCCCAAAAAACAGAACTCGGAGAAAGTGTGCTGAGTGTAGAAAGTACTGGTAGCAAACACAAAGAGGGCGAGGAGTATTTATGGACCAGCGAGCACAAACTCCTGATATCGAATCCAACCAAAAACATGCCCACGCCTGTACACTGTCAGGACACTTGTTGTCAGGGGGGTAACACAGGCCCCCGTGGTGCAGGGGAGACCCCAGTCTTTCAGGGGGGGGGGGTAATTCAGGCCAAGGCCAGTGGATAGCTGTGAGATATGGGAGACTCAGGGCCCCTCATCATATTTTGCAGGGTGCCACATCACTTTGCGTTACGCCACTGCTTGTTGTGACTCAGGGATAGAAGGTACTGTCTGTAACATATTATGAAGGGGGGGTGAGGATTCGGATCCTGAATAAACTCTCTTCTTAACATGTTAGAGACAGTACCTTCTTTCACTGAGTGACCTGTTTTTTTTGTGGTTGGAAAGTATTGGTACCACCACATGGCCTGACGGTGATGGCCGGTTGATGGAGTGGAGCAGTACAGACATGCAACACCTGAGCAAAATCCACGTTCATCAACATCGAAAGGTACTAAAGATTTACACGTAGATGAAAAAACACAATTAGAACGGTTGATTGATTCATTTAAGAACTTCTAGAGCGAGCGATTGCCCTAAGGCGTCTTGGCGCTAGCATAGTTCTACGTCCAGTCACAAAGCCATCAATAACCGTTCACTGAGGTTGTGGTAAAGTCGCCGCACTTAGTACAGTTTCCAGTAATGGAGTGCTGACTGCCAGGGCCAACTGCCCAAGATGCCCTAGTAATTACAAACAAGAAGGAGAAGCACTCCTACAAGCGTATTAAGCAAAAGAGTCCAGTAAAGGCCCAAATCAAAATCTGAAACTGCAAATAAGAATGAAAGGAGTCAAAGTAACAGTGGATTCGAATCACTAGATATAGACATCACAGACTACACATATTGAAGACATTTCATTCTTTGTTTCTTTGCTTCAACTTTAAAAGCATGGACAAGGACATAGCCAACACGTTTCGTCCCGTGACATTGGGACTTCTTCAGGGCTGTTTAAAACATATAAGACAAAACTTCCGAAAAACAAACTAAACACAGAACAACTATAAATTATAAACATTGTGTACACAATGAAATTACAAAAGACAAAAGCATCAATCGTAAAAACAACATGGAACAAAAACTAAGACAGGTATATCACATGTTATCCTATGTATCTACTTCTGAGAATTTCCCAGACTAAAACACTGCAGTGCAAATGGTCAACTTCAATAGAATTCTACTCATATGGCTGGGCACCAATTCAACAAGCATTTGCAATGCAATAGGTTTCGCATTTACAAGAGTTTGAGCTATTGGCACTGTAAATGACAATACCTTTTATTTGTGTTTTTTTTAAAAAACAGATAAATAAAGGGCATTGTCATTTACAATGCCAATAGCTTGAACTCTCGCAAATGTGAGACATATTGCATTGCAAATGCATTAGGAGAGAGCGTTCCTGCCTTTTCCTGCCGGCAAGAGCAGGCAGGACAAAGCTCTTTGAGAAAATAGTGCTCGGAGGCTGTAATTAAAGCCCACCGAGCAACAACACAAGTAACACGGGGTGTCCTCATGGAAGGTTACAAAATGAGACAAGGCGGTACTAAGGAGGGACTAACAAGCCTATTGACTAATGAAAAGCCACAAATTACAATGGACAATGACACAAGCCAATGAAAAAACTGGGCGGGGAGTGGGCGGGGCTTCATGTCAATACCTTAATACAGCATGCCTTGCAGAGCAGCGCATGCGCTGCCCAGGCTCGACCAAAAAATGAAATCACCTAAAGTCAAATATATCAAAAGTCGTGATGTCAACTCACAAAATGTTGTATTTCTTAAAGAGAATGGATAATCATGAGTATTCAATCTTTTTAAGCTCTGTTATTTGTAGTAACTCTGGAAACAAAACTAGTTGTATAGCTTGTGATAGGGATACACAGACAGATAGACAGGTCGTTCGTGCATGGCAAAGGTTTCTTACCTCAGTCGAAAAGGCCTGTGTTTATCTTGCAGTCACACAGCTCAAAATATTCATCCAAAATTACACTTCCAGCATATATCGGAGGTGTAAAGTGTGCCATTCGCGGTCATTAACCTCTAAGTAAGTCCTTGCCGTGGTTAGTGAGAGCAGCATCCTTAAAAAAAAAAAACAACAGAGGAGGAAGATGTAAAAGTGCACATAAAAAACAAGACCTCTGAGATGCATGTGTGATCTCAGTAACCCAAACTAGTGCAAGCAGGCGTGGAGGGCCAGTGACATGCACATGTGATCTCAGTTACCCAAACTAGTGCAAGCAGGCATGGAGGGCCAGTGACATGCACATGTGATCTCAGTTACCCAAACTAGTGCAAGCAGGCGTGGAGGGTGAGCCAGTGACATGCACATGTGATCTCAGTTACCCAAACTAGTGCAAGCAGGCATGGAGGGCCAGTGAGATGCACATGTGATCTCAGTTACCCAAACTAGTGCAAGCAGGCATGGAGGGCCAGTGAGATGCACATGTGATCTCAGTTACCCAAACTAGTGCAAGCAGGCATGGAGGGCCAGTGACATGCACATGTGATCTCAGTTACCCAAACTAGTGCAAGCAGGCATGGAGGGCCAGTGACATGCACATGTGATCTCAGTTACCCAAACTAGTGCAAGCAGGCATGGAGGGCCAGTGACATGCACATGTGATCTCAGTTACCCAAACTAGTGCAAGCAGGCGTGGAGGGTGAGCCAGTGACATGCACATGTGATCTCAGTTACCCAAACTAGTGCAAGCAGGCATGGAGGGCCAGTGAGATGCACATGTGATCTCAGTTACCCAAACTAGTGCAAGCAGGCGTGGAGGGCCAGTGACATGCACATGTGATCTCAGTTACCCAAACTAGTGCAAGCAGGCATGGAGGGCCAGTGACATGCACATGTGATCTCAGTTACCCAAACTAGTGCAAGCAGGCGTGGAGGGTGAGCCAGTGACATGCACATGTGATCTCAGTTACCCAAACTAGTGCAAGCAGGCATGGAGGGCCAGTGAGATGCACATGTGATCTCAGTTACCCAAACTAGTGCAAGCAGGCATGGAGGGCCAGTGACATGCACATGTGATCTCAGTTACCCAAACTAGTGCAAGCAGGCATGGAGGGCCAGTGACATGCACATGTGATCTCCGTTACCCAAACTAGTGCAAGCAGGCATGGAGGGCCAGTGACATGCACATGTGATCTCAGTTACCCAAACTAGTGCAAGCAGGCGTGGAGGGTGAGCCAGTGACATGCACATGTGATCTCAGTTACCCAAACTAGTGCAAGCAGGCATGGAGGGCCAGTGAGATGCACATGTGATCTCAGTTACCCAAACTAGTGCAAGCAGGCGTGGAGGGTGAGCCAGTGACATGCACATGTGATCTCAGTTACCCAAACTAGTGCAAGCAGGCGTGGAGGGTGAGCCAGTGACATGCACATGTGATCTCAGTTACCCAAACTAGTGCAAGCAGGCATGGAGGGCCAGTGAGATGCACATGTGATCTCAGTTACCCAAACTAGTGCAAGCAGGCATGGAGGGCCAGTGAGATGCACATGTGATCTCAGTTACCCAAACTAGTGCAAGCAGGCGTGGAGGGTGAGCCAGTGACATGCACATGTGATCTCAGTTACACAAACTAGTGCAAGCAGGCGTGGAGGGTGAGCCAGTGACATGCACATGTGATCTCAGTTACCCAAACTAGTGCAAGCAGGCGTGGAGGGTGAGCCAGTGACATGCACATGTGATCTCAGTTACCCAAACTAGTGCAAGCAGGCGTGGAGGGTGAGCCAGTGACATGCACATGTGATCTCAGTTACCCAAACTAGTGCAAGCAGGCGTGGAGGGTGAGCCAGTGACATGCACATGTGATCTCAGTAACCCAAACTAGTGCAAGCAGGCGTGGAGGGTGAGCCAGTGACATGCACATGTGATCTCAGTTACCCAAACTAGTGCAAGCAGGCGTGGAGGGTGAGCCAGTGACATGCACATGTGATCTCAGTTACCCAAACTAGTGCAAGCAGGCGTGGAGGGTGAGCCAGTGACATGCACATGTGATCTCAGTTACCCAAACTAGTGCAAGCAGGCATGGAGGGCCAGTGAGATGCACATGTGATCTCAGTTACCCAAACTAGTGCAAGCAGGCGTGGAGGGTGAGCCAGTGACATGCACATGTGATCTCAGTTACCCAAACTAGTGCAAGCAGGCGTGGAGGGTGAGCCAGTGACATGCACATGTGATCTCAGTTACCCAAACTAGTGCAAGCAGGCGTGGAGGGTGAGCCAGTGACATGCACATGTGATCTCAGTTACCCAAACTAGTGCAAGCAGGCATGGAGGGCCAGTGACATGCACATGTGATCTCAGTTACCCAAACTAGTGCAAGCAGGCGTGGAGGGTGAGCCAGTGACATGCACATGTGATCTCAGTTACCCAAACTAGTGCAAGCAGGCGTGGAGGGTGAGCCAGTGACATGCACATGTGATCTCAGTTACCCAAACTAGTGCAAGCAGGCGTGGAGGGTGAGCCAGTGACATGCACATGTGATCTCAGTTACCCAAACTAGTGCAAGCAGGCGTGGAGGGTGAGCCAGTGACATGCACATGTGATCTCAGTAACCCAAACTAGTGCAAGCAGGCGTGGAGGGTGAGCCAGTGACATGCACATGTGATCTCAGTTACCCAAACTAGTGCAAGCAGGCATGGAGGGCCAGTGAGATGCACATGTGATCTCAGTTACCCAAACTAGTGCAAGCAGGCGTGGAGGGCCAGTGACATGCACATGTGATCTCAGTTACCCAAACTAGTGCAAGCAGGCGTGGAGGGTGAGCCAGTGACATGCACATGTGATCTCAGTTACCCAAACTAGTGCAAGCAGGCGTGGAGGGTGAGCCAGTGACATGCACATGTGATCTCAGTTACCCAAACTAGTGCAAGCAGGCGTGGAGGGCCAGTGACATGCACATGTGATCTCAGTTACCCAAACTAGTGCAAGCAGGCGTGGAGGGTGAGCCGGTGAGACAGTAATTCAACAAAAGTGACTTCCAGAGAAATCAACATCAGCTACAGGTTAAACAGAAAAGTCACAAATTAAGAGAGGACATTTTAGTTCCCCACCACACAGCTCAGGCTAGTGGGTACTCAAGACGGGATCAATACTGGATCAGTGCGTACGTAAAGCGATAGATGGCTTGCGATACAGCACACATATGCTATCTGTAAGAGTATTGGCCTATGGTTCACAAGGGTTTACATGTAGTGTTTACACTTCCTGGTACATGAACCTCTGACTCAAAAAACTCCCACTCCTCTCGTGCACAAATTCAGCCTCTCTTGTGGTGTTCCGTGATGTCATTATCAAATTGACAAGCATATTAATAATTACGCACCTCTAGATTTCTCGTGGACCCGCACCCCGAAATTCCTTACTGCAGCCTTTTAAATGTATCCCGACCCCCTTCCCATCACTTCCCATTTCCTTTTCTTGCGGTACCCGTCCGTGATCCGCACTCCTGGGGGGCCGGGGGCCTTCGAGCCCCGGCCTCGACTCTACTTCTTGTGGTTCTGGGCAAATCCATTAGCGCCTGATTTTGAGTTTGACGGAAGTGTAACTTCGTCTCAAACATGACGGATATCCAGCCCCCCGTATTACAAGTGGATTAGGGTGCAATGCACTTGTAATAGCAGTGCATTACGCAATGCTGAACACTTACTGCTCGAGCCTCCAACTTTCAAAAGGGCTTTAAAGGTGTGTGGCTCAATCCTTCTCAGGCAGACTCTGGAACTCGCTTCCTCCAATCCTCCGAACCACGGCTCTATCCGGACTTTAAAAACAGATCTTTAATCTCTTCTCTTCCAAAGACACTTCCAGGAGTAATTCTACCCTTTTTCATGACCCTCAAGGCCGCTTGAGCTCAACGTTGTAAACATGTCTTCTATACCTGAATGAACCTCATTTTGTCACCTCTTATTTTTATTTTTACTTACTGATTGTATCTGTAACTTGTTAGTGTGTAAATCTCCTCATGTAACGTACTTGGTTCTAATGTAAAGCGCTCTGACACCTTTGGGTAAAGTCAGCGCTATATAAAACTGCATTAAACAAATAAATAGAAATAAATCAAATAAAGAAATAATAAGGCAGGAGGGGTACCCCTCAACTTTGTGAAGGAGTACCCCCTGCAAGACTCTAAAATCAGGAACTTAATCTCCAAGTGCCTAATTTAATTTAATTTTTAAAAGTTTTTTAATCTAATGTTCACGCAAAGCGCTCTAAAGCCCTTGGGCCAAGTTTGCGCTATATAAAAACCGCAGAAAACAAACTCCTCGTTGCTCCTGTGCTGCCCCTACCATATATGATTTCATTATTCTCTTCTCAGAATATCAAAATAAGATATTGTTTAAATACATAACACACTAGCCATCTTAATCGTCTGACCAAAGGGGGTCCAAGACTCTCTACCCGGCCTCCTTCGTTGACACAGTGGCGCCTGACCCAAAGATGGCGCCCCCAGGCCTCCCCCCACATTCCTCGACTGCTCTAGATTAGCCCTTGGCTGGGCGTGGAGGAGGGGAGGCAGGGGCTGGCTGCCAAGTTGTCCAGAGTTTGTATCACGCCCCCCTCCTCCCCAGTGGGCCCCACCCGGAAGTTCACTTGACTTCCTGCCAGATTTTCAAAGGACTTGTTTCCTGAAGTCCTTCCCATGTGAGAGATGAGCCTGCTTGGCCGCTCCTAAAACGTGCGTTTGTTGGAGGAGCGTTTACTATTGAGCAGGGAGTGACGCACTTCTCAGGAAGAAAAGCCTTCCTCTTCTCTAGCCCCCCTCCACCCCCACACTGCCCTTCACCCTACTTCACATCATCAGGCGCTCACAGAAGGTTTGGACGAGGCGAGGACTGGAAATAATGCCACCTTTTGTTGTCCCCACGCCCTTCTCTCGCCTCATTTTCCATCAGCGCCTTGAACTATTTTTCCGTTTGCATTAGCGCTTTACAAAAACATTTAACCCATAAATATAAAAATATGGTCTTACATAATGGACACAATCATTATTCAGGGTTTAATTTGTAAAAAAGTAAGTCCCAGGGCTCTCGGCAGGAAGCCACAGCTTGCTCCACACATTGCCCCGGCCGTGCGGCCAATGACAGTAACAACACAACAGCTAACCATCACACTCCTACAAGTGAGACATTTCAGACTATTCCAGGCCCCCAAAGCTAGAAGAATGGCTTGGGTGGCAGGTAATAGCCATTTTTAATGTATATTGAATTAATAATTAACTGTTGTTGTGGTCAGCTCTAAATTAGCCAGACAGCGCCATCATGTGGCAGACTGTCACAAGCACGGGTGTTAACAATTAAGTGCTGGTGCCGAGCACCAGAAACCACTGGCTCAAATTAAGCATTGTCATTATTTAAATGTAAGTTTCACACGGGACTGACCGGCAGGTAGGGACTTCTGTCACAACGGAGTTCCCTTCCCACCAACATAGTGGTCCAGCCGCCCAGTTTAACTTGGGTGGACCATCAGTTTGGCCACAGTGGAGACTATTTATTCCATCTCTGCCGTGGCCAAACTTCTCAGACAGCCCGACGGAGTAAGGGACGTCAGAGAAATGGCTACATGCCCGCCCATCCAATTTAGAGGGGCAGACATGTAGCCATTTTTTACTGTCCATCACCGCCAGGCAAACCCTTGTGGCGAGGGACAGTAAAATGTAAATAATGCCCCCCCCCCCCATGGGAAATGACTCACATGGCAAGGGGAGAATTATCATTTTTATTTTGAAAGAAAAAATCCGGTTCGGGGATTTTCTTTTTCAAATTAAAAGTGTTTGGTGCAGGGTTGTGTCATGTTGCACCAAACAGCGGTATACATTGACAGGAACGGCCGTGACGTCGGTTCCTGCCAATGCTTTATAAATGACTGCCAGCTTGTCGGTCAGTTATAAATTCGGCGGTTGGGACCTCCGCCAGGGCGATAAAGGTATTTACTCTGTCGCCCTGGTGGAACAACAGCCTGACCTCTAAAATATAAATCCAGCCTAAAGTGTCTTACTTTCTGATACATTTATTTCGCGCACACATTTAAAACACCCTCCTACCTTCGCCTGCGGTTCTCCAGGCCAGAGCAATGTCAAACGTATCCCTCTCGGCCAGAGTCCCTCTGCAGCCTAGCAACTTCCTAGGTTCAGCCAACACTTACGAAGCAAGGACTTAACGATTGGGCTCAGCAAACTGCGGGCCAAGAACAAATGGACTGTTCCAAGGGAGACTCTTTGAAAAGGCAGCTTTCTTCCAGATCTCGGATTTCATCAAATAAATCGACTTCCGCTCTGAGAAGTTTTTTTGCCGCGTAAGAGGCACTGAATGAGTGTTAATTGCATTCTCGGCCTTATCGTCAACTAGTTCTTTCAAGAGTGTGTGACACTAGAACCTAGAACTAGAATGAATGTGTCCTTGTGTAACGCTACTGGTGCTCATGTAAAGCACTCCAATACCTTCGGGTCGAGTTTGCGCTATATAAAACTGCAAAAAAACAAACAAAACCTGCGGCACTGTTCCTCACTGGACCAAGATCTACCCCAGCAGAAAAGCACAAGTTGTCACACTTTCTTCTTTCTTTGCACCAGCATTCACCAACGAGGATGGGGTCCCTCAAGACCCAACATTCACCCCTTGTTTTTGAATATCTATGTAACTTCACCCCAGGAGCTTGCCAACTTTTTCATGCTTACTTGTTACGACTACACTGACGACCCCCCGACTATCCGAACCCCAGAAACACCACCAGACCTGCAGCAGGAAGCATTCAACCAATGCTTACAGGCTGTTGATACGTAGGGGCTACAGAAAGACCTGAAGCTCCGTGCCTCAAAAACAGACGTCCTTGCCTCAACAAAAAACACAAGCATTTGCAATGCAATAGGTCTCGCATTACTGAAAGTTTTAGCTATCGGCGTTGCTAATAATAATGCAATGCCAATAGCTCAAACTTTCAGCAATACGAGAGCTATTGCATGGCAATGTTATTTTTTCTATTTCTTTACTTTTGAAGCAATCGCAGCACCCGCGCTTTAGTTTGAGATGTTTAAAGCTGAAGCACAGTGCCGCAATTGTAACAAAAGTAAAGAAATAGAAGAAAAAGGCATGCGGCCGCATTTTTTTCTATTTATTTATTTTTGTTATAATGGCGGCACTTGTGCTTTAGCTTTAAACATCTTAAGCTGAAGCGTGGGTGCCGCGGAACGTACGTCCTTCGCTGTGATCAAGGTTCGTTGCATCGTACATCACCAGGGAGTCATTCAGAGAGTTCTGGACTCAAGAGCTGTGGACTGGTCATTCCTCATTTATGAATGTGGGCTCCACCTTGGCCTCCAGGAACACCTAATTAACAACAAAAAAACAGCAAACCTAAAATGACGCAGCTTGATGAGGGCTAAACCTGGGCTGGCACGACCACGTCACCTTGTTTTTCGATGTCTTGCCTATCAATGGCAGGGTCTCGCTCAAACCTTTCTCCGTCACCATCCTTGCTATAATCTAACATCTAGCTCTCGGGGCAATGGAAGACTTTAAGATCCAGAACAGCTTCACTCCTGATCATCCCCCCTTTAAAACAAGCATTGAAAATGCAATAGGTCTCGCCTTTAATTAAGTTAAAGCCATTTGCTTTGCTAATGGTATTGTATAGCAAAGCAAATGGCTTTAACTTAATGAAATGCGAGACCTATTGCATTTTTAATGCTTGTTCCTATTGGTCACGGTTACAGTGTCCAGGTCCTGAACGCAGATTCTACACGATATACGGGACACACAACTTAGTTTTCAAATATAAGTCAGGGACGTGAGACGCGAACAACGAGGTTGAAAAGAGAAGCAATGAATAAAAAAAGTTTACGCGCATTAACTTGGGGAGGCTAAGTTGCGGGCTGATGATCTAAAGCTGTGGCATGAAGGTCCCAAATTGAGGCAAGTCCCATGCTGTTCACGTCTGAGAATTAGAGGGGATTCCACTGTCACGAAGAAGGTCTGGAGATGAGGTCTCCAAAGGAGTTAGGGGCGGCGCCATACATAAAAAAAAAAAAACACTGTGCCAGCCTGCCTCATGCGCTCCTCCCGAGCAGCCCAGCCTGACGATCACATAATCTCCCCGTGCCTGAATGTGCCCTTGTGTAACGTAACCGGAGCTCATGTAAAGCGCGCCAATACCTTCAGCTAGAGTTCGCGCTATAGAAATCTGCATTAAAAAAAACACTGTGCCAGCCTGCCTCAAGCGCTCCTCCCGAGCAGCCCTGCCTGCCGATCACATAATCTCCCCGTGCCTGAATGTGCCCTTGTGTAACGTAACCGGAGCTCATGTAAAGCGCTCCAATACCTTCAGGTAGAGTTCGCGCTATAGAAATCTGCATTAAAAAAACACTGTGCCAGCCTGCCTCAAGCGCTCCTCCCGAGCAGCCCTGCCTGCCGATCACATAATCTCCCCGTGCCTGAATGTGCCCTTGTGTAACGTAACCGGAGCTCATGTAAAGCGCTCCAATACCTTCAGGTAGAGTTACCGCTATAGAAATCTGCATTAAAAAAAACACCGTGCCAGCCTGCCTCAAGCGCTCCTCCCGAGCAGCCCTGCCTGCCGATCACATAATCTCCCCGTGCCTGAATGTGCCCTTGTGTAACGTAACCGGAGCTTATGTAAAGCGCTCCAATACCTTCAGCTACAGTTCGCGCTATAGAAATCTGCATTAAAAAAAACACTGTGCCAGCCTGCCTCAAGCGCTCCTCCCGAGCAGCCCTGCCTGCCGATCACATAATCTCCCCGTGCCTGAATGTGCCCTTGTGTAACGTAACCGGAGCTCATGTAAAGCGCTCTAATACCTTCAGCTAGAGTTCGCGCTATAGAAATCTGCATTAAAAAAAACACTGTGCCAGCCTGCCTCAAGCGCTCCTCCCGAGCAGCCCTGCCTGCCGATCACACATAATCTCCCCATGCCTGAATGTGCCCTTGTGTAACGTAACCGGAGCTCATGTAAAGCGCTCCAATACCTTCAGCTAGAGTTCGCGCTATTTATGAGTAGATCACTTTATAAAAGACCATGCGCGCATTCTGACTGTGTTCCCATGCCACGGTGTATATAAGTGGATTCCTACTGTAGCTCAGCAGGCAAGGGTGGCACTGGAGGATAGGTAGAGTTTACGTGTAAGGAGCCGGAAAGGATGGGCTGAACGGATTGACCGGTGGTATTCTGCTTCAGTCAGATTGTGCTTCCTGGTGTCCCGGGTTGCTTGGGCGTGTCCGTGCATTCGCTGTAGGTGCCGGAGTGTGCCCGTGCCGGCGTGCACACTTGGGTCGAATTCAGTTTGTGGCGCGTGCATACACCCGCCACGGCACCCAGGTGTCTGTGTTGTGGCTATAACCCCTAATGGGCTTCTCCGTGTATGTCTGTTGGAGCCTGGCAGGTGTATGAGGGCGACTGGTGATGACAGTGCTGGAATATGGTGCTTATGTGAAGCGCTCCGAAAGCTTCGGGTCGAGTTCGCGCTATATAAATGTTAAGATGTTAAGAAAAACAAAGTAAGAAAAAGCAGCTACGCAAGCCATGCACACCTTGGAAGGACGCCCAAAGATGCGGAAATCCTACTAAAACAAGCCCGTTACCATATGAAGAGCGTTCTCACAGCGCCCAATCAGAGAGCCGGACTGGCACGTGCAAGGCAGCGTGACGAAGCTTCTGATAAGAAACTTCGTCACGACAGTCGTAATGCAGGCGAGCCAGTCCGGATGGGCCGGACAAAAAAGCCAAAAGGAGGCACCCCAGAAACCTTATTTCCAATGGCAGCCCACCGTTTAACATAAACGGTGACGCAAGCCAATGGGAATAAGGGGCGGGGCTTCAAGCCCTTTTCTCAAAGTCCTCATCTGCAATAAATCTCGCCGAGCGAGTTGCGCATGTGCGCAGCAACGCTAGGCGAGACCTAAACACACTTGATTGGGTCGGCAGTCATTCTCTGTACAGACATGCATGCTCTGGAACGCGCTCCTGAAGAAATGACTGATAAACAGCAATAACCCAGAATTCAGAAGAGCTACAAACTAGGGTGACCAGATTTTGAGAAGCGAAAACCAGGACAGGCCAGACCTGAAAGTACAACTAAAGCCTTTAGTCTCACTTTTATATCTGACCCGTCCCGTTGTTTTGTGTAGCCGTGTAATGTATATATGTATATGTGTATATATTGCACAGCTACGCAAAGCAACGGGATGGGGAAAACACATTTGGGATTACCCCCTCTCTTTCTCAGACCCCACTTGAAGGATCACCCTGGAACAGAGGGGGGGTCCCAAAACGTGTTTTCTCCATTTATTTTTCCATAGGAACTTTAGACACTGCTACAGCTCAAACTGCTGAATGGATTTACACCAAATTTGACAGAAAGCTAGATCTTGCGCCAGAACAAATGCTTTGGGTGATTTAGTATAAATCATTTCAGTAGTTTTGGAGAAATTAAGGTTTAAAAAAAATTGCATATTTCACACCGCGTAGGATCCGCGGAGCCGACATATCTCAAAGTGAGATCTGATTGCTTGCCACCACCTCCACCAGATCTCAACCAGGAAGTGGTGGCAGCCATCTTAGGACTTGGGACTCGGTCCTGAGTGCTAAAAAAATGCAAAAACAGTTTGTTTTAAAATGTTGATCCAAATCCGTGGAGGATCTGCAATTATGCAGCAACATTTAAAAAAAAAGAAGTGCTGTCTTCTTTTTTAAACCCCCCGGGATGTGCCAGGGCCTGGGGGACGATGCTTATTTTTGGGGGGAGGTGGATGTGTGTGCCTCCCCTCCCCAGGCTGTTTTCAGCCCCAGAGCCCAACTTATTTTTCAGGGGGAGGGGGGCATGCGGCCCCCCTCCCTGGTTGTTTTCGGCCCGGGGACCCCGTTGCCTGGGGCCTGATATATTTTTGAGGAGGAGGGTGCATGAGGCCCCCTCCCCGTCCTGCTTCCGTCCCTGAGAATCCCATCCTCCAGGGTTCTGACGTATTATTGAGGGGTGGGGGCCAGGCATGCAGTCCCCCACCCTGAGCCTCTATAGGCCCTGGGGACCCATCCCCCAGGGCTGCTAGATTTTGTATAAGGGAGGGAGGTGCACCGCCTTCCTCCCTGAGCCTTCTGGTGCCCCAGGGACCCTATCCCCCGAGGCCGGCTCCCTAGCTATGCTCCGGGGAGCCCACCCCAGGGACATAGCGGTTTCCCTGCCCACACCGGCGCAGGCAGGGAAACCTGTGCTTGCTCCCGCTTGGTTGAAGCATTTTTGTATCTCCCGCCAAGCGGGTGCAAACATAAAGTCTGCTCCCAGCCAGTGGGCACTTTAAAAATGCTCCCGCCGACCGGGAGCAGACTTTTGATCTGTTTCTCTGCCCGCACTGATGTGGGCAGGGAAACAGATCAAAATATTGTTCCCGCCCAGAGGGAGCAGCATTAGCAGCTGCTCCCTCTGGGTGTGAGCAATGCAGGATCCTGCTGCATGAAGGGAGCCGGCTGTGGCCGCGGGTGCCTTGGGGCTCCCCCCACAGCCACCGACGCGTATGTGGGCACCCACCTTTAAGTAAAGCAGGTCTCAGGGGATGGGGTCCCTGGGGCCAATAATGGCTCGAGGAGGAGCTTGCCGGCCTCCCTCCCCTTTATTTTAACTAGTGGCCTTGGGGGATGGTGTCCCCTCGACCTAATAAGGCTCGGGAAGGTGGGTACATGGCCCCCTTCCCCTTTAATTAAAATAAAAGGCCCTGGGGGATGGGCCCCCAGGGCCTAAGAAGGCTCAGGGAGGGGGCACCATGGCCCACCTCCCCCTTAAAATAAATCGGGGCATGGGTGATGGGGTCCCCAGGGCCAGGCCCTGTGGCCAACCCCCCACTGCTCATAGCTGAAGGCAGTGCTCTGTGTGGGGTAGCCTTACGTGGGGGGGAGGGTGTAGGGCCTGTCCGCAGCCCAGGCCCTGTGGCCAATCCCCCGCTATGCATGACCGGAGGCCCTGCGCAGTGTGGGGTTGGCTGCCTTTAGGGGGGTTGGCCACAGGGCCTGGCCATGGACCAGCCCTTGTGGGCAACTCCCCACTGCGCATAGCCGACAGCCCTGCGCAACAAGCATGGGATTGGCTGCATTTGGGGGGTTGACTGCAGGCGGGGTCCTGTGCCCAACCTCCCGCCGCACACTACCAAAGACGCTGCACAGTATGGGGATGGCTGCCTTAAGGGGGTTGGCCAGAGGTCCTGCTGCCAAACCCCCGCAATGCACGGCCGAAGCTCGTGTCCTAGGGTAATTATAACACATGCCCTCGCCATGCACTGCTAATTGCCCCACATATTACATCACTCATTACATCTTCTATGACATCATTGGTATCACTAGAACGTTTGCAGTGAAAATATTAAAGAGAAAACTGTGCATGGCGGGGGCGCGATCTATAGTTACTTGAGGTAACTATACCTATAACTAGTGAATTTCATGGCTTTTAGAGTTTAAAACGTCACCTCATTACTGAATATTTCACCTAACTGTAAAGTTACTTTAACGCACACACACGTTTATAAGGCTGCGTTTAAATACCATTAGTTATGGCTTAGCTTCCACCCTGAACCCCGCTGCTCGCCTCCCCACGTCCCCACCCTGTCCCTCTGCCGGGAGCATGCAGCAGACCCCCTCCTGTGCCGCCTGGCAGAACAGATACATTGCTTCTGCTTCAATTATTTCAGACTTCAGAGGCGCCTGTGAAAGGAGAGCAAACCTTGAAATTGGGCTTCGCAGGATGACCTGACTCTGTCCCAAAATCCGGGACATGCGTTTAAAATTAACAAAAGAGTCGGGACACCGGAACAGTCCTCTGAAAACCGGGTCTGTTTGGGGAAATCCGGGATGTCTACTACAAACGTAACTTCAGCTGGGGTGAACCTACATGAACTACTGGCTGCAGACAGCAGGGGCGCAACTAGACGCGACCTTCGGGTGTGGGTGGGGGGCTAACACTCCCAGCCAGGGCTGGCCCTAGCACTGGTCGCACACGGTGCAACAGTCTTTTGTGGCGCCCCCCCCCCGCCATTTCCTCCTTCTCCATGAATTCCCTCCCTACCACTCACCAATAATTCACCTCATCTCTCTATAGCACCTTTCAGACAAACATTTCACTTTCTTATAGCGCTGCTCACAGTTTACTCACACTTAGTTCTGTGATCTGCATGGTACACGTTCTTTGTAGCAGGCACATTAGCCCTCTGCGCTGTGTGGGTGGCAGGAGTGTCCATGTGAGTGCACGGTGAGTGATGCGACAGTGTGAGAGTAGGGTAAGAAGAGTGACTGCAGGGTGAGTGAGGTGACCATATGAATTTGGGTACGGATGTAAGTGCAGAGTGGGACGAACGAATGCATGGTTAGTGATGGGCTTATTTGAGTGAGATTGCAGATTGAGCAGTGAGGGGGACAGGTGGGTGAAGTGTCACATGAGTGCAGGGTGAGTAGTGTGCTCGTGTGACTGCAGGGTGAGGTACAGGGTGAACAGCGCAAGTGCATTGTGAGTGCATAGTGATCACTGTGAGTGCAGGGTGAGCGGGTGAATGGTGTGAGTGCATGGTGATCAGTGTGAGTGTTTTGTGATCGCTGTGAGTGCAGGGTGAGCGTGAAAGTGAAGGGCGAGAATGAGGAGTGAGTTGTCTGAATGCAGGGTGCATTCCCAGACACTTGAAGAAACTCAGCATGTTATGGACGGCGGCGTAGGGTTTAAGATCTAAGTTAAACTATTGCTATTATGGCATCAAACAGGGATTGAGGGTGGAGGAAATAAATAATGTGCTGATCCTGCAACAAACTCCAGTCTTATGAATAGAGTTGCCAACTCGTTATTTTGATGTCGCAGACGGTACAAAAATAAACAGTCACCTAAAGCTGTATTTTCAGCACTTATCTGTGCGTACTTCGAACAGAAAATATAAATAGAAAGCACTTTTAATTCTTTTCTAGGGATGCCTGAATAATCCATGACTGATAATTGAAGGGAACAAGGACAGACAAGTCACATTACAAATGAATGCATACTTTTTTAATTAAAACCCTATTTAGTCAAGACGAGGTCTTTGCAGGCTGGCTGGCATTTTTCTTTTGGGAACCCTACTTTATATTCCTTTTCATGAAATGCATTTTCACACTACGACAGTAAATGTAAATTACAAAAGTAAGGAATAGGCAGAGTGGGGGCCCAGTGGGTACTGGAACCAGAAAAAAAAACAAGCATTTGCAATGCAATCGGTCTCGCCTTTGGGACCTTACATGTATTTAGCTACGCAGCACATTAGCCTGGGTGCTGAAACACCTACTGTTCTTTAACATGGAGGAAAAGTAAGCACCAAACTGCGTGACACGCCTGGTATGGGAACACATGGAGAGAAATACTGGTGCTCGTGGAAGACAATTTCTATGGACTGGAATCTAGAGAATGCTAAAGTGATTCTGGTATTTTACTGACCTCTGCTGGTCGTTTTGTATCAAGACAGTTAAATAGAGGCCGTTGAACAGAAGAAAAGTCCCTAAGCGGATGCAGACAAGTCCTAGGGCTGATCTCCAGAGCCCACAAACTACATACACATATAAGTATATACTAAAGTATATACGAGAGGTCTCGAAGGCTCGACCTAATAAGCCTAGGTAACCAGTAAATATGCAAATAGTCTTTAAAGACCTGTGAAAACCTGAGATAAGACTCCAGACACTGCCCAGCCGAGCCCATAGCAGCTCGAGCGGCAGCAGCCCGGGCTGAGACACACGACGGGGGAGGGGGGGGTTTAAGTCCTTTTAGCCCTATGGGTGTTGCGCGCCTGGCTGACACAAACCATGTTCTAATCCCTCACACGCATGCAGTACCGTGCAGCGGCATTGCCACCGCAGCATGACCGAAGCTCAGTTCCAGCCCTCGTGCACGGCACCAAGACAAGCTCTTCCGTAGGCAGCCCGCACCGAACACCCCAGCAGTGCAAGACATGCAGAACAGACACTTACTTTCTTCTATATAAAAACCAAAACAATACATCTACACACAATTGTGATGCATGTGCAAGTCTCTTGCACAAAATATGCAGAAACACATCACTATTGATATTACATATGTGTAGGGCGGGGCCAGCTCAGCTGCTCCAGCCTCATACCGCCCTGTTGTAACTCATTATGTAGTATGTCCCACACCCCAGTGGCACCACGCCCCATTGGCAGCCCCCCACCCCTGTCAGCCCCGACCCTGTGTCAGCCACACCCCTGTGTCGACCAAGCCCCTTGGAGAAGCATGGTCTGCTCTTATGTCTGTGTTCTGCTCTGAATCTGTAACAGAGTGGGTGGGGCGGTCAGTTCTTTAAATGGGCAGGTACTGTCCGGTACTGAGTACCTGCACTTATTTAATTTAAAAGGGAGAGCACCGGTACTTCTCAGCACTTCTGCAATACATTTAACAGGAGAGGACTGGTCCTTCTCAACCCTCCTGCAATACATTTAATGGGAGAGTAGCAGCGCTTCTCAGCACTGCTGCACTACATTTAACTGGAGAGGACCGACACTTCTCAGCACTGCTGTGATACATTTAATGGGAGAGTACCTGCACTTCCCAGCGCTGCTGCAGTACATTTAATGGGAGAGTACCTCCACTTCCCAGCACTGCTGCTATAAATATAATGGGAGAGTACCGGCACTTCTCACAGCTGCAATGCATTTAATGGGAGAGTACCGGCACTTCTCAGCACTGCTGCAATACATTTAATGAGAGTGTACCGGCACTTCCCAGTGCTGCTGCAGTACATTTAATGGGAGAGTACCTGCACTTCTCAGCACTGCTGCAATACATTTAACGGGATTGTACCAGCACTTCTCAGCACTGCTGCAATATAATTAACTGGACAGGACCAATACTTCTCAGCACTACTGTTATACATTTAACGGCATAGTACCAGCACTTCTCATCACTGCTGCAATACATTTAATGGGAGAGTACCTGCACTTCTCAGCACTGCTGCAATAAATTAAATGGGAGAGCACAGGAACTTCTCAGCACTGATGCAATACATTTAATCAGAGAGTACTGGCACTTCTCAGCACTGCTGCAATACATTTAACAGGATAGTACCAGCACTTCTCATCACTTCTGCAATACATTTAACAGGAGAGGACTGGTCCTTCTCAACCCTGCTGCAATACATTTAATGGGAGAGTAGCAGCGCTTCTCAGCACTGCTGCACTACATTTAACTGGAGAGGACAGGCCCTTCTCAGCACTGCTGTAGTACATTTAATGGGAGAGTACCTGCACTTCCCAGCGCTGCTGCAGTACATTTAATGGGAGAGTACCTGCACTTCCCAGCGCTGCTGCAGTACATTTAATGGGAGAGTACCTCCACTTCCCAGCACTGCTGCTATAAATATAATGGGAGAGTACCGGCACTTCTCACAGCTGCAATGCATTTAATGGGAGAGTACCTGCACTGCTGCAATGCATTTAATGGGAGCGTACCAGCACTTCTCAGCACTGCTGCAATAAATTTAATGGAAGAGTTCCTGCACTTCTCAGCACTGCTGCAATACATTTAACAGGATTGTACCAGCACTTCTCAGCACTGCTGCAATACATTTAACAGGATTGTACCAGCACTTCTCAGCACTGCTGCAATACAATTAACTGGACAGGACCGATACTTCTCAGCACTGCTGTGATACATTTAACGGCATAGTACCAGCACTTCTCATCACTGCTGCAATACATTTAATGGGAGAGTACCTGCACTTCTCAGCACTGCTGCAATAAATTAAATGGGAGAGCACAGGAACTTCTCAGCACTGCTGCAATACATTTAATCAGAGAGTACTGGCACTTCTCAGCACTGCTGCAATACATTTAACGGGATAGTACCAGCACTTCTCAGCACTTCTGCAATACATTTAACAGGAGAGGACTGGTCCTTCTCAACCCTGCTGCAATACATTTAATGGGAGAGTAGCAGCGCTTCTCAGCACTGCTGCACTACATTTAACTGGAGAGGACAGGCCCTTCTCAGCACTGCTGTAGTACATTTAATGGGAGAGTACCTGCACTTCCCAGCGCTGCTGCAGTACATTTAATGGGAGAGTACCTGCACTTCCCAGCGTTGCTGCAGTACATTTAATGGGAGAGTACCTCCACTTCCCAGCACTGCTGCTATAAATATAATGGGAGAGTACCGGCACTTCTCACAGCTGCAATGCATTTAATGGGAGAGTACCTGCACTGCTGCAATGCATTTAATGGGAGCGTACCGGCACTTCTCAGCACTGCTGCAATAAATTTAATGGGAGAGTACCTGCACTTCTCAGCACTGCTGCAATACATTTAACAGGATTGTACCAGCACTTCTCAGCACTGCTGCAATACAATTAACTGGACAGGACCGATACTTCTCAGCACTGCTGTGATACATTTAACGGCATAGTACCAGCACTTCTCATCACTGCTGCAATACATTTAATGGGAGAGTACCTGCACTTCTCAGCACTGCTGCAATACATTAAATGGGAGAGCACAGGAACTTCTCAGCACTGCTGCAATACATTGAATCAGAGAGTACTGGCACTTCTCAGCACTGCTGCAATACATTTAACGGGATAGTACCAGCACTTCTCAGCACTTCTGCAATTCATTTAATGGGAGAGTACCTGCACTGCTGCTATACATATAATGGGAGAGTACTGGCACTTCTCAGCACTGCTGTGATACATTTAATTGGAGAGTGCCGGCACTTCTCAGGAGCAACCAAGTACTCTGGGACTTATATATTTCCATTTCAAGCGCTGGTGGGGGCAGGGCCATGTAGGTCCTTGGGATGCTGGTTGTAGCTCAGATGGTTTGCCATCAGCTGTGGAGGTCCTAAACTGTCTCTAGGGATGTGGGAGAGAATAGGGATTCAGAGGGTCGGCAATGGGGACGAGGGTTGGGGACTCTGGGGTGTGGCCACTCGAGGGTGGTGGAGAAGGGTAGCGGGCTCTGAGGGTCGGTGCCTCCTGGGATGAGAGCAGTATGTAGAGATGTGAGGGTGAGGGCTCTGAGGGTCGGTGCCTCCTGGACGAGAGCAGTATGTAGAGATGTGAGGATGAGGGATCTGAGGGTCGGTGCCTCCTGGATGAGAGCAGTATGTAGAGATGTGAGGGTGTGGGGAGGAGGGTGAGGGCTCTGAGGGTCGGTGCCTCCTGGGATGAGAGCAGTATGTAGAGATGTGAGGGTGAGGGCTCTGAGGGTCGGTGCCTCCTGGATGAGAGCAGTATGTAGAGATGTGAGGGTGAGGGCTCTGAGGGTCGGTGCCTCCTGGGATGAGAGCAGTATGTAGAGATGTGAGGGTGAGGGCTCTGAGGGCTGGTGCCCCCTGGGGTGAGAGCAGTATGTAGAGATGTGAGGGTTATGAGGGTCGGTGCCTCCTGGATGAGAGCAGTATGTAGAGATGTGAGGGTGAGGGCTCTGAGGGCTGGTGCCCCCAGGGGTGAGAGCAGTATGTAGAGATGTGAGGGTGAGGGCTCTGAGGGCTGGTGCCCCCTGGGGTGAGAGCAGTATGTAGAGATGTGAGGGTAAGGGCTCTGAGGGTCGGTGCCTCCTGGGATGAGAGCAGTATGTAGAGATGTGAGGGTGAGGGCTCTGAGGGTCGGTGCCTCCTGGATGAGAGCAGTATGTAGAGATGTGAGGGCTCTGTGGGTCGGTGCCTCCTGGGATGAGAGCAGTGTGTAGAGATGTGAGGGTGAGGGCTCTGAAGGCTGGTGCCTCCTGGGGTGAGAGCAATATGTAGAGATGTGACGGTGAGGGTGAGGGCTCGGAGGGTCGGTGCCTCCTGGGATGAGAGCAGTATGTAGAGATGTGAGGGTGAGGGCTCTGAGGGTCGGTGCCTCCTGGACGAGAGCAGTATGTAGAGATGTGAGAGTGTGAGGGTGTGGGGAGGAGGGTGGGGGCTCTGAGGGTCGGTGCCTCCTGAGATGAGAGTAGTATGTAGAGATGTGAGAGTGTGAGGGTGTTGGGAGGAGGGAATAAGGTGAGGGCTCTGAGGGTTGGTACCTCCTGGGATGAGAGCAGTATGTAGAGATGTGAGGGTGAGGGCTCTGAGGGTCGGTGCCTCCTGGATGAGAGCAGTATGTAGAGATGTGAGGGTGAGGGCTCTGAGGCCTGGTGCCCCCTGGGGTGAGAGCAGTATGTAGAGATGTGAGGGTGAGGGCTCTGAGGGTCGGTGCCTCCTGGGATGAGAGCAGTGTGTAGAGATGTGAGAGTGTGATGGTGTGATGGTGTGTGGAGGAGGGTGAGGGCTCTGAGGGTCAGTGCCTCCTGGGATGAGAGCAGTATGTAGAGATGTGAGGGTGAGGGCTCTGAGGATCGTTGCCTCCTGGATGAGAGCAGTATGTAGAGATGTGAGGGTGAGGGCTCTGAGGGTCGGTGCCTCCTGAGAAGGGAGCAGTATGTAGAGATGTGAGGGCTCTGAGGGTCGGTGCCTCCTGGGATGACAGCAGTATGTAGAGATGTGAGGGTGAGGGCTCTGAGGGTCGGTGCCTCCTGGGATGAGAGCAGTGTGTAGAGATGTGAGGGTGTGGGGAGGAGGGTGAGGGCTCTGAGGGTCGGTGCCTCCTGGGATGAGAGCAGTATGTACAGATGTGAGGGTGAGGGCTCTGAGGGTCGGTGCCTCCTGTGATGGGAGCAGTATGTACAGATGTGAGAGTGTGAGGGTGTGGGGAGGAGGGAGGAGGGTGAGGACTCTGAGGGTCGGTGCCTCCTGGGATGGGAGCAGTATATAGAGATGTGAGATTGTGAGGGTGTGGGGAGGAGGGAGGAGGGTGAGGGCTCTGAGGGTCGGTGCCTCCTGGGATGAGAGCAGTATGTAGAGATGTGAGGGTGAGGGCTCTGGGGGTCGGTGCCTCCTGGGATGAGAGCAGTTTGTAGAGATGTGAGGGTGAGGGCTCTGAGGGTCGGTGCCTCCTGGATGAGAGTAGTATGTAGAGATGTTAGGGCTCTGAGGGTCAGTGCCTCCTGGATGAGAGCAGTATGTAGAGATGTGAGGGTGAGGGCTCTGAGGGTCGGTGTCTCCTGGAATGAGAGCAGTATGTAGAGATGTGAGGGTGTGGGGAGGAGGGTGAGGCGTCTGAGGGTCGGTGCCGCCTGGGATGAAAGTAGTGTGTAGACATGTGAGGTGAGGGCTCTGAGGGTCGGTGCCTCCTGGATGAGAGCAGTATGTAGAGATGTGAAGGTGAGGGCTCTGAGGGTCGGTGCCTCCTGGGATGAGAGCAGTATGTAGAGATGTGAGGGCTCTGAGGGTCATTGCCTCCTGGATGAGAGCAGTATGTAGAGATGTGAGGGTGAGGGTGAGGGCTCTGAGGGTCGGTGCCTCCTGGATGAGAGCAGTATGTAGAGATGTGAGGGTGTGGGGAGGAGGGTGAGGGCTCTGAAGGTCGGTGTCTCCTGGATGAGAGCAGTGTGTAGAGATGTGAGGGTGAGGGCTCTGAGGGTCGGTGCCTCCTGGAATGAGAACAGTATGTAGATATGTGAGGGTGTGGGGAGGAGGGTGAGGGCTATGAGGGTCGGTGCTTCCTGGGATGAAAGTAGTATGTAGAGATCTGAGGTGAGGGCTCTGAGGGTCGGTGCCTCCTGGATGAGAGCAGTATGTAGAGATGTGAGGGTGAGGGCTCTGAGGGTCGGTGCCTCCTGGATGAGAGCAGTATGTAGAGATGTGAGGGTGAGGACTCTGAGGGTTGGTGCCTCCTGGGATGAGAGCAGTATGTAGAGATGTGAGGGTGTGGGGAGGAAGGTGAGGTCTCTGAGGGTCGGTGCCTTCTGGGATGAGAGCAGTATGTAGAGATGTGAGGGTAAGGGCTCTGAGGGTCTGTGCCTCCTGGAATAAGAGCAGTATGAAGAGATGTGAGGGTGAGGGCTCGGAGGGTCGGTGCCTCCTGGGATGAGAGCAGTATGTAGAGATGTGAGGGTGAGGGCTCTGAGGGTCGGTGCCTCCTGGATGAGAGCAGTATGTAGAGATGTGAGGGCTCTGTGGGTCGGTGCCTCCTGGGATGAGAGCAGTGTGTAGAGATGTGACGGTGAGGGTGAGGGCTCTGAGGGTCGGTGCCTCCTGGTATGAGAGCAGTATGTAGAGATGTAAGGGTGAGGGCTCTGTGGGTCGGTGCCTCCTGGGATGAGAGCAGTATGTAGTGCTGTGAGGGTGAGGGCTCTGAGGGTCGGTGCCTCCTGGGATGAGAGCAGTGTGTAGAGATGTGAGAGTGTGATGGTGTGGGGAGGAGGGTGAGAGCTCTGAGGGTCAGTGCCTCCTGGGATGAGAGCAGTATGTAGAGATGTGAGGGTGAGGGCTCTGAGGGTCGGTGCCTCCTGGGATGAGAGCAGTATGTAGAGTTGTGGGGATGACGGCTCTGAGGGTCGGTGCCTCCTGGGATGAGAGCAGTGTGTAGAGTTGTGAGAGTGTGATGGTGTGGGGAGGAGGGTGAGGGCTCTGAGGGTCAGTGCCTCCTGGGATGAGAGCAGTATGTAGAGATGTGAGGGTGAGGGCTCTGTGGGTCGGTGCCTCCTGGGATGAGAGCAGTATGTAGAGATGTGAGGGTGAGGGCTCTGAGGGTCGGTGCCTCCTGGGATGAGAGCAGTATGTAGAGATGTGAGGGTGAGGGCTCTGAGGGTCGATGCCTCCAGGGATGAGAGCAGTATGTAGAGATGTGAGGGTGAGGGCTTTGAGGGGTGGTGCCTCCTGGGATGAGAGCAGTATGTAGAGATGTGAGGGTGAGGGCTCTGAGGGTCGGTGCCTCCTGGGATGAGAGCAGTATGTAGAGATGTGAGGGTGAGGGCTCTGAGGGTCGATGCCTCCTGGGATGAGAGCAGTATGTAGAGATCTGAGGTGAGGGCTCTGAGGGTCGGTGCCTCCTGGATGAGAGCAGTATGTAGAGATGTGAGGGTGAGGGCTCTGAGGGTCTGTGCCTCCTGGATGAGAGCAGTATGTAGAGATGTGAGGGTGAGGACTCTGAGGGTCGGTGCCTCCTGGGATGAGAGCAGTATGTAGAGATGTGAGGGTGTGGGGAGGAAGGTGAGGTCTCTGAGGGTCGGTGCCTTCTGGGATGAGAGCAGTATGTAGAGATGTGAGGGTAAGGGCTCTGAGGGTCTGTGCCTCCTGGAATAAGAGCAGTATGAAGAGATGTGAGGGTGAGGGCTCGGAGGGTCGGTGCCTCCTGGGATGAGAGCAGTATGTAGAGATGTGAGGGTGAGGGCTCTGAGGGTCGGTGCCTCCTGGATGAGAGCAGTATGTAGAGATGTGAGGGCTCTGTGGGTCGGTGCCTCCTGGGATGAGAGCAGTGTGTAGAGATGTGACGGTGAGGGTGAGGGCTCTGAGGGTCGGTGCCTCCTGGGATGAGAGCAGTATGTAGAGATGTAAGGGTGAGGGCTCTGTGGGTCGGTGCCTCCTGGGATGAGAGCAGTATGTAGTGCTGTGAGGGTGAGGGCTCTGAGGGTCGGTGCCTCCTGGGATGAGAGCAGTGTGTAGAGATGTGAGAGTGTGATGGTGTGGGGAGGAGGGTGAGAGCTCTGAGGGTCAGTGCCTCCTGGGATGAGAGCAGTATGTAGAGATGTGAGGGTGAGGGCTCTGAGGGTCGGTGCCTCCTGGGATGAGAGCAGTATGTAGAGTTGTGGGGATGACGGCTCTGAGGGTCGGTGCCTCCTGGGATGAGAGCAGTGTGTAGAGTTGTGAGAGTGTGATGGTGTGGGGAGGAGGGTGAGGGCTCTGAGGGTCAGTGCCTCCTGGGATGAGAGCAGTATGTAGAGATGTGAGGGTGAGGGCTCTGTGGGTCGGTGCCTCCTGGGATGAGAGCAGTATGTAGAGATGTGAGGGTGAGGGCTCTGAGGGTCGGTGCCTCCTGGGATGAGAGCAGTATGTAGAGATGTGAGGGTGAGGGCTCTGAGGGTCGATGCCTCCAGGGATGAGAGCAGTATGTAGAGATGTGAGGGTGAGGGCTTTGAGGGGTGGTGCCTCCTGGGATGAGAGCAGTATGTAGAGATGTGAGGGTGAGGGCTCTGAGGGTCGGTGCCTCCTGGGATGAGAGCAGTATGTAGAGATGTGAGGGTGAGGGCTCTGAGGGTCGATGCCTCCTGGGATGAGAGCAGTATGTAGAGATGTGAGGGTGAGGGCTTTGAGGGGTGGTGCCTCCTGGGATGAGAGCAGTATGTAGAGATGTGAGGGTGAGGGCTCTGAGGGTCGGTGCCTCCTGGGATGAGAGCAGTATGTAGAGATGTGAGGGTGAGGGCTCTGAGGGTCGGTGCCTCCTGGGATAAGAGCAGTAGGTAGAGATGTGAGGGCTCTGAGGGTCGGTGCGTCCTGGGATGAGAGCAGTATGTAGAGATGTGAGAGTGTGAGGGTGTTGGGAGGAGGGAGGAAGGTGAGGGCTCTGAGGGTTGGTGCCTCCTGGATGAGAGCAGTATGTAGAGATGTGAGGGCGAGGGCTCTGAGGGTCGGTGCCTCCAGCGATGAGAGCAGTATGTAGAGATGTGAGGGCTCTGAGGGTCGGTGCCTCTTGATGAGCGCAGTATGTAGAGATGTGAGTGTGAAGGCTCTGAGGGTCGGTGCCTTCTGGGATGAGAGCAGTATGTAGAGATGTGAGGGTGTGGGCTCTGAGGGTCGGTGCCTCTTGATGAGCGCAGTATGTAGAGATGTGAGTGTGAAGGCTCTGAGGGTCGGTGCCTTCTGGGATGAGAGCAGTATGTAGAGATGTGAGGGTGTGGGTAGGAGGGTGAGGGCTCTGAGGGTCGGTGCCTCCTGGGATGAGAGCAGTATGTAGAGATGTGAGGTCTCTGAGGGCTGGTGCCTCCTGGGGTGAGAGCAGTATGTAGAGATGTGAGGGTGAGGGCTCTGAGGGTCGGTGCCTCCTGGGATGAGAGCAGGATGTAGAGATGTGAGAGTGTGAGGGTGTGGGGAGGAGGGTGAGGTCTCTGACGGTCGGTGCCTCCTGGATGAGAGTAGTATGTAGAGATGTGAGAGTGTGAGGGTGTGGGTAGGAGGGTGAGATCTCTGACGGTCGGTGCCTCCTGGGCTGAGAGCTGTATGTAGAGATGTGAGGGTGAGGGCTCTGAGGGTCGGTGCCTCTTGATGAGCGCAGTATGTAGAGATGTGAGTGTGAAGGCTCTGAGGGTCGGTGCCTTCTGGGATGAGAGCAGTATGTAGAGATGTGAGGGTGTGGGTAGGAGGGTGAGGGCTCTGAGGGTCGGTGCCTCCTGGGATGAGAGCAGTATGTAGAGATGTGAGGTCTCTGAGGGCTGGTGCCTCCTGGGGTGAGAGCAGTATGTAGAGATGTGAGGGTGAGGGCTCTGAGGGTCGGTGCCTCCTGGGATGAGAGCAGGATGTAGAGATGTGAGAGTGTGAGGGTGTGGGGAGGAGGGTGAGGTCTCTGACGGTCGGTGCCTCCTGGATGAGAGTAGTATGTAGAGATGTGAAGGTGAGGGCTCTGAGAGTCGGTGCCTTCTGGGATGAGAGCAGTATGTAGAGATGTGAGAGTGTGAGGGTGTGGGTAGGAGGGTGAGATCTCTGACGGTCGGTGCCTCCTGGGCTGAGAGCTGTATGTAGAGATGTGAGGATGTGGGGAGGAGGGTGAGGTCTCTGACGGTCGGTGCCTCCTGTGATGAGAGCAGTATGTAGGGATGTGAGGGTGTGGGGAGGAGGGTGAGGGCTCTGAGAGTCGGTGCTTCCTGTGATGAGAGCAGTATGTAGAGATGTGAGGGTGAGGGCTCTGAGGGTCGGTGCCTCCTGGGATGAGAGCAGTATGTAGAGATGTGAGGGCTCTGAGGGTCGGTGCCTCCTGGGATGGGAGCAGTATGTAGAGATGTGAGGGCTCTGAGGGTCGGTGCCTCCTGGGATGAGAGCAGTATGTAGAGATGTGAGGGTGAGGGCTCTGAGGGTCGGTGCCTCCTGGAATGAGAGCAGTATGTAGAGATGTGAGAGTGTGAGGGTGTGGGGAGCAGGCTGAGGGCTCCGAAGGTCGGTGCCTCCTAAGATGAGAGCAGTATGTAGAGATGTGAGGGCTCTGAGGGTAGGTGCCTCCTGGGATGAGAGCAGTATGGAGATGTGAGGGTGAGGGCTCCGAGGGTCGGTGCCTCCTGGAATGAGAGCAGTATGTAGAGATGTGTGGGGAGCAGGCTGAGGGCTCCGAGGGTCGGTGCCTCCTGGGATGAGAGCAGTATGTAGAGATGTGAGGGTGAGGGCTCTGAGGGTGGGTGCCTCCTGGGATGAGAGCAGTATGGAAATGTGAGGGTGAGGGCTCTGAGGGTCGGTGCCTCCTGGTATGAGAGCAGTATGTAGATGTGAGGGTGAGGGCTCTGAGGGTCGGTGCCTCCTGAGATGAGAGCAGTATGTAGAGATGTGAGGGTGAGGGCTTTGAGGGGTGGTGCCTCCTGGGATGAGAGCAGTATGTAGAGATGTGAGGGTGAGGGCTCTGAGGGTCGGTGCCTCCTGGGATGAGAGCAGTATGTAGAGATGTGAGGGTGAGGGCTCTGAGGGTCGGTACCTCCTGGGATGAGAGCAGCATGGAGATGTGAGGGTGAGGGCTCTGAGGGTCGGTGCCTCCTGGGGTGAGAGCAGTATGTAGAGATGTGAGGGCTCTGAGGGTCGGTGCCTCCTGGGATGAGAGCAGTATGGAGATGTGAGGGTGAGGGCTCTGAGGGTCGGTGCCTCGTGGGATGAGAGCAGTATGTAGATGTGAGAGTGAGGGCTCTGAGGGTCGGTGCCTCCTGAGATGAGAGCAGTATGTAGAGATGTGAGGGTGAGGGCTTTGAGGGGTGGTGCCTCCTGGGATGAGAGCAGTATGTAGAGATGTGAGGGTGAGGGCTCTGAGGGTCGGTGCCTCCTGGGATGAGAGCAGTATGTAGAGATGTGAGGGTGAGTGCTCTGAGGGTCGGTGCCTCCTGGGATGAGAGCAGTATGGAGATGTGAGGGTGAGGGCTCTGAGGGTCGGTGCCTCCTGGGATGAGAGCAGTATGTAGAGATGTGAGGGCTCTGAGGGTCGGTGCCTCCTGGGATGAGAGCAGTATGGAGATGTGAGGGTGAGGGCTCTGAGGGTCGGTGCCTCGTGGGATGAGAGCAGTATGTAGATGTGAGAGTGAGGGCTCTGAGGGTCGGTGCCTCCTGGGATGAGAGCAGTATGTAGAGATGTGAGGGCTCAGAGGGTCGGTGCCTCCTGGAATGAGAGCAGTATGTAGATGTGAGAGTGAGGGCTCTGAGGGTCGGTGCCTCCTGGGATGAGAGCAGTATGTAGAGTTGTGAGGGCTCTGTGGGTCGGTGCCTCCTGGGATGAGAGCAGTATGTAGATGTGAGAGTGAGGGCTCTGAGGGTCGGTGCCTCCTGGGATGAGAGCAGTATGTAGAGTTGTGAGGGCTCTGTGGGTCGGTGCCTCCTGGGATGAGAGCAGTATGTAGATGTGAGAGTGAGGGCTCTGAGGGTCGGTGCCTCCTGGGATGAGAGCAGTGTGTAGAGATGTGAGGGTGAGTGCTCTGAGGGTCGGTGCCTCCTGGGATGAGAGCAGTATGTAGATGTGAGAGTGAGGGCTCTGAGGGTCGGTGCCTCCTGGGATGAGAGCAGTATGTAGAGTTGTGAGGGCTCTGTGGGTCGGTGCCTCCTGGGATGAGAGCAGTATGTAGATGTGAGGGTGAGGGCTCTGAGGGTCGGTGCCTCGTGGGATGAGAGCAGTATGTAGATGTGAGAGTGAGGGCTCTGAGGGTCGGTGCCTCCTGGGATGAGAGCAGTATGTAGAGTTGTGAGGGCTCTGTGGGTCGGTGCCTCCTGGGATGAGAGCAGTATGTAGATGTGAGGGTGAGGGCTCTGAGGGTCGGTGCCTCGTGGGATGAGAGCAGTATGTAGATGTGAGAGTGAGGGCTCTGAGGGTCGGTGCCTCCTGGGATGAGAGCAGTATGTAGAGATGTGAGGGCTCAGAGGGTCGGTGCCTCCTGGAATGAGAGCAGTATGTAGATGTGAGAGTGAGGGCTCTGAGGGTCGGTGCCTCCTGGGATGAGAGCAGTATGTAGAGATGTGAGGGCTCAGAGGGTCGGTGCCTCCTGGAATGAGAGCAGTATGTAGATGTGAGAGTGAGGGCTCTGAGGGTCGGTGCCTCCTGGGATGAGAGCAGTATGTAGAGATGTGAGGGCTCAGAGGGTCGGTGCCTCCTGGAATGAGAGCAGTATGTAGATGTGAGAGTGAGGGCTCTGAGGGTCGGTGCCTCCTGGGATGAGAGCAGTATGGAGATGTGAGGGTGAGGGCTCTGAGGGTCGGTGCCTCCTGGGATGAGAGCAGTATGTAGATGTGAGGGTGAGGGCTCTGAGGGTCGGTGCCTCCTGGGATGAGAGCAGTATGGAGATGTGAGGGTGAGGGCTCTGAGGGTCGGTGCCTCCTGGGATGAGAGCAGTATGTAGATGTGAGAGTGAGGGCTCTGAGGGTCGGTGCCTCCTGGATGAGAGCAGTATGTAGAGATGTGAGGGTGAGGGCTCTGAGGGTCGGTGCCTCCTGGGATGAGAGCAGTATGTAGAGATGTGAGGGTGAGGGCTCTGAGGGTCGTTGCCTCCTGGATGAGAGCAGTATGTAGAGATGTGAGGGCTCTGTGGGTCGTTGCCTCCTGGATGAGAGCAGTATGTAGAGATGTGAGGGTGAGGGCTCTGAGGGTCGGTGCCTCCTGGGAAGAGAGCAGTATGGAGATGTGAGGGTGAGGGCTCTGAGGGTCGGTGCCTCCTGGGATGAGAGCAGTATGGAGATGTGAGGGTGAGGGCTCTGAGGGTCGGTGCCTCCTGGGATGAGAGCAGTATGTAGATGTGAGAGTGAGGGCTCTGAGGGTCGGTGCCTCCTGGGATGAGAGCAGTATGTAGATGTGAGGGTGAGGGCTCTGAGGGTCGGTGCCTCCTGGGATGAGAGCAGTATGCAGATGTGAGAGTGAGGGCTCTGAGGGTCGGTGCCTCCTGGGATGAGAGCAGTGTGTAGAGATGTGAGAGTAGGATGGTGTAGGGAGCAGGGTGAGGGCTCCGAGGGTCGAGTCACAGTATGGAGGGAGCATGGCCAGGAATCAGACACTTTAGCACCAGTTATTTCCCCATCCCATCTCTGCCTCGTTCATCAAAAATGCATGAGGAGCACTCTCGCACTCAGGCCATCGGCTCTCCACTCCCCCTCCCCATCACCTGCAGCCTCCTCTTCCATCTACTCTCTAATGTCCTTCTTTTCTTTGCCACCTCTCTTCTTACCTCATGTCCACCTATCCCCTCCCTTTCCTTCTAGTACTCCCTAGGTTTTCTCCTGGTACTTCCTTCCCTTTCTTCCTGGCACTCCCTCCCTTTCCTCCTGTTACTCCCTCCGCGTGCTCCTGGTACTCCCTCCCTTTCCTCCTGGTACTCCCTCCGCGTGCTCCTGGTACTCCCTCCTTTTGCTCCTGGTACTCCCTCCCTTTGCTCCTGGTACTCCCTCCCTTTCCTCCTGTTACTCCCTCTGCGTGCTCCTGGTACTCCCTCCCTTTGCTCCTGTTACTCCCTCCGCGTGCTCCTGGTACTCCCTCCCTTTGCTCCTGTTACTCCCTTCGCGTGCTCTTGGTACTCCCTCCCTTTGCTCCTGGTACTCCCTTTTTTTCCTCCTGGTACTCCCTCCCTTTCCTCCTGTTACTCCCTCTGCGTGCTCCTGGTACTCCCTCCCTTTCCTCCTGTTACTCCCTCCGTGTGCTCCTGGTACTTCCTTCCCTTTCCTCCTGTTACTCCCTCCGCGTGCTCCTGGTACTCCCTCCCTTTGCTCCTGGTACTCCCTACGTTTCTCCTGGTACTCCCTCCCTTTGCTCCTGGTACTCCCTCCCTTTGCACCTGGTACGCCCTCCCTTTGCTCCTCTTACTCCCTCCGCGTGCTCCTAGTACTCCCTCCGCGTGCTCCTGGTACTCCCTACGTTTCCTCCTGGTACTCCCTCCCTTTGCTCCTGGTACTCCCTCCCTTTGCTCCTGTTACTCCCTCCGTGTGCTCCTAGTACTCCCTCCGCGTGCTCCTTGTACACCCTCCCTTTGCTCCTGGTACTCCCTCCCTTTGCTCCTGGCACTCCCTCCCTTTGCACCTGGTACGCCCTCCCTTTCCTCCTGGTACTCCCTCCCTTTGCTCCTGGTACTCCCTACGTTTGCACCTGTTACGCCCTCCCTTTCCTCCTGGTACTCCCTCTGCGTGCTCCTGGTACTCCCTACGTTTGCACCTGGTACGCCCTCCCTTTGCTCCTGGTACTCCCTCCCTTTGCTCCTGTTACTCCCTCTGCGTGCTCCTAGTACTCCCTCCGCGTGCTCCTAGTACTCCCTCCCTTTGCTCCTGGTACTCCCTCCCTTTGCTCCTGGTACTCCCTCCCTTTGCTCCTGGTACTCCCTCCCTTTGCACCTGGTACGCCCTCCCTTTCCTCCTGGTACTCCCTCCGCGTGCTCCTGGTACTCCCTACGTTTCCTCCTGGTACTCCCTACCTTTGCTCTTGGTACTCCCTCCCTTTGCTCCCTTTGCTCCTGTTACTCCCTCTGCGTGCTCCTAGTACTCCCTCTGCGTGCTCCTGGTACTCCCTCCCTGTGCTCCTAGTACTCCCTCCCTTTGCTCCTGGTACTCCCTCCCTTTGCACCTGGTATGCCCTCCCTTTCCTCCTGGTACTCCCTCCCTTTGCACCGCATGCTCCTGGTACTCCCTACGTTTGCATCTGGTACGCCCTCCCTTTCCTCGTGGTACTCCCTCCCTTTTCTCCTGGTACTCCCTCCCTTTGCACCTGGTACCTCCCTTTCCTCCTGGTTCTCCCTCTGCGTGCTCCTGGTACTCCCTACGTTTCCTCCTGGTACTCCCGCCCTTTGCTCTTGGTACTCCCTCACTTTGCTCCTGTTCCTCACTTTGCTCCTGTTACTCCCTTAGCGTGCTCCTAGTACTCCCTCTGCGTGCTCCTGGTACTCCCTCCCTTTGCTCCTAGTACTCCCTCCCTTTGCTACTGGTACTCCCTCCCTTTGCACCTGGTATGCCCTCCCTTTCCTCCTGGTACTCCCTCCCTTTGCTCCTGGTACTCCCTCCCTTTGCACCTGGTACGCCCTCCCTTTCCTCCTGGTACTCCCTCGCATGCTCCTGGTACTCCCTCCCTTTGCTCTTGGTACTCCCTCCCTTTGCTCCTGTTACTCCCTCTGCGTGCTCCTGGTACTCCCTCCCTTTGCTCCTAGTACTCCCTCCCTTTGCTCCTGGTACTCCCTCCCTTTGCACCTGGTATGCCCTCCCTTTCCTCCTGGTACTCCCTCCCTTTGCTCCTGGTACTCCCTCCCTTTGCACCTGGTACGCCCTCCCTTTCCTCCTGGTACTCCCTCGCCTGCTCCTGGTACTCCCTCCCTTTGCTCCTGTTACTCCCTCCGCGTGCTCCTAGTACTCCCTCCCTTTCCTCTTGTTACTCCCTCCGCTTGCTCCTCTCCTCTCTCCTCCCCACCTGTCCCACTCTCTCCTTTACTTCCTCTCTGCTGCTCTTGTCCCCCTCGCCTCTTTCTTCCGGCCCCGCTCCCCACCTTACTCCACTGTCCCCTTCATGGCTCTCCCTCCACCACTCTTTCCTTTCCTCCCAGTCCCGCCAGTTTCCTCTCCTCCATTATCTCATCCTTCCCACCCTCTTTCCTCCTCCTCCACTCTCTCCTCCATTCCTCTCACCGCCCATCTCAGCACAAACAATTCCGTTATCCGCCTGACCAGTCCTGACTGCCAAAGAAAACGGTGGTTTTGGAACAAAACTGTAATTAACACATAAAAATGTTCAGTATTTCAAGGTTGTGTTTGATGGAGTCTGGCTGTCCTTCCTATTGGGGTTCCTCGCCGACTGACTTATTGTTTTCTGTCTCTTCACTCCATCTCTGATACTCCCCAGTCTAACCCTTTGTTTTTTGTGTCCCTTCCCTCTCTGACTCCCTCCCAGTCTGCCTCTTTCTTTTCTGTCTCCTTTTCTCTCGTTCCTTCCCTCTCTGACTCCCTCCCAGTCTGCCTCTTTCTTTTCTGTCTCCTTTTCTCTCGTTCCTTCCCTCTCTGACTCTCTCCCAGTCTGCCTCTTTCTTTTCTGTCGCCTTTTCTCTCGTTCCTTCCCTCTCTGACTCCCTCCCAGTCTGCCTCTTTCTTTTCTGTCTCCTTTTCTCTCGTTCTTTCCCTAACTCTGACTCCCTCCGGTTTAACACTTTGTTTTCTGTCTCTTCACACTCTCTCTGACTCCCTTCTAATCTAACACTTTTTTGTCTCTCTCTCTCTCTCTCTGATGACTGTCAGCTTAAAACTGTGTTTTCTGTCTCCCCTCTCTCTGTGATGCCTTCTCTGTGTAACACTTTGTTTATTATTTCTTCACTCTCTACTGGACTCATTCTCCGTCTTTAATTTTTTCTTCTGTCTCTTCACTCTCTGACTTCCTCTTGGTGTAACACTTTGTTATCTGTCTCTTCTCTCTCACTTTCTGACTCCCTCTCAGTCTAACACTTTCTTTTCTGTCTCTTCTCTCTCTTTCTGACCCCCTCTGAGTCTAACACTTTGCTTTCTGTCTCTTCTCTCTCTCTTTCTGACTCCCTCTTAGTCTAACACTTTGTTTTCTGTCTCTTCTCTCTCTCTTTCTGACTTCCTCTTGGTGTAACTTTGTTTTCTGTCTCTTCTCTCTCACTTTCTGACTCCCTCTCACTCTAACACTTTGTTTTCAGTCTCTTCTCTCTCTCTTTCTGACTCCTTCTCAGTTTAGCACTGTGCTTTCTGTGTCCCCTCTCTCTCTTTTTGACTCCCTCTTAGTCTAACACTTTGTTTTCTGTCTCTTTTCTCTCTCATTCTGAATCCCCCCTCAGTCTAACATTTTGTTTTCTGTCTCTTCTCTCTCTCTTTCCAACTCCCTCTTAGTCTAACACTTTGTTTCCTGCCTCTTCTCTCTCTCTCTTTCCGACTCCCTCTCAGTCTAACACTTTGTTTTCTGTCTCTTCTCTCAGTCTCTCCGACTCCCTCTCAGTCTAACACTTTGTTTTCTGCACGGCCGGACTGGAAACCCAAACCAGCCCGGGCAATTTTGACCCGGGACTGGAAACCCAAACCAGCCCCCCGCTGCTTTTGTTACTGGGGGCCGATATAGCAGCACAGCTGCAAAATCGGCCACCACCCTTCCGGCCTCCCACGGAAACGCCTGATTCCCTCTATGGCCAGTCCGGTCCTGGTTTTCTGTCGCTTCTCTCTCAGTTTCTGACTCCCTCTCAGTCTAACACTTTGTTTTCTGTCTCTTCTCTCTCTCTTTCCGACTCCCTCTTAGTCTAACACTTTATTTTCTGTCTCTTCTCTCTCTCTTTCCGACTCCCTCTCTGTCTAATACTTTGTTTTCTGTCTCTTCTCTCTCACTTTTTGACTCCCTCTCAGTCTAACACTTTGCTTTCTGTTTCGTACCTCTCTCTCTTTCTGACTCCCTCTCAGTCTAACACTTTGTTTTCTGTCTCTTCTCTCTCTTTCTGACCCTCTCTCAGTCTAGCACTTTGCTTTCTCTGTCCTCTTTCTGTGACTCCCTCTCAGTCTAACACTTTGTTTTCTGTCTCTTCCCTCTCTCTCTTTCTGACTCCCTCTCAGTCTAACACTTTGTTTTCGGTGTCCTCTCTTTCTGACTCCCTCTCAGTCTAACACTTTATTTTCTGTTTCTTCTCTCTCTCTTTCTTACTCCTTCTCAGTTCAGCACTTTGCTTTCTGTGTCCTCTGTCTGTGACTCCCTCTCAGTCTAACACTTTGTTTTCTGTATCTTCTCTCTCTCTTTCCGACTCCCTCTCAATCTAACACTTTGTTTTCTGTCTCTTCTCTCTCTCTTTCTGACTCCCTCTCAGTCTAGCACTTTGCTTTCTGTGTCCTCTCTCTCTCTGACTGACTCCCAGTCTAACACTTTGTTTTCTGTTTCGTCCCTCTCTCTCTTTCTGACTCCTACTCAGCCTAACACTTTGATTTCTGTCTCTTCGCTGTCTCTCTCTCTCTCTCTCTCCGACTCCCTCCTTGCTTGACTCTATGATTTTTGCCTCTTCTCTCTCTCTCTAACTCCCTCTAGGTCTGACTCTTTGCTTTCTGTTTGTAGTCTCTCTCTCTCTCTCTCTCTCTCCTCTCTATCTGATTCCCTGCTGGTCTGACTCTTTTTTTTCTGTCTCTTCACTCTCTGTGACTCTATCCCAGTCTAACACTTTGTTTTCTGTCTTTCCTCGTTCTCTGGCTCCTTCTCGGCCTAACTCTATATTTTCTGTCTCTTGTCTCTCTCTGTCTCCATCTCATATTCTCGCTCTCTTTTCCTTTGTATTTATCTTGCTGTGCCTGCCGTTGCCTCTTGAACTCTCACACTTTCTCCTTCGATCCGTGTCTCTGTATCTCTGACTCTGTTTCCGTAAGAGTCTCTGTCTCTCCCTCTCCATCGCTCTTTCTGAATGTGTCCTATGTCTTGCTGCGTCGTAGTCTCTGGTTCTCTATCTGCCTCTCTCTCTCAATTCTCTCTGTCTTTCTATTCAACCCTCTTCCTTCTCCTGTCTGTTTCTGCCTCTCTGTCCCTGTATTTTTTATCTCTGTCCCTCTAATAGTCTCAAGCGTTCTCTGTATCTGCTTCTCTCGTTCTGTCTGTGTATACCCCGGCCTTGCTTGCTGTCTCTCTCCATCTCTATCCCTGTCTCCTTCTCTGCCTTGAGTTTCCCGTCTGTCTCTCCTAGACACACCCCATCTTTACCGTAACTCGCTCTCTTTACATTAAGGCAGCAACAGCCCAGGATATTACTCAATTTCCATAATTTATTCATCACATCACCCACTCGTCATTCTCTTTTTCTGTAAGTGGCCTGGGGAGATATTGGGATGTTGCCTTTATTTCTGTAGATTTGGTGTATTTATAGCCATTCTGTGAATCACTGTCAGGCAAATGACACCAAAAAGTGACCAACCTGAGACATTTTCATATAGAGGTGAACCTGGCCTTCGGCCTACAGCCTCCAGCTATTTAGGCTGCTAGAACCAGCCCCCCCCCCCCTTCCTCATAACATAACCCGGATGTGAACCCCAACATGGCTCCCATGTCGTCTGGGGCGGTAGTTTCTTTGTAACTCCCCTTCAGAGAGCGGCAGAACAAACCACCCTGGAACCGGAGGTCGGCCCACAAATGGTCGCTCCGTTTGTAAGAAGCTTTAACCAGAATCTTCAGTGCTTTTGCAATTCCTGAAATGGACCCCATGGGAAGCGAGATCCCTGTTGCTTCTGGTAAACAGCCATAAGATGTAGGCGCCTGAACGCCAGTCACACGGAGGCTGGCGCCTACTGCCAAACATTAGTCCGAAGGCTAGTAAGGTGGCAATGTAGCGCTTTACAAAGCGCCGTGAGTGAGTACACACCAGGGGTAGAGGAGGTCGCTGGGGACATGCCATGAGAGGGTTATCCGGAGAGGAAAGCGCTCTGGTAGCGGGGGACCCTCGACGGCCTTAAAGCCACTCTCAGGTGGCGGGTGGCCCTCGAGAGCTTTGAAGCCGCTCTCAGGTGGTGGGTGGGCCTAGAGAGCTTCGAAGCCGCTCTCAGGTGGCGGGTAGCCCTCGAGAGCCTTGAAGCAGCTCTCAGGTGGCGGGTGGCCCTTGAAGCCGCTCTCAGGTGGCGGGTGGCCCTCAACAGCCTTAAAGCCACTCTCAGGTGGCGGGTGGCCCAAGAGAGCTTTGAAGCCACTCAGGTGGCGGGTGGCCCTCGAGAGCTTAAAGCCGCTCTCAGGTGGCGGGTGGCCCTCGAGAGCCTTAAAGCCACTCTCAGGTGGCAGGTGGCCCTCGAGAGCCTTGAAGCAGCTTTCAGGTGGCGGGTGGCCCTTGAAGCAGCTCTCAGGTGGCGGGTGGCCCTTGAAGCCGCTCTCAGGTGGCGGGTGGCCCTCGACAGCCTTAAAGCCACTCTCAGGTGGCGGGTGGCCCAAGAGAGCTTTGAAGCCACTCAGGTGGCGGGTGGCCCTCGAGAGCTTAAAGCCGCTCTCAGGTGGCGGGTGGCCCTCGAGAGCCTTAAAACCACTCTCAGGTGGCAGGTGGCCCTCGAGAGCCTTAAAGCCACTCTCAGGTGGCGGGTGGTCCTCGAGAGCCTTAAAGCCACTCTCAGGTGGCGGGTGGTCCTCGAGAGCCTTAAAGCCACTCTCAGGTGGCGGGTGGCCCTCGAGAGCCTTAAAGCCACTCTCAGGTGGCGGGTGGTCCTCGAGAGCCTTAAAGCCACTCTCAGGTGGCGGGTGGTCCTCGAGAGCCTTAAAGCCACTCTCAGGTGGCAGGTGGCCCTCGAGAGCCTTAAAGCCACTCTCAGGTGGAGGGTGGCCCTAAAGAGCTTTGAAGCGGCTCTCAGTTGGCGGGTGGCCCTCAGGAGCCTTGAAGCCGCTGTCAGGTGTCGGGTGGCCCTCAAGAGCCTTGAAGCTGCTCTCAGGTGGCGGGTGGCCCTCGGGAGCCTTGAAGCCGTTTTCAGGTGGCGGGTGGCCCTAGAGAGCCTTGAAGCCACTCTCAGGTGGAGGGTGGCCCTAAAGAGCTTTGAAGCGGCTCTCAGTTGGCGGGTGGCCCTCAGGAGCCTTGAAGCCGCTGTCAGGTGTCGGGTGGCCTTTGAGAGCCTTGATGCTGCTCTCAGGTGGCGGGTGGCCCTCGGGAGCCTTGCAGCCGCATTCAGGTGGCGGGTGGCCCTAGAGAGCCTTGAAGCCGCTCTCAGGTGGCGGGTGGCCCTCGACAGCCTTAAAGCCACTCTCAGGTGGCGGGTGGCCCAAGAGAGCTTTGAAGCCACTCAGGTGGCGGGTGACCCTCGAGAGCTTAAAGCCGCTCTCAGGTGGCGGGTGGCCCTCGAGAGCCTTAAAGCCACTCTCAGGTGGCAGGTGGCCCTCGAGAGCCTTAAAGCCACTCTCAGGTGGCAGGTGGCCCTCGAGAGCCTTGAAGCAGCTCTCAGGTGGCCCTTGAAGCAGCTCTCAGGTGGCGGGTGGCCCTTGAAGCCGCTCTCAGGTGGCGGGTGGCCCTCGACAGCCTTAAAGCCACTCTCAGGTGGCGGGTGGCCCAAGAGAGCTTTGAAGCCACTCGGGTGGCGGGTGGCCCTCGAGAGCTTAAAGCCGCTCTCAGGTGGCGGGTGGCCCAAGAGAGCCTTAAAGCCACTCTCAGGTGGCAGGTGGCCCTCGAGAGCCTTAAAGCCACTCTCAGGTGGCGGGTGGTCCTCGAGAGCCTTAAAGCCACTCTCAGGTGGCGGGTGGTCCTCGAGAGCCTTAAAGCCACTCTCAGGTGGCCCTCGAGAGCCTTAAAGCCACTCTCAGGTGGCGGGTGGTCCTCGAGAGCCTTAAAGCCACTCTCAGGTGGCGGGTGGTCCTCGAGAGCCTTAAAGCCACTCTCAGGTGGCAGGTGGCCCTCGAGAGCCTTAAAGCCACTCTCAGGTGGAGGGTGGCCCTAAAGAGCTTTGAAGCGGCTCTCAGTTGGCGGGTGGCCCTCAGGAGCCTTGAAGCCGCTGTCAGGTGTCGGGTGGCCCTCAAGAGCCTTGAAGCTGCTCTCAGGTGGCGGGTGGCCCTCAGGAGCCTTGAAGCCGCTCTCAGGTAATGGGTGGCCCTAGAGAGCCATGAAGCCGCTCTCAGGTGGCAGGTGGCCTGTGTGATCCTTGAAGCTGCTCTAAGGTGGTGGGTGGCTCTAGAAGGCCTTGAAACCGCTGTCAGGTGGCGGGTGGCCCTCGAGAGCCTTGAAGCCGCTCTCAGGTGGCGGGTGGCCCTCGAGAGCCTTGAAGCCGCTCTCAGGTGGCGGGTGGCCGAGGAGAACTTTGAAGCCACTCTCAGGTGGCAGGTGGCCCTCGAAGCCTTGAATATACTCTCAGGTGTTGGGTGGCCCTAGAGAGCCTTGAAGCTGCTCTCGAGTGGCGGGTGGCCCATGAGAGCCTTGAAGCCACTCTCAGGTGGTGGGTGGCTTTAGAGAGCCTTGAATCCGCTCTCAGGTGGTGGGTGGCCCTCGAGAGCCTTGAATCCACTCTCAGGAGGTTGTTGGCCCTAGAGAGCCTTGAATCTGCTCTCAGGTGGTGGGTGGCCCTCGAGAGCTTTGAAGCCGCTCTCAGGTGGCGTGGTGGCCCTTAAAGCCGCTCTCAAGTGGTGGGTGGTCTCGAGAGCCTTGAATCTGCTCTCAGGTGGTGGGTGGCCCTAGAGAGCTTTGAAGCCACTCTCACGTGATGGGTGGCCCTTGAAGCAGCTCTCAGGTGGCGGGTGGCCCTCGAGAGTTTTGAAGCCGCTCTCAGGTGGCGGATGGCCCTCGCGAGCCTTGAAGCCGCTCTCAGGTGGCGGGTGGCCCTAGAGAGATTTGAAGCCACTCTCAGGTTGCAGGTGGCCCTCGAGAGCTTTGAAGCCGCTCTTAGGTGGCAGATGGCCCTCGTTAGCCGTGAAGCGGCTCTCAGGTGGCCCTCGAGAACCCTGAGGCCGCTCTCAGGTGGCAGGTGGAACTCTGGAGCCTTGAAGCTGCTCTCAAGTCGCGGGTGGTCCTCCAAAGCCTTGAAGCTGCTCTCAGGTGGCGGGTGGCCTTCGAGAGCCTTGAAGCCGCTCTCAGGTGGCGGGTGGCCCTCGGGAGCCTGGAAGCTGCACTCAGCTGGCGGGTGGTCCACAAGAGCCTTGAAGCCGCTCTCAGATTGCGGGTGGCCTTCAAGAGCCTTGAATCCGCTCTCAGGTGGCGGGTGGCCTAGAGAGCTTGGTAGCCACTCTCAGGTGGCGGGTGACCCTCGAGGGCCTTGAAGCTGCTCTCAGGTGGCGGGTGGCCCTTGAAGCCGCTCTCAGGTGGAGGGTGACCCTCGAGAGCCTTGAAGCCACTCTCAGGTGGCGGATGGCCCTCGAGAGCTTTGAAGCCGCTCTCAGGTGGCGGGTGGCCCTAGAGAGCTTTGAAGCAACTCTCAGGTGGCGGGTGACCTTCGAGGGCCTTGAAGCTGCTCTCAGGTGGCGGGGTGGCCCTTGAAGCTGCTCTCAGGTGGCGGGTGGCCCTCGATAGCCTTGATTCTGCTCTCAGGTGTTGGGTGGCCCTAGCGAGCTTTGAAGCCGCTCACAGGTGGTGGGTGGCCTTTGAAGCCGCTCTCAGCTGGAGGGTGACCCTCAAGAGCCTTGAAGCCACTCTCAGGTGGCGGGTGGCCCTCGAGAGCTTTGAAGCCGCTCTCAGGTGGCGGGTGACCCAAGAGAGCTTTGAAGCCACCCAGGTGGCGGGTGACCCTCGAGGGCCTTAAAGCTGCTCTCAGGTGGCGGGTGGCCCTTGAAGCGGCTCTCAGGTGGCGGGCGTGGCCCTTGAAGCCGCTCACAGGTGTCGCGGGTGGCCGCCGAGAGTTTTGAAGCCGCTCTCAGGTGGTGGGGGGCCCTCGATAGCTTTGAAGCTGCTCTCGGTGGTGGGTGGCCCTTGATAGCTTTGAAGCCGCTTTCAGGTGGCGGGTTGGCCCTTGAAGCCGCTGTCAGGTGTTGGGTGGCCCTAGAGAGGCATGAAGCCGCTCTCAGGGGGCAGGTGGCCCTCGAGGGCCTTGAAGCTGCTCTCAGGTGGCGGGGTGGCACTTGAAGCCGCTCTCAGGTGGCCCTTGAAGCCGCTCTCAGGTGGTGGGTGGCCCTCGAGAGCTTTGAAGCCGCTCTCAGGTTGCAGGTGGCCCTCGAGAGCTTTGAAGCCGCTCTCAGGTGGCGGATGGCCCTTGAAGCCGCTCTCAGGTGGTGGGTGGCCCTCGAGAGCTTTGAAGCCGCTCTCAGGTTGCGGGTGGCCCTCAAGAGCTTTGAAGCAGCTCTCAGGTGGCAGGTGGCCCTCGAGAGCTTTGAAACCGCTCTCAGGTGGCGGGTAGCCGTTGAGGGCATTGAACCCGCTCTCAGGTGGCAGGGGGCCCTCGAGAGCTTTGAAGCCACTCTCAAGTGGCGGGGTGGCCCTTGAAGCCGCTCTCAGGTGGCGGGTGGCCCTAGAGAGCTTTGAAGCCACTCTCAGGTGGTGGGTGACCCTCGAGGGCTTTGAAGCCGCTCTCAGGTGGCGGGGTGGCCCTTGAAGCCACTCTCAGGTGGCGGGTGGCCCTAGAGAGCTTTGAAGCCGCTCTCAGGTGGTGTGGGGTACATACAGCGTAGGGGTCTCTGCACTGAGACAGCCTCACCGCTCTGTCTCTCTCTGGATAGGGGGCTGCCACATTGTCCAGAGTTCCTGAGCCTTGATACTGGGTGGGGGGCAGGAAGGGGCACCCCAAGGATTCGATACCCTTTTCCATGCAAATTTGGACTTGGAGCAGATTTGAGCCAATCAGGTGCTTTTTGAGCGCGCCCTGGCTGACAGGTTCACCACACAGGGTGGGTAGATTTATAGGGGTAAGGGGCGGCTTGTGATAGATATTTCAGAGTTTTACTACCCTGGGGTGAGGACTCGTCCTGACAATGCCCTGTACTAGTTTCCAGGACGGTGCACATTCACCTGCTCGCTTTTTGTCTTCAGTCATTCGTGCTCCAAGGCTGTATTGTGTCCCCACTTGGGTGGCGCGAGCTCTGGGGGGAGGTGGCCCGAGCTGCCAGGAAAGCTTCTGCTATCGGGGCCTTGAGGTGAGGGGACAGGGGGGCCCTGACCTCCGGTGCCCTGGGTGACGTCAAGACCGGTGGGCAGACAGCCTCCAGGAGGGCAGCAGCTTCTGCTGGGTGGCACGGGGCACTGCTTAGACTCTCGCCGGAAGGGGCATGAAAGGGAGAAAAGTTGGCCACAAAATGACCTGTGACCTTAAGGATAGCCCAAGTGCCGTCAGCGTGAGGGGTAAACCAGGGGTCCCTTGACCTAAGCACCGAAGTGTCACGGGGGAGAACAATGCAGTGGGACCTGGAAGGGGGGTGGGGGGGGGCAGAGAGGAGGTTAAACAGGGAGAACACTAAACTGGTCTTTCTCGGGGGCAGTATTCCGAGTCTGGACTAACATTCACTCTCTCCTCAGTACTCAGTACATTGTTACTCCCTACTATCTCCGCCGGCCCCCTACGACAAGCAGTATGGGTCCAGCTCACTTTCTAAATGAACCCTACAACTCACGTCCGCCTTTGTGCATTCAAGCGGGGGCTCTCATTGCGTTCTGGAATGTAAAGTGCTCTGATGTCGACTTGATGTGATCAGCGCTATAAAAAAAATCGAATCCCCCGTGAGGCGTGGACTGATTTGGCGTTCTGCCTCCTTTAAAATCAGAGACATTAGCGCCAAGAGGCTCTATATGCGTGACAGTGCGCTTTACAGAACCCATACTAATACATACATATAATAAATAAATAAACAGGCGGCTGATGTGTAGTGCAGAGGGTCGGTACTTCCTTCCTGGTCCGCAGCCCTCACAGCCCCCCTCCCTTTCCTGAGCCTCCGTTACCCAGGACATCCTGTCCCCCAGGACTGTCAGTCTGTCAGCACCAGGCCCGCCCTGCCCCCACCCTCCCTGACAGGACATTCCAGCAGCTTCCAACTGGGAAACCTTGTTGGGAACGGGTTTTAGGAAGACCCTGAGGGAGGGGGGCTCCTGAAGGGAGAGGCTGGATCCATGGTGTTTGTGTCCCAGAATGCACCGGTTTACCCGCTGCATAACAATCCGGCCTGTTGTATGTCCCAGATAACGGCCGGAACGTGGCTGCCAGAGCAGGCTTCTGGGGGACAAGGGGTGAACAGACACAGGGCTTTAACTGCGCGGGGCATTGTGGGAGAGAGTTAGAGGGGGTACTGGGGGCATGCATGACGGGGGTTGGCGCTATATATATCAGGAGAGGGTGGCATAGCACGGATCAGCACTGCACTGGGGCATGCCGCATAAATGAAGCAGTCTGCCACACTGTAGTATGCGGGGGCATCTTACAAATGCGCAGGTACTGGCCGGTACTGAGTACCGGCACTTCTTTTATTTGTAAGGAAGAGTAGCTGCACTTTTCAGTGCTGCTGCAGTACATTTAACGGTCGAGTACTGACACTTCCCAGCCCTGCTGCAGTACATTTAATGGGAGAGTACCCGCACTTAACGGCACTGCTGCAATACATTTAATGGGAGAGTACCGGCACTTCCCAGCGCTGCTGCAGTACATTTAACAGGAGAGTACCCGCACTTCACGGCACTGCTGCAATACATTTAAGGGGAGAGGACTGGCGCTTCTCAGCACTGCTGCAATACATTTAAAGGAAGAGTACCGGCACTTCCCGGCACTGCTGCAGTACATTTAATAGGAGAGTACCTGCACTTCTCAGCACTGCTGCAGTACATTTAATGGGAGAGTACTGACACTTCTCAGCACTGCTGCAATACATTTAAAGGAAGAGTACCAGCACTTCCCGGCACTGCTGCAATACATTTAATGGGAGAGTACCGGCACTTCCCAGCACTGCTGCAATACATTTAATGGGAGAGTACCAGCACTTCTCAGCACTGCTGCAATACATTTAATGGGAGAGTACCTGCACTTCTCAGCACTGCTGCAATACATTTAATGGGAGAGTACCTGCACTTCCCAGCACTGCTGCAATACATATAATGGGAGAGTACCAGCACTTCTCAACACTGCTGCAGTACATTTAATGGGAGAGTACCTGCACTTCTCAACACTGCTGCAGTACATTTAATGGGAGAGTACTGACACTTCCCAGCGCTGCTGCAGTACATTTAATGGGAGAGTACTGACACTTCCCAGCGCTGCTGCAGTACATTTAACAAGAGAGTACCCGCACTTCACGGCACTGCTGCAATACATTTAAGGGGAGAGTACCGGCACTTCCCGGCACTGCTGCAGTACATTTAATAGGAGAGTACCTGCACTTCTCAGCACTGCTGCAGTACATTTAATGGGAGAGTACCAGCACTTCTCAGCACTGCTGCAATACATTTAAAGGAAGAGTACCGGCTCTTCCCGGCACTGCTGCAGTACATTTAATAAGAGAGTACCTGCACTTCTCAGCACTGCTGCAGTACATTTAATGGGAGAGTACCGGCACTTCTCAGCACTGCTGCAATACATTTAAAGGAAGAGTACCAGCACTTACCGGCACTGCTGCAATACATTTAATGGGGGAGTACCGGCACTTCTCAGCACTGCTGCAATACATTTAATGGGAGAGTACCAGCACTTCTCAGCACTGCTGCAATACATTTAATGGGAGAGTACTGGCACTTCTCAGCGCTGCTGCAATACATTTAATGAGAGTGTACCAGCACTTCTCAACACTGCTGCAATACATTTAATGGGAGAGTACCGGCACTTCTCAGCACTGATGCAATACATTTAATGGAAGAGTACCTGCACTTCTCAGCACTGCTGCAATACATATAATGGGAGAGTACCGGCACTTCTCAACACTGCTGCAGTACATTTAATGGGAGAGTACCGGCACTTCTCAGCACTGCTGCAATACATTTAAAGGAAGAGTACCAGCACTTACCGGCACTGCTGCAATACATTTAATGGGAGAGTACCGGCACTTCTCAGCACTGCTGCAATACATTTAAAGGGAGAGTACCGGCACTTCTCAGCACTGCTGCAATACATTTAAAGGAAGAGTACCAGCACTTACCGGCACTGCTGCAATACATTTAATGGGAGTGTACCGGCACTTCTCAGCACTGCTGCAATACATTTAATGGGAGAGTACCAGCACTTCTCAGCACTGCTGCAATACATTTAATGAGAGTGTACCGGCACTTCCCAGTGCTGCTGCAGTACATTTAATGGGAGAGTACTGGCACTTCTCAGCGCTGCTGCAATACATTTAATGAGAGTGTACCAGCACTTCTCAACACTGCTGCAATACATTTAATGGGAGAGTACCGGCACTTCTCAGCACTGATGCAATACATTTAATGGAAGAGTACCGGCACTTCTCAGCACTGCTGCAATACATATAATGGGAGAGTACCGGCACTTCTCAACACTGCTGCAGTACATTTAATGGGAGAGTACCAGCACTTCTCAGCACTGCTGCAATACATTTAATGAGAGTGTACCAGCACTTCTCAACACTGCTGCAGTACATTTAATGGGAGAGTACCAGCACTTCTCAGCACTGCTGCAATACATATAATGGGAGAGTACCGGCACTTCTCAACACTGCTGCAGTACATTTAATGGGAGAGTACCAGCACTTCTCAGCACTGCTGCAATACATTTAATGAGAGTGTACCAGCACTTCTCAACACTGCTGCACTACATTTAATGGGAGAGTACCGGCACTTCTCAGAACTGCTGCAATACATTTAATGAGAGTGTACCAGCACTTCTCAGCACTGCTGCAATACATTTAACGGGAGAGTACCGGCACTTCTCAGCACTGCTGCAATACATTTAATGGGAGAGTACGGGCACTTCTCAGCACTGATGGAATACATTTAATGGGAGAGTACCGGCACTTCTCAGCACTGATGCAATACATTTAATGGGAGAGTTCCCGCAGGGCTTTAAGTGGGATGTAAAAATTAGGGGGTCTCTCAAAGGGGCGTGGCCAATGTAATTAAGGGTGTGGCTTAAAAACACTTAAGTTAGAAATCTGTGCTTAGCATAGTGTGCCGTCCGACTTGTATTTTGCTGTTTCTGTCTTTGCATCCAGATATATGATACAACAAGTAACATTACACCTACAACAAGTCAGGACTATTGGCTTTGTCAATGGTTGTTAGGTGCATAAGATAAATAAGCAGCAACTACGGCTTGTATTTAATATTGAAAAAGCTTCCACTTAAAGCCCTGGTGACACCATGACGATGTTGCTGCTCCCGAGTGTCAAAAAGAGAAGGGAAATCCAGAGAGAAAAGAACTCTCTTTAAAGGATTTCCCTTCCCCTACAACACTCACCTGGCATGACGTCATGCCGTAACTTCTCCACTAGTGAGGAGTGAGCAGTGTGAGCACGCGCACATCGATGTGCCTGCTGTCACTGCAGTCCGGAAGAGAACGGGTCGCCACAGAGCCCGATAGAGACCCGTCTCGAGGCCACCTTTAAAAAACTGGCAGTGCTCAGCACCGGTGAGACCCGGCCCACTTAAAGCCCTGAGTACTGGCACTTCTCAGCACTGATGCAATACATTTAATGGGAGAGTACCGGCACTTCCTAGCACCACTGCAATACATTTAATGGGAGAGTACCGGCACTTCTCAGCACTGCTGCAATACATTTAAAGGGAGAGTACCGGCACTTCCCGGCACTGCTGCAGTACATTTAATGGGAGAGTACCAGCACTTCTCAGCACTGCTGCAATACATTTAATGGGTGATTACCGGCACTTCTCAGGCGCAAACCGACACTCTAAAGAGTGAGCACCTGCACTTCTATATTTCCATTCAAAGCACTGCTTGGGTGCAGACCGGCAACATCACCTGACTTAAGTCCCACTGTTATACCTTCCATGCCAGGGGTGTAGTCTCCCAAACTGAGCCACCCCCGACACCGCCGCCCTCCCCCACCCCCCTCACAGTATGATCACTGAAACCCTTGGACTCTTTAGGTCTAACTCTCAGCACAGCTGTCTGCAAGTTCTGTTGTTACCAATGCTTTTAAATATATACAGAAGGCCTTGGCTCCACCCACAGGGGTATGATCCAGGAAGTGCTTACACTGGAATGCTTGAGGGCCTATTTTATTTTACTGCTGAGAAGTACCCTCAGATCTCTGAATGTCTCGTTCATACTTTTATCTTCTATGTCCGCTCTATCCCCAAAGCCATATGAATGTGTCCTTGTGTCACGTGACTGGTGCTCATGCAAAGCGCTCCAATACCGTCGGGTCGAGCTCGCGCTGTAGAAATCTGCAAAAAACCCCCAAAAAAGCAATCTGTTTTTGATGCGTTTCCCAGCTGTGGCTTAGCCAATGGAGTGGGTTCAATGCCATATGCAGCGGCCGTGCATACTCCGCATTTCAACTGCATCTGTGAATGTCTGTGTTCACGTGCGTCTCCACGTTAAAGCCAGGCCCTTTGCCTCTGATGTGCGTGTGTGCGCGTGCCTGTGCTTTTAGTGCGCCTAACAGCAGCTTTTGCCATCTTGCTGCTAAGTGAGAAAACACATGTCCAGTTGGCTGCTGAGGTCAGAGGTCACCTGCTGCCACAATAAGGAATTCTGCCACCTACGTGGTGACGTTTCTCAGATCTGTGATAAGAAGCGTCACGGAGAGGGAGGGAAGAGTTAGCATCGCAGAACCGCACACCGGGCGAGGAGGCCGGGGGGAGAAGGGGGGATGTTTGGGGGTGTGGGGGGCAATTAGAATAACGCGAAACGAATTGATCATGGTTTGATGCACGGAGCAGAACAGTTACAGCGTGCATTATACGGAATAAAGTACACGCAGCAGACACTGCACAAACTGACCCACCAGCACTGGCAGCGCCTGCTTAAAGAACGCAGGATTCAAGGAGCTGAGAGAGAGTGAGGCCACCGACGGCCTCTCCAGACGCCTTTCTGTGAGTGGCACCGCACTGCAGGAGAACCACCCACACATTTCAGGGCCCGAGCAGAGTGCCATGACCTGGACCGAGGGATCTTACCCAGTGTTTGTGATTATAAGTGCCCATGGCCAGGAACAAGGATCTTAAACTTGTGCTTGGGTGTATAGACCGTATATAGCTTTCCAATGAGGTCATTACCCTTGTCATTGTGGTTCTAGAGTGCCATGACCTAGAACCAGGGTTATACCTAGTGTTTGTGATTATAAGTGCCCATGGTCAGCAAGCGGATCTTAAACTTCTGCTTGGGTTTATAGACCGTATATAGCTTTGCGATGACATCATTAGCCTTGTCATTGTGGTTCTAGAGTGCCGTGACCTAGAATGAGGGTATATACCCAGTGTTTGTGATTATAAGTGCCCATGGTCAGCAAGCGGATCTTAAACTTCTGCTTGGGTTTATAGACCGTATATAGCTTTGCGATGACATCATTACCCTTGTCATTGTGGTTCTAGAGTGCCGTGACCTAGAATGAGGGTATATACCCAGTGTTTGTGATTATAAGTGCCCATGGTCAGCAAGCGGATCTTAAACTTGTGCTTATAGACTGTATATAGCTTTGCGATGACATCATTACCCTTGTCTTTGTGGTTCTACAGTGCCATGACCTAGAACAAGGGTTTATACCCAGTGTTTTTATTAGAAGTGCTCATGGCCTGGAACAAGGCTGGATCTTAAACTTCTGCTTGGGTTTATAGACCGTATATAGCTTTGCAATGAGGTCATTACCCTTGTCTTTCTGGTTCTAGAGTGCCATGACGTAGACCAAGGGTTTATGCCAAGTGTTTGTGATTATAAGTGCCCATGGCCAGGAACAAGGATCTTAAACTTCTGCTTGGTTTTATAGACCGTATATAGCTTTGCGATTACATCATTAATGTTGTCTTTGTGGTTCAAGAGTGCCATGACCTAGAACGAGGGTTTATGCCCAGTGTTTGTGATTATAAGTGCCCATGGCCTGGAACAAGGATGGATCTTAAACTTGTGCTTGGGTTTATAGACTGTATATAGCTTTGCGATGACATCATTACCCTTGTCTTTGTGGTTCTAGAGTGCCATGACCTAGAACAAGGGTTTATACCCAGTGTTTGTGATTATAAGTACACATGGCCAGGAACAAGGTTCTTAAACTTCTGCTTGGGCTTATAGACCGTATATAGCTTTGCGATTACATCATTACCCTTGTCTTTGTGGTTCTAGAGTGCCTTGACCTAGAACGAGGGATTATACCCAGTGTTTGTGATTATAAGTGCCAATGGCCTGGAACAAGGATTAAACTTAAACTTGTGCTTGGGTTTATAGACCGTATATAGCTTTGCGATGACATCATTAACATTGTCTTTGTGGTTCTAGAGTGCCATGACCTAGAAGGACGGTTTATACCCAGTGTTTTTGATTATAAGTGCCCATGGCCTGGAACAAGAATGGATCTTAAAGTTCTGCTTGGGTTTATAGACCGTATATAGCTTTGCAATGACATCATTACCCTTGTCTTTGTGGTTCTAGAGTGCCATGACCTAGAACAAGGGTTTATACCCATTGTTTGTGATTATAAGTGCGCATGGCCAGGAACAAGGTTCTTAAACTTCTGCTTGGGCTTATAGACCGTATATAGCTTTGCAATTACATCATTACCCTTGTCTTTGTGGTTCTAGAGTGCCATGACCTAGAACAAGGGTTTATACCCAGTGTTTGTGATTATAAGTGCACATGGCCAGGAACAAGGTTCTTAAACTTCTGCTTGGGCTTATAGACCGTATATAGCTTTGTGATGACATCATTACCCTTGTCTTCGTGGTTCCAGAGTGCCATGACCTAGAACAAGGGTTTATACCCAGTGTTTGTGATTATAAGTGCCCAAGGCCTGGAACAAGGATTGATCTTAAACTTGTGCTTGGGTTTATAGACCGTATATAACTTTGCGATGACATCATTAATATTGTCTTTGTGGTTCTAGAGTGCCATGACCTAGAACAACGGTTTATACACAGCGTTTTTGATTATAAGTGCCCATGGCCTGGAACAAGAATGGATCTTAAACTTCTGCTTGGGTGTATAGACCGTATATAGCTTTGCGATGACATCATTACCCTTGTCTTTGTGGTTCTAGAGTGCCATGACCTAGAACGAGGGTTTATACCCAGTGTTTTTGATTATAAGTACCCATGGCCTGGAACAAGGATGGATCTTAAACTTCTGCTTGGGTTTATAGACAGTATATAGCTTTGCGATGACATCATTAACATTGTCATTGTGGTTCTAGCGTGCCATGACCTAGAACAACGGTTTATACCCAGTGTTTTTAATTATAAGTGCCCATGTCCTGGAACAAGAATGGATCTTAAACTTCTGCTTGGGTATATAGACCGTATACAGCTTTGCGATGACATCATTACCCTTGTCTTTGGGGTTCTAGAGTGCCGTGACCTAGAACAAGGGTTTATACCCAGTGTTTGTGATTATAAGTGTACTTGGCCAGGAACAAGGTTCTTAAACTTCTGCTTGGGTTTATAGACCGTATATAGCTTTGCAATGAGGTCATTAACCTTGTCTTTGTGGTTCTAGAGTGCCATGACCTAGAACAACGGTTTATACCCAGTGTTTTTGATTATAGTTGCCCATGGCCTGGAACAAGGATGGATCTTAAACTTCTGCTTGGGTTTATAGACGGTATATAGCTTTGCGATGACATCATTAACGTTGTCATTGTGGTTCTAGAGTGCCATGACCTAGAACGACGGTTTATACCCAGTGTTTGTGATTATAAGTGCCCATGGCCAGGAACAAGGATCTTAAACATGTGCTTGGGTTTATAGACCGTATATATCTTGGCAATGACATCATTACCCTTGTCTTTGTGGTTCTAGAGTGCCATGACATAGAACGAGGGTTTATGCCCAGTGTTTGTGATTATAAGTGCCCTTAGCCTGGAACAAGGATGGATCTTAAACTTGTGCTTGGGTTTATAGACAGTATATAGCTTTCCAATGAGGTCATTAACCTTGTCTTTGTGGTTCTAGAGTGCCATGACCTAGATCCAGGGTTTATACCCAGTGTTTGTGATTATAAGTGCCCATGGCCTGGAACAAGGATGGATCTTAAACTTGTGCTTGGGTTTATAGACTGTATATAGCTTTGCGATGACATCATTAACGTTGTCATTGTGGTTCTAGAGTGCCATGACCTAGAACGACGGTTTATACCCAGTGTTTTTGATTATAAGTGCTCATGGCCTGGAACAAGGATGGATCTTAAACTTCTGCTTGGCTTGGGTTTATAGACCGTATATAGCTTTGCAATGAGGTCATTAACCTTCTTTGTGGTTCTATTGTGCCATGACCTAGAACAACGGTTTATACCCAGTGTTTTTGATTATAAGTGGCCATGGCCTGGAACAAGGATGGATCTTAAACTTGTGCTTGGGTTTAAAGACCGTATATAGCTTTGCGATTTTATAATTAACCTTGTCTTTGTGGTTCAAGAGTGCCATGACCTAGAACGACGGTTTATACCCGGTGTCTGTGATTAAAAGTGCCCATGGCCAGGAACAAGCAGCTTAAGCTTCTGCTTGGGTTTATAGACCGTATATAGCTTTGCAATGACGTCATTAACCTTCTCTTTGTGGTTCTAGAGTGCCATGACCTAGAACGAGGGTATATACCCAGTGTTTGTGATTATAAGTGCCCATGGTGAGCAATAAGGATCTTAAACTTCTGATTGGGCTTATAGACCGTATATAGCTTTGCAATGACGTCATTAACCTTCTCTTTGTGGTTCTACAGTGCCGTGACCTAGAACGAGGGTATATACCCAGTGTCTGTGATTATAAGTGCCCATGGTCAGCAACAAGGATCTTAAACTTCTGCTTGGTTTTATAGACCGTATATAGCTTTGCGATGACATCATTAACCTTGTCTTTGTGGTTCCAGAGTGCCATGACCTAGAAAGACGGTTAATACCCAGTGTTTTTGATTATAAGTGCCCATGGCCTGGAACAAGGATGGATCTTAAGCTTCTGCTTGGGTTTATAGACCTTATATAGCTTTGGAATGACGTCATTAACCTTCTCTTTGTGGTTCTAGAGTGCCATGACCTAGAACGAGGGTATGTACCCAGTGTTTGTGATTATAAGTGCCCATGGTCAGCAATAAGGATCTTAAACTTCTGCTTGGGCTTATAGACCGTATATAGCTTTGCAATGACGTCATTAACCTTCTCTTTGTGGTTCTAGAGTGCCGTGACCTAGAATGAGGGTATATACCCAGTGTTTGTGATTATAAGTGCCCATGGCCAGGAACAAGAATGGATCTTAAACTTGTGCTTGGGTTTATAGACCGTATATAGCTTTGCAATGACATAATTAACGTTGTCTTTGTGGTTCTAGAGTGTCAAGACCTAGAAGGACGGTTTATACCTAGTGTTTTTGATTATAAGTGCCCATGGCCTGGAACAAGGATTGATCTTACACTTGTGCTTGGGTTTATAGACCGTATATAGCTTTGCAATGAGGTCATTAACCTTCTCTTTGTGGTTCTAGAGTGCCATGACCTAGAATAAGGGTTTATACCCAGTGTTTGTGATTATAAGTGCCCATAGCCAGGAATAAGGATCTTAAACTTGTGCTTGGGTTTATAGACCGTATATAGCTTTGCGATGACATCATTAACGTTGTCTTTGTGATTCTAGAGTGCCATGACCTAGTACAACGGTTTATACCCAGTGTTTTTGATTATAAGTGCCCATGGCCTGGAACAGGGATGGATCCTAAACTTGTGCTTGGGTTTACAGACCGTATATAGCTTTGCAATGAGGTCATTAACCTTGTCTGTGGTTCTAGAGCGCCTTGACCTAAAACGACGGTTTATACCCAGTGTTTTTGATTATAAGTGTGCAAGGCCTGGAACAAGGATGGATCTTAAACTTGTGCTTGGGTTTATAAACCGTATATAGCTTTACAAAGAGGTAATTAACCTTCTCTTTGTGGTTCTAGAGTGGCATGACGTAGAACAAGGGTTTATATCCAGTCTTTGTGATTATAAGTGCACATGACCAGGAACAAGGTTCTTAAACTTCTGCTTGGGCTTATAGACTGTATATAGCTTTGCGATTACATCATTACCCTTGTCTTTGTGGTTCTAGAGTGCCATTACCTAGAACGATGGTTTATACCCAGTGTTTTTATTATAAGTGCCCATGGCCTGGAACAAGGATGGATCTTAAACTTGTGTTTGGGTTCATAGACCATGTATAGCTTTGTGATGAGGTCATTAACCTTCTCTTTGTGGTTCTAGAGTGCCATGACCTAGAACAAGGGTTTATGCCCAGTGTTTGTGATTATAAGTGCCCATGGCCAGGAACAAGGATCTTGAACTTCTGCTTGGGTTTATAGACTGTATATGGCTTTGCAATGAGGTCATTAACCTTATCATTGTGATTCTAGAGTGCCATGACCTAGAACAAGGGTTTATACCCAGTGTTTGTGATTATAAGTGCCCATGGCCTGGAACAAGGATCTTAAACTTTTGGTTGGGTTTATAGACTGTATATAGATTTGCAATGACGTCATTAACCTTGTCATTGTGGTTCTAGAGTGCCATGACCTAGAACAACGGTTTATACCCAGTGTTTGTGATTATAAGTGCCCATCGCCTGGAACAAGGATCTTAAACTTCTGCTTGGGTGTATAGACCGTATATAGCTTTGCAATGTGGTCATTAACCTTGTCTTTGTGGTTCTAGAGTGGCATGACCTAGAACCAGGGTTATACCCAGTGTTTGTGATTATAAGTGCCCATTGCCAGGAATAAGGATCTTAAACTTCTGCTTGGGTGTATAGACCATATACAGCTTTGCGATGACATCATTACCCTTGTCTTTGGGGTTCTAGAGTGCCGTGACCTAGAACAAGGGTTTATACCCAGTGTTTGTGATTATAAGTGTACTTGGCCAGGAACAAGGTTCTTAAACTTCTGCTTGGGTTTATAGACCGTATAGAGCTTTGCAATGAGGTCATTAACCTTGTCTTTGTGGTTCTAGAGTGCCATGACCTAGAACGACGGTTTATACCCAGTGTTTTTGATTATAAGTGCTCATGGCCTGGAACAAGGATGGATCTTAAACTTCTGCTTGGCTTGGGTTTATAAACCGTATATAGCTTTGCAATGAGGTCATTAACCTTCTTTGTGGTTCTATTGTGACATGACCTAGAACAACGGTTTATACCCAGTGTTTTTGATTATAAGTGGCCATGGCCTGGAACAAGGATGGATCTTAAACTTGTGCTTGGGTTTAAAGACCGTATATAGCATTGCGATTTTATCATTAACCTTGTCTTTGTGGTTCAAGAGTGCCATGACCTAGAACGACGGTTTATACCCAGTGTCTGTGATTAAAAGTGCCCATGGCCAGGAACAAGCAGCTTAAGCTTCTGCTTGGGTTTATAGACCGTATATAGCTTTGCAATGACGTCATTAACCTTCTCTTTGTGGTTCTAGAGTGCCATGACCTAGAACGAGGGTATATACCCAGTGTTTGTGATTATAAGTGCCCATGGTCAGCAATAAGGATCTTAAACTTCTGCTTGGGCTTATAGACCGTATATAGCTTTGCAATGACGTCATTAACCTTCTCTTTGTGGTTCTAGAGTGCCGTGACCTAGAATGAGGGTATATACCCAGTGTTTGTGATTATAAGTGCCCATGGTCAGCAACAAGGATCTTAAACTTCTGCTTGGTTTTATAGACCGTATATAGCTTTGCGATGACATCATTAACCTTGTCTTTGTGGTTCCAGAGTGCCATGACCTAGAACAACGGTTTATACCCAGTGTTTTTGATTATAAGTGCCCATGGCCAGGAACAAGAATGGATCTTAAACTTGTGCTTGGGTTTATAGACCGTATATAGCTTTGCAATGACATAATTAACGTTGTCTTTGTGGTTCTAGAGTGCCATGACCTAGAACGACGGTTTATACCCAGTGTTTTTGATTATAAGTGCTCATGGCCTGGAACAAGGATGGATCTTAAACTTCTGCTTGGCTTGGGTTTATAGACCGTATATAGCTTTGCAATGAGGTCATTAACCTTCTTTGTGGTTCTATTGTGCCATGACCTAGAACAACGGTTTATACCCAGTGTTTTTGATTATAAGTGGCCATGGCCTGGAACAAGGATGGATCTTAAACTTGTGCTTGGGTTTAAAGACCGTATATAGCTTTGCGATTTTATCATTAACCTTGTCTTTGTGGTTCAAGAGTGCCATGACCTAGAACGACGGTTTATACCCAGTGTCTGTGATTAAAAGTGCCCATGGCCAGGAACAAGCAGCTTAAGCTTCTGCTTGGGTTTATAGACCGTATATAGCTTTGCAATGACGTCAATAACCTTCTCTTTGTGGTTCTAGAGTGCCGTGACCTAGAACGAGGGTATATACCCAGTGTTTGTGATTATAAGTGCCCATGGTCAGCAACAAGGATCTTAAACTTCTGGTTGGTTTTATAGACCGTATATAGCTTTGCGATGACATCATTAACCTTGTCTTTGTGGTTCCAGAGTACCATGACCTAGAAAGACGGTTAATACCCAGTGTTTTTGATTATAAGTGCCCATGGCCTGGAACAAGGATGGATCTTAAACTTGTGCTTGGGTTTAAAGACCGTATATAGCTTTGCGATGACATCATTAACCTTGTCTTTGTGGTTCTAGAGTGCCATGACCTAGAACGACAGTTTATACCCAGTGTTTGTGATTATAAGTGCCCATGGCCAGGAACAAGCATCTTAAGCTTCTGCTTGGGTTTATAGACCGTATATAGCTTTGCAATGACGTCATTAACCTTCTCTTTGTGGTTCTAGAGTGCCATGACCTAGAACGAGGGTATATACCCAGTGTTTGTGATTATAAGTGCCCATGGTCAGCAATAAGGATCTTAAACTTCTGCTTGGGCTTATAGACCGTATATAGCTTTGCAATGACGTCATTAACCTTCTCTTTGTGGTTCTAGAGTGCCGTGACCTAGAATGAGGGTATATACCCAGTGTTTGTGATTATAAGTGCCCATGGTCAGCAACAAGGATCTTAAACTTCTGCTTGGTTTCATAGACCGTATATAGCTTTGCGATGACATCATTAACCTTGTCTTTGTGGTTCCAGAGTGCCATGACCTAGAACAATGGTTTATACCCAGTGTTTTTGATTATAAGTGCCCATGGCTAGGAACAAGAATGGATCTTAAACTTGTGCTTGGGTTTATAGACCGTATAAAGCTTTGCAATGACATAATTAACGTTGTCTTTGTGGTTCTAGAGTGTCATGACCTAGAAGGACGGTTTATACCTAGTGTTTTTGATTATAAGTGCCCATGGCCTGGAAGAAGGATTGATCTTAAACTTGTGCTTGGGTTTATAGACCGTATATATAGCTTTGCAATGAGGTCATTAACCTTCTCTTTGTGGTTCTAGAGTGCCATGACCTAGAACAAGGGTTTATACCCAGTGTTTGTGATTATAAGTGCCCATAGCCAGGAATAAGGATCTTAAACTTGTGCTTGGGTTTATAGACCGTATATAGCTTTGCGATGACATCATTAACGTTGTCTTTGTGGTTCTAGAGTGCCATGACCTAGAACGATGGTTTATACCCAGTGTTTTTGATTATAAGTGCCCATGGCCTGGAACAGGGATGGATCCTAAACTTGTGCTTGGGTTTACAGACCGTATATAGCTTTGCAATGAGGTCATTAACCTTGTCTGTGGTTCTAGAGCGCCTTGACCTAGAACAACGGTTTATACCCAGTGTTTTTGATTATAAGTGCCCATGGCCTGGAACAAGGATGGATCTTAAACTTGTGCTTGGGTTTATAAACCGTATATAGCTTTACAAAGAGGTAATTAACCTTCTCTTTGTGGTTCTAGAGTGGCATGACGTAGAACAAGGGTTTATATCCAGTCTTTGTGATTATAAGTGCACATGACCAGGAACAAGGTTCTTAAACTTCTGCTTGGGCTTATAGACTGTATATAGCTTTGCAATTACATCATTACCCTTGTCTTTGTGGTTCTAGAGTGCCATTACCTAGAACGATGGTTTATACCCAGTGTTTTTTATTATAAGTGCCCATGGCCTGGAACAAGGATGGATCTTAAACTTGTGTTTGGGTTCATAGACCATGTATAGCTTTGTGATGAGGTCATTAACCTTCTCTTTGTGGTTCTAGAGTGCCATGACCTAGAACAAGGGTTTATGCCCAGTGTTTGTGATTATAAGTGTCCATGGCCTGGAACAAGGATGGATCTTGAACTTCTGCTTGGGTTTATAGACTATATATAGCTTTGCAATGAGGTCATTAACCTTGTCTTTGTAGTTCTAGAGTGCCATGACCTAGAACGAGTGTTTATATCCTGTGTTTGTGATTATAAGTGCCCATGGCCAGGAACAAGGATCTTGAACTTCTGCTTGGGTTTATAGACTGTATATGGCTTTGTGATGAGGTAATTACCTTGTCTTTGTGGTTCTAGAGTGTCCATGACCTAGAACGAGGGTTTACACCCAGTGTTTGTGATTATAAGTGTCCATGGCCTGGAACAAGGATGGATCTTAAACTTCTGCTTGGGTTTATAGACTATATATAGCTTTGCAATGAGGTCATTAACCTTGTCTTTGTAGTTCTAGAGTGCCATGACCTAGAACGAGTGTTTATATCCTGTGTTTGTGATTATAAGTGCCCATGGCCAGGAACAAGGATCTTGAACTTCTGCTTGGGTTTATAGACTGTATATGGCTTTGCAATGAGGTCATTAACCATATCATTGTGATTCTAGAGTGCCATGACCTAGAACAAGGGTTTATACCCAGTGTTTTTGATTATAAGTGTCCATGGCCCGAAACAAGGATGGATCTAAAACTTGTGCTTGGGTTTATAGACCATATATAGCTTTGCAATGAGGTCCTTAATCTTCTCTTTGTGGTTCTAGAGTGCCATGACCTAGAACAACGGTTTATACCCAGTGTTTGTGATTATAAGTGCCCATGGCCTGGAACAAGGATCTTAAACCTTTGGTTGGGTTTATAGACTGTATATAGATTTGCAATGACGTCATTAACCTTGTCATTGTGGTTCTAGAGTGCCATGACCTAGAACAACGGTTTATACCCAGTGTTTGTGATTATAAGTGCCCATGGCCTGGAACAAGGATCTTAAACTTCTGCTTGGGTGTATAGACCGTATATAGCTTTGCAATGTGGTCATTAACCTTGTCTTTGTGGTTCTAGAGTGGCATGACCTAGAACCAGGGTTATACCCAGTGTTTGTGATTATAAGTGCCCATAGCCAGGAATAAGGATCTTAAACTTCTGCTTGGGTTTATAAACCGTATATAGCTTTGCGATGAGGTCATTAACCTTGTCTTTGTGGTTCTAGAGTGCCATGACCTAGAACGAGGGTTTATGGCCAGTGTTTGTGATTATAAGTGCCCATAGCCAGGAATAAGGATCTTAAACTTGTGCTTGGGTTTATAGACGGTATATAGCTTTGCGATGACATCATTAACCTTGTCTTTGTGGTTCTAGAATGTCCAGTGCCGTTGATGATGTGGGTCTTACACTTTTATTTCTGGTTCTAGAGTATTCGTGATCAAAGATGAGAGGCTGAACGTTTAACATTTAGTTCTGGACTCCCCAAGGTAGAGGTGAGGTTATTAACTTCATGTTTGTGGTTCTAGGGAGCCATTGGGAAAGACTGAGGTCTCAAACCCTTTCTGATTCTAGAGCATCTTCCTTCCTAAGTGCTGCCACTAGCCTTGTCCTTGTCATTCTAGATAGTCCATGTCATTGGGTCACGTTATTAACTTGAGTTTATGCTCTGGGGCGCCTTTGACTGAGGGTGAGTGTGAGAAGTTGGCCTGGTATATGCTGTCCACTAATTAAAGTGGGCACCTTGCACCAGTCCAAAGATAACCTTTATGAAAGCTATCCTAGTGGTAGCTATGGAGAGCAGCCTTCAGGCTAAGTCTTGAAGGAATGTAAAGCAGCTTGTTTTACCAGAATACAACCTTATAGTAGTGGTTAAATGAAAGGGAAACCACACAGTAATTATAAAAATATGTATTTATTATATATAACACTCTCTAGTATCCTCTACCCGAGGATAGAACACAAATCAAATAATACAGTTGCAAAGAATCAAGCGTAAGTAGCACGATACACAGTGGGCTCCCGGGGGAGACCAAACCATATACTAAGTAAGTGGTATAAGAACCACGACTCGGGACTAGACCTAGTCTAGAAGGTGTAGAATCGCTGGGACCCCAAGGAACCACCCAAGGTGAGTGAACAGGGACCCCACGGAGGACGGGTGCAGTGTGGGAACACAACTGCGTGCTCCGTACAATTCAATGGGAAAGTCGCAGTTGGAAAATTAGAGATTAAGGACCCTTCCAAGCAGATTACGAAGACAACCCTTGGAACTTAAGGGTTTGGAGAGCCACCCCACCCGTGGATACCTTTGTACCAGAGTTACCTATCCCAGAGGAGCCGGGTGCATAGGTGCGAAGTGGCATCGGAAACCCTCGTGGTTTTCTATGGATGTCGACAAAGTAATACTGCTGCTGGAAGAAGGAAAAGTGTCCGGTGGAATCCAAACGTGGATCCTAGATGAGAAGAACCTGAAAGCAGAGGGGACAGAGTCTGGGTCACTTTAGAGTGACCAGGGGCTCAGTAGATGAATGCCCACCGATGTCTGGTGCTTCAGGTGTGTTGACGGTGATCTTGACTCTTCAGCTGCGAGGACCCAGAGACGTCTAGGACGACCAGGAGCTGGAGGCGAGCTGTCCCACGAAGGATGTTGAGTGCTGAGGGGTCGGTGTCCGGCTGGAGCACCAATCAAGCCTTGGCAACGGCAACAATGTAGATGGTCAAATTCGGTGTCGATCTGGCCCAGCAAGGACCAGGAGACTCACCACTGCAAGGGGAGTCAGGGCAGGCCTGGAGCAACCAGGGGAGCCCAAAGAAAGCAAAGTTGACCCTCAAGTGGACCCACAGGCCGAAGGCACAGGAGTCGCGAGGGGACCTCTCGCGGTTTTACAGGATACCAGCTAGCAGGGCACAGAGTGCGAGGATGCCGGAGTCCTTCTCAGAAAAGATGCGCTGGGGTCAGGGCTACAAATGGCCCAATGCACGGAATTGTTGCACGGCAACAAGCATGTGCTGCTGCAAATGGACGCGGTGCACAGGGGTATGGGTATACGATCCCCACGAGGGATATCCGCCTCAAACTCAGTGAGAGGGCAGCTCAACCTCGGAGACCTTCAGAAACCCATCTCCTGTGTTGCTGGAGCCTTCGGAGTCCGCAGGAGCTCAGGGTCAGCAAACCGGTCAGTTGCGTTACGGTGCCTGCATTTGCAGGGGAGTGACTCCTTCATACCAAGGGAGATTCTTCCGTTGTCTTTGAGTTCCACAGGGTCCTGCACGGACCCTGTATGGATCACAGACAGTGGCGAGACTGGGGACGGCAAGGGAGGACTAAGTCGAGCCCAAGGGAGGTCCAGCGAAGTCCAGCGTGTCCAGACGGTCGAAGTGTAGTGGTGTCTTCTTGCAGAATCTTGTCCACGTAAAATCTAATGTCCTGTAGCCAGGTAACCCATTTTATACCCACGGGAAAGGGTTGGACAGATTCTAGGGACCCTCCTAGGGGAGGGACAGGACAGGGGGGTGGCTACACCCATGTCCTTTGTCCAGTTTCACACCAGAGCAGGAGCTGAGTGCTCCCAGAACTGGTTTGAACTGGACCATGCACAGGGACACCAAGTGTGCCCCTCGTGCAGACTTTCTGGCACTGAGACAGTGCACCCACCCAGCCCCAATACACTAAATCCTGTCTGGGAGGTGGTAACACCTCCCTGTGACAGGATGCCTATTGTGCTGCCTTCCCCTGCTCGAGCTTGGCTCAGCAGCAGGAGGGCAGACTCGTGTCTGTGGCTGGCAGCATCCATTTTGTGCTGTAAGGCTCGAGAAAGTTGGTACCAGTAGACTTAGGTACCCCCAGAACCTCGGTTCTGAGGGGAGGAATCATACCTCCCACACTAGTTACTGGTGTGGAGGTATGATTCCAAGGTGTTTGACACCAAACACGACATACTTCGTTGCAGTCGTTTTCGAGATAGCATTTACCGCGAGGTTATAATGCACCTCTACCTATATGTCTGGTAGTATCACGTACAGCCCGGGAGAATGGTCTCTGAAGACTGCAGAGGGGCCCTGCTCATGCAGGAGCACCCTCTCACGTAAAACCCAGCACCCTGCCTTCAGGATTGTTAAGGCCTGCTATAGGGGTGTCTTATAAGGTTTTAAGTGTAGTGATATATATAGATATAGTGAACCTATATCTTAAGTAAGTGGTGCAATCACCCTCTTACACCGGCTGCAGTTGCAGACCTAGAGTTCCATTTTGCATGGCCTCTCATGGGTGGCATAATACATGCTTCAGCCCAGGGGAGGCCTTTGGGGTACCTATGCCCTGGGTACATGGGTACCATATACAAGGGACTTATAAGGGCACCCCAGTATCCAATCTGGAGTGTACCCATTACACAACCAATTTAGGGAGAAAGCAGATAGACTGGGATCCTGATTAGCAGGATCCCAGTCAGACTAGTCAAAAACCAACAAAACACCAGGAAAAAAATTGGGGTATCCATGTAGTCAGATCCTGCCTTCCTACAGTGAGGGTCTTAACATTTTGTTGTGGCTGTAAGAGGTTATGGTTTCAGTTGAGATCTCTATTAACCTTTGTCTGTGGATCTCTGTGGCCTGTGATGTAAGGCAAGCGTCTTAACCTGTTGTTTGTGATTCTAGAGTGACCATGGTCTAGAACATGGACCTTAAGTTTTTGTTTGTGACTTAGAGTGGTTATGTTACAGGCGAGTTAATCGATTATTTGTGGTTCTGCAGTGCCCATGGCTTTCAATAGGTGGCCTTAACCAATTGCTTGCAGTTCTAGAGTGAGGCCATTTACGTCGTTTGCGGTTGTAGGGAGCCCATAGCCTAGAGTAAAGGCCTAAATTCTTTGTTTGTGGTTCCAGAGAACCAGTCTTCCAAGTATTACTCATTAACCTTTTCTTTCTGGTTCTGGAGTGCCCAGGGCATAGAATGAGTTACTTGGACTTCTGAGTGTGGTATGGAGCCCCCTTGTATAAATTGTGGAAATTATCCAATTATTTGCGATTTTCGAGAGCCCGGGGCTTCAGCTGCGGATCATTAGACGCTGTGGTTCTACAGCTCCGGTGGAAGATGCTGTCTCATTATTGTGTGGCTCGGGCTCTAGAGTGTACGTGATCTAAGGTGAGGCCATGAACTTTTTCTGTGGCTGTAGAGCGTCCAAGGTCTAAGGAGAGGTCATGACCTTCTTGTATGTGGTTGTAGGGAACCCAAGGCGTTGAATGAGGGTCTAAAGCCTTTGTTTTCTATTCTAGAGTGCCCTTCTTCTAAAATGAGGCAATTAACCCTTTTTCTGAGGGTCTAGTGCTCCCATGTCTCAAGCTGTAGGCTTCAACCTTTGTTTGTGGTTCTATAGTGCTTATGGTTTAGTGAAAGGTGCCTGACCTATTGTTGGTGATATTGCATGGATGCTGCAGTTTCTGGCCGTGGTGCATTGAGCAAGGCAGCGGGAGGGAGCGTGTGGGCAGGTTCAGAGATATTGAGTTTGTGCCAGCCTAGCAATAACCGATGTTCTCCATCTGAGGGCATGTGAGGTTGCAGAAGCTGTCTGGGCCACTTGGCAGATGACGTGCACCGGAGTAAGAGTAGGACATTGATGCTTCACAACAAAGTGAGCCTCGGGGCACCTTTAAGGACAGAGGGGACCCCCGGGGCACCTTCAAGGACAGAGGAGACCCTCGGGGCACCTTTAAGGACAGAGGGGACCCCCGGGGCACCTTCAAGGACAGAGGAGACCCTCGGGGCACCTTCAAGGACAGAGGAGACCCCCGAGGCACCTTCATGGACAGAGGAGACCGTCGGGGCACCTTCAAGGACACAGGGGACCCCTAGGATCCCTTCAAGGACAGAAGGGACCCCTAGGTCCCCTACAAGGACAGAGGGGAACACTTGGGCACCTTAAAGAACAGACAGAACCCCTTTCAAGGACAGAGGACCCCCTGGGCACCTTCAAGGACAGAGAGGACCCCTGGGGCACCTACAATGACTGAGGGGACCCCAGGACCTCTTAGGGACAGAGGGGACCCTGGGGCCCCATCCAAGGACAGAGGGGACCCATGGTGCTCCTTCAAGGACAGAGAGGACCCCTGGGGCACCATCAGGGACTGAAAGGGACAGAGGGGACCCATGGTGCTCCTTCAAGGATAGAGAGGACCCCTGGGGCACCTACAATGACTGAGGGGACCCCAGGACCTCTTAGGGACAGAGGGGACCCTGGGGCCCCATCCAAGGACAGAGGGGACCCATGGTGCTCCTTCAAGGACAGAGAGGACCCCTTGGGCACCTTCCATTGAACAGAGGGGACCCCCTTGGGCACCTTAAAGGACAGACGGGACACCTAGGACTCCTTCAAGGACAGGGGGGACACTGGGGCACCTTCAGGGACCCATGGTGCTCCTTCAAGGACAGAGGGGACCCCTGGGGCACCTTCAGGAAGTGAAAGGGAAAGAGGGGACCCATGGTGCTCCTTCACGGGCAGAGAGGACCCCTGGGGCACCTTCAGGGACTGAAAGGGACAGAAGGGACCCATGGTGCTCCTTCTTGGACAGAGAGGACCCCTGGGGCACCTACAATGACTGAGGGGACCCCAGGACCTCTTAGGGACAGAGGGGACCCTGGGGCCCCATCCAAGGACAGAGGGGACCCATGGTGCTCCTTCAAGGACAGAGAGGACCCCTGGGGCACCTTCCATTGAACAGAGGGAACTCCCCTGGGCACCTTAAAGGACAGAGGGGACCCCTGAGGCACCTTAAGTGACCGACGGGACACCTAGGACTCCTTCAAGGACAGGGGGGACACTGGGGCACCTTCAGGGACAGAGAGGACCCCTGGGGCACCTTCAGGGACTGAAAGGGACAGAGGGGACCCATGGTGCTCCTTCAAGGACAGAGAGGACCCCTGGGGCACCTTCCATTGAACAGAGGGGACCCCAGGACCTCTTCAGGGACAGAGGGGACCCTGGGGCCCCATCCAAGGACAGAGGGGACCCATGGTGCTCCTTCACGGGCAGAGGGGATACCCTGGGCATCTTCAAGGACACAGGGGTTTAAGCACAGAGGGGCACAGGGACATACTGAAGGGCAGAGGTGGCCCCCGTGGCACCTTCAATGGCAGAGAGGACCCCAGAGCACTTCTGATTGCTCCCTCCTGGCAGTATAGAGTTTTGTAGGTACTGGAGGGCCTATTCACAAACTGTACTTTGGTGTATATTTAGTAGCACTACAGTACCACTACTCACACACTACAAAATACTATTCACTAATCTCCGTGCAGAGGTGTACATCTCAGCTGCTCATATAACTTCTAGATGGGGCTCTCCATACATGCATGCCTAGGCTTTTGTTGTACGTGTCGGAGGGACACGGGCTAGGGGCCGAAATATGGGTAACACTCACAACTAAATGTAAGGGGTTTAGGGAGGTGTAAGGAGGAGTTAAGGGGAGAGAGCGACAATCACCCACAAAGAGTAAGCACATTGCTGTTCACAAACTGCACTTTTGAAGTTGCTACAGCCAAAAAAGCCCCAGAACAGTTGCAAATATTCTCCAGCTCAGCAGGCCCGAGCACACACACTATATTACTTAATAAGTTTCAATAAAGTGATAGTTACGCTATTAGCACCTGCACTTGGCTCTCATTGATCACTTCATAGCACTGACACCAATAACGATAATAGTTATGTGCACTAAGGCCAGACAGTATATTAATTTCTGCCTTCTATCACAGCAATGAATGGTCTGTGCACAAAATAGTGATTGTGTTCTAATATAACTTCGTGATCCATTATAGAGGTGATTATTGATAATTTCGAGATTGTGGGCTCCACTTTATCAATTTATTCAATATAACTTTAAACGAATTTGAAATATTTCATTACGACATGGTTTTGTAACTTGTCTTTCCAGCCCTGAGGAAGTCGTGGGTTAATCCCGGACGGCGAAACACGTGTTGGCTGGACCAACGGAAGAAAGAAAATAAATAACACAAACTATTGTATATCATCTTGTGCATTGTATCACTTTATTGAAACTTATTAAGTAATATAGTGTGTGTGCTCGGGCCTGTAGAGATAATTGTGTGATCCCTCTGGGTCGCTAATGTTGAGGGGTGGATGACTCCTCTTCCCTTGAGCACCAACAGATAGCTACACTGAAATAAACTTTATACCGGAATTTGTGAGCGCCATAACCACACGGGGGTATTTCATCCTACAGAATTAGCAATTCTCCAGCTCAGACTTGGAGTAGATCCAGCATCACATATGGGCGACCACTGGTACTGCAAGACCCTCCCATTGAAGACAATGGAGGCAGCGACTTAAACTAAAAACCCATAGAAATAAATGTTACAATAAATAACTTTTAGAAAATATATATAGACATGTTTATAATGTTTTATTTACACACACACACATATATATGCATAATACATTTTAAAATACATTTGAGCTTTTAGGTTTTTTGATGGAAATTAATTCTATTCACAACTTTTAGTAATTTTTCATACACATTGCAGAAAAATAAATATACTGTAGGTGGAATATGTTTTAATAAACATTTAAATATAAATAATTATACCTTGATTAAATCTATAAAAAATCATTATTTTTAAACACTTTTTAGATAATACTGCTGTAATTTTTTTTACATGTTCTAGATTTAAAACATATATAAAATACATTTACATTTTTATTTACCATTAAATATTTGTATTAAATTATTGTAAAGTTTAATAAACTTTCTTTTTTAATTTTCCTTATGCTTTACCATAGGGCGATCCCCACGCTGATGGTGGAGACCTCTGTCTACATGTGAAGAGTTACTAGTAGTAACTTTTCCCTCACATATTTGGCTCCACCCCCTAGTTTCTGGGGGTGGAGACATGCAAGTCTACACTTTGAGGTAACTTTTGACCCAGAAATAGTGGCTAGCCAAAAGTAGTAAAGTTACTACAAAGTATAAGAGTAAGAAAGAGTAAAACAAGCATTGGCATAGCCGATAGGTCTCTAACTATTTTTAAACAGGGATGAAATATTGCAATTTAGAAATGTGGTTGGTGCCTTCAAGGTGCCACTGAATGCCAAAAACTATGAACTGCTTGATGCAGAAGGCCAGTCGGAAGCCCTCCGGCATGCGTGTCCTCTCTCGCTCAAGAAGAATGGGGCTTCACAGGTCAAGCCTCTGAGGCTACACAGGTAGAGTGCACGGCTTGGCCACTGTTCAGGTCCTATGTTGTGCTGTGGGAAATTCACATAATTTACCTTTGATGAGTTGTGCAAAATGTTGGAAAAAATACTCAAAATTATGCATAATTATGCTGCATACTAAACTGCCATTTTAGCCCAAAATGCATCTTTGCATCCATTTTTGGAAGCTAGGCGCACTTCGCACTAAACGGTAGAGATAAAACCCCAAGCATCGCAAACAGCAGGCGTTCATGTTGGTCAGATCGCTCCTGTGCCCTTGCGCTGAAGTTTTGCTGCCAGCAGCAGGTAATTACGCAATATGGGGAAATAGTGTATATTCAGGAATATTACATAACATGAAATTACCGGAATTATGCCATAAAACTTCTGCGTAACAGAAATGTCACCCAGAGATAGCCCTGTGGCCATTCCCTGCTGTGCACAGCCAACAGTTGTGTGCAGCAGGGATTGGTCATGCGGTGTATTTCTTCCGGAGGCAAGGCCCTGGTGCTAACCTCTGCTGCGCACAGCCAACAGTTGTGTGCAGCGGGGATTGGTCATGCGGTGTGTTTCTTCCAGAGGCAAGGCCCTGGTGCTGACCTCTGCTGCGCACGGCCAACAGTTGTGTGCAGCAGGGATTGGTCATGCGGTGTGTTTCTTCCAGAGGCAAGGCCCTGGTGCTGACCTCTGCTGCGCACGGCCAACAGTTGTGTGCAGCAGGGATTGGTCATGCTGTGTGTTTCTTCCAGAGGCAAGGCCCTGGTGTAGGAAGGTGGAATCTGACTGCATGGTTGCCCCCACTTTTTTCCTGGTGTTTTGCTGGTTTTCGACTTAGTTTGGCTGGGATCCTGCTATTCAGGACCCCAGCCTATCTGCTTTCCCCTTAAATTGATTGCATGTACTTTAGGTCCACTCCAGATTGGATTCTGGGGTACCCTTATATGTCCCTAGTATATGATATACTAAGTACCCAGGGCATAGGTACCCCAGAGGCCTCCCAGGGGCTGCAGCATGTATTATGCCACCCCTGAGAGGCCATCCAAAATGACACAACAGGTCTGCTACAGCAGCCTGTGTAAGGCGGTGTATGCACCCCTTACTGAGATATAGGTTCCCTATATCTCTCCATATCACTGCACATGTAAACCTATCAGTCACCCCTATGGCAGGCCTTAACAATCCTGAAGGCAGGGTGCTGGGTTTCATGTGAGAGGGTGCCCCTGCATGAGCAGAGCCCCTCTGCAGCCTTCGGAACCACTATTCCGGGGTTGTCTGTGATGCAGCCAACCATATACTCTTAAGTGCATTATAACCTTGCGGTAAATGCTTACTTTAAAACGGCTGCATGGAAACATGTCGTGTTTGGTGTCAAACACCTTGGAATCATACCTTCACCCCAGTAACTGGGGTGGGAGGTATGATTCCACCCTACTAGAGGGAGAAACATGGCACCACCGGTACACCCGGTACCAGCTTAACAGAACCCTGGCATCACAAAATGGATGCTGCAGCCACAGACATGAGTCTGCCCTCCTGCTGCTGGACGAAACTCCGGCAGGGGAGGCCTGGACAATAGGTTTCCTGTCACAGGGAGGTGTGACCACCTCCCAGACAGGCTCTAGTGTATTGGGGCTGGGTGGGTGCACTCCAAGAGTGCTTTGAAGTCTGCACTGGGGGCACATTTGGTGTCCCTGTGCATAGTCCAGCTCAAACCGGTTGCAGGGGCTACTAACCCCTGCTCTGGCGCGAAACTGGACAAAGGAAATGGATGTAGCCACCCCTCTTTCCTGACCCTCCCATAGGTGGGTCCCCAGAGTTTGTCCCACCCCTTCCTTGGGTATAAAGTAGGAACCCCTGACTACAGGACTTTAGATTTACCTGGACGAAACTCTGATACAGAATCCCAGAACTTCAACTATCTACACGACGTTGGATGACCGAAGGAGTAGAGGAGTTACTCCCCTGCTTGGCAGGCACCAAAGACGCATCTGTCCGGTTTGCATCTCCGAAGCTCCAGAGGACTCCGAAGAATTTTGCAACACAGGAGGTGGGTTCCCGTGGTCTCTGAGGTTGATCTGTGTGCTCAGCAAGTCTGAGGCCTGTATCCCTCGTGGAGACCGTGCAACCCGAACCCCTGGACACCGCGACCATTTGCAGAAGCATCAGCTTTGAGGCGACCTCTGAGGCTGAGCTTTGGGTTACTTGTAGCCCTGACCCCGAGCAGCAATTCCACCGAAGATTGCCGGCCTACCCTCCACGAGTGTTCCGTGAGCTGGCCCTCTGTGTTTTCTCGAGGTCCCTTCGCGATCCCTGGTCCGTCGACTGGTGGGTCCCTGTGAAGGCAACTCTAAGATTAATTGGGCTACCCTGGTTGCTCCAGACGTGCCCTGACTCTCCATCGCTTGGGGAGTCCCCGGGACCTTGCTGGTCCGCACCAAAGCATCTTTACTCTTCCTGCGTGGGTTGCTGTTGCCAAGGCTTGTTGGGTTCAATCAGAGCACCGACACCCCAGCACTCGACATCCTTCATGGGACAGCTCGAATCCGGCTCCTGGTCGTCCTTGACGTCTCCTGGACCCCGTGGCTGCAGAGTCAAGCTTCACCTCTTCGCACCTGAAGCACCCGACATCGGTGGGCAGTTGATTGCTCCGCTCCTGGTCACGTGAAGTGACCCAGACTTTGTCCCCTCTGCTTTCAGGTTCTTCACATCTTCGATCCAGACTTGGATCATCCCGGACACTTTTCTTCTTCACAGCAGCAGCACTTTGCAGCAGATTGCCATTGAAATCAACGACGATTCCCGACACCATTTGACACCTATGCACCCGGCTTCTCTGGGTGAGGTAACTCGAGTACTCCGGTGCTCCCGTGGGTGTTGGCCCTAGAACCTCTTAAGTCTAAAGGGGTTTGCTCAAGTTCTCTCCTAAGTGTCCTTTATCTTTAAAATTCCAACCGCGACTTTCCTCATAGAATCCTACGGCGCTCGCGGCTGTGTTCTCACACTGCACACGTCCCCCGTGGGTCTCCCGTGTCACTACCTTGGGTGGTTCCTTGGGGTCCCAGCGATTCTACGTGCTCTAGGCACTGTGTCTAGTCAAGTCGTGGTTCTTATACCACTTTCTTAATATATGGTTTGGTCCCCCCTGGGGCCCATTGTATATTGTGCTATTTACTGTCGTTTTAATACTGTGATATTGTGTATCTTGGACTCTAATCTCATAAAGAGATTAGTAGTGAGTGTTTAGAAATAAATACATATATTTTATATATACCTGGTGTGGTTCTCCTTTCATTTGGTCATTCAAGAGGTTATAATCTGGTAAACCAAGCTGCTTTACACTCCTTCAAGACTTAGCCTGAAGGCTGCTCTCCATAGCTACCACTAGGATAGCTTTCAATAAAGGTTGTCTTTAAACCTATCATCAATAAGGGTCGTTTGGACTGGTGCAAGGTGCCCACTATAACTAGTGGACAGCATATGCCAGGCCAACTTCTCACACCTGGTGCTAACCTCTGCTGCGCCCGGCCTTTGGGTTGATACTCTGACGCTTATGTGGGTTTATGCTTTGAGGTTGGGTTGGGAGGGCGCCTAGACCGCAAATCATCTGGTGCCTAAAAACTGTAAATAGGTCAAATGTCGTGTAATTGCGTAATGCAAATGTCTAAAGCCCCATTTGATGCACGAAATGTTACATTGTCTCCCAAGCCTCTGTTGATGTGCAGCGTTGCCAGCTAGGTTTGTGTAGTTTACAGGGGATTGCTTGAGATGAGGCTTGGCTGCTTTGATGCTTTAAGCCTTATTTCGGTTTCTCTATGAAAGTTGGGTTGGTTAATGCCAGGAGCCTCGAGAGTGGGCGGGAGGGTAGGCATGGGTGAGATTGTTGCCCTGAAGCTTGGTTGGATTCTTGTTTTGAGCCCCAGTTGGGTGATGCTCAGACATTCGCTTGGATTGATGCTTTGAACTGGGTTGAATTGTTGTGCTGAAGCTCGGTTGGATTGAAGCTCAAAAGCTCAGATGGGTTGATGCTTGTTTGGGTCAAGGCTATGAAGCTTGGTTTGGTTGATGCTCTGAAGCTCGGTTGGGTTGACACTCTGAAGCTTGGTTGGGGTGATGCTTGTTTGGGTCACTGCTAGAAAGCTTGGTTTAATTAATGCTCGGTTGTGTTGATGCTCAGAGGTTTGGTTCAAGTAATGATCTCTTTGGTTGATGCTCTGAAACTCGGTTGGGTTAATGCAATGAAGCTCTGTTGGGCTGATGCTTGTTTGGGTCAATGCTAAGAAGCTCGGTCGAATTGATGCTCAGTTGTGTTGACTCTCAGAGATTTGGTTGGACTAATGATCCCTTTGGATGATTCTCAAACCCCAGACCCTCGGCTGGACTGTTGCGCTGAAGGCAGCTCGGTTGAGTTGATGCTTTGTTAGGTCAATGCTCTGAAGCTCAGTGATGTCTTTAGTTGAAGCTCATAGGTTTGGTTGCACTGATGCTCGGTTGTGTTGACGCTCAGAGGTTTGGTTGCACTGATGCTTGGTTGTGTTGATGCTCAGAGGTTTGGTTGCACTGATGCTCAGTTGTGTTGACGCTCAGAGGTTTGGTTGCACTGATGCTCGGTTGTGTTGACGCTCAGAGGTTTGGTTGCACTGATGCTCGGTTGTGTTGATGCTCAGAGGTTTGGTTGCAATGATGCTCGGTTGTGTTGATGCTCAGAGGTTTGGTTGCAATGATGCTCGGTTGTGTTGATGCTCAGAGGTTTGGTTGTAATGATGCTCGGTTGTATTGACGCTCAGAGGTTTGGTTGCAATGATGCTCGGTTGTGTTGATGCTCAGAGGTTTGGTTGCAATGATGCTCAGTTGTGTTGACGCTCAGAGGTTTGGTTGCACTGATGCACGATTGTGTTGACGCTCAAAGGTTTGGTTGCACTGATGCTCGGTTGTGTTGACGCTCAAAGGTTTGGTTGCACTGATGCTCGGTTGTGTTGACGCTCAGAGGTTTGGTTGCAATGATGCTCGGTTGTGTTGATGCTCAGAGGTTTGGTTGTAATGATGCTCGGTTGTATTGACGCTCAGAGGTTTGGTTGCAATGATGCTCGGTTGTGTTGATGCTCAGAGGTTTGGTTGCAATGATGCTCAGTTGTGTTGACGCTCAGAGGTTTGGTTGCACTGATGCTCGGTTGTGTTGACGCTTAGAGGTTTGGTTGCACTGATGCACGATTGTGTTGACGCTCAAAGGTTTGGTTGCACTGATGCTCGGTTGTGTTGACGCTCAAAGGTTTGGTTGCACTGATGCTCGGTTGTGTTGACGCTCAGAGGTTTGGTTGCAATGATGCTCGGTTGTGTTGACGCTCAGAGGTTTGGTTGCAATGATGCTCGGTTGTGTTGACGCTCAGAGGTTTGGTTGCACTTATGCTCGGTTGTGTTGACGCTCAGAGGTTTGGTTGCACTGATGCTCGATTGTGTTGACGCTCAAAGGTTTGGTTGCACTGATGCTCGGTTGTGTTGACGCTCAGAGGTTTGGTTGCACTGATGCTCAGTTGTGTTGACGCTCAGAGATTTGGTTGCACTGATGCTCGGTTGTGTTGACACAGAGGTTTGGTTGCAATGATGCTCGGTTGCGTTGACGCTCAGAGGTTTGGTTGCACTGATGCTCGGTTGTGTTGATGCTCAGAGGTTTGGTTGCACTGATGCTCGGTTGTGTTGATGCTCAGAGGTTTGGTTGCAATGATGCTCGGTTGTGTTGATGCTCAGAGGTTTGGTTGTAATGATGCTCGGTTGTGTTGACGCTCAGAGGTTTGGTTGCAATGATGCTCGGTTGTGTTGATGCTCAGAGGTTTGGTTGCAATGATGCTCAGTTGTGTTGACGCTCAGAGGTTTGGCTGCACTGATGCTCGGTTGTGTTGACGCTTAGAGGTTTGGTTGCACTGATGCTCGATTGTGTTGACGCTCAAAGGTTTGGTTGCACTGATGCTCGGTTGTGTTGACGCTCAAAGGTTTGGTTGCACTGATGCTCGGTTGTGTTGACGCTCAGAGGTTTGGTTGCAATGATGCTCGGTTGTGTTGACGCTCAGAGGTTTGGTTGCAATGATGCTCGGTTGTGTTGACGATCAGAGGTTTGGTTGCACTTATGCTCGGTTGTGTTGACGCTCAAAGGTTTGGTTGCACTGATGCTCGATTGTGTTGACGCTCAAAGGTTTGGTTGCACTGATGTTCGGTTGTGTTGACGCTCAGAGGTTTGGTTGCACTGATGCTCGGTTGTGTTGACGCTCAGAGATTTGGTTGCACTGATGCTCGGTTGTGTTGAAGTTCAGAGGTTTGGTTGCAATGATGCTCGGTTGTGTTGATGCTCAGAGGTTTGGTTGCACTGATGCTCGGTTGTGTTGACACAGAGGTTTGGTTGCAATGATGCTCGGTTGCGTTGACGCTCAGAGGTTTGGTTGCACTGATGCTCGGTTGCGTTGACGCTCAGAGGTTTGGTTGCACTGATGCTCGGTTGCGTTGACGCTCAGAGGTTTGGTTGCAATGATGCTCAGTTGTGTTGACGCTCAGAAGTTTGGTTGCACCCTATGATCTCTTTGGTTGACGCTCAGAGGTTTGGTTGCACCGATGATGTCTTTAGTTGATGCCCAGAGACCTAGGTGGTGGGGTTAAACCCCAATCTCTCGGTTGGTTTCACCCACGGAGCCTCCGGTGGGTCTCTGCTCCTCGCAGAAGCCGGCCTGGAGCTCAGAGGCCCCTCTGTTTTGTCAGTGAAGAGGCGGCTGAGGAGCAGACCGGTGCATGTCTTTTTTTAGCAAGCCTAGTCAGAGCCACCTTCCCATCCCTGGATGCCTCAGCTCTGTTTCCATGGAGATGTTGCCACGGCGCCCGCCTCCCTCTGGTGTTCACTATAAATCAGAAAGTGCCCTAAGAGAGAGGGAGGACAGAGGAGCCGAGAGAGAGAGCGAGATGGTTGGAAAGAGGGTGGTAGTGGAGGGACGGGGAGGGAAAAGAGGTGATGGACAGAGAGATGTGGTGAGAGAGGGAGGAGGGAGGAGGGGCAACAAAACGAAAAACGATGGAGTAACGGGGAGAGAAGGAAGAACGGGGTGATGGAAGGACAGGGAGGTTGCTGCAGACCGAGGAAGGAGTGATGAAGGGACAGAGTGTACGCTGGGTGGAGAGAGAGAGGCAGAAATAAGGAGGCAGAGGGAGCCACGGAAGGGGACAAGAGGCGGACCACACGCTGTCACGTGCGTGTCCTTTGGCCTCCAACGTGTAGCGGGTGTGACGGAGGCAGGGAGCTTTTATATGATAAAAAATAAAAATAATAATAACATTCCCAGCACCAGAGCCTTACTCGGTGAGTCTGCTCACCTCAGGGGCAGAGGCCTTCTCTTCCGCTAACAATCATCATCCCCAGCACCAAGGCACCGCCCTCTGTCTGTGCACCTCAGGGCCCCGCCCTCTGTCTGTGCACCTCAGGGCCCCGCCCTCTGCCTGTGCACCTCAGGGCCCCGCCCTTTGTCTGTGCACCTCAGGGCCCCGCCCTCTGCCTGTGCACCTCAGGGCCCCGCCCTCTGTCTGTGCACCTCAGGGCCCCGCCCTCTGCCTGTGCACCTCAGGGCCCCGCCCTCTGTCTGTGCACCTCAGGGCCCCGCCCTCTGTCTGTGCACCTCAGGGCCCCGCCCTCTGCCTGTGCACCTCAGGGCCCCGCCCTCTGCCTGTGCACCTCAGGGACCCGCCCTTTGCCTGTGCACCTCAGGGCCCCGCCCTCTGCCTGTACACCTCAGGGCCCTCCCTCTGTCTGTGCACCCCAGGGCCCCGCCCTGTGCCTGTGCACCTCAGGGCCCCGCCCTCTGTCTGTGCACCTTAGGGCCCCGCCCTCTGTCTGTGCACCTCAGGGCCCCGCCCTCTGCACCTCAGGGCCCCGCCCTCTGCCTGTGCACCTCAGGAGCACCTGTGTCCTGCCATCTCTCTGTACACCTGAGGGCCCCGCCCTCTGTCTGTGCACCTCAGGGCCCCGCCCTCTGTCTGTGCACCTCAGGGCCCCGCCCTCTGCCTGTGCACCTCAGGGCCCCGCCCTCTGTCTGTACACCTCAGGGACCCGCCCTTTGCCTGTGCATCTCAGGGACCCGCCCTCTGTCTGTGCACCTCAGGGCCCCGCCCTTTTCCTGTGCATCTCAGGGCCCCGCCCTCTGCCTGTGCACCTCAGGAGCACCTGTGTCCTGCCATCTCTCTGTGCACCTCAGGGCCCCGCCCTCTGCCTGTGCACCTCAGGGCCCGCCCTCTGCCTGTGCACCTCAGGGCCCCGCCCTCTGTCTGTGCACCTCAGGGCCCCGCCCTCTGCCTGTGCATCTCAGGGCCCCGCCCTCTGCCTGTGCACCTCAGGAGCACCTGTGTCCTGCCATCTCTCTGTGCACCTCAGGGCCCCGACCTCTGCCTGTACACCTCAGGGCCCCGCCCTCTGTCCGTGCACCTCAGGGCCCCGCCCTCTGCCTGTGCACCTCAGGGCCCCGCCCTCTGTCTGTGCACCTTAGGGCCCTGCCCTCTGCCTGTGCACCTCAGGGCCCCGCCCTCTGTCTGTGCACCTCAGGGCCCCGCCCTCTGCCTGTGCACCTCAGGGCCCCGCCCTCTGTCTGTGCACCTCAGGGCCCCGCCCTCTGCCTGTGCACCTCAGGAGCACCTGTGTCCTGCCGTCTCTCTGTGCACCTCAGGGCCCCGCCCTCTGCCTGTACACCTCAGGGCCCCACCCTCTGTCTGTGCACCTCAGGGCCCCGCCCTCTGCCTGTGCACCTCAGGGCCCCGCCCTCTGTCTGTGCACCTTAGTGCCCCGACCTCTGTCTGTGCACCTCAGGGCCCCGCCCTCTGCCTGTGCACCTCAGGGCCCCGCCCTCTGCCTGTGCACCTCAGGAGCACCTGTGTCCTGCCATCTCTCTGTACACCTGAGGGTCCCGCCCTCTGTCTGTACACCTCAAGGGCAGAGACTTTCTCTTCCACTAACTATCATCATCCCCAGCAGGGCACGAGTCGGGGGTACACGAGGGTGGACGGCGTCCACCCACTATTTTCACAGGGTGGACCCTGCCAAGAAGTTGGGCCCCACTGAATAATATGCTGAATTTGTCCCGGTGTAATATGCAAACACCGGGACACTTTCAGCAGCGCCTGCACGTTGTTGTCTGCTTTCGATCCACAACAATGTGCAGGCAGGGACGGGGCTTTCTCAGTTCAGACTCCTGCTGGGCCCATAACAAAGGCCGAGTTTGAGGGGTCATCAGGCCTCCTTCTGTTCGAGTTTCCTGGCTGGCAGCAGTCAGGAGCCTCACACCTGATGCAAATGAAGCAGAGGGGAAACAAAGGCTCACACCTTATTAGCACTTCACACATACTGAAGAGAGGCAGCTTTTAACTTTGTTCAGTCCCTGTTCAGGAGATATGCATGCCTGTAAGAATTTCAGATGTATTGGTCTTTCCCTGTATTTAGACAAAATAAATGTAATTTATATAGTGCTTACTACCCCTGAGGAGGCGTTGAAATAATTTAAGTAAGTACCACTATTTTATCGTTTAAAGCACTGTGGACAGAGGAAGTTTACGCTCACAAAAGGCAACACTGTTTAATGAGTAGCTTTCAAAAGTGTGAATCTTCTGCCTAAATCAGAAATATGCTCCAATGTACTCATGATAGACATGTTAAACATATATATGAGGGCTAGAGATCTGATGTCACTTCTTATGATGCCACTTCCTGTGATGTCACGTACTGTGATGTCACGCGCCGTGATGTCACGCACCGCCGGGTCACACGCCGTGATGCCACTTGCATTCTGATTAACTAGGTTAGTCCCCCCACTTCTTTTATTAAGACTTGTGCTCCGATCCCCAGCACCAATGCCCCACCCTCTGTGTACCTCAGGATCACCAGGGCTCCGCCCTCTGTCTGTGCACCTCAAGGGCACAGACCTTCCCTTCCACTAACAATCCTCATCCCCAGCACCAAGGCCCCAACCTCTGTGCATTTCAGGGGCACCAGGGCACCACCCTCAGTCTGTGCACCTCAGGGCCCCGCTCTCAGTCTGCGCACCTCAGGAGCAGGGAACCCTCTGTCTCTACACCTCAGGGCCCCGCCCTCAGTCTGTGCACCTCAGGGCCCCGCTCTCAGTCTGCGCACCTCAGGAGCAGGGAACCCTCTGTCTCTACACCTCAGGACCCCGCCCTCAGTCTGCGCACCTCAGGGCCCCGCCATCTCTCTGTACACCTCAGGGCCCCGCCCTCTCTCTGTACACCTCAGGAGCAGGGACCCCTCTGTCTCTACACCTTAGGGCCCCGCCCTCAGTCTTTCCACCTCAGGAGCAGGGACCCCTCTGTCTCTACACCTCAGGGCCCCGCCCTCTCTGTGCACCTCAGGGCCCCGCCCTCAGTCTTTCCACCTCAGGAGCAGGGACCCCTCTGTCTCTACACCTCAGGGCCCCGCCCTCTCTCTGTGCACCTCAGGGCCCCGCCCTCCCTTTGTGCACCTCAGGGCCCCGCCCTCAGTCTGCGCACCTCAGGAGCAGGGACCCCTCTGTCTCTACACCTCAGGGCCCCGCCCTCAGTCTGTGCACCTCAGGGCCCCGCTCTCAGTCTGCGCACCTCAGGAGCAGGGAACCCTCTGTCTCTACACCTCAGGGCCCCGCCCTCAGTCTGCGCACCTCAGGGCCCCACCCTCTCTCTGTACACCTCAGGGCCCCGCCCTCTCTCTGTACACCTCAGGAGCAGGGACCCCTCTGTCTCTACACCTCAGGGCCCCGCCCTCAGTCTTTCCACCTCAGGAGCAGGGACCCCTCTGTCTCTACACCTCAGGGCCCCGCCCTCTCTGTGCACCTCAGGGCCCCGCCCTCAGTCTTTCCACCTCAGGAGCAGGGACCCCTCTGTCTCTACACCTCAGGGCCCCGCCCTCTCTCTGTGCACCTCAGGGCCCCGCCCTCCCTCCCTTTGTGCACCTCAGGGCCCCGCCCTCAGTCTGCGCACCTCAGGAGCAGGGACCCCTCTGTCTCTACACCTCAGGGCCCCGCCCTCAGTCTGTGCACCTCAGGGCCCCGCTCTCAGTCTGCGCACCTCAGGAGCAGGGAACCCTCTGTCTCTACACCTCAGGGCCCCGCCCTCAGTCTGCGCACCTCAGGGCCCCGCCCTCTCTCTGTACACCTCAGGGCCCCGCCCTCTCTCTGTACACCTCAGGAGCAGGGACCCCTCTGTCTCTACACCTCAGGGCCCCGCCCTCAGTCTTTCCACCTCAGGAGCAGGGACCCCTCTGTCTCTACACCTCAGGGCCCCGCCCTCTCTCTGTGCACCTCAGGGCCCCGCCCTCCCTTTGTGCACCTCAGGGCCCCGCCCTCAGTCTGCGCACCTCAGGAGCAGGGCCCCTCTGTCTCTACACCTCAGGGGTTGGGAGGTTCTCTGACACCAACAGTCTCCATTAGCTGGCTACTTACTACCCCTGCTTGGGCCGTGCCCAAAGGGGGGTTGGCTGCAGGGCCTGGCCCAGTGGCGATGCCTGCACCAGCCTCTCACGCAGACAGCATCTGCTGTGCTGGCCCTGGGACTACTGTGCGCAGCAGGGATTGACCCCAGGGCCTGGCCTGCGCCCGAGCCCCCGCCCCACCGACCCCAAGCCTCAGGGCTTCACCTGCATTAATGCTCGGTGTGTTAGGGGGGCTCTTCTCATGTCTGCGCCCCAAAGAGGCAGGGGTGTCCCTCTTACAAACCTTCCCTTGCAACAGAGCTTAGTGCAGTGTGTCTGCACACCTCTCTGTCACACACAGCCATCCCCAGAGGCAGGTCCTAGTGCAGTGTGTCTGCACACCTCAGGGGCAGGAATTTCTCTGTCACTTACAGCCATCCCCAGTCAGGGCCTGGTGCAGTGTCTCTGCACACCTCAGGGGCAGGCCTCTCTTTGTCTCTTACAGCCATCCCCAGGGCCAGGGCCTGGTGCAGTGTGTCTGCACACCTCAGGGGCAGGACTCTCTCTGTCACTTACAGCCTCCCCCAGGGTCAGGGCCTGATGCAGTGTGCCTGAACACCTCAGGGGCAGGACTCTCTCTGTCACTTACAGCCATCCCCGGGGTCAGGGCCTGGTGTAGTGTGTCTGCACACCTTAGGGACTCTCTGTCACTTACAGCCATCCCTAGGGTTAGTGCCTAGTGTAGTGTGTCTGCACACCTCAGGGGCAGGCCTCTCTCTGTCACTTACAGCCATCCCTAGGGTCAGGGCATGGTGCAGTGTGTCTGCACACCTTAGGGACTCTCTGTCACTTACAGCCATCCCTAGGGTCAGGACCTAGTGCAGTGTGTCTGCACACCTCTGGGGCAGGACTTTCTCTGTCACTTACAGCCATCCCCAGTCAGGGCCTGGTGCAGTGTGTCTGCACACCTCAGGGGCAGGACTCTCTCTGTCACTTACAGCCTCCCCCAGGGTCAGGGCCTAGAGCAGTGTGTCTGCACACCTCAGGGGCAGGACTCTCTCTGTCACTTACAGCCATCCCCAGAGTCAGGGCCTGGGGCAGTGTGTCTGCACACCTCAGGGTCAGGACTCTCTCTGTCACTTACAGCCATCCCTAGGGTCAGGGCCTGGGGCAGTGTGTCTGCACACCTTAGGGGCAGGACTCTCTCTGTCACTTACAGCCATCCCTAGGGTCAGGGCCTGGTGCAGTGTGTCTGCACACCTCAGGGGCAGGACTCTCTCTGTCACTTACAGCCATCCCCGGGGTCAGGGCCTGGTGCAGTGTGTCTGCACACCTTAGGGACTCTCTGTCACTTACAGCCATCCCTAGGGTCAGGGCCTGGTGCAGTGTGTCTGCACATCTTAGGGACTCTCTGTCACTTACAGCCATCCCTAGGGTCAGGACCTAGTGCAGTGTGTCTGCACACCTCTGGGGCAGGACTCTCTCTGTCACTTACAGCCTCCCCCAGGGTCAGGGCCTAGTGCAGTGTGTCTGCCCACCTCAGGGGCAGGACTCTCTCTGTCACTTACAGCCTCCCCCAGGGTCAGGGCCTAGTGCAGAGTGTCTGCACACCTCAGGGGCAGGACTCTCTCTGTCACTTACAGCCATCCCCGGGGTCAGGGCCTGGGGCAGTGTGTCTGCACAGCTCAGGGGCAGGACTGTCTCTGTCGCTTACAGCCATCCTCAAGGCCAGGGCCTAGTCCAGTGTGTCTGCCCACCTCAGGGGCAGGAATCTCTCTGCCACTTACAGCCTTCCCCAGGGCCAGGGCCTAGTGCAATGTGCCTGAACACCTCAGGGGCAGGACTCTGTCACTTACAGCCATCCCCAGGGCCAGGGCCTAGTGCAGTGTGTCTGCACACCTCAGGGGCAGGACTCTCTCTGTCACTTACAGCCTCCCCCAGGGTCAGGGCCCAGTGCAGTGTGTCTGCACACCTCAGGGGCAGGACTGTCTCTGTCGCTTACAGCCATCCCCAGGGCCTAGTGCAGTGTGTCTGCACACCTCAGGGGCAGGACTCTCTCTGTCACTTACAGCCATCCCCAGGGTCAGGGCCTGGTGCAGTGTGTCTGCACACATTAGGGACTCTCTGTCACTTACAGCCATCCCTAGGGTCAGGGCCTAGTGCAGAGCGTCTGCACACCTCAGGGGCAGGACTCTCTATCACTTACAGCCATCCCCAGGGTCAGGGCCTAGTGCAGTGTGCCTGAACACCTCAGGGGCAGGACTGTCTCTGTCGCTTACAGCCTCCCCCAAGGTCAGGGCCTAGTGTAGTGTGTCTGCACACCTCAGGGGCAGGCCTCTCCCTGTCACTTACACCCATCCCCAGAGGCAGGGCCTGGTGCAGTGTGTCTGCACACCTCAGGGGCAGGACTGTCTCTGCCACTTACAGCCTTCCCCAGGGTTAGTGCCTAGTGAAGTGTGCCTGAACACCTCATGGGCAGGACTCTGTCACTTACAGCCACCCCCAGGGCCAGGGCCTAGTGCAGTGTGCCTGAACACCTCGGGGGCAGGACACTCTCTGTCACTTACAGCCATCTCCAGGGCCTAGTGCAGTGTGCCTGAACACCTCGGGGGCAGGACACTCTCTGCCACTTACAGCCATCCCCAGGGCCAGGGCCTAGTGCAGTGTGCCTGAACACCTCAGGGGCAGGACTCTCTCTGTCACTTACAGCCTTCCCCAGGGCAAGTGCCTAGTGCAGTGTGCCTGAACACCTCAGGGGCAGGACTCTCTCTGTCACTTACAACCTTCCCCAGGGTTAGTGCCTAGTGCAGTGTGCCTGAACACCTCAGGGGCAGGCCTCTCTCTGTCACTTACAGCCATCCCCAGGGCCAGAGCCTGGTGCAGTGTGCCTGAACACCTCAGGGGCAGGACACTCTCTGCCACTTACAGCCATCCCCAGGGCCAGGGCCTGTTGCAGTGTGCCTGAACACCTCAGGGACAGGACACTCTCTGCCACTTAAAGCCATACCCAGGGCCAGGGCCTGGTGCAGTGTGCCTGAACACCTCAGGGGCAGGCCTCTCTCTGCCACTTACAGCCATCCCCAGGGCCAGGGCCTAGTGCAGTGTGCCTGAACACCTCAGGGGCAGGACTCTCTCTGTCACTTACAGCCATCCCCAGAGTCAGGGCCTGTTGCAGTGTGTTTGCACACCTCAGGGGCAGGACTCTCTCTGTCACTTACAGCCTCCCCCAGGGTCAGGGCCTAGTGCAGTGTGTCTGCACACCTCAGGGGCAGGACTCTCTCTGTCACTTACAGCCATCCCTAGGGTCAGGGCCTGGGGCAGTGTGTCTGCACACCTCAGGGGCAGGACTCTCTCTGTCACTTACAGCCATCCCCAGGGTCAGGGCCTGGTGCAGTGTGTCTGCACACCTTAGGGACTCTCTGTCACTTACAGCCATCCCTAGGGTCAGGGCCTAGTGCAGTGTGTCTGCACACCTCAGGGGCAGGACTCTCTCTGTCACTTACAGCCTTCCCCAGAGTCAGGGCCTGGGGCAGTGTGTTTGCACACCTCAGGGGCAGGACTCTCTCTGTCATTTACAGTCTCCCCCAAGGTCAGGGCCTACTGTAGTGTGTCTGCACACCTCAGGGGCAGGCCTCTCTCTGTCACTTACAGCCATCCCCAGAGGCAGGGCCTGGTGCAGTGTGTCTGCACACCTCAGGGGCAGGACTCTCTCTGCCACTTACAGCCTTCCCCAGGGTTAGTGCCTAGTGAAGTGTGCCTGAACACCTCAGGGGCAGGACTCTCTCTGTCACTTACAGCCACCCCCAGGGCCTAGTGCAGTGTGCCTGAACACCTCGGGAGCAGGCCTCTCTCTGTCACTTACAGCCATCCCCAGGGTCAGGGCCTAGTGCAGTGTGCCTGAACACCTCGGGGGCAGGACACTCTCTGTCACTTACAGCCATCTCCAGGGCCAGGGCCTAGTGCAGTGTGCCTGAACACCTCGGGGGCAGGACACTCTCTGCCACTTACAGCCATCCTCAGGGCCAGGGCCTGGGCATAGTGCAGTGTGCCTGAACACCTCAGAGGCAGGACTCTCTCTGTCACTTACAGCCTTACCCAGGGCAAGTGCCTAGTGCAGTGTGCCTGAACACCTCAGGGGCAGGACTCTCTCTGTCACTTATAACCTTCCCCAGGGTTAGTGCCTAGTGCAGTGTGCCTGAACACCTCAGGGGCAGGCCTCTCTCTGTCACTTACAGCCATCCCCAGGGCCAGGGCCTGGTGCGGTGTGCCTGAACACCTCGGGGCAGGACACTCTCTGCCACTTACAGCCATCCCCAGGGCCAGGACCTGGTGCGGTGTGCCTGAACACCTCAGGGGCAGGACACTCTCTGCCACTTACAGCCATCCCCAGGGCCAGGGCCTGGTGCGGTGTGCCTGAACACCTAAGGGGCAGGACACTCTTTGCCACTTACAGCCATCCCCAGGGCCAGGGCCTGGTGCAGTGTGCCTGAACACCTCAGGGGCAGGCCTCTCTCTGCCACTTACAGCCATCCCCAGGGCCAGGGCCTGGTGCAGTGTGCCTGAACACCTCTGGGGCAGGACTCTCTCTGTCACTTACAGCCATCCCCAGAGTCAGGGCCTGGGGAGGTGTGTCTGAACACCTTAGGGACTCTCTGTCACTTACAGCCATCCCTAGGGTCAGGGCCTAGTGCAGTGTGTCTGCACACCTCTGGGGCAGGACTCTCTCTGTCACTTACAGCCATCCCCGGGGTCAGGACTTGGTGCGGTGTGCCTGAACACCTCAGGGGCAGGACACTCTCTGCCACTTACAGCCATCCCAAGGGCCAGGGCCTCTTCTGCGGTGTGCCTGAACACCTCAGGGGCAGGACACTCTCTGCCACTTACAGCCATCCCCAGGGCCAGGGCCTGGTGCGGTGTGCCTGAACACCTCAGGGGCAGGACACTCTCTACCACTTACAGCCATCCCCAGGGCCAGGGCCTGGTGCAGTGTGCCTGAACACCTCAGGGGCAGGCCTCTCTCTGCCACTTACAGCCATCCCCAGGGCCAGGGCCTGGTGCAGTGCGCCTGAACACCTCAGGGGCAGGCCTCTCTCTGCCACTTACAGCTATCCCCAGGGCCAGGGCCTGGTGCAGTGTGCCTGAACACCTCAGGGGCAGGACTCTCTCTGTCACTTACAGCCATCCCCAGAGTCGGGGCCTGGGGAAGTGTGTCTGAACACCTTAGGGACTCTCTGTCACTTACAGCCATCCCTAGGGTCAGGGCCTAGTGCAGTGTGTCTGCACACCTCAGGGGCAGGACTCTCTCTGTCACTTACAGCCATCCCCGGGGTCAGGGCCTGGTGCAGTGTGCCTGAACACCTCAGGGGCAGGCCTCTCTCTGCCACTTACAGCCATCCCCAGGGCCAGGGCCTGGTGCAGTGTGCCTGAACACCTCAGGGGCAGGCCTCTCTCTGCCACTTACAGCCATCCCCAGGGCCAGGGCCTGGTGCAGTGTGCCTGAACACCTCAGGGGCAGGCCTCTCTCTGCCACTTACAGCCATCCCCAGGGCCAGGGCCTGGTGCAGTGTGCCTGAACACCTCAGGGGCAGTCCTCTCTCTGCCACTTACAGCCATCCCCAGGGCCAGGGCCTGGTGCAGTGTGCCTGAACACCTCAGGGGCAGGACTCTCTCTGTCACTTACAGCCATCCCCAGAGTCAGGGCCTGGGGAAGTGTGTCTGAACACCTTAGGGACTCTCTGTCACTTACAGCCATCCCTAGGGTCAGGGCCTAGTGCAGTGTGTCTGCACACCTCAGGGGCAGGACTCTCTCTGTCACTTACAGCCATCCCCGGGGTCAGGGCCTGGTGCAGTGTGCCTGAACACCTCAGGGGCAGGCCTCTCTCTGCCACTTACAGCCATCCCCAGGGCCAGGGCCTGGTGCAGTGTTCCTGAACACCTCAGGGGCAGGCCTCTCTCTGCCACTTACAGCCATCCCCAGGGCCAGGGCCTGGTGCAGTGTGCCTGAACACCTCTGGGGCAGGCCTCTCTCTGTCACTTACAGCCATCCCCAGGGTTAGTGCCTAGTGCAGTGTTCCTGAACACCTCAGGGGCAGGCCTCTCTCTGCCACTTACAGCCATCCCCAGGGCCAGGGCCTGGTGCAGTGTGTCTGAACATCTTAGGGATTCTCTGTCACTTACAGCCATCCCTAGGGTCAGGGCCTAGTGCAGTGTGTCTGCACACCTCTGGGGCAGGACTCTCTCTGTCACTTACAGCCATCCCCGGGGTCAGGACTTGGTGCGGTGTGCCTGAACACCTCAGGGGCAGGACACTCTCTGCCACTTACAGCCATCCCAAGGGCCAGGGCCTCTTCTGCGGTGTGCCTGAACACCTCAGGGGCAGGACACTCTCTGCCACTTACAGCCATCCCCAGGGCCAGGGCCTGGTGCGGTGTGCCTGAACACCTCAGGGGCAGGACACTCTCTGCCACTTACAGCCATCCCCAGGGCCAGGGCCTGGTGCAGTGTGCCTGAACACCTCAGGGGCAGGCCTCTCTCTGCCACTTACAGCCATCTCCAGGGCCAGGGCCTGGTGCAGTGTGCCTGAACACCTCAGGGGCAGGCCTCTCTCTGCCACTTACAGCCATCCCCAGGGCCAGGGCCTGGTGCAGTGTGCCTGAACACCTCAGGGGCAGGCCTCTCTCTGCCACTTACAGCCATCCCCAGGGCCAGGGCCTGGTGCAGTGTGCCTGAACACCTCAGGGGCAGGACTCTCTCTGTCACTTACAGCCATCCCCAGAGTCAGGGCCTGGGGAAGTGTGTCTGAACACCTTAGGGACTCTCTGTCACTTACAGCCATCCCTAGGGTCAGGGCCTAGTGCAGTGTGTCTGCACACCTCAGGGGCAGGACTCTCTCTGTCACTTACAGCCATCCCCGGGGTCAGGGCCTGGTGCAGTGTGCCTGAACACCTCAGGGGCAGGCCTCTCTCTGCCACTTACAGCCATCCCCAGGGCCAGGGCCTGGTGCAGTGTTCCTGAACACCTCAGGGTCAGGCCTCTCTCTGCCACTTACAGCCATCCCCATGGCCAGGGCCTGGTGCAGTGTGCCTGAACACCTCTGGGGCAGGCCTCTCTCTGTCACTTACAGCCATCCCCAGGGTTAGTGCCTAGTGCAGTGTGCCTGAACACCTCAGGGGCAGGACTCTCTCTGTCACTTACAGCCATCCCCGCAGTGAGACTGCGGTGAGGTGTGTGAGGCCATTGATGGGGAGTGAGTGAAACTGTGGTGAGGTGTGTGAGGCCATTGATTAGGAGTGAATGAGACTGCGGTGAGGTGCGAGAGGCCATTGATTTGGAGTGAATGAGACTGCGGTGAGGTGTGGCAGACCATAGATCGGGAGTGTGTGAGACTGCGGTGAGGTGTGAGAGGCCTTTGATTAGGAGTGAATGAGACTGCGGTGAGGTGCGAGAGGCCATTGATTAGGAGTGAATGAGACTGCGGTGAGGTGCGAGAGGCTGGTGATGGGGAGTGAGTGAGCCATGGGGAGTGAGTGAGACTGCGGTGAGGTGTGTGAGGCCATCAATGGGGAGTGTGTGAGACTGCGGTGAGGTGTATGAGGCTCTTGATGGGGAGTGAGTGAGACTGTGGTGAGGTGTGTGAGGCCATGGTTGGGAGTGAGTCCGACTGTTTGTGGTGAGGTGTGAGAGGCCATATACGGGGAGTGCGTCAGATTGCGGTGAGGTGTGAGAGGCCGTGGATGGGGAGTGAGTGAGCCATGGGGAGTGAGTGAGACTGCGGTGAGGTGTGTCAGGCCATGGATGGAGAGTGAGATTGCGGTGGGGTGTGTGAGAGACTGTGATGAGGTGTGTGAGGCCATTGACGGGGAGTGAGTGAGACTGCGGTGAGATGTGTGAGGCAATGGATGGGGAGTGAGTGAGACTGCGGTGAGGTGTGTGAGGCCATTTTTGGGGAGTGAGTGAGACTGCGGTGAGGTTTGTGAGGCCATCGATGGGGCGTGAGGCTGCAGTGAGGTGTGTGTGAGGCCATCGAAGGGAGTGTGTGAGACTGCGGTGAGGTGTGAGAGGCCATCGATGGGGAGTGTGTGAGACTGCGGTGAGATGTGTGAGGCAATGGATGGGGAGTGAGTGAGACTGCGGTGAGGTGTGAGAGGCCATCGATGGGGAGTGTGTGAGACTGCGGTGAGATGTGTGAGGCAATGGATGGGGAGTGAGTGAGACTGCGGTGAGGTGTGTGAGGCCATTGACGGGGAGTGAGTGAGACTGCAGTGAGGTGTGTGAGGCCATTGATGGGGAGTGTGTGAGACTGCGGTGAGGAGTGTGAGGCCATTGATGGGGAGTGTGTGAGACTGCGGTGAGGAGTGTGAGGCCACTGACGGGGAGTGAGTGAGACTGTGGTGGGTGTGTGAGGCCATCGATGGGGAGTGTGTGAGACTGCGGTGAGGTTTGTGAGGCCATCGATGGGGCGTGAGGCTGCAGTGAGGTGTGTGTGAGGCCATCGATGGGGAGTGTGTGAGACTGTGGTGGGGTGTGTGAGGCCATCGATTGGGAGTGAGTGAGACTGCGGTGAGTTGTGTGAGGCAATGGATGGGGAGTGAGTGAGACTGCGGTGAGGTGTGAGAGGATGGTGATGGGGAGTGAGTGAGCCATGGGGAGTGAGTGAGACTGCGGTGAGGTGTGTCAGGCCATGGATGGAGAGTGAGATTGCGGTGAGGTGTGTGAGGCCATCGATGGGGAGTGTGTGAGACTGCGGTGAGATGTGTGAGGCAATGGATGGGGAGTGAGTGAGACTGCGGTGAGGTGTGAGAGGCCATCGATGGGGAGTGTGTGAGACTGCGGTGAGATGTGTGAGGCAATGGATGGGGAGTGAGTGAGACTGCGGTGAGGTGTGTGAGGCCATTGACGGGGAGTGAGTGAGACTGCGGTGAGGTGTGTGAGGCCATTGATGGGGAGTGTGTGAGACTGCGGTGAGATGTGTGAGGCAATGGATGGGGAGTGAGTGAGACTGCGGTGAGGTGTGAGAGGCCATCGATGGGGAGTGTGTGAGACTGCGGTGAGATGTGTGAGGCAATGGATGGGGAGTGAGTGAGACTGCGGTGAGGTGTGAGAGGCTGGTGATGGGGAGTGAGTGAGCCATGGGGAGTGTGCGAGACTGCGGTGAGGTGTATGAGGCTCTTGATGGGGAGTGAGTGAGACTGCGGTGAGGTGTGTCAGGCCATGGATGGAGAGTGTGTGAGACTGCGGTGAGATGTGTGAGGCAATGGATGGGGAGTGAGTGAGACTGCGGTGAGGTGTGAGAGGCCATCGATGGGGAGTGTGTGAGACTGCGGTGAGATGTGTGAGGCAATGGATGGGGAGTGAGTGAGACTGCGGTGAGGTGTGTGAGGCCATTGACGGGGAGTGAGTGAGACTGCGGTGAGGTGTGTGAGGCCATTGATGGGGAGTGTGTGAGACTGCGGTGAGATGTGTGAGGCAATGGATGGGGAGTGAGTGAGACTGCGGTGAGGTGTGAGAGGCCATCGATGGGGAGTGTGTGAGACTGCGGTGAGATGTGTGAGGCAATGGATGGGGAGTGAGTGAGACTGCGGTGAGGTGTGTGAGGCCATTGACGGGGAGTGAGTGAGACTGCGGTGAGGTGTGTGAGGCCATTGATGGGGAGTGTGTGAGACTGCGGTGAGATGTGTGAGGCAATGGATGGGGAGTGAGTGAGACTGCGGTGAGGTGTGAGAGGCTGGTGATGGGGAGTGAGTGAGCCATGGGGAGTGTGCGAGACTGCGGTGAGGTGTATGAGGCTCTTGATGGGGAGTGAGTGAGACTGCGGTGAGGTGTGTCAGGCCATGGATGGAGAGTAAGATTGCGGTGAGGTGTGTGAGGCCATCGATGGGGAGTGTGTGAGACTGCGGTGAGATGTGTGAGGTAATGGATGGGGAGTGAGTGAGACTGCGGTGAGGTGTGAGAGGCCATCGATGGGGAGTGTGTGAGACTGCGGTGAGATGTGTGAGGCAATGGATGGGGAGTGAGTGAGACTGCGGTGAGGTGTGTGAGGCCATTGACGGGGAGTGAGTGAGACTGCGGTGAGGTGTGTGAGGCCATTGATGGGGAGTGTGTGAGACTGCGGTGAGATGTGTGAGGCAATGGATGGGGAGTGAGTGAGACTGCGGTGAGGTGTGAGAGGCTGGTGATGGGGAGTGAGTGAGCCATGGGGAGTGTGCGAGACTGCGGTGAGGTGTATGAGGCTCTTGATGGGGAGTGAGTGAGACTGCGGTGAGGTGTGTCAGGCCATGGATGGAGAGTGAGATTGCGGTGAGGTGTGTGAGGCCATCGATGGGGAGTGTGTGAGACTGCGGTGAGATGTGTGAGGCAATGGATGGGGAGTGAGTGAGACTGCGGTGAGGTGTGAGAGGCTGGTGATGGGGAGTGAGTGAGCCATGGGGAGTGTGCGAGACTGCGGTGAGGTGTATGAGGCTCTTGATGGGGAGTGAGTGAGACTGCGGTGAGGTGTGTCAGGCCATGGATGGAGAGTAAGATTGCGGTGAGGTGTGTGAGGCCATCGATGGGGAGTGTGTGAGACTGCGGTGAGATGTGTGAGGCAATGGATGGGGAGTGAGTGAGACTGTGGTGAGGTGTGAGAGGCCATCGATGGGGAGTGTGTGAGACTGCGGTGAGATGTGTGAGGCAATGGATGGGGAGTGAGTGAGACTGCGGTGAGGTGTGTGAGGCCATTGACGGGGAGTGAGTGAGACTGCGGTGAGGTGTGTGAGGCCATTGACGGGGAGTGAGTGAGACTGCGGTGAGGTGTGTGAGGCCATTGATGGGGAGTGTGTGAGACTTCGGTGAGATGTGTGAGGCAATGGATGGGGAGTGAGTGAGACTGCGGTGAGGTGTGAGAGGCTGGTCATGGGGAGTGAGTGAGCCATGGGGAGTGTGCGAGACTGCGGTGAGGTGTATGAGGCTCTTGATGGGGAGTGAGTGAGACTGCGGTGAGGTGTGTGAGGCCATGGTTGGGGAGTGCGTCAGATTGCAGTGAGGTGTGTGAGGCAATGGATGGGGAGTGAGTCAGACTGCAGTGAGGTGTGAGAGGCCAGTGATGGGGAAGGAGTGAGATTTCTTTGAACTGTGCAATAGCAGTGTGAGATCTGAGTGAGTCTTCACGGTAGAGATAGTGCTGCTGCACATGAGTGACTCTCTAAATGTTTGTGGGGCCGGTGAGGGAGAGTGTGAGGCCCCGCGGGGTGCTACGGTCAGGAATGTGAGCTCAGAGCCCCACCACCGACCTGTCCTCTGATAACAGAAGCTTGTTTCTGTATTCCAGACCCGGGGGGCACCCTAGAAAGGACCGTTGCTCACTCCAGTGCAAGCCCCCCAGTACTGGCTGATCTGGGGGCCTGTTCTCCTTATCCTGACAGTACTTTCGGGGCCCCTCGCCTCACGTGCCCCGCCCGTCCCCATCTGATTCCCCGCGCCCCCGCCCGCGCCCTCCTGATCTCAGTCGCACTCAGGTCATCAAAACACGAAGCAGGAAGTCAGCTGATGTCAGTCTGTTTTCATGCCATTGAAGCCGAGAGCCACGTGAGGAGGGCGGGGCTTCCTCTGTGTGCTCTTCTCTGTGCCGGTCTGTGAGCAGACGTGTAGATGTATGATTGTAAGCATCGATGGGTTTTTTGTTGCAGTTTTATATAGCGCGAGCGAACTCGGTTTGAAGGGATCGGAGCGCTTTAGGTGAGCACCGGTACATCACACAAGGACACAGTCGTTGTTTAGGCACATGGAGATAAAGTGATTTGCCCAGAATCACAGAATGTTGAATCGACGCTGAGATTCGACCCTGGTTTACCAATTCCAAAGTCGCAGCTCTGGCTGTGAGGTCACATCCTCTCCCAGTAATGAGTGTGTGTGTGAGCCCTTCCATCCCTGCCTGTCTGTGGCTCATCTGTGAACCTGCTGACAAGCATGTTCTTGAGTTTGCATGTCTGTGCTCATGTATGATCATGCCTGCCGTCTGTGCGTTCATGCTACTTTATACATGTATGTGCCTTTTTCTATGTCTTCATGCATATGTCTGTACGCCAGTGTATTCATGTTTGGCCATATATTGGCATACCTATGTCCCTTAGCATGTATGATCTTGTATGTGACTGCACACACATGTATTTCTTTGCCGTCATGCTTCTAGTTAGCCATGACGCCCCCATGCTCAGGTTTTCTTTGCGCAGCATCCTTGAGTCTTTTGTGCCTGTTTTTCTGGGCTCTTGTGCGATTATCTGTTGAGAGAGAGACAGAGTGTGTGTATCTCTCTCTATGTGTATCTATCTGCCTGTGTGTATCTCTCTCTATGTCTATCTATCTGCCTGTGTGTATCTCTCTCTATGTCTATCTATCTGCCTGTGTGTATCTCTCTCTATGTCTATCTATCTGCCTGTGTGTATCTCTCTCTATGTCTATCTATCTGCCTGTGTGTATCTCTCTCTATGTCTATCTATCTGCCTGTGTGTGAGTGTGTCTGTGTATCTATCTGCCTGTGTGTATCTCTCTCTATGTGTATCTATCTGCCTGTGTGTATCTCTCTCTATGTCTATCTATCTGCCTGTGTGTATCTCTCTCTATGTCTATCTATCTGCCTGTGTGTATCTCTCTCTATGTCTATCTGCCTGTGTGTGAGTGTGTCTGTCTGTGTATCTATCTGCCTGTGTGTATCTCTCTCTATGTGTATCTATCTGCCTGTGTGTGAGTGTGTCTGTCTGTGTATCTATCTGCCTGTGTGTGAGTGTGTCTGTCTGTGTATCTATCAGCCTGTGTGTATCTCTCTCTATGTGTATCTATCTGCCTGTGTGTATCTCTCTCTATGTGTATCTATCTGCCTGTGTGTGAGTGTGTCTGTCTGTGTATCTATCTGCCTGTGTGTATCTCTCTCTATGTCTATCTATCTGCCTGTGTGTATCTCTCTCTATGTGTATCTATCTGCCTGTGTGTATCTCTCTCTATGTGTATCTATCTGCCTGTGTGTATCTCTCTCTATGTGTATCTATCTGCCTGTGTGTATCTCTCTCTATGTGTATCTATCTGCCTGTGTGTATCTCTCTCTATGTGTATCTATCTGCCTGTGTGTATCTCTCTCTATGTCTATCTATCTGCCTGTGTGTATCTCTCTCTATGTCTATCTATCTGCCTGTGTGTATCTCTCTCTATGTCTATCTATCTGCCTGTGTGTATCTCTCTCTATGTGTATCTATCTGCCTGTGTGTATCTCTCTCTATGTGTATCTATCTGCCTGTGTGTGAGTGTGTCTGTCTGTGTATCTATCTGCCTGTGTGTATCTCTCTCTATGTCTATCTATCTGCCTGTGTGTATCTCTCTCTATGTGTATCTATCTGCCTGTGTGTATCTCTCTCTATGTGTATCTATCTGCCTGTGTGTATCTCTCTCTATGTGTATCTATCTGCCTGTGTGTATCTCTCTCTATGTGTATCTATCTGCTTGTGTGTATCTCTCTCTATGTCTATCTATCTGCCTGTGTGTATCTCTCTCTATGTCTATCTATCTGCCTGTGTGTATCTCTCTCTATGTCTATCTATCTGCCTGTGTGTATCTCTCTCTATGTCTATCTATCTGCCTGTGTGTATCTCTCTCTATGTGTATCTATCTGCCTGTGTGTATCTCTCTCTATGTGTAACTATCTGCCTGTGTGTGAGTGTGTCTGTCTGTGTATCTATCTGCCTATGTGTGAGTGTGTGTCTGTCTGTGTGTGAGTGTGTATCTGTGTGTGGGTGTGTATCTGCCTGTGTGTGTGTGTGTGTGTGTGTGTGTGTGTGTGTGTGTTTGGATTAATTGTATCCCCACTGCTGACTTGAGGGGTTCTATTTTTATTTTTCGTAGGTTCCAAAACACTGATAGGACACGATGGTGTCAAAGGCAGAGGAGGCCAGGACACTTATGAGTCAGAACGGGAGACTGGGCATGGCAGAAGGGGCTTTAAGGCTGACATGCTTTTTAAAGTGTTTGTAGGGGAGTGTTCACACAGTCCTTGCCAGAATGTGTGAACTGCATGCTACGAAGATGTCTGTCTGTTGTATTCTTGCTGTTTTTTAACAGGCGATGTCCACGGGACCTTACATTTCTACTCTGCAACAACTACTTCAACACTCGCACAAGCTGTTCTACGATTCCCTCTTTGACTAGTTCCTTCAAGACAGACAGACACATGACTCTTTCAGTCTCCTATTCTGTTCCTGATGTCATTGCTCAATGCGTCCTTGTGTTATACTTGTCTGACTTTATAACCACTCAATGCTGTATTGTTCAACGATGACTCTTCTGAATCCCCTCATGTACCTCTTGTAAACGTTATCACATAACATGTAAAGCGCTCTGATACCCCCGGGTCTAGCTAGCGCTATATAACGCTCATAATAATAATTCCCCCTATATGGGAACACATCTTTTCTTTCCTCGCTCTGTCCCATCTGCTGCTTCTCCCCCCCGCTTACTTGCTGCTTTCACCCCCATGCCTCCATACTGTGTTAAGCCCCATCCCACTTCCTGTTTTTCTCATCTTTTTTTTTTTAATTCCTCCATCATCGGTCAGTGCTCCCTTTCTAAAGGTTATATTTGTTGGCTTTGCCAATGCTCATTATGTCTTGGTGGCTCTCCGGTAGGAGAGTTGAAAACTTACGTAGACACGCGTGTGGGAGCTGTTGCTTTCACCAAAATGCTGAGATGGGGTGCATTGTGGGACACTGGAGGTGCAGTACTAGCCACGCATCTTCAGGATTGTGAATGATGTCATTGCTGTGTTGGTTGTAGTCACATGAATCTGTTTCATGGTTTTCGTTTCACCACTAGTGAGTGCATAAGAATCAAGACGTGGCCAGCGGTGCTGGGGTTCTGTGCTGCCATCTTTGCGGCTCACCACGTCCTGCTCCTAAGCAGTGATTCACAGGCGCTTTAAAGGTGGCTCTGCAGATGTCTGAAGACCTCCCCACAGTCCATCCTCAGCCAGGCCCTGCAGATGTCTGAAGGGCCTGGCTGAGGATGGACTGTGGGGCGGTACCTCTTGCTAGAGAATGAGCAACAGGCCTCTTAACCCCCAAAAATATTTAAGCATTTAGATGTTTGACAACATTGAAACTTCTTGTTTTGCAACATGAAATCTTCTCTAGATTCACACGAGGTGCATAATTCAGCCATTTAGTGGTTGGGTCCAGAAGTAGATTTGTTTTCTGTTTTTTAGTGGACAAGTAACTGCTACTTTTCTTTTCACGTGTCACACTGTTCTGAGGACTTCTGGCATCAAGATTCTACCTTAAAGTTTCTCACTCTGCTGATTCTCATCTGAGGTGTATTTGTTTCTGATTCTCGTCCAGGGTGCGTTTGTTTCATGATTCTCGTCTGAGGTGAATTTGTTTCGAATTCTTGCCTGGGTGTATTTGAGTCTGATTCTCATATGAGGTGTATTTGTTTCTGTTATCATTCGGGGTTTATTTGTTACTGATTCTCGTCTGAGGTCTTTTTGTTTCTGACTCACACCTGGGTGTATTTGTTTCTGATTCTCCTCTTAAGTGTATTTGTTTCTGATTCTCGGATGGGCGTATTTGTTTCTGATACTCGTCTGGGGCGTATTTGTTTCTGATACTCGTCTGGGGCGTATTTGTTTCTGATACTCGTCTGGGGAGTATTTGTTTCTGATTCTTCTCAAAGTGTATTTCTTTCTGTTTCTCGTATGGGTGTATTTGTTTCTGATACTCGTCCGAGGTGTAGTTGTTTCTGATTCTCTTCCGGGGTGTATTTGTTTCTGATACTCGCCTGAGGTGTATTTGTTTCTGATACTCGTCTGAGGTGTATTTGTTTCTGATTCTCATATGGGTGTATTTGTTTCTGATACTCGTCTGAGGTGTATTTGCTTCTGATTCTCATCTGGGGTGTATTTGTTTCTGATACTCGTCCGGGGTGTATTTGTTTCTGATTCTCGTCAGGGGTGTATTTGTTTCTGATTCTCGTCAGGGGTGTATTTGTTTCTGATTCTCTTCCGGTGTGTATTTGTTTCGGATTCTCGTATGGGTGTATTTGTTTCTGATACTCCTCTGAGGTGTATTTGTTTCTGATACTCGTCTGAGGTGAATTTGTTTCTGATTCTCGTCCAGGATGTATTTGTTTCTGATTCTCATATGGGTGTATTTGTTTCTGATACTCGTCTGAGGTGTATTTGTTTCTGATACTCGTCTGAGGTGTATTTGTTTCTGATTCTCATATGGGTGTATTTGTTTCTGATACTCGTCTGAGGTGTATTTGCTTCTGATTCTCATCCGGGGTGTATTTGTTTCTGATACTCGTCCGGGGTGTATTTGTTTCTGATTCTCGTCTGGGGTGTATTTGTTTCTGATTCTCTTCCGGTGTGTATTTGTTTCGGATTCTCGTATGGGTGTATTTGTTTCTGATACTCGTCTGAGGTGTATTTGTTTCTGATACTCGTCTGAGGTGTATTTGTTTCTGATTCTCGTCCAGGATGTATTTGTTTCTGATTCTCATATGGGTGTATTTGTTTCTGATACTCGTCTGGGGTGTATTTGTTTCTGATTCTCGTCAGGGGTGTATTTGTTTCTGATTCTCTTCCGGTGTGTATTTGTTTCGGATTCTCGTATGAGTGTATTTGTTTCTGATACTCGTCTGAGGTGTATTTGTTTCTGATACTCGTCTGAGGTGTATTTGTTTCTGATTCTCGTCCAGGGTGTATTTGTTTCTGATTCTCGTATGGATGTATTTGTTTCTGATACTCGTCTGGGGTGTATTTGTTTCTGATACTCATCTGAGGTGCATTTGTTTCTGATTCTCTTCTGGGGTGTATTTGTTTCTCATTCTCCTATGGGTGTGTTTGTTTCTGATACTCGTCTGAGGTGTATTTGTTTCTGATTCTCGTCCGGGGTGTATTTGTTTCTGATTCTCATCCGGGGTGTATTTGTTTCTGATTCTCGTATGGGTGTATTTGTTTCTGATTCTCGTCCGGGGTGTATTTGTTTCTGATTCTCGTCCGCGGTGTATTTGTTTCTGATTCTCGTCCAGGGTGTATTTGTTTCTGATTCTCGTATGGATGTATTTGTTTCTGATACTCGTCTGGGGTGTATTTGTTTCTGATACTCATCTGGGGTGTATTGGTTTCTGATTCTCTTCCGGGGTGTATTTGTTTCTCATTCTCTTATGGGTGTATTTGTTTCTGATACTCATCTGAGGTGTATTTGTTTCTGATTCTCGTCCGCGTTGTATTTGTTTCTGATTCTCGTCCGGGATGTATTTGTTTCTGATTCTCGTCCGGGGTGTATTTGTTTCCGATTCTCATCCGGGGTGTATTTGTTTCTGTTTCTCGTATGGGTGTATTTGTTTCTGATTCTCGTATGGGTGTATTTGTTTCTGATTCTCGTCCGGGGTGTATTTGTTTCTGATTCTCGTCTGAGGTGTATTTGTTTCTGATACTCGTCTGAGGTGTATTTGTTTCTGATTCTCGTCCAGGGTGTATTTGTTTCTGATTCTCGTATGGATGTATTTGTTTCTGATACTCGTCTGGGGTGTATTTGTTTCTGATACTCATCTGAGGTGCATTTGTTTCTGATTCTCTTCTGGGGTGTATTTGTTTCTCATTCTCGTCCAGGGTGTATTTGTTTCTGATTCTCGTATGGATGTATTTGTTTCTGATACTCGTCTGGGGTGTATTTGTTTCTGATACTCATCTGGGGTGTATTTGTTTCTGATTCTCTTCCGGGGTGTATTTGTTTCTCATTCTCTTATGGGTGTATTTGTTTCTGATACTCATCTGAGGTGTATTTGTTTCTGATTCTCGTCCGCGTTGTATTTGTTTCTGATTCTCGTCCGGGATGTATTTGTTTCTGATTCTCGTCCGGGGTGTATTTGTTTCCGATTCTCGTCCGGGGTGTATTTGTTTCTGTTTCTCGTATGGGTGTATTTGTTTCTGATTCTCGTATGGGTGTATTTGTTTCTGATTCTCGTCCGGGGTGTATTTGATTCTGATTCTCGTCCGGGGTGTATTTGTTTCTGATTCTCGTCTGGGGTGTATTTGTTTCTGATTCTCGTCTGAGGTGTATTTGTTTCTGATACTCGTCTGAGGTGTATTTGTTTCTGATTCTCGTCCAGGGTGTATTTGTTTCTGATTCTCGTATGGATGTATTTGTTTCTGATACTCGTCTGGGGTGTATTTGTTTCTGATACTCATCTGAGGTGCATTTGTTTCTGATTCTCTTCTGGGGTGTATTTGTTTCTCATTCTCCTATGGGTGTGTTTGTTTCTGATACTCGTCTGAGGTGTATTTGTTTCTGATTCTCGTCCGAGGTGTATTTGTTTCTGATTCTCGTCCGGGGTGTATTTGTTTCTGATTCTCGTCCGGGGTGTATTTGTTTCTGATTCTCGTCTGGGGTGTATTTGTTTCTGATTCTCGTCCGGGGTATATTTGTTTCTGATTCTCGTCCGGGGTGTATTTGTTTCTGATTCTCGTCCAGGGTGTGTTTGTTTCTGATTCTCGTATGGATGTATTTGTTTCTGATACTCGTCTGGGGTGTATTTGTTTCTGATACTCGTCTGGGGTGTATTTGTTTCTGATTCTCTTCCGGGGTGTATTTGTTTCTCATTCTCTTTATGGGTGTATTTGTTTCTTATACTCATCTGAGGTGTATTTGTTTCTCATTCTCGTCCGCAGTGTATTTGTTTCTGATTCTCGTCCGGGGTGTATTTGTTTCTGATTCTCGTCCGGGGTGTATTTGTTTCCAATTCTCGTCTGGGGTGTATTTGTTTCTGTTTCTCGTATGGGTGTATTTGTTTCTGATTCTCGTATGGGTGTATTTGTTTCTGATTCTCGTCCGGGTTGTATTTGTTTCTGATTCTCGTATGGGTGTATTTGTTTCTTATACTCGTGTGAGGTGTATTTGTTTCTGATTCTCGTCCGGGGTGTATTTGTTTCTGATTCTCGTCCGGGGTGTATTTGTTTCTGATTCTCGTCCAGGGTGTATTTGTTTCTGATTCTCGTATGGGTGTATTTGACTCTGATTCTCGTCCGGGGTGTATTTGTTTCTGATTCTCGTATGGGTGTATTTGTTTCTTATACTCGTGTGAGGTGTATTTGTTTCTGATTCTCGTCCGGGGTGTATTTGTTTCTGATTCTCGTCCGGGGTGTATTTGTTTCTGATTCTCGTCTGCGGTGTATTTGTTTCTGATTCTCGTCCGGGGTGTATTTGTTTCCGATTCTCGTCCGGGGTGTATTTGTTTCTGTTTCTCGTATGGGTGTATTTGTTTCTGATTCTCGTATGGGTGTATTTGTTTCTGATTCTCGTCCGGGGTGTATTTTTTTCTGATTCTCATATGGGTGTATTTGTTTCTTAAACTCGTGTGAGGTGTATTTGTTTCTGATTCTCGTCCGGGGTGTATTTGTTTCTGATTCTCGTATGGGTGTATTTGTTTCTGATTCTCGTCCGGGGTGTTTTTGTTTCTGATTCTCGTATGGGTGTATTTGTTTCTGATACTCATCTGAGGTGTATTTGTTTCTGATTCTCGTCCGCGTTGTATTTGTTTCTGATTCTCGTCCGGGATGTATTTGTTTCTGATTCTCGTCCGGGGTGTATTTGTTTCCGATTCTCGTCCGGGGTGTATTTGTTTCTGTTTCTCGTATGGGTGTATTTGTTTCTGATTCTCGTATGGGTGTATTTGTTTCTGATTCTCGTCCGGGGTGTATTTGATTCTGATTCTCGTCCGGGGTGTATTTGTTTCTGATTCTCGTCCGGGGTGTATTTGTTTCTGATTCTCGTCTGAGGTGTATTTGTTTCTGATACTCGTCTGAGGTGTATTTGTTTCTGATTCTCGTCCAGGGTGTATTTGTTTCTGATTCTCGTATGGATGTATTTGTTTCTGATACTCGTCTGGGGTGTATTTGTTTCTGATACTCATCTGAGGTGCATTTGTTTCTGATTCTCTTCTGGGGTGTATTTGTTTCTCATTCTCCTATGGGTGTGTTTGTTTCTGATACTCGTCTGAGGTGTATTTGTTTCTGATTCTCGTCCGAGGTGTATTTGTTTCTGATTCTCGTCCGGGGTGTATTTGTTTCTGATTCTCGTCCGGGGTGTATTTGTTTCTGATTCTCGTCTGGGGTGTATTTGTTTCTGATTCTCGTCCGGGGTATATTTGTTTCTGATTCTCGTCCGGGGTGTATTTGTTTCTGATTCTCGTCCAGGGTGTGTTTGTTTCTGATTCTCGTATGGATGTATTTGTTTCTGATACTCGTCTGGGGTGTATTTGTTTCTGATACTCGTCTGGGGTGTATTTGTGTCTGATACTCGTCTGGGGTGTATTTGTTTCTGATTCTCTTCCGGGGTGTATTTGTTTCTCATTCTCTTTATGGGTGTATTTGTTTCTTATACTCATCTGAGGTGTATTTGTTTCTCATTCTCGTCCGCAGTGTATTTGTTTCTGATTCTCGTCCGGGGTGTATTTGTTTCTGATTCTCGTCCGGGGTGTATTTGTTTCCAATTCTCGTCTGGGGTGTATTTGTTTCTGTTTCTCGTATGGGTGTATTTGTTTCTGATTCTCGTATGGGTGTATTTGTTTCTGATTCTCGTCCGGGGTGTATTTGTTTCTGATTCTCGTATGAGTGTATTTGTTTCTTATACTCGTGTGAGGTGTATTTGTTTCTGATTCTCGTCCGGGGTGTATTTGTTTCTGATTCTCGTCCGGGGTGTATTTGTTTCTGATTCTCGTCCAGGGTGTATTTGTTTCTGATTCTCGTATGGGTGTATTTGTTTCTGATTCTCGTCCGGGGTGTATTTGTTTCTGATTCTCGTATGGGTGTATTTGTTTCTTATACTCGTGTGAGGTGTATTTGTTTCTGATTCTCGTCCGGGGTGTATTTGTTTCTGATTCTCGTCCGCGGTGTATTTGTTTCTGATTCTCGTCCGGGGTGTATTTGTTTCCGATTCTCGTCCGGGGTGTATTTGTTTCTGTTTCTCGTATGGGTGTATTTGTTTCTGATTCTCGTATGGGTGTATTTGTTTCTGATTCTCTTCCGGGGTGTATTTTTTCAGATTCTCATATGGGTGTATTTGTTTCTTAAACTCGTGTGAGGTGTATTTGTTTCTGATTCTCGTCCGGGGTGTATTTGTTTCTGATTCTCGTATGGGTGTATTTGTTTCTGATTCTCGTTCGGGGTGTTTTTGTTTCTGATTCTCGTATGGGTGTATTTGTTTCTTATACTCGTCTGAGGTGTATTTGTTTCTGATTCTCGTCCGGGGTGTATTTGTTTCTGACCACCGCGTTCGTAGGGTAGTGTTAAAGTGTCCCCGCAGATCCTGGGCTTGCGGCCGGACAGATACGGTGAAGTAGAAGAGTGCGGAGAGAAGTAAAAAACTGTGATGTAAGTGGAATTGGAATGTTGAGAAGGAGGTACAGGAATCGGGGAAGAACTGTTGTTTTAATTATCGCTACCCGGCCCGCCATAGATAAGGGGAGTTTGATCTAATGCTCTATTTGTGATGAAAGTCTATCAACGGCCGGGCCATAGTTAAGCCGGAGCACTTGATCCTTATTTCTGTATAGATGGATGCCTAAATATCTGGTGGAAGCCGTAATCCACGTCAAAGGATAGTGCACCTCTACAGGGGCGGTACTGTCGGTAAGTGGGAAAAGCTCGGATTTAGTCCAATTGATATGGAGACCAGAGAGGCTACCGAACTGAAGGATCTCGCGGATTAGAGGAGGAAGATCGTGACGGGGGTGGCGAACAAACAGCAATATGTCATCTGCATAAAGAGAAACCAGAAGTGGGCCATGTGTGAGCTGGAGGCCATGATGCATATGTTGTTTTTGTAGGTGATGGACTAAGGGATCTATTGCTATAATGAAGAGGAGAGGGGGCAGCCCTGTCATGTACCCCTGGTGATTGAGAAAGTATCTGTGAGAGACCTGTTTACCCTGAGCAGTGCCACTGGGTCGTTGTATAGGAGCATGATTATGGCGATGAAACAGCTGGGTAAACCTAGTTTCGACTAGACCTGGGTGGTGAACTCCATTCCGTTCGCGGAGTTTGTGGAATTTTCCACACTCTGCCGAGCACACGGAGTTCCAAAAAACTCCCCTCTGCATAGCGGAGCGGAGTTTTTTCCTCACTTGCTCTCGCTAGCGTTAAGTTGGCTATCGTGAGCAAGGAACATCTAATGCTAGACTATCTCCCAGCAAGATTTCTCAACACGGGCGGTCACGGATGGTCACTACTGCTCGCGTTGAGAAACCTTCCGTTCGTGTGGAGTAAGCTGCCGGTCGAGTAGAACTTCTACTCGAGTGGCAGAAAGAAGCAGGGCCCTCTTGCGCTACGCGTGGGGGCGTTCGCGCTGATTTTACAGCGTGGGACAAACACCCAGAGCAGAAAATCAGCACGAACGGCGCGACGTAACGCATGCCGCCGCTTGCGGAACTCCGCATAGCGCTGCACAGTTTTTTGGTGACTCTCACAAGGCCTAGTTTCGACAATGTTGCTCTAAGGAAGGGCCACTCCAGGGAGTCGAAAGCTTTCTCTGCGTCTAATAAGGCTGCTACCGCAGGAGTGGCTAGCGACACTCGGTTCAGGACTGCAAATAACGTCCGCAAATTAAGAGAGGTAGACTTGTGCTGGACAAAGCCAGAATGAACCGGGGAAACAATCTGTTTCATCAACAGAGATAGTCTGGTAGCGAGGACCTTGGCCAGGATTTTGTTGTCTAGGTTAAGAAGGGCGAGTGGGCGGTAAGAGGAGCACAGACGGGGGGGTCTTTGCCCGGCTTCAGCAGTAGTGTAACTACCGCCTCACGGAGCGTGGGTGGCAGGGATCCCATGGCTAGGGACTCCTCGTACAGGGCAAGTAGACGTGGGGCTAGCAAGTGTTTATATGTGTTGCAAAATGCCCCAGTGAAACCATTGAGGCCTGGGGCCTTGGACCCGTCTAAGGAGTCGATCGCCTGCACTATTTCTTCCTTCAGCAGCAGTTCTGCCAGGAAGCTGTGCTGCCCATCAGTTATCCACACCATCGCAACTTCAGAGAGATGATCTGTAATCGCAGAGTCGAGGCCAGAGGAGCGAGAGGCATGTACGTGTGCATAATAACTCCGCCAATATGCCCTCGTTGTTTGTTATACTTGTCCCAGTAGGTTAGGGTGACCAGTTCTTGAGAACTAAAAACCGGGACATTTTGCAAAAATAGAAGAAGGACTACAATTTTACGTCAACGGTGCTGCCAGAATGACAACGCTTATCAGCATAGGAAAACAGAAGAAGTACTAAGAAAATAATGTAATTATTAAAACCAACATCATACCTGTTAATTAAATTGCTTACTTGTAATAGCTGCTTACTAGCACAACTTTAGAAAACCCAATAAGTGCCTCTCAGTGGTTTTAGTCCACCTCCTCTAAAAACCGGGACATGAGCCAAAATTGCAGAAATCTGCCGGGACAGCTGGTGAAAACCCGGGACTGTCCGGGCAAATCCGGGACGCCTGGTCACCCTACAGTAGGTGTATGAAGGTCAGTGACGTATCCGCTAAATTTGTTTGGGCGGAGAAGGCGTGCTAGGGTACGACCAGGTCTCTTGCCCTCTCCATAACGCCTAGCAGTAGTATGTTTCCCCATGTAAGCTATTTCTCTATCCAAGGTCAAGGTGCTCAGTCATTAAAACAGAACGTTTATAGAGATGAGGGGAGCCGCAAGGAAATGAAGCAGCGTGATCGATATCCCGCAATTCTGACTCAATCCGGGACAATTGTGAGCAAATATCTCTCAAGATGCCCACACACTTGGATATACATACACCGTGAATATTGGGTATGAACACCTCCCAGAGGGTAGCTTGAGTTACTACTGTACCCTCATTTAAGGCAAAATATTCAACTATGGCGTCTTGTATTTCCGTGCGAAAAACCTGATCGAGGAGAGCATCACCAGGAAATCTCCATAAATGTGCCTGGCCGCCCCCATACGGTACATGTGGTTCCAGTGTAACAGGGCAGTGATCGGACAGGGTCAGCGGAAGATGCCGAACATCCGAAGTCCAGAGCGAGGCATTAACGGAGAGTAGCCAATAATCAATCAGAGTCGACACGTTGTGTAGAGTGGAGGGGTGTATTTGTTGCTGATACTCGGCTAAGGTTTATTTGTTTCTGATTCTCGTCTATGGTGTATATGTTTCTGATAGTCGTCTGGGTGTAATTGTTTCTCATATGGGTGTATTTGTTTCTGATTCTCGTCCGGGGGTGTATTTGTTTCTGATTCTCGTCCGGGGTGTATTTGTTTCTGATTCTCGTCTGGGGTGTATTTCTTTCTCACTCTCGTCTGGGCTGTAATTGTTTCTCATTTGAGTATATTTGTTTCTAATTCTCATCTGGGGTGCATTTGTTTCTGATTCTCATCTGGGGTGCATTTGTTTCTGATTCTCATCTGGGGTGCATTTGTTTTTGATTCTCATCTGGGTGTATTTGTTTCTTATTATCGTATGGGGTGTATTTGTTTCTGATTCTCATCTGGGTGTCTTTGTTTCTGATTTTCGACTGAGGTGTACTTGTTTCTGACTCTCGTCAGGGTGTATTTGTTTCTTATTATCGTATGGGGTGTATTTGTTTCTGATTCTCGTCTGGGGTGTATTTGTTTCTCACTCTTGTCTGGGTGTAATTGTTTCTCATTCTTATCTGGGTGTATTTGTTTCTGATTCTTGTCTGGGGTGTATTTGTTTCTCACTCTTGTCTGGGTGTAATTGTTCCCATTCTTATCTGGGTGTATTTGTTTCTGATTCTCGTCTGGGGTCTATTTGTCTCTCACTCTTGTCTGGGTGTAATTGTTTCTCATTCTTATCTGGGTGTATTTGTTTCTGATTCTCATCTGGGATGTATTTGTTTCTGATTCTTGTCTGGGGTGTATTTGTTTCTGACTCTCGTCAGGGTGTATTTGTTGCAGATACTCCTCAGGGTGTATTTGTTTTTACTCTCATCTGGGGTGTATTTCTTTCTGACTCTCATCAGGGTATATTTGTTCCGGATTCTCGTCTATGGTGTATATGTTTCTGATAGTCGTCTGGGTGTAATTGTTTCTCATATGGGTGTATTTGTTTCTGATTCTCGTCCGGGGTGTATTTGTTTCTGATTCTCGTCTGGGGTGTATTTCTTTCTCACTCTCGTCTGGGCTGTAATTGTTTCTCATTTGAGTATATTTGTTTCTAATTCTCATCTGGGGTGCATTTGTTTCTGATTCTCATCTGGGGTGCATTTGTTTCTGATTCTCATCTGGGGTGCATTTGTTTTTGATTCTCATCTGGGTGTCTTTGTTTCTGATTCTCGACGGAGGTGTACTTGTTTCTGACTCTTGTCAGGGTGTATTTGTTTCTTATTATCGTATGGGGTGTATTTGTTTCTGATTCTCATCTGGGTGTCTTTGTTTCTGATTCTCGACTGAGGTGTACTTGTTTCTGACTCTCGTCAGGGTGTATTTGTTTCTTATTATCGTATGGGGTGTATTTGTTTCTGATTCTCGTCTGGGGTTTATTTGTTTCTCACTCTTGTCTGGGTGTAATTGTTCCCATTCTTATCTGGGTGTATTTGTTTCTGATTCTCGTCTGGGGTCTATTTGTCTCTCACTCTTGTCTGGGTGTATTTGTTTCTCACTCTTGTCTGGGTGTAATTGTTCCCATTCTTATCTGGGTGTATTTGTTTCTGATTCTCATCTGGGATGTATTTGTTTCTAATTCTTGTCTGGGGTGTATTTGTTTCTGACTCTCGTCAGGGTGTATTTGTTGCAGATACTCCTCAGGGTGTATTTGTTTTTACTCTCATCTGGGGTGTATTTCTTTCTGACTCTCATCAGGGTATATTTGTTCCGGATTCTTGTATGGGGTGTATTTGTATTTGTTTATGATTCTTGTTTTGGGTGCATTTGTTTCTGACTCTCGTCTGGAGTGTATTTGTTTCTGATTCTCGCCTGGGGTGTATTTGTTTCTCACTGTCGTCTGGGGTGTAATTGTTGCTCATTCTCATCTGGGTGTATTTGTTTCTGATTCTTGTCTGGGGTGTATTTGTTTCTTACTCTCGTCAGGGTGTATTTGTTGCTGATACTCCTCAGAGTGTATTTGTTTCAGACTCTTGTATTTAGTTGGGTAAATGAAGGCGCCACTCGGGAGAGATAACACAAATATTTGATATTTACTTGCTGTATTGATCACGGTGCTGCAAGGTGAAGAGAACCACTGACCTCCTCAAAATACAAAATGGCCTTGGCCAATTGACAGATATACAAAGGAATTCCTCAGCACACGTCTGTTATGTCACAATATACATAAACATGCTAGATGTGAGCATAAGTAAAATACAAGTAGGTAAGTTCTTATTTCTTTTTTCCTTTTTATTTTCCGATGTTCAGACAGCCGACACGTGTTTCGTCGCTTACATGGGAATTAATCCCGCGACTTTATCAAGGCTATTGTCTTCCTGTGTATAACCTTTATTAGTGGTGTTAATTCCAACCCACACTGGGATTCAATATCTCGCGTCGTCTCACTTCTCAATGTTAAATCCAAGGGATCCCTGTATGTCCCAGAAGTCCAGAATCTTATTTCTTAGTAGTTTGATCCCACACACGGACGTCGCTCCTCGTGTTGCCGAGTACGGTGGATTTAACATTGAGAAGTGAGACGTCGCGAGATATTGAATCCCAGTGTGGGTTGGAATTAACACCACTAATAAAGGTTATACACAGGAAGACAATAGCCTTGATAAAGTCGCGGGATTAATTCCCATGTAAGCGACGAAACACGTGTCGGCTGTCTGAACATCGGAAAATAAAAAGGAAAAAAGAAATAAGAACTTACCTACTTGTATTTTACTTATGCTCACATCTAGCATGTTTATGTATATTGTGACATAACAGACGTGTGCTGAGGAATTCCTTTGTATATTTGTTTCAGACTCTTGTCAGGGAGTGTTTGTTTCGGATTCTCGTATGGGTTGTATTTGTTTCTGACTCTCGCCTGGGGTGTATCTGTTTCTCGTCGATGGTGTATTTGTTTCTCAATCTCATCTAGGGTGTAATTGTTTCTCAATCTCATCTGGGGTGTAATTGTTTCTCAGTCTCATCTGGGTGTATTTGTTTCTGATTCTCGTCTGGGGTGTATTTGTTTCTGGTTCTCGCCTGGGGTGTATTTGTTTCTGACTCTTGTTAGGGTGTATTTGTTGCTGATACTACTCAGGGTGTATTTGTTTTTTACTCTTCTCTGGGGTGTATTTGTTTCTGACTCTCGTCAGGGTGTATTTGTTTCTGACTCTTGTCAGGGTGTATTTGTTGCTGATACTCCTCAGGGTGTATTTTTTTTTTTTACTCTCGTCTGAGGTGTATTTGTTTCTGACTCTCGCCTGGGGTGTATTTGTTTCTGATTCTGTCCTGGGGTGTATTTGTTTCTCACTCTCGTCAGGGGTGTATTTGTTTCTGATTCACATCTGGGTTGCATTTGTTACTGATTTTCATATGGGTGTATTTGTTTCTGATTCTCGTCTGGGGGGTATTTGTTTCTGACTCTCAGCAGGGTGTATTTGTTTCTGATTCTCTTCTGGGGTGCATTTGACTTGATTTCTGATTCTCGTCTTTGGTGTATTTGTTTCTGATTCTCGTCTGGGGTGTATTTGTTTCTGATTCTCGTCTTGGGTGTATTTGTTTCTCACTCTCGCCTTGGGTGTATTTATTTCTGATTCTTGTCAGAGTGTATTTGTTGCTGATACTCGCCTGAGGTGTATTTCTTTCATATTCTCCTTATGGTCTATTTGTTTCTGATGCTCGCCTGAGGTGTATTTATTTCTGATTCTCGTCTATGGTCTATTTGTTTCTGATACTCACCTGAGGTGTATTTATTTATGATTCTCGTCTGTGGTCTATTTGTTTCTGATACTCACCTGAGGTGTATTTATTTCTGATTCTCGTCTGTGGTCTATTTGTTTCTGATACTCGCCTGAGGTGTATTTATTTCTGTTTCTCGTCTGTGGTCTATTTGTTTCTGATACTCGCCTAAGGTGTATTTATTTCTGTTTCTCGTCTGTGGTCTATTTGTTTCTGATACTCGCCTGGGGTGTATTTATTTCTGTTTTTCGTCTGTGGTCTATTTGTTTCTGATACTCGCCTGAGGTGTATTTATTTCTGATTCTCGTCTGTGGTCTATTTGTTTCTGAAACTCGCCTGAGATGTATTTATTTCTGATTCTCGTCTTTGGTGTATTTGTTTCTGATTCTCGTCTTGGGTGTATTTGTTTCTCACTCTTGCCTTGGGTGTATTTATTTCTGATTCTTGTCAGAGTGTATTTGTTGCTGATACTCGCCTGAGGTGTATTTCTTTCATATTCTCCTTATGGTCTATTTGTTTCTGATACTCGCCTGAGGTGTATTTATTTCTGATCCTCGTCTGTGGTCTATTTGTTTCTGATACTCGCCTGAGGTGTATTTATTTCTGATCCTTGTCTGTGGTCTATTTGTTTCTGATACTCGCCTGAGGTGTATTTATTTCTGATCCTCGTCTGTGGTCTATTTGTTTCTGATACTCGCCTGAGGTGTATTTATTTCTGTTTCTCGTCTGTGGTCTATTTGTTTCTGATACTTGCCTGAGGAGTATTTATTTCTGATTCTCGTCTGTGGTCTATTTGTTTCTGATACTCGCCTGAGGTGTATTTATTTCTGATCCTCGTCTGTGGTCTATTTGTTTCTGATACTCGCCTGAGGAGTATTTATTTCTGTTTCTCGTCTGTGGTCTATTTGTTTCTGATACTCGCCTGAGGTGTATTTATTTCTGATTCTCATCTGTGGTCTATTTGTTTCTGATACTCGCCTGAGGTGTATTTATTTCTGATTCTCGTCTGTGGTCTATTTGTTTCTGATACTCGCCTGAAGAGTATTTATCGCCTGAGGTGTATTTATTTGTGATCCTCATCTGTGGTCTATTTGTTTCTGATACTCGCCTGAGGTGTATTTATTTCTGATCCTCGTCTGTGGTCTATTTGTTTCTGATACTCGCCTGAGGTGTATTTATTTCTGTTTCTCGTCTGTGGTCTATTTGTTTCTGATACTTGCCTGAGGAGTATTTATTTCTGATTCTCGTCTGTAGTCTATTTGTTTCTGATACTCGCCTGAGGTGTATTTATTTCTGATCCTCGTCTGTGGTCTATTTGTTTCTGATACTCGCCTGAGGAGTATTTATTTCTGTTTCTCGTCTGTGGTCTATTTGTTTCTGATACTCGCCTGAGGTGTATTTAGTTCTGATTCTCGTCTGTGGTCTATTTGTTTCTGATACTCGCCTGAGGTGTATTTATTTCTGATTCTCGTCTGTGGTCTATTTGTTTCTGATACTCGCCTGAGGAGTATTTATCGCCTGAGGTCTATTTATTTCTGATCCTCGTCTGTGGTCTATTTGTTTCTGATACTCGCCTGAGGTGTATTTATTTCTGATTCTCGTCTGTGGTCTATTTGTTTCTGATACTCGCCTGAGGTGTATTTATTTCTGTTTCTCATCTGTGGTCTATTTGTTTCTGATACTTGCCTGAGGAGTATTTATTTCTGATTCTCGTCTTTGGTGTATTTGTTTCTGATTCTCGTCTGGGGTGTATTTGTTTCTGATTCCCGTCTTGGGTGTATTTGTTTCTCACTCTTGCCTTGGGTGTATTTATTTCTGATTCTTGTCAGAGTGTATTTGTTGCTGATACTCGCCTGAGGTGTATTTCTTCATATTCTCCTTATGGTCTATTTGTTTCTGATACTCGCCTGAGGTGTATTTATTTCTGATCCTCATCTGTGGTCTATTTGTTTCTGATACTCGCCTGAGGTGTATTTATTTCTGATCCTCGTCTGTTGTCTATTTGTTTCTGATTCTCGTCTGAGGAGTATTTATTTCTGATCCTCGTCTGTGGTCTATTTGTTTCTGATACTCGCCTGAGGTGTATTTATTTCTGATCCTCGTCTGTGGTCTATTTGTTTCTGATACTTGCCTGAGGAGTATTTATTTCTGATTCTCGTCTGTGGTCTATTTGTTTCTGATACTCGCCTGAGGTGTATTTATTTCTGATTCTCGTCTGTGGTCTATTTGTTTCTGATACTCGCCTGAGGTGTATTTATTTCTGATTCTCGTCTTTGGTGTATTTGTTTCTGATTCTCGTCTGAGGAGTATTTATTTCTGATCCTCGTCTGTGGTCTATTTGTTTCTGATACTCGCCTGAGGTGTATTTATTTCTGTTTCTCGTCTGTGGTCTATTTGTTTCTGATACTTGCCTGAGGAGTATTTATTTCTGATTCTCGTCTGTGGTCTATTTGTTTCTGATACTCGCCTGAGGTGTATTTATTTCTGATCCTCGTCTGTGGTCTATTTGTTTCTGATACTCGCCTGAGGAGTATTTATTTCTGAACCTCGTCTGTGGTCTATTTGTTTCTGATACTCGCCTGAGGTGTATTTATTTCTGATCCTCGTCTGTGGTCTATTTGTTTCTGATACTCGTCTGAGGAGTATTTATTTCTGATCCTCATCTGTGGTCTATTTGTTTCTGATACTCGCCTGAGGTGTATTTATTTCTGTTTCTCGTCTGTGGTCTATTTGTTTCTGATACTTGCCTGAGGTATATTTATTTCTGATCCTCGTCTGTGGTCTATTTGTTTCTGATACTCGCCTGAGGTGTATTTATTTCTGATCCTCGTCTGTGGTCTATTTGTTTCTGATACTCGCCTGAGGAGTATTTATTTCTGTTTCTCGTCTGTGGTCTATTTGATTCTCCTGGCTCCGGCTCTTACCACCCCTGGAGTTCAGCAGTCTGGCTCTGTCTTGCCACCCCCACCCGCTGGCCTGGTACCAGCCCTGCACAGCCCACTCCTGTACTGTTACATATGACCAGGTTACATATGACCTGGCACCCGCCTTTCAGAGGCTCTTGCATTCACCCAAGTCTGGCCTGGCACTGGAGCGTCCCAGCCTGGCACACACACACACCGGGTGATGGTCTCCGCACCCCCTTCTAGACCCCAGCTCTCTACTGTTTGCAGTTTGTCACTCACCCCTCACCTCCCTGGCACTCACCCTTCACCCCTCTGGCCTGGCAATCACTCCTTGCCCCTGGCACTCATCCTTCCCCTCCCTGGCACTCACCTGTCACCTCCTTTACACTCACCCTTGACCCTCCTGGCACTCATCTCACGTCTCACGTCTCACCTCCCTGGCACAAACCCCTCACCTCCCTGGCACTCACCCTTCACCCCCTGGCCTGGCAGACGCCCCTCACCCCTGGCACTCATACTTCCCCTCCCTGGCACATATCCTTCACCTCCCTGGCACTCACCCTTCACCTCCCTGACACTCACCCTTAACTCTCCTGGCACTCACTCCTCGCCTCCCTGGCACTCCCCATTCACCCTTCTGGCCTGGCAGTCACTCCTCGCCCCTGGCACTCATCCTTCCCCTCCCTGGCACTCACCTGTCACCTCCCTGACACTAGCCCTTGACCCTCCTGGCACTCACCTCATGTCTCACCTCCCTGGCACACAACCCTCACCTCCCTGGCACTCACCCGTCACCCCTCTGGCCTGGCAGTCACCCTTGTCCCTCCTGGCATTCACTCCTCACCTCCCTGGCACTCACCCTTCACCCCTCTGGCCTGGCACTGGAGCGTCCTAAGCCTGGCACACACCGGGTGATGGTCTCTGCACCCCCTTCTAGACCCCAACTCCCTACTGTTTGCAGTTTTTCACTCACCCCTCACCTCCCTGGTACTCACCCTTCACCCCTCTGGCCTGGCAATCACTCCTCACCCCTGGCACTTATCCTTCCCCTTCCTGGCACTCACCATTTGCCCTCCTGGCACTCACCTCACGTCTCACCTCCCTGGCACACACCACTCACCTCCCTGGCACTCACCCATGACCCTCCTGTCACTCACCTGCCACCTTCCTGGCACTCACCCATGTCTCTCCTGGCACTCACTCCTCACCTCCCTGGCACTCACCCTTCACCCCTTGGCCTGGCAGCCGCCCCTCACCCCTGGCACTCATACTTCCCCTCCCTGGCACATATCCTTCACCTCTGTGAGAAGTTGGCCTGGTATATGCTGTCCACTAATTAAAGTGGGCACCTTGCACCAGTCCAAACGACCCTTATGATGTCTGAGGTCAAAGATAACCTTTAGAAAGCTATCCTAGTGGTAGCTGTGGAGAGCAGCCTTCATGCTTAATCTTGAAGGAATGTAAAGCAGCTTGTTTTACCAGAATATCACCTCCTGAATGACTAAATGAAAGGAGAACCACACAAGTGTTATGTAAAAATATGTATTTATTACTAAAACACTCTCTACTAACATCTACCCGAGATTAGAACACAAAGCACACAATACTTAATCAATAGAGCATACGTAAGTAGCAAAATATACAACGGGCTCCAGGGGGAGACCGAACCATATACTAAAAAAATTGTATAACAACAACGACTTCAATAGACACAGGGCCTAGAGCACGTAGAATCGCTGGGACCCCAAGGAACCACCCAAGGCAGTGAGACAGGGCGCCCACGGAGGACGGGTGCAGTGAGGAAACACGACCGCGTGCTCCGTGCAACTCTATGGGAAAGTCGTGGTTGGAAAATTACAGTTTAAGGTCACTTCTAGGAGGACTTCAAGCAAACCCTTTGGAACATAAGAGGTTCTAAGGCCAGCACCCTTGTGAGTACCGAGGTACCCGTGTTACCTATCCCAGAGGAGCCGGGTGCATAGGGGTCAAGTGGTGTCGGAAACCTCCGTCGTTTTCAATGGAGAGCTGCAAGAAAGTACTGCTGCCAGCAAGGCGAAGAGTGTCCAGTGGAATCCAAGCCTGGATCCAAGGTGAGAAGAACCTGAAAGCAGAGGGGACAGAGTCTGGGTCACTTCAGGTGACCAGGGGCTCGGTAGTCGAATGCCCACTGATGTCGAGTGCTTCAGGTGAAGAGAAAGGGTGTTTGTCTCTGCAGCCACGGGGACCAGGAGACATCGATGACGACCAGGGTCCGGAGGTGAGCTGTCCCATGAAGGATGTTGAGAGCTGAGGGGTCAGTGTCCGGCTGGAGCACCAACAAGCCTTGGCAGCGGCAACCCACGCAGGCAGAGGAAACAGGTTACGGTGTGGACCAGCAAGCCCAAGAACAAACGAGATGACCCTCGCCAGGACCCACAGGCCAATGGACCAGGGATCGTGAAGAGACCTCGAGCGAATTTACAAAGCACCAGCCCACAGAGCACTCGTGGAGTGGAGGCCGGATATCTTCGGTGCAAAGGGTGCTCGGAGTCAGGACTACACGTAGTCCAATGCACAAGCTCAGGGATCGCCAACAAGCATATGCACTTGCAAATAGACGCGGTGCACAGGGGTACGGGTTGCACGGCCCCCACGAGGGATACTGGTCTCAGAATCGCTGAGAGGTCAGATCTACCTCGGGGACCTTCGGGAACCCACCTCCTGTGTTGCAGAAATCTTCGGAGTCCGCAGGAGCTCTGGAGATGCAAGCGGGTCAGATGCGCTTAGGTGCCTGCTGCTGCAGGGGAGTAACTCCTTTACTCCAAGGGAGATTTTTCTGTCGTCCAGCGAAGTGTAGACCGTCGAAGTACTTGGTTTCTTTTCAGAGTCTTGTCCAGGTATAATCTAAAGTCCTGTGATCAGGTTTCCCACTTTATACCCAGGGAAGGGGTTGGACGGACTCTGGGGACCCTTCTAGGGGAGGGGCAGGACAGAGGGGTGGCTACACCCATGTCCTTTGTCCAGTTTCACGCCAGAGCAGGAGCCAATGGCTCCCAGAACTGGTTTGAGCTGGACTATGCATGGGGACACCAAATGTGCCCCCAGTGCAGACTTTCTGGCACTCTAAGAGTGCACCCAACCAGCCCCAATACACTAAATCCTGTCTGGGAGGTGGTAACACCTCCCTGTGACAGGAAACCTATTGTCAGGCCCTCCTCAGCTCGAGCTTGGCTCAGCAGCAGGAGGGCAGACTCGTGTCTGTGGCTGGCAGCATCCATTTTGTGCTGCCCAGGTCGAGAAAGCTGGTACCGGGTAGACCGGTGACCCATAGTAGTGGTTCTACAAGGGTGGAATCATACCTCCCACACCAGTTACTGGTGTGGAGGTATGATTCCAAGGTGTTTGACACCAAACACGACATGTTTCTAAGCAGCCGTTTTAAAGTTAGCATTTACCGCGAGGTTATAATGCACTTAAACATATATGGTTGGCTGCATCACAGACAACCCCGGAGAATGGTCTCCGAAGGCTGCAGAAGGACCCTACTCATGCAGGGGCACCCTCTCACATAAAACCCAGCACCCTGCCTTCAGGATTGATAAGGCCTGCCATAGGGGTGACTGATAGGTTTGTATGTGTAGTGATTTAGAGAGATATAGTGAACCTATATCTTAAGTAAGTGGTGTAAGCACCAGCTTACACAGTCTGCTGTAGCAGGCTGGTCATTTTAAATGCGGACGGCCCCTCAGGGGTGGCATAATACATGCTTCAGCCCATGGGAGGCCTCTGGAGTACCTAAGCCCTGGGTACATGGTGTACCATATACTAGGGACTTATAAGGGTACCCCAGTATCCAATCTGGAGTGTACCTAAAGTACACGTGTTGCAATTTACAGGAGAAAGCAGATAGACTGGGGTCCTGAATAGCAGGATCCCAGCCAGACTAGGCCAAAAACAGTGAGACATCAGCAAAAAGTGGGGGTAACTATAAGAAGCAGATCCTACTCTCCTACACAACCCCCCCCAATGTAAGGACATTAAACTAACCTTGACCAGTTGAGTCTTCATGTTCTAAGTGGAAATATCTGGAAAGTCCATCTGCATTGGCATGGTTACTCCCAGGTCTATGTTCCACTGTATAGTCCATCCCCTGTAGGGAAATGGACCACCTCAAAAGTTTGGGGTTTTCACCCTTCATCTGTTTTAGCCATAAGAGGGGCTTATGGTCTGTCTGAACAATGAAGTGAGTGCCAAACAAGTATGGCCTCAGCTTTTTCAAGGCCCAAACCACAGCAAAGGCTTCCCTCTCAATAGCTGACCAACGTTTCTCTCTGGGGGTCAGCCTTCTGCTAATAAAAGCTACTGGCTGATCCTGACCCTCTTCATTCAGTTGTGATAACACAGCCCCTACCCCCAACTCAGATGCATCAGTTTGAACAATGAATTGTTTGGAATAGTCAGGACTTTGCAGAATGGGAGCAGTGCACATGGCCTGCTTCAGGTCATCAAATGCCTTTTGACAGCTAAATGTCCACTGAACTTTCTTAGGCATTCTTTTGGAAGTTAAGTCATTTAAAGGGGTCACTATGGATCCATATCCTTTGACAAACCTCTTGTAGTACCCAGTCAGGCCCAAGAAAGCTCTGACCGGAGTCTGGGTGGTTGGAGCAACCCAGTCCATGATGGTCTGGATTTTGCTCTGCAATGGTTGAACCTGATCTGCACCCACAAGGTGGCCTAGGTACACAACCTTCCTCTGCCCTATCTGGCACTTGGTGGCCTTGATAGTGAGGCCTGCTTTTTGCAGAGCCTCTAAAACATTTCTCAGGTGGACCAGGTGATCCTCCCAGGTGGAGCTAAAGACAGCAATATTGTTAGAAATGGGGGTCTCTAGTTGGCAATGGCTGGCCACTGTCCAAGTAGGGACCGTTCTTCCTAAGTCAGAGTGAGAGGGCTACCCTCTTTAATACCCCTGCTCAACCCTGTGGTAACGTAGCACGAGCAGGTAGGCTTATCTCAGAGGCAGTGTGTGAAGCATTTATGACCATACACAGTAACACAGTGAGGAACACTACAAAGGGACACCACACAAGTAGTTATAAAAAATAAGTATCTTTATATAAAGGCAGATTTATCACAAGACCAATAACTGTAAAAGCCACAATACTGTCAAAAATAGGATAGCTGTTGAAGGGCTGTCAAAGATAGTTCAAAAGGTTGCAAGAATAAGGTTCAAATTCAAGGCAGTGGTCTCGGCGACCCTTTCTCTCACAAAGTACCTGGGTTTAGTAGCAAAACCAACAAAATGTCGCAAAGAAGTGGTAGCGATGATCTTCCTCACGCGAGGCCGGCGATGCGTTAAAATCCTTGCCGCAAGGGAGGATGATGCGCCGATCTGCTGATGCGTGCGGAGACGATGCGACCAACTTCTGCACGCTAGGCCGCCGATGCGCTGAGACCTTGCCGCGAGGGCGAAGGCGATGCGACGATCCTGTTGCGTGTGCGGAGACGATGCGACAAACTTCTGCACGCTAGGCCGCCGATGCGATGACTTTCTTGCCGCAAGGGAGAAGTCGATGCGACGAGCCTGTTGCGTTGTGCGATCGTGTTGCGATGCGAAGAAATGGCGCTCCGCGAGGGAGCGACGAAATCCGGTGCGATGCAATGAAAATGGCGGACGCACGGCGTCCGCAATGCGATGTCTTGAAGCAATGATTCTGTAGGGGTTGCGAGCGCTCGGCGACAGCCGCGTGATGATTTTTCCAGCGCGTCTCGGCTGCAGCGGCTCGCAAAGGGGCGTTAGCGATGGTCTCGTGTTGCGAGTACTCAGCGGCAGCAGCGCGATGATTTTTCCAGCGCTCTCGACTGCAGCGGCTCGCAAACGTGCGTTAGCGACGATTTCCAGCACTCTTTTCTCTGAAGCAAACTAGAGGCCCTGGAACTCACAGGAGCCTCATCAGCAGATAGCAATCCTCGCAGGGAGGAAGCAGGAGGTTGGTGGTGGAGTCTGATGTGCCTGAGACTCCAGCAGGAGGCTAGCTCTTTTCCTAGCCCTTGGGTAATTGCTGTAACAAAAATAAAAGTTCTCTCAAAAGTCCTTTTCTCTCTTCAAGGTCCAGTGGTCACTGCTGCAGGCCAGTGCAAGAAAAACACACAAGCACAAGGACAGTCACTTCCTGCAGATTCCTCCAGTGGCACAGACAGAGTTTCCTCTCCAGATCCAAAAGCAATACAAAAATAGGGGTTTGAGCACAGATATTTATACCCCAAAAACCTTTGATCCTTGAAGCTACCAGTCCCTGAACCTAGCCAGAACCAGTTCTGCTCAGGCCTGGAGCACTTTGTTTACCAGGCTGCATCCTTCCTTTCAGAAAGAGGGGTCTGCTAGCAGACACACAGTGGGAGGTGGAGCCAGCATTCACCTTGCCAGGCACAGCCCTATTCAGATCAAAGAGCCACCCCTCCCCACACTCTAAATGCAGATCTCTCTATTCCACCCAGGTCTGACTCAGCCTGTCCTGCCCCTCTAAAACCAGACAGCCAATACACATAACGGCAGAGCACACTAGAAGGCTTAGGCAAGAAAATACCTACTTTCTAAAAGTGGTATTTTCAAACACAGAATATAAAAATAAACTTCACTAAAAGGTGTATTTTAATATTCTGAGCTCAGGCATACTAAATTCGTTTTTCTACCATGTTCCTGGGGTCAGTTAGGACTATAGCATGTAATAGTCAAACTGCCCATTCTAGCCTATGAGGAACAGGTAGCCTTACAGTAGTGAAAAACGAAATGGTGCATAATTCACTACCAGGACATGCTACACACACCAAGGCATGTCCTGCCTTACACATACAAGGCACCCTACCATAGGGGTGACTTACAGGATGCTAAGGGAAGGTTCAGGGGCTGGGAAGTGAGTGCACTTCACAGCCACGATGGCAGTTCTGGTCTGCACACAGACACTGCAGTGGCAGGTCTGAGACACACTTTACAAGCTGCTTCTGTGGGTGGCACACATCAGTGCTGCAGGCCCACCAGCAGCATTTGGTTTACCAGCCCTGGGCACACACAGGCCACACTACTAGGGACTAACAGGTAAACCAAATAAGCCAATCAGGGATATACCAATTCACATAGACATATTTACAAAGGGAGAGCATATGCACTTTAGCACTGAACAGCAGTGGTAAAGTGCCCAGAGTCATAAAACCGACAGAAACAGGTCAGCAAAAATACAGGAGGCAGGCAAAAAGTTTAGGGGTGACCCTGCAAAAAGGGCCATTTCCAACAAATATCATCTAGATAAGCTGCACTATAGGCTTCCAGACCTGTAAGGACTTTGTTCACCAACCTTTGAAAAGTGGCAGGTGCATTCTTCAAGCCAAAGGGCATCACCACACATTGGTAGTGCCCACTAGGGGTTGAAAATGCTGTTTTTGGTTTTGCATCCTCAGCTAATCTGATTTGCCAGTAACCAGCTGTCAGGTCAAATGTACTCAGAAACTTGGCAGAGGCCAAAGTATCTATAAGTTCATCTGCCCTGGGTATTGGATGGGCATCAGTCCTAGTGACTGCATTGAGACCCTGCAGTCCACACAGAACCTCATCTCTCTCTTACCACCCTGGGTGTGAGGTTTTGGTACCAGGACTACTGGACTAGCCCAAGGGCTATCTGAGGGTTCAATTACTCCCAGCTCCAACATTTTCTGGACTTCAGTCCTGATACAGTCCCTGACATGGTCAGGTTGCCTGTATATCTTATTTTTAACAGGCAGACTGTCACCTGTGTCCACCTCATGGGTACACCAGGTAGTCTGACTTGGAGTCAGTGAAAACATGTGTCTGTACTGATTGAGGACTTTCCTACAATCAGTTTGCTGCTGGTCAGTGAGGCTGCCTGCCAAGGCTACACCATCAACTGAACCATCATCAGGGTTCTGTGAGAGCAGGTCAGGGAGTGGGTCACTCTCTTCCTCCTGTCCCTCATCAGCAGCCATGAGCAAGCCCATGTCTGCCCTGTCCACATATGGCTTGAGCCTGTTCACATGGAGCACCCTGTGGGGGCTCCTGGGAGTTCCAAGGTCCACCAGGTAGGTAACCTCTCCCTTCTGCTCAAGTATAGTATGGGGCCCACTCCACTTGTCCTGAAGAGCTGCTGGGGCCACAGGCTCCAACACCCATACTTTCTGTCCTGGCTGATACACAGTCAAAACAGCCTTTTGGTTATGCCAGGCCTTTTGCAATTCCTGGCTAGCCTCAAGCTTTTTGGATGCCTTCTTCATGTATTCAGCCATCCTGGAGCGGAGACCAAGTACATAGTCCACAATATCCTGTTTAGGGGGTTTGAGAGGTAACTCCCATCCCTCCTTCACTAGACATAAAGGACCCCTAACTGGATGTCCAAACAGAAGTTCAAAAGGGCTGTAACCAACCCCCTTCTGAGGAACCTCTCTGTAGGCAAAGAGAAGGCAGGGCAAAAGGATGTCCCATCTGCGCCTAAGCTTTTCAGGGAGACCTTTTATCATGCTCTTGAGGGTTTTGTTGAATCTCTCAACTAACCCATTGCATTGTGGGTGATAAGGGGTGGTGAATTTGTAATTCACACCACACTCCTTCCACATTGCAGTCAAGTAACCAGACATAAAGTTTGCATCTCTGTCTGATACTACCTCCTTAGGGAAACCCACTCTAGAAAAGATTCCCAGGAGGGCTCTAGCCACAACAGGAGCTGTGGTAGTCCTTAGGGGTATTGCTTCTGGATACCTAGTGGCATGGTCCACCACCACTAGCATGAATCTGTGCCCAGATGCAGTTTGAGGATCCATGGGACCAACAATGTAAATCCCAACCCTCTCACAGGGAACCCCCACCACAGGTAGGGGTATCAGGGGGGCCTTTGTAGTACCACCTGCCTTACCACTGGCTTGGCAAGTGATACAGGAGCGACAAAACTCCTTTGTGTCTTCTGACATGTGAGGCCAATGAAAGTGAGGGATAATTCTGTCCCAGGTCTTGTTTTGGCCTAGGTGTCCTGCTAATGGGATATCATGTGCCAGTGTTAATAGGAAGCCTCTAAACTTCAGAGGTATAACCAACCTCCTTGTAGCACCAGGCTTGGGGTCTCTACCCTCTGAGTATAAAAGTCCATCATCCCAGTAGATCCTATGGGACCCACTGGCACTCCCAGCAGTCTCAGCAGCAGCTTGCTGTCTGAGGGGTTCAAGAGAGGGGCAGTTCAGCTGCTCCTGACTCAGATCTGCCCTGGAAGGGCCCCCTGTCTCCAAGAACTCAACCTGGTCAGGTTCAAGTTCCTCTGAGACAGTTCCTTCCTCAGGACTAAGATCAGCTCCCTCAAGAGTCTGACCCTCACTCTGAGGCGGGGGGAAGACACTGCCTTACCCCTACTGCTCCTTCTCTTGGAAGGCACCTGGTCCATTATTCCAGGATCCAGGGCCTGTTCAATGGAAGACATTTTTGCCTGTGACCTAGTCATGGCAAACACATCTGCAGGGATGCCCAGCATTTCGGCATGTGTCTTGAGTTCCACTTCAGCCCAAGCTGAAGTTTCCAAATCATTGCCCAATAAGCATTCTACAGGGAGGTCTGAACTTACCACAACCTTCTTAGGGCCAGTTACCCCTCCCCAGGTGAAATTCACAACTGCCAAGGAATGGTCTGTCCTGACATTGTTTGCATTGGTCACTTGGTACATCTCACCAAGTATGATCTGGTCAGGGCCCACAAGTTCTTTTGTCACCATTGTGACACTTGCACCTGTGTCCCTGTATGCCATGGCCTCCTTACCATTGATCAAAGGCTGCTGTCTGTACTTGCCCAAGTTACTGGGACTTACAAATAAGGAGGCAATAGCCATGCCTCCATCACAAACTAACACAGCCTGAGTTGGAATTCTGACTAGGCCAGAATCCATCTCAGATCCCAAGGTTAACCCTACTAAACCCTTGTTCTGTGTACCACCACTTGGAACTGAGCTAGGGGGAACAGTTGCCTTAGGGGCAGTGGTGGTAGGAGTAGAATCCTTGGCCCTTGGACAAGTGGCATCCTTTGTCCAATGGGTCTTCTCTTTACAGATATGACACCAAGGTTTCTTTTTGCCTTTACCCTTGTTTGATTGTGACTCCCCCCAGATGCAGGTTTTTGGGGCACTTGTGAAGACTTCTGGTCTTTACCCTTCTCCCCACCCTTATCTGAGGTCTTAGCATCTTGCTTCTTAGAGTCACCACCTTGGTTCTGAGTTTTCTGCTTCACCCTGGTTCTGACCCATTTGTCTGCCTTCTTTCCCAATTCTTGGGGAGAGGTCAGATCAGAGTCCACCAGGTACTGATGCAACAACTGATTTTGGCAATTATTAAGGATCTGCTCCCTCATAATTAAATTGTACAATCCTTTAAAATCATTCACTTTACTGCCAAGTAACCAGCCTTCCAGAGCCTTAGTAGCACAATCTACAAAGTCTACCCAGTCCTGAGTCTGTGCCTTCTGGGTGTCTCTGAACTTAATCCTGTACTGTTCAGTGGTTAAGCCAAACCCATCAATGAGAGCACTCTGCAAGACTGTGTAATCATCAGCATCCTCTTCTCTTACAGTGAGGAGCTTATCTCTACCTTTGTCAGCAAAGGAGAGCCACAAGATAGCTGCCCACTGCTCACGAGGGACCCTTTGTACCTTACAGGCCCTCTCTAGTGCAGTTATCCATTTGTGGATGTCATCCCCACTCTGGTAGGGAGGGACTATCTTGTTCAGGTTCCTATGTTCATGAGTATACTCCCTGCTTCTAGGAACACTGTTGCTGCCACCATGGGACTCTAGTTCCAATCTCTTTGGAGCTCTAGGGATTCCCTGTCTAGGGCCAACTGCTCCTTCTTGAGCCTAAGCTTGATTTTCTCAAGCTCCAGACGTTGGCACTGTCTATCATAAGAGGATTCCCTCTTATGTGAGCTGGAAGTCCCTACAGAAGTTCCTGAATGCTGAGATCCTATAGAGGGAGATCTAGATCTCCTAGGTAAACTCTGTACTCTTCCTGGTGGAGTAAAGAGAGGGACACTGGGGCCTTCTCCCCCACCTAAAGGAAAGTTCGGTGTTTTCCAGGTTAGAATCATTTTGATCCTCCTGGCCAGGGTTTGAGTCCAGATCAAAGAAGGTTTCACTTCCTGGCCCTTCCTCATTCCCTGTCCCACCCACTCTTTCTACTTCATCAGACCCTGGGGTCTTTCTGAGGTCATCCAAGAGCAACATCTCTGAGACGTTGGGTGCTTGCACTTCTCCCTCTCCTCAGCTTCCTAGATGTACACATGTTTCTCAATTCTTGGAATGAGAGATGGTCATACCTAGTTGGCAGAGAGCCACTGGCTTCTCCTCTAGAAGACATACTAGTGTTATGTGGTGTAGGCACCTACCTAACCTAGTGGAGACTAAACTCTCTTGAGTTGGAGAAAGGGTTTGCTAGGCCCTTGACTTACCCAACTCCAAGTTCAGTAGAACTTACCTTATTCAATCTTGATGTATTATATGTGCCTAATACTCAGTGGTTTTCAGTTAGTCACTCAATGAGACTTTTCTGGTAAAACAATAGCAAGCTTGAATCCCAACCGCTGCACACCAATGTGAGAAGTTGGCCTGGTATATGCTGTCCACTAATTAAAGTGGGCACCTTGCACCAGTCCAAACGACCCTTATGATGTCTGAGGTCAAAGATAACCTTTAGAAAGCTATCCTAGTGGTAGCTGTGGAGAGCAGCCTTCAGGCTTAATCTTGAAGGAATGTAAAGCAGCTTGTTTTACCAGAACATCACCTCCTGAATGACTAAATGAAAGGAGAACCACACAAGTGTTATGTAAAAATATGTATTTATTACTAAAACACTCTCTACTAACCTCTACCCGAGATTAGAACACAAAGCACACAATACTTAATCAATAGAACATACGTAAGTAGCAAAATATACAACGGGCTCCAGGGGGAGACCGAACCATATACTAAAAAAATGGTATAACAACAACGACTTCTATAGACACAGGGCCTAGAGCACGTAGAATCGCTGGGACCCCAAGGAACCACCCAAGGCAGTGACACAGGGCGCCCACGGAGGACGGGTGCAGTGAGGAAACACGACTGCGTGCTCCGTGCAACTCTATGGGAAAGTCGCGGTTGGAAAATTACAGTTTAAGGACACTTCTAGGAGGACTTCAAGCAAACCCTTTGGAACTTAAGAGGTTCTAAGGCCAGCACCCTTGTGAGTACCGAGGTACCCGTGTTACCTATCCCAGAGGAGCCGGGTGCATAGGGGTCAAGTGGTGTCGGAAACCTCTGTCGTTTTCAATGGAGAGCTGCAAGAAAGTACTGCTGCCAGGAAGGCGAAGAGTGTCCGGTGGAATCCAAACCTGGATCCAAGGTGAGAAGAACCTGAAAGCAGAGGGGACAGAGTCTGGGTCACTTCAGGTGACCAGGGGATCGGTAGTCGAATGCCCACCGATGTCGAGTGCTTCAGGTGAAGAGAAAGGGTGTTTGTCTCTGCAGCCACGGGGGCCAGGAGACGTCGACGACGACCAGGGTCCGAAGGTGAGCTGTCCCACGAAGGATGTCGAGAGCTAAGGGGTCAGTGTCAGGCTGGAGCACCAACAAGCCTTGGCAGCAGCAACCCACGAAGGCAGAGGAAACAGGTTACGGTGTGGACCAGCAAGGTCCAGGGGACTCTCCAAGCAATGGAGAGTCAGGGCACGTCTGGAGCAACCAGAGAAGCCCAAGAACAAACGAGATGACCCTCGCCAGGACCCACAGGCCAACGGACCAGGGATCGCGAAGAGACCTCGAGCGAATTTACAAAGCACCAGCCCACAGAGCACTCGTGGAGTGGAGGCCGGATATCTTCGGTGCAAATGGTGCTCGGAGTCAGGACTACATGTAGTCCAATGCGCAAGCTCAGGGATCGCCAACAAGCATATGCATTTGCAAATAGACGCGGTGCACAGGGGTACGGGTTGCACGACCCCCACGAGGGATACTGGTCTCAGAATCGCTGAGAGGTCAGATCTACCTCGGGGACCTTCGGGAACCCACCTCCTGTGTTGCAGAAATTTTCGGACTCCGCAGGAGCTCTGGAGATGCAAGCCGGTCAGATGCACTTAGGTGCCTGCTGCTGCAGGGGAGTAACTCCTTTACTCCAAGGGAGATTCTTCTGTCGTCCAGCGAAGTGTAGACCGTCGAAGTACTTGGTTTCTTTGCAGAGTCTTGTCCAGGTATAATCTAAAGTCCTGTGATCAGGTTTCCCACTTTATACCCAGGGAAGGGGTTGGACTGACTCTGGGGACCCTCCTAGGGGAAGGGCAGGACAGAGGGGTGGCTACACCCATGTCCTTTGTCCAGTTTCGCACCAGAGCAGGAGCCAATGGCTCCCAGAACTGGTTTGAGCTGGACTATGCATGGGGAAACCAAATGTGCCCCCAGTGCAGACTTTCTGGCACTCTAAGAGTGCACCCACCCAGCCCCAATACACTAAAGCCTGTCTGGGAGGTGGTCACACCTCCCTGTGACAGGAAACCTATTGCCAGGCCTTCCTCTGCTCAAGCTTGGCTCAGCAGCAGGAGGGCAGACTCGTGTCTGTGGCTGGCAGCATCCATTTTGTGCTGCCCAGGTCGAGAAAGCTGGTACCGGGTAGACCGGTGACCCATAGTAGTGGTTCTACAAGGGTGGAATCATACCTCCCACACCAGTTACTGGTGTGGAGGTATGATTCCAAGGTGTTTAACACCAAACACGACATGTTTCTAAGCAGCCGTTTTAAAGTTAGCATTTACCGCGAGGTTATAATGCACTTAAACATATATGGTTGGCTGCATCACAGACAACCCCGGAGAATGGTCTCCGAAGACTGCAGAGGGGCCCTACTCATGCAGGGGCACCCTCTCACATAAAACCCAGCACCCTGCCTTCAGGATTGATAAGGCCTGCCATAGGGGTGACTGATAGGTTTGTATGTGTAGTGATTTAGAGAGATATAGAGAACCTATATCTTAAGTAAGTGGTGCAAGCACCAGCTTACACAGTCTGCTGTAGCAGGCTGGTTGTGTCAATTTGGATGGCCCCTCAGGGGTGGCATAATACATGCTTCAGCCCATGGGAGGCCTCTGGAGTACCTATGCCCTGGGTACATGGTGTACCATATACTAGGGACTTATAAGGGTACCCCAGAATCCAATCTGGAGTGTACCTAAAGTACATGCAGTCAATTTACAGGAGAAAGCAGATAGACTAGGGTCCTGAATAGCAGGATCCCAGTCAGACTAGGCCAAAAACAGTGAGACATCAGCAAAAAGTGGGGGTAACTATAAGAAGCAGATCCGACTCTCCTACAACCTCCATGGCACTCACCCTTCACCTCCCTGACACTCACCCTTAACTCTCCTGGTACTCACTCCTCACCTCCCTGGCACTCCCCCTTCACCCCTCTGGCCTGGCAGTCACTCCTCGCCCCTGGCACTCATCCTTCCCCTCCCTGGCACTCACCTGTCACCTCCCTGACACTCACCCTTGACCCTCCTGGCACTCACCTCATGTCTCACCTCCCTGGCACACACCCCTCACCTCCCTGGCACTCACCCGTCACCCCACTGGCCTGGCAGTCACCCTTGTCCCTCCTGGCATTCACTCCTCACCTCCCTGGCACTCACCCTTCACCCCTCTGGCCTGGCACTGGAGCGTCCCAGCCTGGCAGACACCGGGTGATGGTCTCCGCACCTCCTTCTAGACCCCAGCTCCCTACTGTTTGCAGTTTGTCACTCACTCCTCACCTCCCTGGCCTCACCCTTCACCCCCTGGCCTGGCAGCCGCCCCTCACCCCTGGCACTCATACTTCCCCTCCCTGGCACATAACCTTCACCTCCCTGGCACTCACCCTTCAGCTCCCTGACACTCACCCTTAACTCTCCTGGCACTCACTCCTCGCCTCCCTGGCACTCCCCCTTCACCCCTCTGGCCTGGCAGTCACTCCTCGCCCCTGGCACTCATCCTTCCCCTCCCTGGCACTCACCTGTCACCTCCCTGACACTCACCCTTGACCATTCTGGCACTCACCTCACGTCTCACCTCCCTGGCACTCACCCGTCACCCCTCTGGCCTGGCAGTCACCCTTGTCCCTCCTGGCATTCACTCCTCACCTCCCTGGCACTCACCCTTCACCCCTCTGGCCTGGCACTGGAGCGTCCCAGCCTGGCACACACCGGGTGATGGTCTCCGCACCTCCTTCTAGACCCCAGCTCCCTACTGTTTGCAGTTTGTCACTCACCCCTCACCTCACTGGCACTCACCCTTCACCCCTCTGGCCTGGCGGTCACTCCTCGCCCCTGGCGCTCATCCTTCCCCTTCCTGGCACTCACTATTGGCCCTCCTGGCACTCACCTCACGTCTCACTTCCCTGGCACACACCACTCTCTTCCTGACACTCACCCTTGACCCTCCTGGAACTCACCTGTCACCTCCCTGACACTCACCCTTGACCCTCCTTTCACTCACCTCACGTCTCATCTCCCTGGCACACACCCCTCACCTCCCTGGCACTCACATGTCACCCCTCTGGCCTGGCAGTCACCCTTGTCCCTCCTGGCATTCACTCCTCACCTCCCTGGCACTCACCCTTCACCCCTTTGGCCTGGCACCGGAGCGTCCCAGCCTGGCACAGTCTCCGTCTCATCCCCAGACACAGTGCGTCTGTCTCTGCACTCACGTCCAGGCAGACAACTGAAGCGTGAGGGGTGTCTGAACCAGACAGAGGGACACCAGTCCGTGTGTGTGTGAGGGGGACTGGAGACCCCTCATGCCGGGGGGGAGGAGGGGGCACACAGGACTTCTGAGTACCTGCGTCACACGCAGCGAGTCCTTTATTTTACACACAAGAGGCCAGGGGGCAAAACTCGTCAGTGATTTGCAAACATCACTGCCAAATTCGGCATTTATTGAGTTCAGAGTTTCTCGTAGTGCTACACTTGAAATGCAACATAGCGCTTCGAGGCGGCATTACAACACTGTATAAACAGGTAGAAATAAGTGCGTTTAAGCAGTTTTCTACACCGAAGGTAGTAATCAGTCCGCCTTTGGTGACCTTTGCAGCACTTCGCAGCTGCCTCCGTCTGCGCCCATGTGACGGTTTTTTGCGCAGAGCGAGTTGTTTTTCACCTCAGACTCAACCCCAGCCAGGATGGAACATTTATGAGGATTTTTCTCCGCAACTTCAGCTCGTGCAGAGATTTTCTAAACAAAATGCCACTGTGCATCAAAAGAACATGTTGAGCCAGACTTACCGAGAGTTGTTCGGGCCCTCACCCGGCGCTGTACAGTTTTACATGCCCGTGTTTACCATGCTTCCTTTACCCATGCATCATTTACCCATGCTTCCTTTACCCATGCATCCTACGCATGCATCCTTCACCCTTGCATCCTTTACCCATGCTTCCTTTACCCATTCTTTCTATGCATGCATCCTTCACCTTTGCATCTTTACCCGTGCATCCTTCACCCTTGCGTCCTTTACCCATGCATCCGTCACCCTAGCATCCTTTACCCTTGCATCCTTTACCCATGTATCCTACACATGCATCCTTCACCCATGCATCCTTCACCCTTGTATCCTTTAACCATGCATTCTTTAGCCATGCATCCTTTACGCGTGCATCCTTTACCCATGTATCCTTTACCCATGCATGCTTTATCCATGTATCCTTTACCCATGCATCCTTCACCCATGAACCCTTCACCCTTGTATCCTTTGCCCATGCATCCTTTACTCGTGCAAACTTCACCCTTGCATCCTTTATCCATGTATACTTTACCCATGTATCCTTTACCCATGTATCCTTTACCCATGCATGCTTTACCCATGCATCCTTCACCCTTGAATCCTTTCCCCATGCATCCTTTACCCATGCATGCTTTACCCATGTATCCTTTACCCATGCATGCTTTTCCCATGCATCCTTTACCCATGCATCCTTTACCCATGTAGCCTTTACCGATGCATCCTTTACCCATGTATCCTTTACCCATGCATCCTTTACCCATGTATCCTTTACCCATGCATCCGTTACCCATGCATCCTTTACCCATGCATCCTTTACCCATGCATGCTTTACCCATGCATCCTTCACCCTTGTATCCTTTTCCCATGCATCCTTTACCCATGCATGCTTTACCCATGCATCCTTTACCCATGTATCCTTTACCCATGCATGCTTTACCCATGCATACTTTACCCATGCATCCTTTACGTGTGCATCCTTTACGCGTGCATCCTTTACCCATGTATCCTTTATCCATGTATACTTTACCCATGTATCCTTTACCCATGCATGCTTTACCCATGCATCCTTCACCCTTGTATCCTTTCCCCATGTATCCTTTACCCATGCATCCTTTACCCATGTATCCTTTACCCATGCATGCTTTACCCAAGCATCCTTTACCCATGCATCCTTTACGCGTGCATCCTTTACCCATGTATCCTTTATCCATGTATACTTTACCCATGTATCCTTTACCCATGTATCCTTTACCCATGCATGCTTTACCCATGCATCCTTCACCCTTGTATCCTTTCCCCATGCATCCTTCCCCCATGCATGCTTTCCCCATGTATCCTTTACCCATGCATGCTTTACCCATGCATGCTTTACCCATGCATCCTTTACGCGTGCATCCTTTACCCATGTATCCTTTACCCATGTATCCTTTACCCATGTATCCTTTACCCATGCATCCTTTACCCATGTATCCTTTACCCATGCATCCGTTACCCATGCATCCTTTACCCATGCATCCGTTACCCATGCATCCTTTACCCATGCATCCTTTACCCATGCATCCTTTACCCATGCATTATACCGCCCTCTGACGCGGGGCTCTCTTCGATGCGCTCTCGGGCTCAACGGCGCACGTACGGCTACAAAGAGGACGTGGGACAAGGGTCCGTCTCGGGCCAGTTCCTGGTATGGGCTCAGGTGGCTCGTGCTGGGCCGCAGCAGTGCAGCCCCCCTCGGGGCACACTCGACAGGGCAGGTCACACCCTGACACTCGTACAAACCGACCCAAGGCCACGCGTCATCATTGGGGGTTATACCAGTGTGCAAACCCCAGGACCCCTTGACCGCTCGCCTCACGTGATCACCACGTGTCGTGGGTGATGGGCTGCTTTTCACAGGTGTGCCAGTGGTGGCAGGTGCGTCAGTGATATCAGCTGCACCAGTGGTCACTGGTGTGTTTTTCCTCGGCGTGGCAGAGGTAACAGGAGTGTCAGTGGTGACATGCACACAAGAGGTGGTCAGTGTTTGCACGTGTCAGTGTGGCAGGTGTGCCAGTAGTGACTGGAGTTGGTGGTAACAGGTGAGTCAGTGGTGACAGGTGAGTCAGTGGTGACAGATGTGTCAGTGGTGACACGCACACAAGGGGTGACAGGTGTGTCAGTGGTGACAGGTGAGTCAGTGGTGGCAGGTGCGTCAGTGGTGGCTGGAGTTGGTGGTTACAGGTGAGTCAGTGGTGACAGGTGAGTCAGTGGTGACAGATGTGTCAGTGGTGACATGCACACAAGGGCTGACAGGTGTGTCAGTGGTGGCTGGAGTTGGTGGTGACAGGTGTCAGTGATGACACGCACACAAGGGCTGACAGGTGTGTCAGTGGTGACTGGAGTTGGTAGTGACAGGCGTGTCAGTGGTGACAGGTGTGTCAGTGATGACACACACACAAGGGGTGACAGGTGTGTCAGTGGTGACGCACACAAGGGCTGACAGGTGTGTCAGTGGTGGCTGGAGATGGTGGTGACAGGTGTGTCAGTGGTGACAGATGTGTCAGTGGTGACACGCACACAAGGGCTGACAGGTGTGTCAGTGGTGGCTGGAGTTGGTGGTAACAGGTGAGTGAGTGGTGACAGGTGTGTCAGTGATGACACGCACATAAGGGGTGACAGGTGTGTCAGTGGTGACAGGTGAGTCAGTGGTGACAGATGTGTCAGTGGTGACACGCACACAAGGGCTGACAGGTGTGTCAGTGGTGGCTGGAGTTGGTGGTAACAGGTGAGTGAGTGGTGACAGGTGTGTCAGTGATGACACACACACAAGGGGTGACAGGTGTGTCAGTGGTGACAGGTGAGTCAGTGGTGACAGATGTGTCAGTGGTGACACACACACAAGGGCTGACAGGTGTGTCAGTGGTGGCTGGAGTTGGTGGTAACAGGTGAGTGAGTGGTGACAGGTGTGTCAGTGATGACACGCACATAAGGGGTGACAGGTGTGTCAGTGGTGACAGATGTGTCAGTGGTGACATGCACACAAGGGCTGACAGGTGTGCCAGTGGTGGCTGGAGTTGGTGGTAACAGGTGAGTGAGTGGTGACAGGTGAGTGAGTGGTGACAGGTGTGTCAGTGATGACACGCACACAAGGTGTGACAGGTGTGTCAGTGGTGACAGATGTGTCAGTGGTGACAGATGTGTCAGTGGTGACATGCACACAAGTGCTGACAGGTGCGTCAGAGGTAGCTGGAGTTGGTGGTAACAGGCGAGTGAGTGGTGACAGGTGAGTCAGTGGTGACAGGTGTGACAGTGATTGCACATGTGTGACAAGTGTCAGTAACCATTGCAGGATTCTTGGGGCGGGGGAGTAGCTGTGGGTGGTGTGGGGGTGCCTGTGAGTCTGTGGTTGTCACAGCTTGTTTCTTCTGCCCTCTGCGGCAGACGTTTCCTCTCACTCTTTCACTCTGTGATAGACGTTTCTTCTCACTCTTTCACTCTGTGATAGACGTTTTCTGTTTTTTTCTCTTTATTAGTAGTCTATATGCTGCTTCTTTGACGTCAGAACATGTTTACATGAATCTAATCTGCTGATTTCTTCTCTCCCGTCCCCTCCCACCCGTCCCTCCCTCTGTCTGTCTGTCCCCATGTGACCCTCTCTTCTCTTCCCACCCCTGCTTTGTTTCTCTCCATCGCTCTCCGTCAATCTGTGCTTGTCTCTCTTCCATATCTCCCTCTGTAACTCCCTTCCACGTGTCTCTCTCCATCCCTCCGTGTCTCCCCACCTCTCTCTGTCTCCCCATCTCTCCCTGTGTCTCTCTCCATCCCTCCGTGTCTCCCCACCTCTCTCTCTCCATCTCTCCCTGTGTCTCTCTCCATTCCTCCCTGTGTCTCTCCCCACCTCCCCCTGTGTCTCTCCCCACCGCCCCCGTGTGTCTCTTCACCTCCCTCCGTGTCTCTCCGTCTCGCCTGTGTTTCTTCACCTCCCTCCGTGTCTCTCCGTCTCGCCTGTGTCTCCCCATCTCTCCCTGTGTCTCCTCATCCCTCCGTGTATCTCTCTCCAACTCCCCGTATCTCTCTCTAACTCCCCCGCGTCTCTCTCCATCTCCTCGTGTGTCCCTCAATCCCTCCTATGTGTCTCTCCGCCTCGCCTGTGTGTCTCCCCACCTCCCCCGGTGTCTCTCTCCACCACCCCGTGTCTCTCTCCATCTCCCTCTCCCTCTGTGTCTCTCCATCTCCTCGTGTGTCTCTCCGTTTCGCCTGTCTCTCCATCTCCCCCTGTTTGTCTCTCCCCACCTCCCCCTGTTTCTCTCTTCATCCCCCCCTGTGTCTCTCTCCATCTCCCCCTGTGTCTCTCCATCTCCCCGTGTGTCTCTCCGTCTCACCTGTGTCTCTACCCACCTCCCTCTGTGTCTCCCCCAATCTCTGTCTTGGACCCCTCCCATCTCTCCTTGTCCTCTCAGGAGCCCCGAGGCTGTGAACCAGCAGGAGCGGTTACAGGCCATCGCGGTGAGTACTCCTCCTCGTCCCCTGCCCAGGGTCACACACGGCGGCTGTCACAGTGTGCATGTGCGTTAACCAGTCTCTTGTACCAACACAGACACTCAGTGCTTCGTGTGCATGGCCTCAGAGCAGTTTCTTGTGCGTGTATAGGCACTCCGTTTTTAGGTAGAGCCGAGCGGCAGCGTGCACGCGCTGCTCGCTCTGCGGAGGCATGTAGTAGTCGAGTATGGTATGTAAGCCTCGCCCACTCTCCGCCCATACTTTTCATTGGCTGGTGTCATTGTCCTTGGTAAATGCTGACTTCCGATTGATAATGAGGCTTTTTAGTCCCTCCTTGTTACCGCCCTGTCGCCATTTGTTACCGCCCATGACGACTGGACCTTTTACTTGGCTCCGTACACAGTCAGCTTTATCTAGGGGGTCAGCACTATTTTGTTTATGGGCACTTATGGGGACAACGGCGGATGCTATTTTATTGTATTTGTATCCCGAGTGCGGCGCCAGCTTTAGGGACACCGTGCTCAGTTTATTTATTTATTTATTTATATTTAACTTTTATGTTGCGCGCAGCGTCCACTTCTGGGACACCGCGCTCTGTTTATTTATTTATTTATTTTTTACTTTCATAATGAGCGCGGTGCCCGTTTCAGGGACACCGCGCTCGGTTTCATTTTTTTTTTTTTTTTTTACTTTCAAACTGAGCGCGGTGCCGCTTTAAGGACACCGCGCTCGGTTTCAATTTTTTTTTTTTTACTTTAACACTGAGCGCGGTGGCCCGCTTCAAAGACACCGCGCTCAGTGTTAAAGATTAAAAAAAAAAGAAACCGAGCGGGGTGTCCTTGAAGCGGCGCTGCGCTCAGTTTTAAACTTAAGCAAGCATTTGCAATGCAATAGGTCTCGCATTTACGTGAGTTTAAGCTATTGGCATTGTAAATGACAATGCCTTTGATTTATGTTTTAAAAAACACAAAGAATAGGCATTGTCATTTAAATGCCAATAGCTTAAACTCTCATAAATGTGAGACCTATTGCATTGCAAATGCTTGTTTTCTGCATGTCCCTAGAGCAGTCTCTTGTACAGACAGTCGCTAGAGCAGTCTCTTCTACAGGCAGTCCCTAGAGCAGTCTCTTGTACAGACAGTCCTGGAGTAGTCTCTTGTGCAGACAGTCCCTAGAGCAGTCTCTTGCACAGACAGCCCCTCGAGCAGTCTCTTGTACAGACAGTGCCTAGAGCAGTCTCTTGTACAGACAGTCCCTAGAGCAGTCTCTTGTACAGACAGTCCTTAGAGCAGTCTCTTGTACAGACAGTCCTGGAGAAGTCTCTTGTGCAGACAGTCCCTAGAGCAGTCTCTTGTACAGACAGTCCCTAGAGCAGTCTCTTGCACAGACAGCCCCTCGAGCAGTCTCTTGTACAGACAGTCCCTAGAGCAGTCTCTTGTACAGACAGTCCCTAGAGCATTCTCTTGTACAGACAGTTCCTAGAGCAGTCTCTTGTACAGACAGTCCTTAGAGCAGTCTCTTGTACACACACTCACTCCTGGAGTAGTCTCTTGTGCAGACAGCCCCTAGAGCAGACTCTTGTACAGACAGTCCCTAGAGCATTCTCTTGCACAGACAGTCCCTCGAGCAGTCTCTTATACAGGCAGTCCCTAGAGCAGTCTCTTCTACAGGCAGTCCCTAGAGCAGTCTCTTCTACAGACAGTCACTACAGCAGTCTCTTCTACAGGCAGTACCTAGAGCAGTCTCTTCTACAGACAGTCACTACAGCAGTCTCTTGTACAGACAGTCCCTAGAGCATTCTCTTGCACAGACAGTCCCTAGAGCAGTCTCTTCTACAGGCAGTCTCTTCTACAGACAGTCCCTAGAGCAGTCTCTTGTACAGACAGTGCCTAGAGCAGTGTCTTGTGCAGACAGTCCGTAGAGCAGTCTCTTGTACAGACACTCAGTCCTGCAGCAGTCTCTTGTACAGATGCTCAGCCCTGGAGCAGTCTCTTGTACAGACAGTCCCTAGAGCAGTCTCTTGTACAGACACTCAGTCCTGGAGCAGTCTCTTGTGCAGAGAGTCACTAGAGCAGTCTCTTGTACAGACAGTCCCTAGAGCAGTCTTTGTACAGACAGTCCCTAGAGCAGTCTCTTGTACAGACAGTTCCTAGAGCAGTCTCTTGTTCATGCAGTCCCTAGACAAGTCTCTTGTTCAGGCAGTCCCTAGAGCAGTCTCTTCTACAGACAGTCCCCAGAGCAGTCTCTTGTGCAGAGAGTCACTAGAGCAGTTTCTTGTACAGACAGTCCCTAGAGCAGTCTTTGTACAGACAGTCCCTAGAGCAGTCCCTTGTACAGACACTCCCTAGAGCATTCTCTTGCACAGACAGTCCCTAGAGCAGTCTCTTCTACAGGCAGTCCCTAGAGCAGTCTCTTCTACAGACAGTCCCTATAGCAGTCTCTTGTACAGACAGTGTCTAGAGCAGTGTCTTGTGCAGACAGTACGTAGAGCAGTCTCTTGTACAGACACTCAGTCCTGCAGCAGTCTCTTGTACAGACGCTCAGTCCTGGAGCAGTCTCTTGTACAGACAGTCCCTAGAGCAGTCTCTTGTACAGACACTCAGTCCTGGAGTAGTCTCTTGTGCAGACAGCCCCTAGAGCAGTCTCTTGTACAGACAGTCCCTAGAGCATTCTCTTGCACAGACAGTCCCTCGAGCAGTCTCTTGTACAGGCAGTCCCTAGAGCAGTCTCTTCTACAGGCAGTCCCTAGAGCACTCTCTTCTACAGACAGTCACTACAGCAGTCTCTTCTACAGGCAGTACCTAGAGCAGTCTCTCCTACAGACAGTCACTACAGCAGTCTCTTGTACAGACAGTCCCTAGAGCATTCTCTTGCACAGACAGTCCCTAGAGCAGTCTCTTCTACAGGCAGTCCCTAGAGCAGTCTCTTCTACAGACAGTCCCTAGAGCAGTCTCTTCTACAGACAGTCCCTAGAGCAGTCTCTTGTACAGACAGTGCCTAGAGCAGTGTCTTGTGCAGACAGTCTGTAGAGCAGTCTCTTGTACAGACACTGAGTCCTGCAGCAGTCTCTTGTACAGACGCTCAGCCCTGGAGCAGTCTCTTGTACAGACACTCAGTCCTGGAGCAGTCTCTTGTGCAGAGAGTCACTAGAGCAGTCTCTTGTACAGACAGTCCCTAGAGCAGTCTTTGTACGGACAGTCCATAGAGCAGTCTCTTGTACAGACAGTCCCTTGAGCAGTCTTGTGTACTGACAGTCCCTACAGCAGTCTCTTGTACATACACTCAGTCCTGGACCAGTCTCTTGTACAGACGCTCAGCCCTGGAGCAGTCTCTTGTACAGACAGTCCCTAGAGCAGTCTCTTGTACAGACACTCAGTCCTGGAGCAGTCTCTTGTGCAGAGAGTCACTAGAGCAGTCTCTTGTACAGACAGTCCCTAGAGCAGTCTTTGTACAGACAGTCCCTAGAGCAGTCTCTTGTACAGACAGTCCCTAGAGCAGTCTCTTGTTCATGCAGTCCCTAGAGCAGTCTCTTGTTCAGGCAGTCCCTAGAGCAGTCTCTTCTACAGACAGTCCCCAGAGCAGTCTCTTGTACAGAGAGTCGCTAGAGCAGCCTCTTGTACAGAGAGTCACTACAGCAGTCTCTTCTACAGACAGTCCCTAGAGCAGTCTATTCTACAGACGCTCAGTCCTGGACCAGTCTCTTGTGCAGAGAGTCACTAGAGCAGTCTCTTGTACAGATAGTCCCTAGAGCAGTCTTTGTACGGACAGTCCCTAGAGGAGTCTCTTGTACAGACAGTCCCTTGAGCAGTCTCTTGTCCAGGCAGTCCCTAGAGCAGTCTTTTGTACTGACAGTCCCTACAGCAGTCTCTTGTACATACACTCAGTCCTGGACCAGTCTCCTGTACAGACAGTCCCTAGAGCAGTCTTGTGTACAGACACTCAGTCCTGCAGCAGTCTCTTGTACAGACAGTCCTTAGAGCAGTCTCTTGTACAGACAGTCCTGGAGTAGTCTCTTGTGCAGACAGTCCCTAGAGCAGTCTCTTGTACAGACAGTCCCTAGAGCAGTCTCTTGCACAGACAGGCCCTCGAGCAGTCTCTTGTAAAGACAGTCCCTAGAGCAGTCTCTTGTACAGACAGTCCCTAGAGCAGTCTCTTGTACAGACAGTCCCTAGAGCAGTCTCTTGTACAGACAGTCCCTAGAGCAGTCTCTTGTACAGACAGTCCTTAGAGCAGTCTCTTGTACAGACAGTCCCTCGAGCAGTCTCTTGTCCAGGCAGTCCCTAGAGCAGTCTTTTGTACAGACAGTCCCTAGAGCAGTCTCTTGTACAGACACTCAGTCCTGCAGCAGTCTCTTGTACAGACACTCAGTCCTGAAGCAGTCTCTTGTACAGACAGTCCTGGAGCAGTCTCTTGTACAGACACTCAGTCCTGGAGCAGTCTCTTGTGCAGAGAGTCACTAGAGCAGTCTCTTCTGCAGAGAGTCACTAGAGCAGTCTCTTGTACAGACAGTCCCTAGAGCAGTCTCTTGTACAGACAGTGCCTAGAGCAGTCTCTTGTACAGACAGTCCCTCGAGCAGTCTCTTGTACAGGCAGTCCCTAGAGCAGTCTCTTCTACAGGCAGTCCCTAGAGCAGTCTCTTCTACAGACAGTAACTAGAGCAGTCTCTTCTACAGGCAGTCACTAGAGCAGTGTCTTGTGCAGACACTCCCTAGAGCAGTCTCTTGTACAGACAGTCCTGCAGCAGTCACTTGTACAGACGCTCAGCCCTGGAGCTGTCTCTTGTACAGACAGTCCCTAGAGCAGTCTCTTGTACAGACACTTAGTCCTGGAGCAGTCTCTTGTACAGACAGTCCATAGAGCAGTCTCTTCTACAGGCAGTCCCTACAGAAGTCTCTTATACAGACACTCAGTCCTGGAGCAGTCTCTTGTAGAGATAGTCCTGGAGCAGTCTCTTGTACAGAGAGTCACTAGAGCAGTCTCTTGTACAGAGAGTCACTAGAGCAGTCTCTTGCACAGACAGTCCCTAGAGCAGTCTCTTGTACAGACACTCAGTCCTGGACCAGTCTCTTGGGCAGAGAGTCATTAGAGCAGTCTCTTCTACAGACAGTCCCTAGAGCTTTCTTTGTAAGGACAGTCCCTAGAGCAGTCTCTTGTACAGACAGTCCCTAGAGCAGTCTCTTGTACAGACAGTCCCTAGAGCAGTCTCTTGTACAGACAGTCCCTAGATCAGTCTGTTGTTCAGGCAGTCCCTAGAGCAGTCTCTTGTTCAGGCAGTCCCTAGAGCAGTCTCTTGCACAGACAGTCCCTAGAGCAGTCACTTGTACAGACACTCAGTCCTGGAGCAGTCTCTTGTGCAGAGAGTCACTAGAGCAGTCTCTTGTACAGACAGTACCTAGAGCAGTCTCTTGTACAGACAGTCCCTAGAGCAGTCTCTTGTACAGACAGTCCCTAGAGCAGTCTCTTGTACAGACAGCCCCTAGAGCAGTCTCTTGTACAGACAGTCCCTAGAGCAGTCTTTGTACGGACAGTCCCTAGAGCAGTCTTTGTACGGACAGTCCCTAGAGCAGTCTCTTGTACAGACAGTCCCTAGATCAGTCTGTTGTTCAGGCAGTCCCTAGAGCAGTCTCTTGTTCAGGCAGTCCCTAGAGCAGTCTCTTGTACAGACACTCAGTCCTGGAGCAGTCTCTTGTGCAGAGAGTCACTAGAGCAGTCTCTTGTACAGACAGTACCTAGAGCAGTCTCTTGTACAGACAGTCCCTAGATCAGTCTGTTGTTCAGGCAGTCCCTAGAGCAGTCTCTTGTTCAGGCAGTCCCTAGAGCAGTCTCTTGCACAGACAGTCCCTAGAGCAGTCACTTGTACAGACACTCAGTCCTGGAGCAGTCTCTTGTGCAGAGAGTCACTAGAGCAGTCTCTTGTACAGACAGTACCTAGAGCAGTCTCTTGTACAGACAGTCCCTAGAGCAGTCTCTTGTACAGACAGTCCCTAGAGCAGTCTCTTGTACAGACAGCCCCTAGAGCAGTCTCTTGTACAGACAGTCCCTAGAGCAGTCTTTGTACGGACAGTCCCTAGAGCAGTCTCTTGTACAGACAGTCCCTTGAGCAGTCTCTTGTCCAGGCAGTCCCTAGAGCAGTCTTTTGTACTGACAGTCCCTACAGCAGTCTCTTGTACATACACTCAGTCCTGGACCAGTCTCCTGTACAGACAGTCCCTAGAGCAGTCTCTTGTACAGACACTCAGTCCTGCAGCAGTCTCTTGTACAGACAGTCCTTAGAGCAGTCTCTTGTACAGACAGTCCTGGAGTAGTCTCTTGTGCAGACAGTCCCTAGAGCAGTCTCTTGTACAGACAGGCCCTCGAGCAGTCTCTTGTAAAGACAGTCCCTAGAGCAGTCTCTTGTACAGACAGTCCCTAGAGCAATCTCTTGTACAGACAGTCCCTAGAGCAGACTCTTGTACAGACAGTCCTTAGAGCAGTCTCTTGTACAGACAGTCCCTCGAGCAGTCTCTTGTCCAGGCAGTCCCTAGAGCAGTCTTTTGTACAGACAGTCCCTAGAGCAGTCTCTTGTACAGACACTCAGTCCTGCAGCAGTCTCTTGTACAGACACTCAGTCCTGGAGCAGTCTCTTGTGCAGAGACTCACTAGAGCAGTCTCTTCTGCAGAGAGTCACTAGAGCAGTCTCTTGTACAGACAGTCCCTAGAGCAGTCTCTTGTACAGACAGTGCCTAGAGCAGTCTCTTGTACAGACAGTCCCTTGAGCAGTCTCTTGTCCAGGCAGTCCCTAGAGCAGTCTTTTGTACTGACAGTCCCTACAGCAGTCTCTTGTACATACACTCAGTCCTGGACCAGTCTCCTGTACAGACAGTCCCTAGAGCAGTCTCTTGTACAGACACTCAGTCCTGCAGCAGTCTCTTGTACAGACAGTCCTTAGAGCAGTCTCTTGTACAGACAGTCCTGGAGTAGTCTCTTGTGCAGACAGTCCCTGGAGCAGTCTCTTGTACAGACAGTCCCTAGAGCAGTCTCTTGCACAGACAGGCCCTCGAGCAGTCTCTTGTAAAGACAGTCCCTAGAGCAGTCTCTTGTACAGACAGTCCCTAGAGCAATCTCTTGTACAGACAGTCCCTAGAGCAGACTCTTGTACAGACAGTCCTTAGAGCAGTCTCTTGTACAGACAGTCCCTCGAGCAGTCTCTTGTCCAGGCAGTCCCTAGAGCAGTCTTTTGTACAGACAGTCCCTAGAGCAGTCTCTTGTACAGACACTCAGTCCTGCAGCAGTCTCTTGTACAGACACTCAGTCCTGGAGCAGTCTCTTGTACAGACACTCAGTCCTGGAGCAGTCTCTTGTACAGACACTCAGTCCTGGAGCAGTCTCTTGTGCAGAGAGTCACTAGAGCAGTCTCTTCTGCAGAGAGTCACTAGAGCAGTCTCTTGTACAGACAGTCCCTAGAGCAGTCTCTTGTACAGACAGTGCCTAGAGCAGTCTCTTGTACAGACAGTCCCTCGAGCAGTCTCTTGTACAGGCAGTCCCTAGAGCAGTCTCTTCTACAGGCAGTCCCTAGAGCAGTCTCTTCTACAGACAGTCACTAGAGCAGTCTCTTCTACAGGCAGTCCCTAGAGCAGTGTCTTGTGCAGACACTCCCTAGAGCAGACTCTTGTACAGACAGTCCTGCAGCAGTCACTTGTACAGATGCTCAGCCCTGGAGCAGTCTCTTGTACAGACAGTCCCTAGAGCAGTCTCTTGTACAGACACTTAGTCCTGGAGCAGTCTCTTGTACAGACAGTCCATAGAGCAGTCTCTTCTACAGGCAGTCCCTACAGAAGTCTCTTATACAGACACTCAGTCCTGGAGCTGTCTCTTGTAGAGATAGTCCTGGAGCAGTCTCTTGTACAGAGAGTCACTAGAGCAGTCTCTTGTACAGAGAGTCACTAGAGCAGTCTCTTGCACAGACAGTCCCTAGAGCAGTCTCTTGTACAGACAGTCCCTCGAGCAGTCTCTTGTCCAGGCAGTCCCTAGAGCAGTCTTTTGTACAGACAGTCCCTGGAGCAGTCTCTTGTACAGACAGTCCTTAGAGCAGTCTCTTGTACAGACAGTCCCTCGAGCAGTCTCTTGTCCAGGCAGTCCCTAGAGCAGTCTTTTGTACAGACAGTCCCTAGAGCAGTCTCTTGTACAGACACTCAGTCCTGCAGCAGTCTCTTGTACAGACACTCAGTCCTGGAGCAGTCTCTTGTACAGACACTCAGTCCTGGAGCAGTCTCTTGTACAGACACTTAGTCCTGGAGCAGTCTCTTTTACAGACAGTCCATAGAGCAGTCTCTTCTACAGGCAGTCCCTACAGAAGTCTCTTATACAGACACTCAGTCCTGGAGCTGTCTCTTGTAGAGATAGTCCTGGAGCAGTCTCTTGTACAGAGAGTCACTAGAGCAGTCTCTTGTACAGAGAGTCACTAGAGCAGTCTCTTGCACAGACAGTCCCTAGAGCAGTCTCTTGTACAGACAGTCCCTCGAGCAGTCTCTTGTCCAGGCAGTCCCTAGAGCAGTCTTTTGTACAGACAGTCCCTAGAGCAGTCTCTTGTGCAGACAGTCCTTAGAGCAGTCTCTTGTACAGACAGTCCCTCGAGCAGTCTCTTGTCCAGGCAGTCCCTAGAGCAGTCTTTTGTACAGACAGTCCCTAGAGCAGTCTCTTGTACAGACACTCAGTCCTGCAGCAGTCTCTTGTACAGACACTCAGTCCTGGAGCAGTCTCTTGTACAGACACTCAGTCCTGGAGCAGTCTCTTGTACAGACACTCAGTCCTGGAGCAGTCTCTTGTGCAGAGAGTCACTAGAGCAGTCTCTTCTGCAGAGAGTCACTAGAGCAGTCTCTTGTACAGACAGTCCCTAGAGCAGTCTCTTGTACAGACAGTGCCTAGAGCAGTCTCTTGTACAGACAGTCCCTCGAGCAGTCTCTTGTACAGGCAGTCCCTAGAGCAGTCTCTTCTACAGGCAGTCCCTAGAGCAGTCTCTTCTACAGACAGTCACTAGAGCAGTCTCTTCTACAGGCAGTCCCTAGAGCAGTGTCTTGTGCAGACACTCCCTAGAGCAGTCTCTTGTACAGACAGTCCTGCAGCAGTCACTTGTACAGATGCTCAGCCCTGGAGCAGTCTCTTGTACAGACAGTCCCTAGAGCAGTCTCTTGTACAGACACTTAGTCCTGGAGCAGTCTCTTGTACAGACAGTCCATAGAGCAGTCTCTTCTACAGGCAGTCCCTACAGAAGTCTCTTATACAGACACTCAGTCCTGGAGCTGTCTCTTGTAGAGATAGTCCTGGAGCAGTCTCTTGTACAGAGAGTCACTAGAGCAGTCTCTTGTACAGAGAGTCACTAGAGCAGTCTCTTGCGCAGACAGTCCCTAGAGCAGTCTCTTGTACAGACACTCAGTCCTGGACCAGTCTCTTGGGCAGAGAGTCATTAGAGCAGTCTCTTCTACAGACAGTCCCTAGAGGTTTCTTTGTACGGACAGTCCCTAGAGCAGTCTCTTGTACAGACAGTCCCTAGAGCAGTCTCTTGTACAGACAGTCCCTAGAGCAGTCTCTTGTACAGACAGTCCCTAGATCAGTCTGTTGTTCAGGCAGTCCCTAGAGCAGTCTCTTGTTCAGGCAGTCCCTAGAGCAGTCTCTTCTACAGACAGTCCCCAGAGCAGTCTCTTGTGCAGAGAGTCACTAGAGCAGTCTGTTGTTCAGGCAGTCCCTAGAGCAGTCTCTTGTTCAGGCAGTCCCTAGAGCAGTCTCTTGCACAGACAGTCCCTAGAGCAGTCACTTGTACAGACACTCAGTCCTGGAGCAGTCTCTTGTGCAGAGAGTCACTAGAGCAGTCTCTTGTACAGACAGTACCTAGAGCAGTCTCTTGTACAGACAGTCCCTAGAGCAGTCTCTTGTACAGACAGTCCCTAAAGCAGTCTCTTGTACAGACAGCCCCTAGAGCAGTCTCTTGTACAGACAGTCCCTAGAGCAGTCTTTGTACGGACAGTCCCTAGAGCAGTCTTTGTACGGACAGTCCCTAGAGCAGTCTCTTGTACAGACAGTCCCTAGATCAGTCTGTTGTTCAGGCAGTCCCTAGAGCAGTCTCTTGTTCAGGCAGTCCCTAGAGCAGTCTCTTGTACAGACACTCAGTCCTGGAGCAGTCTCTTGTGCAGAGAGTCACTAGAGCAGTCTCTTGTACAGACAGTACCTAGAGCAGTCTCTTGTACAGACAGTCCCTAGATCAGTCTGTTGTTCAGGCAGTCCCTAGAGCAGTCTCTTGTTCAGGCAGTCCCTAGAGCAGTCTCTTGCACAGACAGTCCCTAGAGCAGTCACTTGTACAGACACTCAGTCCTGGAGCAGTCTCTTGTGCAGAGAGTCACTAGAGCAGTCTCTTGTACAGACAGTACCTAGAGCAGTCTCTTGTACAGACAGTCCCTAGAGCAGTCTCTTGTACAGACAGTCCCTAGAGCAGTCTCTTGTACAGACAGCCCCTAGAGCAGTCTCTTGTACAGACAGTCCCTAGAGCAGTCTTTGTACGGACAGTCCCTAGAGCAGTCTCTTGTACAGACAGTCCCTTGAGCAGTCTCTTGTCCAGGCAGTCCCTAGAGCAGTCTTTTGTACTGACAGTCCCTACAGCAGTCTCTTGTACATACACTTAGTCCTGGACCAGTCTCCTGTACAGACAGTCCCTAGAGCAGTCTCTTGTACAGACACTCAGTCCTGCAGCAGTCTCTTGTACAGATAGTCCTTAGAGCAGTCTCTTGTACAGACAGTCCTGGAGTAGTCTCTTGTGCAGACAGTCCCTAGAGCAGTCTCTTGTACAGACAGGCCCTCGAGCAGTCTCTTGTAAAGACAGTCCCTAGAGCAGTCTCTTGTACAGACAGTCCCTAGAGCAATCTCTTGTACAGACAGTCCCTAGAGCAGACTCTTGTCCAGGCAGTCCCTAGAGCAGTCTTTTGTACAGACAGTCCCTAGAGCAGTCTCTTGTACAGACACTCAGTCCTGCAGCAGTCTCTTGTACAGACACTCAGTCCTGGAACAGTCTCTTGTACAGACACTCAGTCCTGGAGCAGTCTCTTGTGCAGAGACTCACTAGAGCAGTCTCTTCTGCAGAGAGTCACTAGAGCAGTCTCTTGTACAGACAGTCCCTAGAGCAGTCTCTTGTACACAGTGCCTAGAGCAGTCTCTTGTACAGACAGTCCCTTGAGCAGTCTCTTGTCCAGGCAGTCCCTAGAGCAGTCTTTTGTACTGACAGTCCCTACAGCAGTCTCTTGTACATACACTCAGTCCTGGACCAGTCTCCTGTACAGACAGTCCCTAGAGCAGTCTCTTGTACAGACACTCAGTCCTGCAGCAGTCTCTTGTACAGACAGTCCTTAGAGCAGTCTCTTGTACAGACAGTCCTGGAGTAGTCTCTTGTGCAGACAGTCCCTAGAGCAGTCTCTTGTACAGACAGTCCCTAGAGCAGTCTCTTGCACAGACAGGCCCTCGAGCAGTCTCTTGTAAAGACAGTCCCTAGAGCAGTCTCTTGTACAGACAGTCCCTAGAGCAATCTCTTGTACAGACAGTCCCTAGAGCAGACTCTTGTACAGACAGTCCTTAGAGCAGTCTCTTGTACAGACAGTCCCTCGAGCAGTCTCTTGTCCAGGCAGTCCCTAGAGCAGTCTTTTGTACAGACAGTCCCTAGAGCAGTCTCTTGTACAGACACTCAGTCCTGCAGCAGTCTCTTGTACAGACACTCAGTCCTGGAGCAGTCTCTTGTACAGACACTAAGTCCTGGAGCAGTATCTTGTACAGACACTCAGTCCTGGAGCAGTCTCTTGTGCAGAGAGTCACTAGAGCAGTCTCTTCTGCAGAGAGTCACTAGAGCAGTCTCTTGTACAGACAGTCCCTAGAGCAGTCTCTTGTACAGACAGTGCCTAGAGCAGTCTCTTGTACAGACAGTCCCTCGAGCAGTCTCTTGTACAGGCAGTCCCTAGAGCAGTCTCTTCTACAGGCAGTCCCTAGAGCAGTCTCTTCTACAGACAGTCACTAGAGCAGTCTCTTCTACAGGCAGTCCCTAGAGCAGTGTCTTGTGCAGACACTCCCTAGAGCAGTCTCTTGTACAGACAGTCCTGCAGCAGTCACTTGTACAGATGCTCAGCCCTGGAGCAGTCTCTTGTACAGACAGTCCCTAGAGCAGTCTCTTGTACAGACACTTAGTCCTGGAGCAGTCTCTTGTACAGACAGTCCATAGAGCAGTCTCTTCTACAGGCAGTCCCTACAGAAGTCTCTTATACAGACACTCAGTCCTGGAGCTGTCTCTTGTAGAGATAGTCCTGGAGCAGTCTCTTGTACAGAGAGTCACTAGAGCAGTCTCTTGTACAGAGAATCACTAGAGCAGTCTCTTGCACAGACAGTCCCTAGAGCAGTCTCTTGTACAGACACTCAGTCCTGGACCAGTCTCTTGGGCAGAGAGTCATTAGAGCAGTCTCTTCTACAGACAGTCCCTAGAGCTTTCTTTGTACGGACAGTCCCTAGAGCAGTCTCTTGTACAGACAGTCCCTAGAGCAGTCTCTTGTACAGACAGTCCCTAGAGCAGTCTCTTGTACAGACAGTCCCTAGATCAGTCTGTTGTTCAGGCAGTCCCTAGAGCAGTCTCTTGTTCAGGCAGTCCCTAGAGCAGTCTCTTGCACAGACAGTCCCTAGAGCAGTCACTTGTACAGACACTCAGTCCTGGAGCAGTCTCTTGTGCAGAGAGTCACTAGAGCAGTCTCTTGTACAGACAGTACCTAGGGCAGTCTCTTGTACAGACAGTCCCTAGAGCAGTCTCTTGTACAGACAGTCCCTAGAGCAGTCTCTTGTACAGACAGTCCCTTGAGCAGTCTCTTGTCCAGGCAGTCCCTAGAGCAGTCTTTTGTACTGACAGTCCCTACAGCAGTCTCTTGTACATACACTCAGTCCTGGACCAGTCTCCTGTACAGACAGTCCCTAGAGCAGTCTCTTGTACAGACACTCAGTCCTGCAGCAGTCTCTTGTACAGACAGTCCTTAGAGCAGTCTCTTGTACAGACAGTCCTGGAGTAGTCTCTTGTGCAGACAGTCCCTAGAGCAGTCTCTTGTACAGACAGTCCCTAGAGCAGTCTCTTGCACAGACAGGCCCTCGAGCAGTCTCTTGTAAAGACAGTCCCTAGAGCAGTCTCTTGTACAGACAGTCCCTAGAGCAATCTCTTGTACAGACAGTCCCTAGAGCAGACTCTTGTACAGACAGTCCTTAGAGGAGTCTCTTGTACAGACAGTCCCTCGAGCAGTCTCTTGTCCAGGCAGTCCCTAGAGCAGTCTTTTGTACAGACAGTCCCTAGAGCAGTCTCTTGTACAGACACTCAGTCCTGCAGCAGTCTCTTGTACAGACACTCAGTCCTGGAGCAGTCTCTTGTACAGCCACTCAGTCCTGGAGCAGTCTCTTCTGCAGAGAGTCATTAGAGCAGTCTCTTCTACAGACAGTCCCTAGAGCTTTCTTTGTACGGACAGTCCCTAGAGCAGTCTCTTGTACAGACAGTCCCTAGAGCAGTCTCTTGTACAGACAGTCCCTAGAGCAGTCTCTTGTACAGACAGTCCCTAGATCAGTCTGTTGTTCAGGCAGTCCCTAGAGCAGTCTCTTGTTCAGGCAGTCCCTAGAGCAGTCTCTTGCACAGACAGTCCCTAGAGCAGTCACTTGTACAGACACTCAGTCCTGGAGCAGTCTCTTGTGCAGAGAGTCACTAGAGCAGTCTCTTGTACAGACAGTACCTAGGGCAGTCTCTTGTACAGACAGTCCCTAGAGCAGTCTCTTGTACAGACAGTCCCTAGAGCAGTCTCTTGTACAGACAGCCCCTAGAGCAGTCTCTTGTACCGACAGTCCCTAGAGCAGTCTTTGTACGGACAGTCCCTAGAGTAGTCTCTTGTACAGACAGTCCCTTGAGCAGTCTCTTGTCCAGGCAGTCCCTAGAGCAGTCTTTTGTACTGACAGTCCCTACAGCAGTCTCTTGTACATACACTCAGTCCTGGACCAGTCTCCTGTACAGACAGTCCCTAGAGCAGTCTCTTGTACAGACACTCAGTCCTGCAGCAGTCTCTTGTACAGACAGTCCTTAGAGCAGTCTCTTGTACAGACAGTCCTGGAGTAGTCTCTTGTGCAGACAGTCCCTAGAGCAGTCTCTTGTACAGACAGTCCCTAGAGCAGTCTCTTGCACAGACAGGCCCTCGAGCAGTCTCTTGTAAAGACAGTCCCTAGAGCAGTCTCTTGTACAGACAGTCCCTAGAGCAATCTCTTGTACAGACAGTCCCTAGAGCAGACTCTTGTACAGACAGTCCTTAGAGGAGTCTCTTGTACAGACAGTCCCTCGAGCAGTCTCTTGTCCAGGCAGTCCCTAGAGCAGTCTTTTGTACAGACAGTCCCTAGAGCAGTCTCTTGTACAGACACTCAGTCCTGCAGCAGTCTCTTGTACAGACACTCAGTCCTGGAGCAGTCTCTTGTACAGCCACTCAGTCCTGGAGCAGTCTCTTCTGCAGAGAGTCACTAGAGCAGTCTCTTGTACAGACAGTCCCTAGAGCAGTCTCTTGTACAGACAGTGCCTAGAGCAGTCTCTTGTACAGACAGTCCCTCGAGCAGTCTCTTGTACAGGCAGTCCCTAGAGCAGTCTCTTCTACAGGCAGTCCCTAGAGCAGTCTCTTCTACAGACAGTCACTAGAGCAGTCTCTTCTACAGGCAGTCCCTAGAGCAGTGTCTTGTGCAGACACTCCCTAGAGCAGTCTCTTGTACAGACAGTCCTGCAGCAGTCACTTGTACAGACGCTCAGCCCTGGAGCAGTCTCTTGTACAGACAGTCCCTAGAGCAGTCTCTTGTACAGACACTTAGTCCTGGAGCAGTCTCTTGTACAGACAGTCCATAGAGCAGTCTCTTGTACAGACACTTAGTCCTGGAGCAGTCTCTTGTACAGACAGTCCATAGAGCAGTCTCTTCTACAGGCAGTCCCTACAGAAGTCTCTTATACAGACACTCAGTCCTGGAGCTGTCTCTTGTAGAGATAGTCCTGGAGCAGTCTCTTGTACAGAGAGTCACTAGAGCAGTCTCTTGCACAGACAGTCCCTAGAGCAGTCTCTTGTACAGACACTCAGTCCTGGACCAGTCTCTTGGGCAGAGAGTCATTAGAGCAGTCTCTTGTACAGACAGTCCCTAGAGCTTTCTTTGTACGGACAGTCCCTAGAGCAGTCTCTTGTACAGACAGTCCCTAGAGCAGTCTCTTGTACAGACAGTCCCTAGATCAGTCTGTTGTTCAGGCAGTCCCTAGAGCAGTCTCTTGTTCAGGCAGTCCCTAGAGCAGTCTCTTGCACAGACAGTCCCTAGAGCAGTCACTTGTAAAGACACTCAGTCCTGGAGCAGTCTCTTGTGCAGAGAGTCACTAGAGCAGTCTCTTGTACAGACAGTACCTAGAGCAGTCTCTTGTACAGACAGTCCCTAGAGCAGTCTCTTGTACAGACAGTCCCTAGAGCAGTCTCTTGTACAGACAGCCCCTAGAGCAGTCTCTTGTACAGACACTCTCAGTCCTGGAGTAGTCTCTTGTGCAGACAGTCCCTAGAGCAGTCTCTTCTACAGACAGTCCCCAGAGCAGTCTTTTTGTACAGAGTCGCTAGAGCAGTCTCTTGTACAGAGAGCCACTAGAGCAGTCTCTTGTACAGACAGTCCCTAGAGCAGTCTTTGTACGGACAGTCCCTAGAGCAGTCTCTTGTACAGACAGTGCCTCGAGCAGTCTCTTGTCCAGGCAGTTCCTAGAGCAGTCTTTTGTACAGACAGTCCCTAGAGCAGTCTCTTGTACAGACACTCAGTCCTGGACCAGTCTCTTGTACAGACAGTCCCTAGAGCAGTCTCTTGTACAGACACTCAGTCCTGCAGCAGTCTCTTGTACAGACACTCAGTCCTGCAGCAGTCTCTTGTACAGACACTCAGTCCTGAAGCAGTCTCTTGTACAGACAGTCCTGGAGCAGTCCCTTGTACAGACACTCAGTCCTAGAGCAGTCTCTTGTGCAGAGAGTCACTAGAGCAGTCTCTTGTACAGACAGTCCCTAGAGCAGTCTTTGTACGGACAGTCCCTAGAGCAGTCTCTTGTACAGACAGTCCCTCGAGCAGTCTCTTGTCCAGGCAGTCCCTAGAGCAGTCTTTTGTACAGACAGTCCCTAGAGCAGTCTTTTGTACAGACAGTCCTGGAGCAGTCTCTTGTACACACAGTCCTGGAGCAGTCTCCTGTACAGACACTCAGTCTTGAAGCAGTCTTTTGTACAGACAGTCCTGGAGCAGTCTCTTGTATAGACACTAAGTCCTGGAGCAGTCTCTTGTACAGACACTCAGTCCTAGAGCAGTCTCTTGTACAGACACTCAGTCCTGGAGCAGTCTCTTGTACACAGAGTCCTGGGGCAGTCTCTTGTACAGACACTCAGTCCTGGAGCAGTGTCTTGTGCAGAGAGTCACTAGAGCAGTCTCTTGTACAGACAGTCCCTCGAGCAGTCTCTTGTCCAGGCAGTCCCTGGAGCAGTCTTTTGTACAGACAGTCCCTAGAGCAGTCTTTTGTACAGACAGTCCTGGAGCAGTCTCTTGTACACACAGTCCTGGAGCAGTCTCTTGTACAGACACTCAGTCCTGAAGCAGTCTCTTGTACAGACAGTCCTGGAGCAGTCTCTTGTATAGACACTCAGTCCTGGAGCAGTCTCTTGTACAGACACTCAGTCCTAGAGCAGTCTCTTGTACAGACACTCTGTCCTGGACCAGTCTCTTGTACACACAGTCCTGGAGCAGTCTCTTGTACAGACACTCAGTCCTAGAGCAGTCTCTTGTGCAGAGAGTCACTGGAGCAGTCTCTTGTACAGACACTCCCTAGAGCAGTCTTTGTACAGACAGTCCCTAGAGCAGTCTCTTGTACAGACAGTCCCTCGAGCAGTCTCTTGTCCAGGCAGTCCCTATAGCAGTCTTTTGTACAGACAGCCCCTAAAGCAGTCTCTTGTACATACACTCAGTCCTGGACCAGTCTCTTGTACAGACAGTCCCTAGAGCAGTCTCTTGTACAGACACTCAGTCCTGCAGCAGTCTCTTGTACACACACTCAGTCCTGAAGCAGTCTCTTGTACAGACAGTCCTGGAGCAGTCTCTTGTACAGACACTCAGTCCTGGAGCAGTCTCTTGTGCAGAGAGTCACTATAGCAGTCTCTTGTACAGACAGTCCCTAGAACAGTCTCTTGTACAGACAGTCCCTAGAGCAGTCTCTTGTACAGACAGTCCCTAGAGCAGTCTCTTGCACAGACAGTCACCCGAGCAGTCTCTTGTACAGGCAGTCCCTAGAGCAGTCTCTTCTACAGGCAGTCTCTTCTACAGACAGTCACTAGAGCAGTCTCTTCTACAGGCAGTCCCTAGAGCAGTGTCTTGTGCAGACAGTCCCTAGAGCAGCCTCTTGTACAGACACTCAGTCCTGCAGCAGTCTCTTCTACAGACGCTCAGCCCTGGAGCAGTCTCTTGTACAGACAGTCCCTAGAGCAGTATCTTGTACAGACACTCAGTCCTGGAGCAGTCTCTTGTACAGACAGTCCCAAGAGCAGTGTCTTCTACAGGCAGTCCCTACAGACGTCTCTTGTACAGACACTCAGTCCTGGAGCTGTCTCTTGTAGAGATAGTCCTGGAGCAGTCTCTTGTACAGAGAGTCCCTAGAGCAGTCTCTTGTACAGAGAGTCACTAGAGCAGTCTCTTGCACAGACAGTCCCTAGAGCAGTCTCTTGTACAGACACTCAGTCCTGGACCAGTCTCCTGGGCAGAGAGTCACTAGAGCAGTCTCTTGTACAGACAGTCCCTAGAGCAGTCTTTGTACGGACAGTCCCTAGAGCAGTCTTTGTACGGACAGTCCCTAGAGCAGTCTCTTGTACAGACAGTCCCTAGGGCAGTCTCTTGTACAGACAGTCCCTAGAGCAGTCCCTTGTACAGACAGTCCCTAGAGCAGTCTGTTGTTCAGGCAGTCCCTAGAGCAGTCTCTTGTTCAGGCAGTCCCTAGAGCAATCTCTTGCACAGACAGTCCTAGAGCAGTCTCTTGTATAGACACTCTGTCCTGGAGCAGTGTCTTGTAGAGATAGTCCTGGAGCAGTCTCTTGTACAGACACTCAGTCCTAGAGCAGTCTCTTGTACAGACACTCAGTTCTGGAGCATTCTCTTGTACAGACACTCAGTCCTGGAGCAGTCTCTTGTACACACAGTCCTGGAGCAGTCTCTTGTACAGACACTTAGTCCTGGACCAGTCTCTTGTACACACAGTCCTGGAGCAGTCTCTTGTACAGACACTCAGTCCTAGAGCAGTCTCTTGTACAGACACTCAGTCCTGGAGCAGTCTCTTGTACAGACACTCAGTCCTAGAGCAGTCTCTTGTACAGACACTCAGTTCTGGACCAGTCTCTTGTACACACAGTCCTGGAGCAGTCTCTTGTACAGACACTCAGCCCTAGAGCAGTCTCTTGTATAGAGACTCAGTCCTGGAGCAGTCTCTTGTAGAGATAGTCCTGGAGCAGTCTCTTGTACAGACACTCAGACCTAGAGCAGTCTCTTGTACAGACACTCAGTTCTGGACCAGTCTCTTGTACAGACACTCAGTCCTGGAGCAGTCTCTTGTACACACAGTCCTGGAGCAGTCTCTTGTACAGACACTCAGTCCTGGACCAGCCTCTTGTACAGACACTCAGTCCTGGAGCAGTCTCTTGTACACACAGTCCTGGAGCAGTCTCTTGTACAGACACTCAGTCCTGGAACAGTCTCTTGTACACACAGTCCTGGAGCAGTCTCTTGTGCAGACACTCAGTCCTGGAGCAGTGTCTTGTAGAGATAGTCCTGGAGCAGTCTCTTTTACAGACACTCAGTCCTAGAGGAGTCTCTTGTCCAGGCAGTCCCTAGAGCAGTCTTTTGTACAGACAGTCCCTAGAGCAGTCTTTTGTACAGACAGTCCTGGAGCAGTCTCTTGTACAGACAATCAGTCCTGAAGCAGTCTCTTATACAGACAGTCCTGGAGCAGTCTCTTGTATAGACACTCAGTCCTGGAGCAGTCTCTTGTACAGACACTCAGTCCTAGAGCAGTCTTTTGTACAGACACTCAGTCCTGGACCAGTCTCTTGTACACAGAGTCCTGGAGCAGTCTCTTGTACAGACACTCAGTCCTGGAGCAGTCTCTTGTACACACAGTCCTGGAGCAGTCTCTTGTACAGACACTCAGTCCTGGACCAGTCTCTTGTACAGACACTCAGTCCTGGAGCAGTCTTTTGTAGAGTTAGTCCTGGAGCAGTCTCTTGTACAGACACTCAGTGCTGGACCAGTCTCTTGTACACACAGTCCTGGAGCAGTCTCTTGTACAGACACTCAGTCCTAGAGCAGTCTCATGTACAGACACTCAGTCCTGCAGCGGTCTCTTGTACAGACACTCACTCCTGAAGCAGTCTCTTGTACAGACAGTTCTGAAGCAGTCTCTTATACAGACACTCAGTCCTGGAACAGTCTCTTGTACACCAGTCCTGGAGCAGTCTCTTGTACAGACACTCAGTTCTAGAGCAGTCTCTTGTACAGACACTCAGTCCTGAAGCAGTCTCTTGTACGGACAGTCCCTAGAGCAGTTTCTTGTACAGACAGTCCTGGAGCAGTCTCTTGTATAGAGACTCAGTCCTGGAGCAGTCTCTTGTAGAGATAGTCCTGGAGCAGTCTCTTGTGCAGACACTCAGACCTAGAGCAGTCTCTTGTACAGACACTCAGTTCTGGGCCAGTCTCTTGTACAGACACTCAGTCCTGGACCAGTCTCTTGTACAGACGCTCAGTCCTGGACCAGTCTCTTGTACAGACACTCAGCCCTGGAGCAGTCTCTTCTACAGACACTCAGTCCTGGAGCAGTTTCTTGTACAGACAGTCCCTCGAGCAGTCTCTTCTACAGACGCTCAGTCCTGGACCAGTCTCTTGTGCAGAGAGTCACTAGAGCAGTCTCTTGTACAGACAGTCCCTCGAGCAGTCTTTATACGGACAGTCCCTAGAGCAGTCTCTTGTACAGACAGTCCCTCGAGCAGTCTCTTGTCCAGGCAGTCCCTAGAGCAGTCTTTTGTACAGACAGTCCCTAGAGCAGTCTTTTGTACAGACAGTCCTGGACCAGTCTCTAGTACACACAGTCCTGGAGCAGTCTCTTGTACAGACACTCAGTCCTGAAGCAGTCTCTTGTACAGACAGTCCTGGAGCAGTCTCTTGTATAGACACTCAGTCCTGGAGCAGTCTCTTGTACAGACACTCAGTCCTAGAGCAGTCTCTTGTACAGACACACAGTCCTGGAGCAGTCTCTTGTACACACAGTCCTGGAGCAGTCTCTTGTACAGACACTCAGTCCTGGACCAGTCTCTTGTACAGACACTCAGTCCTGGAGCAGTCTTTTGTAGAGTTAGTCCTGGAGCAGTCTCTTGTACAGACACTCAGTGCTGGACCAGTCTCTTGTACACACAGTCCTGGAGCAGTCTCTTGTACAGACACTCAGTCCTAGAGCAGTCTCATGTACAGACACTCAGTCCTGCAGCGGTCTCTTGTACAGACACTCACTCCTGAAGCAGTCTCTTGTACAGACAGTTCTGAAGCAGTCTCTTATACAGACACTCAGTCCTGGAACAGTCTCTTGTACACACAGTCCTGGAGCAGTCTCTTGTACAGACACTCAGTTCTAGAGCAGTCTCTTGTACAGACACTCAGTCCTGAAGCAGTCTCTTGTACGGACAGTCCCTAGAGCAGTTTCTTGTACAGACAGTCCTGGAGCAGTCTCTTGTATAGAGACTCAGTCCTGGAGCAGTCTCTTGTAGAGATAGTCCTGGAGCAGTCTCTTGTACAGACACTCAGCCCTGGAGCAGTCTCTTCTACAGACACTCAGTCCTGGAGCAGTTTCTTGTACAGACAGTCCCTCGAGCAGTCTCTTCTACAGACGCTCAGTCCTGGACCAGTCTCTTGTGCAGAGAGTCACTAGAGCAGTCTCTTGTACAGACAGTCCCTCGAGCAGTCTTTATACGGACAGTCCCTAGAGCAGTCTCTTGTACAGACAGTCCCTCGAGCAGTCTCTTGTCCAGGCAGTCCCTAGAGCAGTCTTTTGTACAGACAGTCCCTAGAGCAGTCTTTTGTACAGACAGTCCTGGACCAGTCTCTAGTACACACAGTCCTGGAGCAGTCTCTTGTACAGACACTCAGTCCTGAAGCAGTCTCTTGTACAGACAGTCCTGGAGCAGTCTCTTGTATAGACACTCAGTCCTGGAGCAGTCTCTTGTACAGACACTCAGTCCTAGAGCAGTCTCTTGTACAGACACTCAGTCCTCGACCAGTCTCTTGTACACACAGTCCTGGAGCAGTCTCTTGTACAGACACTCAGTCCTGGACCAGTCTCTTGTACAGACACTCAGTCCTGGAGCAGTCTCTTGTAGAGTTAGTCCTGGAGCAGTCTCTTGTACAGACACTCAGTCCTGCAGCGGTCTCTTGTACAGACACTCACTCCTGAAGCAGTCTCTTGTACAGACAGTTCTGAAGCAGTCTCTTATACACTCAGTCCTGGAACAGTCTCTTGTACAGACACTCAGTCCTGGACCAGTCTCTTGTACACAGTCCTGGAGCAGTCTCTTGTACAGACACTCAGTCCTGGACCAGTCTCTTGTACACACACTCAGTCCTGGAGCAGTCTCTTGTACAGACACTGAGTCCTGAAGCAGTCTCTTGTACGGATAGTCCCTAGAGCAGTTTCTTGTACAGACAGTCCTGGAGCAGTCTCTTGTATAGAGACTCAGTCCTGGAGCAGTCTCTTGTAGAGATAGTCCTGGAGCAGTCTCTTGTACAGACACTCAGTCCTAGAGCAGTCTCTTGTACAGACACTCAGTTCTGGAGCAGTCTCTTGTACAGACACTCAGTCCTAGAGCAGTCTCTTGTGCAGAGAATCACTAGAGCAGTCTCTTGTACAGACACTCCCTAGAGCAGTCTTTGTACGGACAGTCCCTAGAGCAGTCTCTTGTACAGACAGTCCCTCGAGCAGTCTCTTGTCCAGGCAGTCCCTATAGCAGTCTCTTGTACAGACACTCAGTCCTGGACCAGTCTCTTGTACAGACAGTCCCTAGAGCAGTCTCTTGTACAGACACTCAGTCCTGCAGCAGTCTCTTGTACACACACTCAGTCCTGAAGCAGTCTCTTGTACAGACAGTCCTGGAGCAGTCTCTTGTACAGACACTCAGTCCTGGAGCAGTCTCTTGTGCAGAGAGTCACTATAGCAGTCTCTTGTACACACAGTCCTGGAGCAGTCTCTTGTACAGACACTTAGTCCTGGACCAGTCTCTTGTACACACAGTCCTGGAGCAGTCTCTTGTACAGACACTCAGTCCTAGAGCAGTCTCTTGTACAGACACTCAGTCCTGGAGCAGTCTCTTGTACAGACACTCAGTCCTAGAGCAGTCTCTTGTACAGACACTCAGTTCTGGACCAGTCTCTTGTACACACAGTCCTGGAGCAGTCTCTTGTACAGACACTCAGCCCTAGAGCAGTCTCTTGTATAGAGACTCAGTCCTGGAGCAGTCTCTTGTAGAGATAGTCCTGGAGCAGTCTCTTGTACAGACACTCAGACCTAGAGCAGTCTCTTGTACAGACACTCAGTTCTGGACCAGTCTCTTGTACAGACACTCAGTCCTGGAGCAGTCTCTTGTACACACAGTCCTGGAGCAGTCTCTTGTACAGACACTCAGTCCTGGACCAGCCTCTTGTACAGACACTCAGTCCTGGAGCAGTCTCTTGTACACACAGTCCTGGAGCAGTCTCTTGTACAGACACTCAGTCCTGGAACAGTCTCTTGTACACACAGTCCTGGAGCAGTCTCTTGTGCAGACACTCAGTCCTGGAGCAGTGTCTTGTAGAGATAGTCCTGGAGCAGTCTCTTTTACAGACACTCAGTCCTAGAGGAGTCTCTTGTCCAGGCAGTCCCTAGAGCAGTCTTTTGTACAGACAGTCCCTAGAGCAGTCTTTTGTACAGGCAGTCCTGGAGCAGTCTCTTGTACAGACAATCAGTCCTGAAGCAGTCTCTTATACAGACAGTCCTGGAGCAGTCTCTTGTATAGACACTCAGTCCTGGAGCAGTCTCTTGTACAGACACTCAGTCCTAGAGCAGTCTTTTGTACAGACACTCAGTCCTGGACCAGTCTCTTGTACACAGAGTCCTGGAGCAGTCTCTTGTACAGACACTCAGTCCTGGAGCAGTCTCTTGTACACACAGTCCTGGAGCAGTCTCTTGTACAGACACTCAGTCCTGGACCAGGCTCTTGTACAGACAGTCAGTCCTGGAGCAGTCTTTTGTAGAGTTAGTCCTGGAGCAGTCTCTTGTACAGACACTCAGTGCTGGACCAGTCTCTTGTACACACAGTCCTGGAGCAGTCTCTTGTACAGACACTCAGTCCTAGAGCAGTCTCATGTACAGACACTCAGTCCTGCAGCGGTCTCTTGTACAGACACTCACTCCTGAAGCAGTCTCTTGTACAGACAGTTCTGAAGCAGTCTCTTATACAGACACTCAGTCCTGGAACAGTCTCTTGTACACACAGTCCTGGAGCAGTCTCTTGTACAGACACTCAGTTCTAGAGCAGTCTCTTGTACAGACACTCAGTCCTGAAGCAGTCTCTTGTACGGACAGTCCCTAGAGCAGTTTCTTGTACAGACAGTCCTGGAGCAGTCTCTTGTATAGAGACTCAGTCCTGGAGCAGTCTCTTGTAGAGATAGTCCTGGAGCAGACTCTTGTGCAGACACTCAGACCTAGAGCAGTCTCTTGTACAGACACTCAGTTCTGGACCAGTCTCTTGTACAGACACTCAGTCCTGGACCAGTCTCTTGTACAGACGCTCAGTCCTGGACCAGTCTCTTGTACAGACACTCAGCCCTGGAGCAGTCTCTTCTACAGTCACTCAGTCCTGGAGCAGTTTCTTGTACAGACAGTCCCTCGAGCAGTCTCTTCTACAGACGCTCAGTCCTGGACCAGTCTCTTGTGCAGAGAGTCACTAGAGCAGTCTCTTGTACAGACAGTCCCTCGAGCAGTCTTTATACGGACAGTCCCTAGAGCAGTCTCTTGTACAGACAGTCCCTCGAGCAGTCTCTTGTCCAGGCAGTCCCTAGAGCAGTCTTTTGTACAGACAGTCCCTAGAGCAGTCTTTTGTACAGACAGTCCTGGACCAGTCTCTAGTACACACAGTCCTGGAGCAGTCTCTTGTACAGACACTCAGTCCTGAAGCAGTCTCTTGTACAGACAGTCCTGGAGCAGTCTCTTGTATAGACACTCGGTCCTGGAGCAGTCTCTTGTACAGACACTCAGTCCTAGAGCAGTCTCTTGTACAGACACTCAGTCCTCGACCAGTCTCTTGTACACACAGTCCTGGAGCAGTCTCTTGTACAGACACTCAGTCCTGGACCAGTCTCTTGTACAGACACTCAGTCCTGGAGCAGTCTCTTGTAGAGTTAGTCCTGGAGCAGTCTCTTGTACAGACACTCAGTCCTGCAGCGGTCTCTTGTACAGACACTCACTCCTGAAGCAGTCTCTTGTACAGACAGTTCTGAAGCAGTCTCTTATACACTCAGTCCTGGAACAGTCTCTTGTACAGACACTCAGTCCTGGACCAGTCTCTTGTACACAGTCCTGGAGCAGTCTCTTGTACAGACACTCAGTCCTGGAGCAGTCTCTTGTACACACAGTCCTGGAGCAGTCTCTTGTACAGACACTCAGTCCTAGAGCAGTCTCTTGTACAGACACTGAGTCCTGAAGCAGTCTCTTGTACGGATAGTCCCTAGAGCAGTTTCTTGTACAGTCAGTCCTGGAGCAGTCTCTTGTATAGAGACTCAGTCCTGGAGCAGTCTCTTGTAGAGATAGTCCTGGAGCAGTCTCTTGTACAGACACTCAGTCCTAGAGCAGTCTCTTGTACAGACACTCAGTTCTGGAGCAGTCTCTTGTACAGACACTCAGTCCTGGAGCAGTCTCTTGTACACACAGTCCTGGAGCAGTCTCTCGTACAGACACTCAGTCCTGGAGCAGTCTCTTGTACAGACACTCAGTCCTAGAGCAGTCTCTTGTGCAGAGAATCACTAGAGCAGTCTCTTGTACAGACACTCCCTAGAGCAGTCTTTGTACGGACAGTCCCTAGAGCAGTCTCTTGTACAGACAGTCCCTCGAGCAGTCTCTTGTCCAGGCAGTCCCTATAGCAGTCTCTTGTACAGACACTCAGTCCTGGACCAGTCTCTTGTACAGACAGTCCCTAGAGCAGTCTCTTGTACAGACACTCAGTCCTGCAGCAGTCTCTTGTACACACACTCAGTCCTGAAGCAGTCTCTTGTACAGACAGTCCTGGAGCAGTCTCTTGTACAGACACTCAGTCCTGGAGCAGTCTCTTGTGCAGAGAGTCACTATAGCAGTCTCTTGTACACACAGTCCTGGAGCAGTCTCTTGTACAGACACTTAGTCCTGGACCAGTCTCTTGTACACACAGTCCTGGAGCAGTCTCTTGTACAGACACTCAGTCCTAGAGCAGTCTCTTGTACAAACACTCAGTCCTGGAGCAGTCTCTTGTACAGACACTCAGTCCTAGAGCAGTCTCTTGTACAGACACTCAGTTCTGGACCAGTCTCTTGTACACACAGTCCTGGAGCAGTCTCTTGTACAGACACTCAGCCCTAGAGCAGTCTCTTGTATAGAGACTCAGTCCTGGAGCAGTCTCTTGTAGAGATAGTCCTGGAGCAGTCTCTTGTACAGACACTCAGACCTAGAGCAGTCTCTTGTACAGACACTCAGTTCTGGACCAGTCTCTTGTACAGACACTCAGTCCTGGAGCAGTCTCTTGTACACACAGTCCTGGAGCAGTCTCTTGTACAGACACTCAGTCCTGGACCAGCCTCTTGTACAGACACTCAGTCCTGGAGCAGTCTCTTGTACACACAGTCCTGGAGCAGTCTCTTGTACAGACACTCAGTCCTGGAACAGTCTCTTGTACACACAGTCCTGGAGCAGTCTCTTGTGCAGACACTCAGTCCTGGAGCAGTGTCTTGTAGAGATAGTCCTGGAGCAGTCTCTTTACAGACACTCAGTCCTAGAGGAGTCTCTTGTCCAGGCAGTCCCTAGAGCAGTCTTTTGTACAGACAGTCCCTAGAGCAGTCTTTTGTACAGACAGTCCTGGAGCAGTCTCTTGTACAGACAATCAGTCCTGAAGCAGTCTCTTATACAGACAGTCCTGGAGCAGTCTCTTGTATAGACACTCAGTCCTGGAGCAGTCTCTTGTACAGACACTCAGTCCTAGAGCAGTCTTTTGTACAGACACTCAGTCCTGGACCAGTCTCTTGTACACAGAGTCCTGGAGCAGTCTCTTGTACAGACACTCAGTCCTGGAGCAGTCTCTTGTACACACAGTCCTGGAGCAGTCTCTTGTACAGACACTCAGTCCTGGACCAGTCTCTTGTACAGACACTCAGTCCTGGAGCAGTCTTTTGTAGAGTTAGTCCTGGAGCAGTCTCTTGTACAGACACTCAGTGCTGGACCAGTCTCTTGTACACACAGTCCTGGAGCAGTCTCTTGTACAGACACTCAGTCCTAGAGCAGTCTCATGTACAGACACTCAGTCCTGCAGCGGTCTCTTGTACAGACACTCACTCCTGAAGCAGTCTCTTGTACAGACAGTTCTGAAGCAGTCTCTTATACAGACACTCAGTCCTGGAACAGTCTCTTGTACACACAGTCCTGGAGCAGTCTCTTGTACAGACACTCAGTTCTAGAGCAGTCTCTTGTACAGACACTCAGTCCTGAAGCAGTCTCTTGTACGGACAGTCCCTAGAGCAGTTTCTTGTACAGACAGTCCTGGAGCAGTCTCTTGTATAGAGACTCAGTCCTGGAGCAGTCTCTTGTAGAGATAGTCCTGGAGCAGTCTCTTGTGCAGACACTCAGACCTAGAGCAGTCTCTTGTACAGACACTCAGTTCTGGACCAGTCTCTTGTACAGACACTCAGTCCTGGACCAGTCTCTTGTACAGACGCTCAGTCCTGGACCAGTCTCTTGTACAGACACTCAGCCCTGGAGCAGTCTCTTCTACAGACACTCAGTCCTGGAGCAGTTTCTTGTACAGACAGTCCCTCGAGCAGTCTCTTCTACAGACGCTCAGTCCTGGACCAGTCTCTTGTGCAGAGAGTCACTAGAGCAGTCTCTTGTACAGACAGTCCCTCGAGCAGTCTTTATACGGACAGTCCCTAGAGCAGTCTCTTGTACAGACAGTCCCTCGAGCAGTCTCTTGTCCAGGCAGTCCCTAGAGCAGTCTTTTGTACAGACAGTCCCTAGAGCAGTCTTTTGTACAGACAGTCCTGGGCCAGTCTCTAGTACACACCGTCCTGGAGCAGTCTCTTGTACAGACACTCAGTCCTGAAGCAGTCTCTTGTACAGACAGTCCTGGAGCAGTCTCTTGTATAGACACTCAGTCCTGGAGCAGTCTCTTGTACAGACACTCAGTCCTAGAGCAGTCTCTTGTACAGACACTCAGTCCTCGACCAGTCTCTTGTACACACAGTCCTGGAGCAGTCTCTTGTACAGACACTCAGTCCTGGACCAGTCTCTTGTACAGACACTCAGTCCTGGAGCAGTCTCTTGTAGAGTTAGTCCTGGAGCAGTCTCTTGTACAGACACTCAGTCCTGCAGCGGTCTCTTGTACAGACACTCACTCCTGAAGCAGTCTCTTGTACAGACAGTTCTGAAGCAGTCTCTTATACACTCAGTCCTGGAACAGTCTCTTGTACAGACACTCAGTCCTGGACCAGTCTCTTGTACACAGTCCTGGAGCAGTCTCTTGTACAGACACTCAGTCCTGGACCAGTCTCTTGTACACACAGTCCTGGAGCGTCTCTTGTACAGACACTCAGTCCTAGAGCAGTCTCTTGTACAGACACTGAGTCCTGAAGCAGTCTCTTGTACGGATAGTCCCTAGAGCAGTTTCTTGTACAGACAGTCCTGGAGCAGTCTCTTGTATAGAGACTCAGTCCTGGAGCAGTCTCTTGTAGAGATAGTCCTGGAGCAGTCTCTTGTACAGACACTCAGTCCTAGAGCAGTCTCTTGTACAGACACTCAGTTCTGGAGCAGTCTCTTGTACAGACACTCAGTCCTGGAGCAGTCTCTTGTACACACAGTCCTGGAGCAGTCTCTCGTACAGACACTCAGTCCTGGAGCAGTCTCTTGTACAGACACTCAGTCCTAGAGCAGTCTCTTGTGCAGAGAATCACTAGAGCAGACTCTTGTACAGACACTCCCTAGAGCAGTCTTTGTACGGACAGTCCCTAGAGCAGTCTCTTGTACAGACAGTCCCTCGAGCAGTCTCTTGTCCAGGCAGTCCCTATAGCAGTCTTTTGTACAGACAGTCCCTAAAGCAGTCTCTTGTACATACACTCAGTCCTGGACCAGTCTCTTGTACAGACAGTCCCTAGAGCAGTCTCTTGTACAGACACTCAGTCCTGCAGCAGTCTCTTGTACACACACTCAGTCCTGAAGCAGTCTCTTGTACAGACAGTCCTGGAGCAGTCTCTTGTACAGACACTCAGTCCTGGAGCAGTCTCTTGTGCAGAGAGTCACTATAGCAGTCTCTTGTACAGACAGTCCCTAGAACAGTCTCTTGTACAGACAGTCCCTAGAGCAGTCTCTTGTACAGACAGTCCCTAGAGCAGTCTCTTGCACAGACAGTCACCTGAGCAGTCTCTTGTACAGGCAGTCCCTAGAGCAGTCTCTTCTACAGGCAGTCTCTTCTACAGACAGTGGCTAGAGCAGTCTCTTCTACAGGCAGTCCCTAGAGCAGTGTCTTGTGCAGACAGTCCCTAGAGCAGCCTCTTGTACAGACACTCAGTCCTGCAGCAGTCTCTTCTACAGACGCTCAGCCCTGGAGCAGTCTCTTGTACAGACAGTCCCTAGAGCAGTATCTTGTACAGACACTCAGTCCTGGAGCAGTCTCTTGTACAGACAGTCCCAAAAGCAGTGTCTTCTACAGGCAGTCCCTACAGACGTCTCTTGTACAGACACTCAGTCCTGGAGCAGTCTCTTGTAGAGATAGTCCTGGAGCAGTCTCTTGTACAGAGAGTCCCTAGAACAGTCTCTTGTACAGAGAGTCACTAGAGCAGTCTCTTGCACAGACAGTCCCTAGAGCAGTCTCTTGTACAGACACTCAGTCCTGGACCAGTCTCCTGGGCAGAGAGTCACTAGAGCAGTCTCTTGTACAGACAGTCCCTAGAGCAGTCTTTGTACGGACAGTCCCTAGAGCAGTCTTTGTACGGACAGTCCCTAGAGCAGTCTCTTGTACAGACAGTCCCTAGGGCAGTCTCTTGTACAGACAGTCCCTAGAGCAGTCCCTTGTACAGACAGTCCCTAGAGCAGTCTGTTGTTCAGGCAGTCCCTAGAGCAGTCTCTTGTTCAGGCAGTCCCTAGAGCAATCTCTTGCACAGACAGTCCTAGAGCAGTCTCTTGTATAGACACTCAGTCCTGGAGCAGTCTCTTGTAGAGATAGTCTTGGAGCAGTCTCTTGTACAGACACTCAGTCCTAGAGCAGTCTCTTGTACAGACACTCAGTCCTGAAGCAGTCTCTTGAACAGACAGTGCCTAGAGCAGTCTCTTGTACAGACAGTCCTGGAGCAGTCTATTGTATAGACACTCAGTCCTGGAGCAGTCTCTTGTAGGGATAGTCCTGGAGCAGTCTCTTGTACAGACACTCAGTCCTAGAGCAGTCTCTTGTACAGACACTCAGTTCTGGACCAGTCTCTTGTACAGACATTCAGTCCTGGACCAGTCTCTTGTACAGACACTCAGTCCTGGAGCAGTCTCTTGTACAGGCACTCAGCCCTGGAGCAGTCTCTTCTACAGACACTCAGTCCTGGAGCAGTCTCTTGTACAGACACTCAGTCCTGGAGCAGTCTCTTGTACACACAGTCCTGGAGCAGTCTCTTGTACAGAATCTTAGTCCTGGACCAGTCTCTTGTACACACAGTCCTGGAGCAGTCTCTTGTACAGACACTCAGTCCTAGAGCAGTCTCTTGTACAGACACTCAGTCCTGAAGCAGTCTCTTGAACAGACAGTCCCTAGAGCAGTCTCTTGTACAGACAGTCCTGGAGAAGTCTATTGTATAGACACTCAGTCCTGGAGCAGTCTCTTGTAGAGATAGTCCTGGAGCAGTCTCTTGTACAGACACTCAGTCCTAGAGCAGTCTCTTGTACAGACACTCAGTTCTGGACCAGTCTCTTGTACAGACACTCAGTCCTGGACCAGTCTCTTGTACAGACACTCAGTCCTGGAGCAGTCTCTTGTACAGATACTCAGCCCTGGAGCAGTCTCTTCTACAGACGCTCAGTCCTGGACCAGTCTCTTGTGCAGAGAGTCACTAGAGCAGTCTCTTGTACAGACAGTCCCTAGAGCAGTCTTTGTACGGACAGTCTCTAGAGCAGTCTCTTGTTCAGACAGTCCCTCGAGCAGTCTCTTGTCCAGGCAGTCCCTAGAGCAGTCTTTTGTACAGACAGTCCGTAGAGCAGTCTCTTGTACATACACTCCGTCCTGGACCAGTCTCTTGTACAGACAGTCCCTAGAGCAGTCTCTTGTACAGACACTCAGTCCTGCTACAGTCTCTTCTACAGACGCTCAGCCCTGGAGCAGTCTCTTGTACAGACAGTCCCTAGAGCAGTCTCTTGAACAGACACTCAGTCCTAGAGCAATCTCTTGTACAGACACTCAGTTCTGGAGCAGTCTCTTGTACAGACACTCAGTCCTGGAGCAGTCTTTTGTACACACAGTCCTGGAGCAGTCTCTTGTACAGACACTCAGTCCTGGACCAGTCTCTTGTACACACAGTCCTGGAGCAGTCTCTTGTACAGACACTCAGTCCTAGAGCAGTCTCTTGTACAGACACTTAGTCCTGAAGCAGTCTCTTGTACAGACAGTCCCTAGAGCAGTCTCTTGTACAAACAGTCCTGGAGCAGTCTCTTGTATAGACACTCAGTCCTGGAGCAGTCTCTTGTAGAGATAGTCCTGGAGCAGTCTCTTGTACAGACACTCAGTCCTAGAGCAGTCTCTTGTACAGACACTCAGTTCTGGACCAGTCTCTTGTACAGACACTCAGTCCTGGAGCAGTCTCTTGTACAGACACTCAGTCCTGGAGCAGTCTCTTGTACAGACAGTCCCTCGAGGAGTCTCTTCTACAGACGCTCAGTCCTGGACCAGTCTCTTGTGCAGAGAGTCACTAGAGCAGTCTCTTGTACAGACAGTCCCTAGAGCAGTCTTTGTACGGACAGTCTCTAGAACAGTCTTTTGTACAGACAGTCCCTAGAGCAGTCTCTTGTACATACACTCAGTCCTGGACCAGTCTCTTGTACACACAGTCCCTAGAGCAGTCTCTTGTACAGACAGTCCTGGACCAGTCTCTTGTACACACAGTCCTGGAGCAGTCTCTTGTACAGACACTCAGTCCTGAAGCAGTCGCTTGTACAGACAGTCCTGGAGCAGTCTCTTGTAGAGACACTCAGCCCTGGAGTAGTCTCTTGTACAGACACTCAGTCCTGGAGCAGTCTCTTGTACAGACACTCAGCCCTGGAGCAGTCTCTTGTACACACAGTCCTGGAGCAGTCTCTTGTACAGACACTCAGCCCTGGAGCAGTCTCTTGTACAGACAATCAGCCCTGGAGCAGTCTCTTGTAGAGACACTCAGCCCTGGCGCAGTCTCTTGTACAGACACTCAGCCCTGGAGTAGTCTCTTGTACAGACACTCAGTCCTGGAGCAGTCTCTTGTACAGACACTCAGCCCTGGAGCAATCTCTTGTAGAGACACACGAGGAGCATCTCATACACACTCGGCCCTGGAGCAGGCTCTTGTACAGACACTCAGTCCTGGAGCAGTCTCTTCTACAGACACTCAGCCCTGGAGCAGTCCCTTGTACAGACACTCAGCCCTGGAGCAGTCTCTTCTACAGACACTCAGCCCTGGAGCAGTCCCTTGTACAGACACTCGGCCCTGGAGCAGTCTTTTGTACAGACACTCAGTCCTGGAGCAGTCCCTTGTACAGACACTCGGCCCTGGAGCAGTCTCTTGTACAGACACTCATTCCTGCAGCAGTCTCTTGTACAGACACTCAGCCCTGGAGCAGTCTCTTGTAGAGACACACAGTCCTGGAGCAGTCTCTTGTACAGACACTCGGTCCTGGAGCAGTCTCTTCTACAGACACTCAGCCCTGGAGCAGTCTCTTGTAGAGACACACAGTCCTGGAGCAGTCTCTTGTACAGACACTCGGTCCTGGAACAGTCTCTTCTACAGACACTCAGTCCTGGAGCAGTCTCTTGTAGAGACACTCGGTCCTGGAGTAGTCTCTTCTACAGACACTCAGCCCTGGAGCAGTCTCTTCTACAGACACTCAGCCCTGGAGCAGTCTCTTGTACAGACACTCAGCCCTGGAGCAGTCTCTTGTAGAGACACTCAGCCTTGGTGCAGTCTCTTGTACAGACACTCAGCCCTGGAGTAGTCTCTTGTACAGACACTCAGCCCTGGAGTAGTCTCTTGTACAGACACTCAGTCCTGGAGCAGTCTCTTGTACAGACACTCAGCCCTGGAGCAGTCTCTTGTACACACAGTCCTGGAGCAGGCTCTTGTACAGACACTCAGCCCTGGAGCAGTCTCTTGTACAGACACTCAGCCCTGGAGCAGTCTCTTGTAGAGACACTCAGCCCTGGCGCAGTCTCTTGTACAGACACTCAGCCCTGGAGTAGTCTCTTGTACAGACACTCAGTCCTGGAGCAGTCTCTTGTACAGACACTCAGCCCTGGAGCAGTCTCTTGTACACACAGTCCTGGAGCAGTCTCTTGTACAGACACTCAGCCCTGGAGCAGTCTCTTGTAGAGACACACGAGGAGCATGTCATACACACTCGGCCCCGGGGTAGCTTCTCCCAGCCGCAGTCAGATTCCTAGAAGACGGATCGATGCGCGAGGCCCCGTGTTCACCAGCTCTGACTGTCTGCACTGTCCGTGCCCCGAGGCACGCTGTCCCCAGCTAGCCTCAAGGACTGGCCTCAGGGTCTCTGCACTGTCCGTGCCCCGAGTCAGGCTGTGCCCAGCTACCCTCTAGGACTGGCCTCAGGGTCTCTGCACTGTCCGTGTCCAGAGACAGGCTGTGCCCAGCTACCCTCAAGGACTGGCCTCAGGGTCTCTGCACACTGTCCGTGCCGCGAAACCAGGCTGTGCCCAGCTAGCCTCAAGGACTGGCCTCAGGGTCTCTGCACGGAGTCCAGGCCCCGAGGCCAGGCTGTGCCCAGCTACCCTCAAGGACTGGACTCAGTCTTGGCACACAGTCCATGCCCCGAGGCCAGGATGTGCCCAGCTACCCTCTAGGACTGGCCTCAGGGTCTCTGCACTGTCCGTGCCCCGGAGACAGGCTGTGCCCAGCTACCCTCAAGGACTGACCTCAGGGTCTCTGCACTGTCCGTGCCCCGAGGCCAGGCTGTGCCCAGCTACCCTCAAGGACTGGACTCAGGGTCTCTGCACACTGTCCGTGCCCTGAGGCCAGGCTGTGCCCAGCTAGCCTCAAGGAGTGGACTAAGGGTCTCTGCACACTGTCCGTTTCCTGAGGCCAGTCTGTCCCCAGCTAGCCTCAAGGACTGGCCTCAGGGTCTCTGCACTGTCCGTGCCCCGAGACAGGCTGTGCCCAGCTACCCTCTAGGACTGGCCTCAGGGTCTCTGCACTGTCCGTGCCGCGAGACAGGCTGTGCCCAGCTACCCTCAAGGACTGGCCTCAGGGTCTCTGCACGGAGTCCATGCCCCGAGGCCAGGCTGTGCCCAGCTACCCTCAAGGACTGGACTCAGGGTCTCTGCACACTGTCCGTGTCCCGAGGCCAGCCTGTGCCCAGCTAGCCTCAAGGAGTGGACTCAGGGTCTCTGCACACTGTCCGTGCCCCGAGGCCAGGCTGTGCCCAGCTACCCTCAAGGACTGGCCTCAGGGTCTCTGCACACTGTCCGTGCGGCAAGGCCAGGTTGTCCCCAGCTAGCCTCAAGGACTGGCCTCAGGGTCTCTGCACACTGTCTATGCCCCGAGGCCAGGCTGTGCCCAGCTACCCTCTAGGACTGGCCTCAGGGTCTCTGCACACTGTCCATGCCTCCAGGCCAGGCTGTGCCCAGCTAGCCTCAAGGACTGGACTCAGAGCCTTTGCACACTGTCCATGCCATAAAGCCAGGATGTGCCAAGCTACCCTCAAGGACTGGCCTCAGGGTCTCGGCACACAGTCCATGCCCCGAGACCAGGCTGTGCCCAGCTACCCAGAAAGACTGGCCTCAAGGTCTCTGCACACTGTCCGTGCACCGAGACAGGCTGTGCCCAGCTACCCTGAAAGACTGGCCTCAGGGTCTCTGCACTGTCCATGCTTCGAGACAGGCTGTGCACAGCTACCCTCAAGGACTGGACTCAAGGTCTCTGCACACTGTCCGTGCCGCGAGGCCAGGCTGTGCCCAGCTAGCCTCAAGGACTGGACTCAAGGTCTCTGCACTGTCCGTGCCCCGAGACAGGCTGTGCCCAGCTACCCTGAAAGACTGGCCTCAAGGTCTCTGCACACTGTCCGTGCCGCGAGGCCAGGCTGTGCCCAGCTAGGCTCAAGGACTGTATTCAGAGCCTTGGCACACTGTCCATACACCGAGGCCAGGATGTGCCCAGCTACCCTCAAGGACTGGCCTCAGGGTCTCTGCGCACAGTCTGTGCCCCGAGGCCAAGCTGTCCACAGCTACCCTCAAGGACTGGCCTCAGCGTCTCGGCGCACTGTCGGTGCCTCCAGGTCAGGCTGTGCTCAGCTAGCCTCAAGAACTGGACTCAGAGCCTTGGCACACTGTCCATGAGGCCAGGCTGTGCCTAGCTACCCTCTAGGACTGGCCTAAGCGTCTCTGCACACTGTCTGTGCCCCAAGGCCAGGCTGTGCCCAGCTACCCTCTAGGACTGGCCTCAGGGTCTCTGCACACTGTCCATGCCTCCAGGCCAGGCTGTCCCCAGCTTGCCTCAAGGACTTTATGTATTTAATGTATTTCTTTGTTTTGAGTGTTTTATATAGCGCTGGCAACACTGTGGGTATCAGAGTGCTTTACAACATTTACACAGGCAATAAAGAAACAGACAGACAGTCATAAGTAGAGGTAAATAACAGAGTTGAGAGTTACTGGATTGTAGGCTGCTAAAAAGTGCAATGATTTACCGTCCAGAGGGTTAAGGTGCTGAACGAGGAGACGATCCTTTAGTTGTCTCTTAAAGATCATGCAGGAGGGGTTGGTCCTGACATCTACTGGTAGGGAGTTGCAGATTTTGGGGGCATTGCCCGAGAAGGAGTGAGCCAGGGCTTTGTGTTTATGTTTCTTTGGGGGGGTGAGAAGTAGGGTGTTGGTGCTTCTTAGGCCTCTCGACTGGCCTGCCTTAGTGAGTTTGGCCGCCAGGTAAGCTGGTTTACCAGTGTTAAAGACTTTGTGAATGAGACAAGCAGTGTTGAAGTGACAGCGAGCTGCAATTGGGAGCCACTTTAGATCTTTCAGGGAGGGGGAGATGGGACTGTGTCTTTTGACTACAGTGACCATCTTTGCTGCTGCGTTTAGAGTGGTTCTCAGGGGGGCTAAGTGGGAGTTCGCAGTGCCAGTGAGGGTAGCGTTCCCATAGTCTAGTCTGGACAGAACCAGGGCTTCCGTTGCAGTTTTGAGATCATTCAGAGGGAGGAAGGGCTTGATTTTATGAAGGAGTTTTATGTTGTAGAAGGCTCTCCTTGTGGTAGTCTTTATGTGTGAGCTCATGTTCAGGTTTGGGTCCAGTGTGATCCCCAGCGATTTGGCTGAACTAGCCAGGGATAGATTGCAATTTAGAGAGTGATAAGCTTTAGCCACTCTGGACCTTGGGGGGGCGGGAGGGGGGTCAGTCCGTCATTTGAGAGGCGAAGAATTTCTGTCTTTTCTTGGTTGAGTTTTGAGTGGTTGTGTGTTAGCCAGTTTGGGATTTTTGTTAGACTATCATTATGTCCTCTGGAGAGGATATCTCCAGATAGAGCTGGATGTCGTCCGCATAGAGGTGGGAGGGGATGTTTGCTCGCTTGATTATGATAGTGAGGGGCTCCATGTAGATACTGAAGAGAGTAGGAGAGAGGACTGAACCCTGGGGAACACCTCTGGTTATAGTAGAGGTATTAGAAGTTGCATTGTTTATTTTTATTTGTTGAGAGCGGTTGTGAAGAAATTATGTGAACCATTTCAGAACCAGGCCGTCCGCTCCAATCCGTTGTTTGAGGGTGTTTAGAAGATGTTTATGGTCCACCGTATCGAAGGCCGCAGATAGGTCTAGGAGAATGAGCAGGCAGCAACACCGGCATCCATACATTTGTGTATGTCATCAGCTGTATTTAGTACAGCTGTTTCTGTGTTACAGCCCTTTCTGAAGCCTGATTGGTGAGAATCCAGGAGATTGTAAGTGTCGATGTGCTGGTTGAGTTGGAGTAGGACACATTTTTCGAGGATTTTAGCCAGGAAGGGAAGGTTGGAGATGCGCTCAGGGTCTCAGCACACAGTCCATGCCCCGAGACCAGGCTGTGCCCAGCTAGCCTCAAGGACTGGCTTCAGGGTCTCTGCACACAGTCCTCCGAGGCCAGACTGCACCCAGGAACCCTCAAGGACTGGCCTCAGGGTCTCTGCACTGAGTCCATTCCACGAGGCCAGGCTGTGTCCAGCTAGCCTCAAGGACTGGACTCAGCCTTGGCACACTGTCCATGCCCCGAGGCCAGGATGTGCTCAGCTACCCTCTAGGACAGGCCTCAGGGTCTCTGCACACTGTCCGTGCCCCGAGACAGGCTGTGCCCAGCTACCCTCAAGGACTGGCCTCAGGGTCTCTGCACGGAGTCCATGCCCCTAGGCCAGGCTGTGCCCAGCTAGCCTCAAGGACTGACCTCAGGGTCACTGCACAGAGTCCAGGCCCCGAGACCAGGCTGTCCCCAGCTAGCCTCAAGGACTGGCCTTGGGGTCACTGCACAAAGTCCAGGCCTCGAGACCAGGCTGTCCCTAGCTAGCATCAAGGACTGGCCTCAGGGTCTCTGCACCGAGTCCAGGCCCCAAGACCAGGCTGGTCCCAGCTAGCCTCAAGGACTGGCCTCAGGGTCTCTGCACAGAGTCCAGGCCCCGAGACCAGGCTGTCCCCAGCTAGCCTCAAGGACTGGCCTCGGAGTCTCTGCACACTGTCCGCACCTCCAGGCTAGGCTGGCCCCAGCTAGCCTCAAGGACTGACCTCAAGGTCACTGCACAGAGTCCAGGCCCCGAGACCAGGCTGTCCCCAGCTAGCCTCAAGGACTGGCCTCAGGGTCTCTGCACCGAGTCCAGGCCCCAAGACCTGGCTGGTCCCAGCTAGCCTCAAGGAGTGGCCTCAGGGTCTCTGCACGGAGTCCAAGCCCCGAGACCAGGTTGTCCCCAGCTAGCCTCAAGGACTGGCCTCAGGGTCTCTGCTTGGGGTCCTTGCCCCGAGACCAGGCTGTGCCCACCTAGCCTCAAGGAGTGGCCTCAGGGTCTCTGCGCACTGTATGTCAGTGCCCCCAGACAGGCTGTGCCCAGCTAGCCTCAAGGACTGACCTCAGGGTCTATGCACACAGTCCATGCCCTGAGGCCAGGCTGTGCCCAGCTAGCCTCAAGGACTGGCTTCAGGGTCTCTGCACACAGTCCTCCGAGGCCAGACTGCACCCAGGAACCCTCAAGGACTGGCCTCAGGGTCTCTGCACTGAGTCCATTCCACGAGGCCAGGCTGTGTCCAGCTAGCCTCAAGGACTGGACTCAGCCTTGGCACACTGTCCATGCCCCGAGGCCAGGATGTGCTCAGCTACCCTCTAGGACAGGCCTCAGGGTCTCTGCACACTGTCCGTGCCCCGAGACAGGCTGTGCCCAGCTACCCTCAAGGACTGGCCTCAGGGTCTCTGCACGGAGTCCATGCCCCTAGGCCAGGCTGTGCCCAGCTAGCCTCAAGGACTGACCTCAGGGTCACTGCACAGAGTCCAGGCCCCGAGACCAGGCTGTCCCCAGCTAGCCTCAAGGACTGGCCTTGGGGTCACTGCACGGAGTCCAGGCCTCGAGACCAGGCTGTCCCTAGCTAGCATCAAGGACTGGCCTCAGGGTCTCTGCACCGAGTCCAGGCCCCAAGACCAGGCTGGTCCCAGCTAGCCTCAAGGACTGGCCTCAGGGTCTCTGCACAGAGTCCAGGCCCCGAGACCAGGCTGTCCCCAGCTAGCCTCAAGGACTGGCCTCGGAGTCTCTGCACACTGTCCGCACCTCCAGGCTAGGCTGGCCCCAGCTAGCCTCAAGGACTGACCTCAAGGTCACTGCACAGAGTCCAGGCCCCGAGACCAGGCTGTCCCCAGCTAGCCTCAAGGACTGGCCTCAGGGTCTCTGCACCGAGTCCAGGCCCCAAGACCTGGCTGGTCCCAGCTAGCCTCAAGGAGTGGCCTCAGGGTCTCTGCACGGAGTCCAAGCCCCGAGACCAGGTTGTCCCCAGCTAGCCTCAAGGACTGGCCTCAGGGTCTCTGCTTGGGGTCCTTGCCCCGAGACCAGGCTGTGCCCACCTAGCCTCAAGGAGTGGCCTCAGGGTCTCTGCGCACTGTATGTCAGTGCCCCCAGACAGGCTGTGCCCAGCTAGCCTCAAGGACTGACCTCAGGGTCTATGCACACAGTCCATGCCCTGAGGCCAGGCTGTGCCCAGCTAGCCTCAAGGAGTGGCCTCAGGGTCTCTGCACGGAGTCCAAGCCCCGAGACCAGGCTGTGCCCAGCTAGCCTCAAGGAGTGGCCTCAGGGTCTCTGCGCACTGTATGTCAGTGCCCCAAGACAGGCTGTGCCCAGCTAGCCTCAAGGACTGACCTCAGGGTCTATGCACACAGTCCATGCCCTGAGGCCAGGCTGTGCCCAGCTAGCCTCAAGGAGTGGCCTCAGGGTCTCTGCACGGAGTCCAAGCCCCGAGACCAGGCTGTGCCCAGCTAGCCTCAAGGAGTGGCCTCAGGGTCTCTGCGCACTGTATGTCAGTGCCCCAAAACAGGCTGTGCCCAGCTAGCCTCAAGGACTGGCCTCAGGGTCTATGCACACAGTCCATGCCCTGAGGCCAGGCTGTGCCCAGCTAGCCTCAAGGAGTGGCCTCAGGGTCTCTGCACGGAGTCCAAGCCCCGAGACCAGGCTGTGCCCAGCTAGCCTCAAGGAGTGGCCTCAGGGTCTCTGCGCGGAGTCCAAGCCCCGAGACCAGGCTGTGCCCAGCTACCCTCAAGGACTGGCCTCGGGGTCTCTGCACACTGTCAGTGCCCCGAGGCCCCATCATTTAGAGTGACATCACTGCGGGGGGAGGGGGCTGGTGTGTGTTCCCAGGGTGAGGGCAGCCGGTTTGGTCGTAATCCTAGTTGAGTATATACCCTGCTCCACGCTCTAGACCAGGCCCTGAATTAACACAAATAGTTCTATGGATAAAAGTTCCATTTCTCACCCTTAGTGACGCGGTGCCTTTTCTACGTTGCTGAGCGCTGTCATACAGTCGTCATTCTGCTGCTGAGTCGCGGCAAACGTGTAGTCCTTCTTCTAGGTTTGTTGAAGATTCTGTTTTTCATAGTTTTCAGAATCTGGCCTCCCCGTGAAAGGCCAGCAGAACATACCATGTAAGCCCTCTGCTGGGATCACACGGTGCGTGCGAGGAGGCGCCCCTCACTCTAAGGCTGGGCCCACCCTCTCCTTGCACAGCCTTCTCGGCTCTAGGAAGATTGAAGGAGCTGGCAGACAGCGCCTAGAGAGCCCTGGCGGGTGCAAGTGCGCTTTAGGAGTGCGTGCAGCACGTGGGGCAGGCCCACGCCCAGCCGTGCGTGTGAACGGGGTGTGTGGAGTGTTTGCTGCTGGTACACAGCAGCGCCCCTGACAGCACCTGTGCTCCTTGAAGCCATAATAATAAATCCCGTCCTCTGCCGGAGGCTGCCACCTGGTGGTGAGAGCTGAGACCGCACGGTATTCGTGTTGCACAGCACACTGCACAGCATTGCCTCTGTCCAGGCGAGGTGCTATAAAGGAGCGCCCGCGGGCCTTCTGGGCGGGGTCAGAATGTGGGTGTGCGGGTCAGGGGCTTGTCCTCCCCGGACCTCTGTTGTTTACCACTGTGGTCTAAGTGAACCAAGACTGCAACTCCCAGAATGCAGTGGTTATTCCTTCACGGCCACGGGATGCCTGCCAGCATGGGCCACACAGTACTAATGGCCAGTCGATAAACCATGATCAAGTGTTGTATCCGGCTGTCCAGCAGATCTGATCGGGTCTCGAGGGCTTGGGCCTGGGAGGGGCTGGCTTTACAGACACCTGTTTCATGTGTTTTTATGTCTGTCCGCCAGGCAGGGCCGAGTCAAGAGAGAATCTTCATCCGTCTGCTTCTCTGCCCACTTGTCGTGTCTGATTCTACAAAGAGTCCTTCAGTTGTTGCCTGTCCACGGGGCAAGTTTGAGTCTCCAGAAAGAATCTTTGTCCGTCCCTTTGTCCACCTCGAAAGAGCCCTCTTCTGCTGAAAGGCTGTTCACCTGTCTGTCTGTTCACACTTAGTGCCCGGGGGGCGCTGCAGGTGTGTGCACCCACTTTTTGCTCCCCGAGGGTGCTATGGTATTACAAAAGGGTCCGCAGACGCTTGAGCACCCCCTTCTGTAATACTGATGGCGCTGGCGCACATGTAGTGCCCGCGCAGTCCTAAGAGGGCGTTCCCTCATTTGCATAGGGGCCCCATGTAAATGAGGTAACCATTTTGCCTCTAGCCAGCGCTGCATTATGGATGCAGGCGTAGAGATAAACATGGCTTTTTGAGGTCACTGTCAGCGCGCCACAAAAAGGTGGTGCACTGTCAGTGTGGCCCCTGAGGGAAGCCCTCTCAAGGGGTGAAAAGTGAGTGCAGGGACCCCCCAGACACCACACTGCAGACAGATGCAGTCACTCACTGCACTCCCTGCACAGGGCATCTCTAACCCCTCTTTAAAACGCAGGCGTGTTGCCGCCTGCACAGACAAGCTCAGAGCGACTGTGAAGCCGTCTCTCCGTATTTCACCCTATATGCTGCCCTCAGGGCAGCCGCGAACTGCCCCAGGGCACGACGAGGTCACAGTTCTCATGGGGGCATTCATTGTAAGGGGGTGCACTATCCCTGTTTGTACTTGGCACAGCTGATTGCAGGTGCGCTGTGGTGCAGACAAGGACAGTGCACCCTGCATGTAATACAGGCCCAGATGTGTCTTATTCTACGAAAAGGCTCTGTCTGTCCACCCATTCAATGAGTGTTATTCTACAGAGGGAGCCTTTATCCATCCATCCGTCTGTCTGTCTGCCCATCTGATTAGTCTGGATGATTGAGGGGCACGTGTCCGATAAGGAACTCACGAGAGGGAAAGTGTGAGTCACTGGGCACGCGAGGGGGCTTGTCGTGTTCCGCCCGTCCTTGTGACTCTATGACTGGTTCGAGCATTAAACTGGTCCACTAAACCCAGGAACTTACAGGACCCTCGGGTGAGCACACGGGCTCCAGAGAACTGAGCCGGCCATAGCCAGGGACCCTCTCCACGCCCTACTACACCCCTTTTCTGGTCATTTGGGCTAGTGACTCTGCAGATGGTGCTGAGGCTGCCTGAGGAACCAGAGTGCATCAATGCCTCGGTGCCCCTAGACCAGACCCCCTCCTTCTCTCCAGCCCGCCCTCTGCTGCTTCTTGTTCTGGGGTTCCCCATCACCCGTCACCCTGCACTACAACCTTTTCCCTCAAGTCCTGGGTCGAAGCCCTTCTTGACAGCGTGGAGTTGTCTTTGCGCTGTGGGGACAAATGTCAGGTTCTGTTGTGGAGTTTTTGAAAAGGAGTCTATACAGTTGAAAGAAATAGACTTGTGATGTGAAACAATTAGTCGGTGAAGCTCCCCTCAGTGTTGTGCGGCGCGTGCCATCTAACCACACATGTATCCACTGTGCTGCGTGTTTAGAGTTATTGCCTGGTGGCGTTAAGGGCTGTTAATTGCCCCCACCCTGTAATTAGTCTCCAGTCATGAAAGCAAGGGTGTTGAATAAGCGGAGAGGGTAATTAACAGATGATAACACTCCATTACACGTGGCAAACAAAGGTCCAATGTGAATCCCATGTAAGAAAAGCACACATGATTGGGTTTAAGTCTGCAGCGTTACAGGAAAGTTCAGGAGAAAGGTAGGCCTTCATCGCAACGCACATAGAACCGCGCGTGCCTCTGATGATGAAACAAATATATGAGACAATCATAAGAGAAAACAGAAGAGTAAGACCCCTCCACCTGTGTAAGACCCTTCCACCTGTGTAAGACCCCTCCACCTGTGTAAGACCCCTCCACCTGAGTAAGACCCCTCCACCTGTGTAAGACCCCTCCACCTGTGTAAGACCCCTCCACCTGAGTAAGACCCCTCCACCTGTGTAAGACCCCTCCACCTGTGTAAGACCCCTCCACCTGTGTAAGACCCCTCCACCTGAGTAAGACCCCTCCACCTGTGTAAGACCCCTCCACCTGTGTAAGACCCCTCCACCTGAATAAGACCCCTCCACCTGTGTAAGACCCCTCCACCTGAGTAAGACCCCTCCACCTGTGTAAGACCCCTCCACCTGAATAAGACCCCTCCACCTGTGTAAGACCCATCCACCTGAGTAAGACCCCTCCACCTGTGTAAGACCCCTCCACCTGTGTAAGACCCCTCCACCTGAATAAGACCCCTCCACCTGTGTAAGACCCCTCCACCCGAGTAAGACCCCTCCACCTGTAGTATCTGCCGGGACATTACAGGAGGTGATTTGCAGAGCGTGTTGGGGATGGTGTGACCATGGGTATTTGGGAACCTGTTACAAGTAATCTGAGGAGACCCTGGTGTGTAGAAATGGTGTCTGATGGCTCGTGCATAGGGACACATACTTGTGGTGAAGCCGGGGATGAAACACTGTCTCCTCCATGGCCATCGTCATTCACCCTTTGCAGACCTCCATCGTTGCTGCCACCATGGGAGGATTCCTCAGCAGCGTTCTAAAGTTCTTGGGTTATAGAGAAGACACGTCTCACCAAGGCCCTCGCGGCTAGCATCACACGGGGAACTGACCCGGCAACTAAATGATGGGTCATTCTTTAACGGCCTCCAAAAGTTCTCCCACTGAAGCACGTCGTAGAATGTAGTTCACCAGCAGGGATCTTATAATCCTGTTCCCATTTTGAAACTTTTCTTTAAAGAAGGTGACTAAGACAAGCCTGCTCCTGCCTAGTGCCAGGCCTTCCCCTGGATGTGAGCATCACACTGCTTTTTGTGTCGTTTCAGGAGAAGAGAAAACGCCAAACAGAGATTGAGAATAAAAGACGTCAGCTGGAGGACGACCGGCGTCAGGTGCAACATCTCAAGGTGAGCAAAGACCGGTGGCCAGAACCCGTGCCAAGAAGGAGCATAAATGCCAACTTAGGCCCATCCTGCAACCTCCACCCTGGAAACTCTCTGTCCGTTAACGAAAAATAGTCCAAATCAAAAGTGAAAGGAGTTCTCATGACTCCACCCTCCAAGATCTTTAATTCTCACCACTCCACCCTCCAAGATCCTTAATTCTCATCACTCCACCCTCCAAGATCCTTAATTCTCATCAATCCACCCTCCAAAGATCTTTTATTCTCACCGCTCCACCCTCCAAAGATCTTTAATTCTCACCACTCCACCCTCCAAGATCCTTAATTCTCATCACTCCACCCTCCAAGATCCTTAATTCTCATCACTCCACCCTCCAAGATCTTTAATTCTCACCACTCCACCCTCCAAGATCCTTAATTCTCATCACTCCACCCTCCAAGATCCTTAATTCTCATCAATCCACCCTCCAAAGATCTTTTATTCTCACCACTCCACCCTCCAAAGATCTTTTATTCTCACCACTCCACCCTCCAAAGATCTTTTATTCTCACCACTCCACCCTCCAAAGAACTTTAATGCTTATGACTCCACCCTATAAAGATCTTTAAATCGCATCACTCTGCCCTATAAATATCTTTAATTTTCACGAGTCCACCCTATAAAAATCTTCAATTGTCACCACTCCACCCTCCAAGATCCTTAATTCTCATCACTCCACCCTCCAAGATCCTTAATTCTCATCAATCCACCCTCCAAAGATCTTTTATTCTCACCACTCCACCCTCCAAAGAACTTTAATGCTTATGACTCCACCCTATAAAGATCGTTAAATCGCATCACTCTGCCCTATAAATATCTTTAATTTTCACGAGTCCACCCTATAAAAATCTTCAATTGTCACCACTCCGCCCTATAAAGATCTTTAATTCTCACCACTCCGCCCTATAAAGATCTTTAATTCTCACCACTCCACCCTCCAAAGATCTTTAATTCTCACCACTCCACCCTCCAAAGATCTTTAATTCTCACCACTCCACCCTCCAAAGAACTTTAATGCTTATGACTCCACCCTATAAAGATCGTTAAATCGCATCACTCTGCCCTTTAAATATCTTTAATTTTCACGAGTCCACCCTATAAAAATCTTCAATTGTCACCACTCCACCCTCCAAAGAACTTTAATGCTCATGACTCCACCCTATAACAATATTTAAATCTCATCACTCTACCCTCTAAAGATCTTTAATTCTCACCACTCCACCCTATAAAGATCTTTAATTCTCACCACTCCACCCTGCACAAATGTTGCATTCCTGCAAGGGACAGCAGACCACCATCTCTGTGATCGCATTCCAAAATGGAAAACTTGTTATTGTTTTTAAAGGAGGCCATATATATACCTTAAAGGAAAGGGTGTTGCATTAAAACCACAAAGAAGTTTTCAGTATTGTAAAACTTCAGGGGGAGCCTACTTGCCCCGAGGCGGCCACCCCGATACCCAATACCTCGACCTCATCCTCTTTGTGAATGAGTTACCACCTCCTTTGAGGGTTCGTAACTGATCGATGCTCCGTGTCCAGAATACGCAAGCCACTGATATATGAGGAGCAGATGCTCACAACTCACCCTTTCCAAATTGCGATTCGTAATTCATTTCTAAACCCAATGACTGATTCCGAAAGACTTTTCTAAATCCGTAAATGGGTTTAGTAAATCCAAAATTGCTTTTAAGCGGTCACAAACTCCCTGATTTAATGAATTGGAGGGGTTGTGACAGGTAAAAAGTTTGTAACATCCGACCCCTGCGATTATAGCTGAATTAACTGAGGGGCATATTCATTCAATTGATGCCCAAGGTCACACAGAATGTCAGTACTGAGGACCCGTCTTCGATGTCCCAGTCACTGCTACAAGTTAGGCCCACATTATATCCACACCACAGCCCCCTCTTCTCGGCTCATAGCCTCTTTTAGGAGCACGCCCATCATCTCGGAGTATTGAGTGATTGTATTAAAAACTGCTGGCGGCTCTAAGTGCAGCAGTAAAAGGGTTTTCTGGTGGAGTAAGCAGCTCGGAGAGAGGGGAAGCCGGCCTCCTGCCCTTGGTCTCTGAAGGCTGGCCTCAGGTGGCTGAAGCGAGCGGGCAGTGGGTGGCAGGCCCATTACCGGTCGCCTGGCAGCAGGCCAGACAGCGCTGCATCTTCCTGCTTGTCCTTTGGGCGCTGGGTCTGACCACTTCCTGTGAGGTCTGCGTGCCAAGCAGGACTGTAGATGACAAGGAGGGGGTGCAGGTGGCCGGCCTGTAGCACCAGCCCCCATGGAGGCATCACAGGTCCAAGGCCTCATGAGGAGGGCAGGTGGCCGGCCTGTAGCACCAGCCCCCATGGAGGCATCACAGGTCCAAGGCCTCATGAGGAGGGCAGGTGGCCGGCCTGTAGCTCCAGCCCCCATGGAGGCATCACAGGTCTGTGAAGAGGCCTTGTACAGCTGCATAAGGAGGGCAGGAGCCGACCTGGGAAGCTCTGGGACTGGCCTTGAAGAGACGGTCCCCTGCTGAGAAGCACGGGTGCCCTCTCATTTAAAGTGCAGCTGCCCTCTTGTGGGTGAATGGACCCATGCCCTCCATGATGTGCCACTAAGAGTCCAGACCGCGGTATATCTCTACACACTAATACTACATTCCCTCCAGGGCTTTAAGTGGGATGAAAAAACTGGGGGGGCTCTCAAAGGGGCGTGACCAATGTCATTAAGGGCGTGGGTTAAAAACACATAAGCTAAAAATCTGTACCTAGCATAGTGTGCCGCCTGAGTTGTATTTTGCTGTTTCTGTCATTGCATCCAGATATATGATACCTACAACAAGTCAGGACTATTGGCTTTGTCAATGGTTGTTAGTTGCATAAGATAAATAAGCAGCAACTATGGCTTGTTATATATAACATTGAAAAAGCTTCCACTTAAAGCCCTGGTGACACCACGACAATGTTTCTGCTCCCGAGTTTCAAAGAGAAGGGAAATCCAGAGAGAAAATGACTCTCTTTAAAGGATTTCCCTTCCCCTACAATGCTCCCCTGGCATGACGTCATGCCGTAACTTCTCCACTAGTGAGGAGTGAGCAGTGTGAGCACGCGCACATGATGTGCCTGCTGTTACTGCAGCCCGGAAAAAAACGGGCCGCCTGTGCCAGGGCACAAAACAGAGCCCGATAGAGACCCGTTTCGAGGCCCCTTTTAAAAAACTGCCGGTGCTCAGCACCGGTGACACCCGCCCCACTTAAAGCCCTGGTTCCCCCTACTAATCCACCACAAATTCTTTTGGGTTTCAGAGTAGCGTGCTACTCACCGAAAAGTGCTTTGACGCCTCGTCAATGGTAATAAGCGCTATATAAATACAATTACATCAGCGTGGGTGTAGCGCTGCTCTCCTGGTGTACACACTGGAGGCGCATGTTCGGCTCAGGAGGGACTGTCCAGCTCCTTCCCTGAATGGCGCAGCACGTGCTGCTTGTGATCTGACCCTCACACTGCTTTCCTACAACAACCACGTGTGTCCCCGTGTACACTGCTGTCCCTGGCCTGGTGCTGCGCGTGTTGCTTGTGATCTGACCCTCACACTGCTTTCCTACAACAACCACATGTGTGCCCCCGTGTACACTGCTGTCCCTGGCTTGGTGTACGTGCTGCTTGTGATCTGACCCTCACACTGCTTTCCTACAACCACACGTGTGCCACCGTGTACACTGCTGTCCCTAGCTTGGTGTACGTGCTGCTTGTGATCTGACCCTCACACTGCTTTCCTACAACCACATGTGTGCCCCTGTGTACACTGCTGTCCCTGGCCTGGTGCTGCACGTGCTGCTTGTGATCTGACCCTCACACTGCTTTCCTACAACAACCACATGTGTGTCCCCGTGTACACTGCTGTCCCTGGCCTGGTGCACGTGCTGCTTGTGATCTGACCCTCACACTGCTTTCCTACAACCACACGTGTGCCCCAGTGTACACTGCTGTCTCTGGCCTGCTGCTGCACGTGCTGCTTGTGATGTGACCCTCACACTGCTTTCCTACAACCACACGTGTGCCCCCGTGTACACTGCTGTCCCTGGCCTGGTGCACGTGCTGCTTGTGATGTGACCCTCACACTGCTTTCCTACAACCACACGTGTGTCCCTGTGTACACTGCTGTCCCTGGCCTGGTGCTGCGCGTGCTGCTTGTGATCTGACCCTCACACTGCTTTCCTACAACCACACGTGTGTCCCCGTGTACACTGCTGTCCCTGGCCTGGTGCTGCGCGTGCTGCTTGTGATCTGACCCTCACACTGCTTTCCTACAACCCCACATGTGCTCCAGTGTACACTGCTGTCCCTGGCCTGGTGCACGTGCTGCTTGTGATCTGATCCTCACACTGCTTTCCTACAACAACCACACGTGTGTCCCTGTGTACACTGCTGTCCCTGGCCTGGTGCTGCACGTGCTGCTTGTGATCTGACCCTCACACTGCTTTCCTACAACCACACGTGAGTCCCCGTGTACACTGCTGTCCCTGGCCTGGTGCAGCACGTGCTGCTTGTGATCTGACCCTCTCACTGCTTTCCTACAACCACACGTGTGTCCCCGTGTACACTGCTGTCCGTAGCCTGGTGCTGCGCGTGTTGCTTGTGATCTGACCCTCACACTGCTTTCCTACAACAACCACATGTGTGCCCCCGTGTACACTGCTGTCCCTGGCTTGGTGTACGTGCTGCTTGTGATCTGACCCTCACACTGCTTTCCTACAACCACACGTGTGCCCCCGTGTACACTGCTGTCCCTAGCTTGGTGTACGTGCTGCTTGTGATCTGACCCTCACACTGCTTTCCTACAACCACATGTGTGCCCCTGTGTACACTGCTGTCCCTGGCCTGGTGCTGCACGTGCTGCTTGTGATCTGACCCTCATACTGCTTTCCTACAACTACACGTGTGTCCCCGTGTACACTGCTGTCCCTGGCCTGGTGCTGCGCGTGCTGCTTGTGATCTGACCCTCACACTGCTTTCCTACAACAACCACATGTGTGCCCCCGTGTACACTGCTGTCCCTGGCTTGGTGTACGTGCTGCTTGTGATCTGACCCTCACACTGCTTTCATACAACCACACGTGTGCCCCCGTGTACACTGCTGTCCCTGGCTTGGTGTACGTGCTGCTTGTGATCTGATCCTCACACTGCTTTCCTACAACCACACATGTGTCCCAGTGTACACTGCTGTTCCTGGCCTGATGCGGCGTGTGCTGCTTGTGATCTGACCCTCACACTGCTTTCCTACAATCACACGTGTGCCCCAGTGTACACTGCTGTTCCTGGCCTGGTGCACGTGCTCCGACTCTCACCTACACACTAGAAACCAACCCTGCCAGCAGTGGCGGGCAGTAACATTTGAAAGTGGTGGGGAGTGAAAGTTTGGTATGGCTTTTATGTAGTGAGCGATGCGGGCAAGCTTAAAGGACAAACGTGGGTCCAGGCTGAATCCTCCTCCAGAGAAAAAAATTGAAAAAAAGATTTGCCTCAACCACCTCTCTTTCCTCTTAGGACCCTCTTTTCACTCTTCCCCGAAACCACCTCTCTTTCCTCTTAGGACCCTCTTTTCATTCTTCCCCGAATGCACTTCCTTGCATCTCCCTCACTTCACCACGTCCAAACATACACTGCACTCACTCACATTTGAGAAATGTATTTCCTTTTGTCCTGTAAATATTTTGCCATCTGTGCATCCCCTCCACACACATTTCCACAGAATTGCAATTACAACCGGAATACATGACCATTGTTCTGTGTGCTCTGCAGAGAGGCCAACCCACTGACAGGGACTTTGCGTTGGCTTCAGCATCAGAGCCCTCAATCAAAGCCCCTGATAAACACCTGCACAGCTCAAAGTATAGAAAGAAACTCAACATGAATAAATAGCTAACTCTGAGGAAGGCAAGATTAAGTAAAACTTGAAATAAGAGAGGAACTAAATCACTGACATGCATTGCGTTTTTAACACTCATTGTTCGTAAATCAATCCATGTTTTTGGGATTAATGTTGTTAAGGGCATGAAGAGAGGCCAGTTTTAAAGTCATACAGCAGATAACTCTCTTTACTGTAAGCATATTTCTCTCGCTTTGCGTTTGACCCGGATATTTGGATCAACTTCACAAGGGAACAAGAACCCTGGCCTGTCGGTCTTTTGGATCCATCTAGCGGGGAACAAATACAGCAGCTCCACTTCTAACGGGGCCAGCGACGTGCAGCCAGGGCCTGGGGCGTCAGTGGGGGAGGAGCGACGTGCAGCCAGGGCCTGGGGCGTCAGTGGGGGAGGAGCGACGTGCAGCCAGGGCCTGGGGTGTCAGTGGGGGAGGAGCGACGTGCAGCCAGGGCCTGGGGTGTCACAGTGGGGGAGGAGCGACGTGCAGCCAGGGCCTGGGGTGTCAGTGGGGGAGGAGCGACGTGCAGCCAGGGCCTGGGGCGTCACAGTGGGGGAGGAGCGACGTGCAGCCAGGGCCTGGGGTGTCACAGTGGGGGAGGAGCGACGTGCAGCCAGGGCCTGGGGTGTCACAGTGGGGGAGGAGCGACGTGCAGCCAGGGCCTGGGGTGTCACAGTGGGGGAGGAGCGACGTGCAGCCAGGGCCTGGGGCGTCAGTGGGGGAGGAGCGACGTGCAGCCAGGGCCTGGGGTGTCACAGTGGGGGAGGAGCGACGTGCAGCCAGGGCCTGGGGTGTCACAGTGGGGGAGGAGCGACGTGCAGCCAGGGCCTGGGGTGTCACAGTGGGGGAGGAGCGACGTGCAGCCAGGGCCTGGGGTGTCACAGTGGGGGAGGAGCGACGTGCAGCCAGGGCCTGGGGTGTCACAGTGGGGGAGGAGCGACGTGCAGCCAGGGCCTGGGGTTTCACAGTGGGGGAGGAGCGACGTGCAGCCAGGGCCTGGGGTGTCACAGTGGGGGAGGAGCGACGTGCGGCCTGGGGCTTCAGTGGGGGAGGAGCGACGTGCAGCCAGGGCCTGGGGTGTCACAGTGGGGGAGGAGCGACGTGCAGCCAGGGCCTGGGGTGTCACAGTGGGGGAGGAGCGACGTGCAGCCAGGGCCTGGGGCGTCACAGTGGGGGAGGAGCGACGTACAGCCAGGGCCTGGGGTGTCACAGTGGGGGAGGAGCGACGTGCAGCCAGGGCCTGGGGCGTCACAGTGGGGGAGGAGCGACGTGCAGCCAGGGCCTGGGGTGTCACAGTGGGGGAGGTTAGCGTAAGCAGGGGTCTCAGCACAATATGTATAACATGAGATTAGCATTCTAACACTTATCATTACTGAGAACAAGGCACTAAACACATGTGCATGCATTCAGTGCTTTGTGAAGAATGGGAAAGGGTGGCATTTATGCCTGTGAATGACGGACGGAGAATCCAATGCCCGAAACTATGACGCTGACAGCATCACTGGCCTATAGTAGATACTGCCATAGACTACAATGGCACTGATTCCTTATGAAGGGCTTTAGAACAGTAAGCCCTGCGCCCTGCGCCCTGCGTCACATTTCTTCCGTCTTCTGCTTCAGAGGGAGGCAGGGCAGGCAGCCTGGGACAGAGAGCCCAGACTTAAATACATTGATTTTTTAAGAGATACGATCGTCTATCTAAATAAATCGATCTATTTAATATTTGTACAGGAATGTGAAGGAAATAATTTCAGGGGGCGCAGCCCCAGAGTCCTAGTGGAGAATCTGCCCCTGCCTGCGAGATCTGCCTACTATTTGCACCTCCTCCTGGCTATGCACTACACACGCAGTGACTGACTACTCAACGGGCCCTTCAAGAAAGTGCTTTGGGTCCTTAACAAGGGCTATGAAAGCGCTATAGAAGTGTTACAGTACAATAAACGTGAACCCCTTTGAGGCAACGCTTACAGGTATGGCCGCCACTCCTGCCCACCCCCAGTGACTATGGTGACAGGGCGTTGACTTCAGTGTGGGGGGAGGAAGTGCTGGGGGGTTGAGACATTTGTCAGCAGGCACCAGGAGTACTAATGGGCTGCTGTCCATGCAAGGACTGCTGACTTTCAGAGAGAGATAATGGCCTTGGTGGAACAGCTGATGGGCTCAGAGTGGACTGTACACTTAGCCGTGACGTACTTCTAGTCTCACTGCAGACTGGGGATAGGAAGACACGCGGGTCTTCCACGTTGCCCTTTGGACGTTTTTGAGCATGTGGGGTTTTGTGCACCCACATTTTGGGTGGCACAAGACATTCTTTTGAGCCTCACTGCGCATGACTGTGACTTCCAGTGTGGCCCACCCCCACACCTGCAAGGGGCGCTCTGATTCCTAATGTAGTACCCCAACTTCAGAATACAGGATGGGGTGTAGATGGAGGCACTGCCTCAACTCTGAAGAGTTTTTGGGATTTGAGCCTTGCACTGGAGAAGCTTTGGAAGTTGTCGTCACGCGCCCTTCTCTAGTGTGAGGGAGCAACAAGATGGCGCCCAAGTGACCTGGCTCTTTCTCTCTTCCAGTCCAAGGCTCTGAGGGAGCGATGGCTGATGGACGGCACCCCCTCGTCAGCCTCCGAGGAAGACGAAGCGATGAAGAAGCAGATTCAGGAGGATGAGATGAAGGCCAAGGAACTGGAAGACGCCATTCAGAGGTACCGGGGTGCAGGGCGCAGACTAGGGGGTCCCAGGAGGAATGCTACAGGAGCACGTGACACTTGATGGCGGGGGTGGACTCAGAGGGGACACTGTAGCGCTTGGAGGCGGTGGGTAGAGATGAAGGCCCATCTGGGTGATGAGGAGGTCATTGGAGGGCAATGCCAAGGCTGGGTACATTTAGGCTTTGGGGTCACTATATCCACGTCATAAATATGAACTTACAGAAATATACGTCGGGATGTGTGACTTGACTCTTCTCACTGCCATATCTGCTCTCCTTGACCATAAGGAGGTTGTCAACATCTTCGTCCTGTAGTTTATGGTATGCGAGAGAGTGACTCCCCACTCCCTTGGGATCAGGGGAGAGATTGAGGCACCATGAATGGTAACAGTATGACTACTGTGACGTGTGCAAGGAGTATTGAGGACGGTGAGGACAGGAAGGAGGAGCAAGGGGCCCCTGGAAAGGTGATTGGTGGAAAGGAACCCTCTGGTGGAAGAGGACAGAACTGCAAGAAACCCCTGAAGGTGAGATGGTGAGCTGAACAAACACTAGGCCTGAGCGTGAAATTCCGCCCCACTTGCGAGTTGGCCGAGTTTTTCCCACTCTGTATAGAGCAGAGTTTTTTCCTCACTTGCGCTCACCAACGTTAAGTTGGTAAGTACGAGCTAGGAAAATCTTACTCCAGCCCACCTCCGGGCGAGATTTATCAACGCAGAAGGCCACAGATGGTCGCTACTTGCGTTGAGAAACCTTCCGTTCGCGTTGAGGAAGCTGCTGCTCGAGTAGAACATCTACTCGAGCGACACAAAGAAGCGGCACCCTCTTGCGCCGCGCATGGTGCCGTTCGCGCTGATTTTCCAGCACGGGACAAACACCCGGGAAAAATCAGCGCGAACCGCGTGACGTAACACACATTCCGCCGCTTGCAGAACTCCACGTTTTCCACATAGCAGAACTCCAACTCCACCCAGGCCTAACAAACACCACCCGAGGTTTGAGGAGGGCGGGACCTTTTCTCCCACACTCCCCTTCTTACAGGTACATTGGGGACTCTCACTTGCCCTCATTCTTTGGGGAAAAATAAGTCCCTGCTCGTAAAACAAGTAACCCTGGGCATAATACTTTGCTACGCTCACGAAGCATGCAAAGTTTGTGCTACTACGCAAATTGCACGTAGCAGAGTGAATAACTGTGCTAATAAACGTAGCGTAGCAGGAGTATAATAAACTCCTTCAAATGCTTTGATAAAGCAATTTTTTATGCTAAAAAGCATATAACCAATTCACAAAAATGAATTTTGACAATAAAACATCAAGCAATGAGAGAGGTGATGATTTTGGAGTTCCCCCTAACCTAGGGGAGGACCAAGCAGATGCCTTGAACACAAAAAGCATATCATGTGAACGATTCAATGGTGGTCCCTTCCTCCTAGGACCACTCCAAGCATAGTTATAGGCAAAATACAATCCCAACCAAAGGCCCTGCAAAGCATTATGGGACGAGATTAGCAGTGGGCAGTGAATATTATAGTGTCCAATATCAAAATAATTCTACAAAGAGCTGCAGTTCAACTAGTCGTTACTAGGTGTCGTCCCTCACGAGTCAAATGCAAAAGCTTCATGAAAGGTTTTCAATACTTTTGCATTTCACTCTTGAGGGACGACACCTAGTAACGACTAGTTGAACTGCAGCTCTTTGTAGAATTATTTTGATATTGGACACTATAATATTCACTGCCCACTGCTAATCTCGTCCCATAATGCTTTGCAGGGCCTTTGGTTGGGATTGTATTTTTGCCCATAACTGTGCTTGGGGTGGTCCTAGGAGGAATCGTTCAATAAGATGTGCTTTTTGTTTTCAAGACATCTGCTTGGTTGTTGGTTCTCTCCCTAAGTTAGTGAGGATACCAAAATCATCACCTCTCTCACTGCTTGTTAACTTTTTGTTTTCACTTTAGTGAAATGACTATATGCATTTTTAGCATATAAAGACAGAGATATTTATTTTATCTTAACTTGCACTGTACAAGTTTGCTTTTGGTAATTATTGTACAGTGCAGTCAAGCACACAGCTACGCACTACGCAATTTGCATAGCTACGTGTAGTTGAAGCTGTACTTCACGTAGCTACGTGAAGTGCTACTACGCAACAACAACATGGGCCGGGCTGCCAGGGCCCTAAGGCAAGCATGCAAAGGGGCCCCCCAAACTCGCTCTACTGTTAGTAAAACAACCACAGCTGGGTGCTGAGGGCCCCACGCAGGCCCCGGGCACCGGGGCCACTGCACCTGCTGCACCACTTGTTCCCAACACCGACACCCCCACAGCGGGAAGCCTCGACAGCGTATGCTGCAAGAGCCCGTATCTAGAGTCTGCCAGCGCTTGCTAGCTAATAATTGTAAGATGTGGCCCTGCTGACTTCTGGGGCCCCTGGTGCCTGGAGTGATGCCTGAAGCCCATGTCTTAAGTGAGGCACCGTCAGTGTGCACCACCGCGCCTGCACCTCGGTGCTGTGTGATCTGAGCCTCACCCACTGGACGGAGGAGGTACCGGTGCTGTATGATCAGAGCCCCCCCTCGATGGAGGAAGCACCAGTGCTGAGTGATCCCCAATGCAGGGGGCACCGGTGATGTGATCCCCAATGCAGCGGGCACCGGTGATGTGATCCCCAATGCAGGGGGCACCGGTGATGTGATCCCCAATGCAGCGGGCACCGCTGCCTTGGCTCAGTGAACTCCTCCAGGCATGCACCGCAGCCTGTCTGTGCAATACCAGTCTGGGGTCTTCAGCCCGATGCCCCTATTGATTCCCACCCCCGAGGATGGGCAGTTTCTGAGGCTCCCTGTCTCCTACACCCCCCCCTTTCTGGAGGAGTGACCAGTGCCGTACACCTCTCAGGCTCCCAGGCAGCAGTGCTGACTTTGGGGTTTCCCGAGGGCAGGCCTTGCCCCCCGCTCCCATCCCTCTTGGCATGATGAAGTAGGGACTCACTGCCAGTTTCTGGGGTTCCACAGCCCCACCCCTAAATCCAGCTAACGCCCCCCATGGTTGCCAGGAAACATGCACCAGCGCTGGACTCCGTGTTCCCTGGCACTGGCACCAGCGTTGCGGTTGTGGGGGGGTGGCATGGGGGGGTGGTAGCTAGGGGTTCAATAGGGTACCTAGCAACACCAACTGATCCATTTCTGTGGTGTTTATGGGGGGCAGAAAGAATCTATCGAACAGGGGAGGGGGACACAGTGAAGCCATACTGGGGGGCACTGGCACCTGCATGAGGGGGCACGGGGGTGGTATGGGGGGTTCAGTAGGGCTCCTAGCAACAGCAACCGATCCATGTCTGTGGTGTGCATGTGGGAGGGTGGTGGGGGTCGCAGAAAGTATCTACCGTGCAGGGGAGGGCACCTTCATTGCACAATGAAGGGGATACAGTGAAGCCATACAGGCAGGGCCGCAGCTGCCATTGGTTCAGGAGGTGCAGTGGCACCGGGGTCCAGCGCCCTGAGGCACACATTGAACCCTGACAGCGCTATGTTTTATTAGCCCGGCTGCAGTGAAAGGGGCAATTGTGCTTGACTTGCACCAGGGATCACGGCATCCTTGCTACCTTACTGATACTGGGGTGTCACGTATGTATGCCTGCATGTGTAGGTACGTACATATGAATGCAGGCATGTATATTTGGGTACTCACATACCAGGAACCTACCATTGCATTAGCAGAGCGCACAGAATCTTGCTAACGCTGTAAGGCATCACCAAGAGGCATTGGTAAAGACAACTGTTTCCAAAGGTGGGACCTACCGGCTTTGTCAATGCTTGTTTCTGTGAGCAGTCATGAAGGTGGGTAAGTTTGCGGTGCCCCCAGAGAAGGAACTGGGCGCAGAGCTTTGTACTAAGAGACGCTGAAGGGCGGCAGGAGTGAAGGAGACAGCCGGGCTGTGCTGGATTTCATCCTGCACCAGACGTGTATTATTGCTTCTCTTAACTATTCAACGTAACTTCGTTTTGTTGTTTATTTTAAAGCTCTTTAATGCCACTGGGCCACCTTCAGGCGGGCAAAAAAATAACTGAAGGCGGAGTTGGCAGGGGGGTGGGAGAAGGCAGGGAGTAGAGGTGTCAGTCTTAGAAGAGTTGAGTATTGGAGCGCAGTGCCACCTAGGGGCAGGGAGTGGTATGACAGTGGGAGTGCAGTGCCACCTAGGGGCAGGGAGTGGTAGGACAGTAGGAGTGCAGTGCCACCTAGGGGCAGGGAGTGGTATGACAGTAGGAGGGCAGTGCCACCTAGGGGCAGGGAGTGGTATGACAGTGGGAGTGCAGTGCCACCTAGGGGCAGGGAGTGGTATGACAGTGGGAGCGCAGTGCCACCTAGGGGCAGGTAGTGGTATGACATGGCATGTCTGGTTAGTACATGAGGAAGAGACCTGAAGGGAAGGAGATGGTGTGTGTGACAAGAGGAGACAACTGTACCCAGGGAAGAGGTGGAGAGAGAGAATAATAGAGGCCCCGGGACAGAGCCTCGTAGGACGCTCACCGAGAGGAAGTGGACAGATGTCAGCACCAGGAGACTGAGAACGAGTGGCTGGAGGGGACTGAGGTGAACCAGACAGGAAGGGTCCCTGCAGCACCAAGAGAGAGGAGTTTACTGAGCAGAATGGTGTGGTCAGTGGTATCAAACGCATCAGAGAGGTGACCAAGAATGAGAGTTGCAGCAACCAGTGATAGTGCGTTGCATCCTCCACCAGAGAGCCTGATACTGCCGGCAGCGAGCACGGGTCCATTGAAGCCATGAAGACGCAGGAGGGCAGGGGAGCCAATGGGCTTCCAGAAAAGTGAAAGTTGTTCAGTCACAGCTTCCTGGGACCTTTACGAGGCTGCCTCAAGGATGAGTGTCCTCAAGGCAAACTCTCAACTCATGAAGGTCGAGGCTGCTAAACGCCTCTGTAATCAGAGCACTCAGTGTTCCTGACCTGTGTGGGTGACCACACGAGGTTAGTTCCATGTGAATGAAGACTCGGTGCCAACAATGGTGAGGGCATCCGTTCCAGGAGAGGCAAGAAGGACAAATCGGCGAACAGAGACCTTTTCCTACAAGGATCATCTGTTGGAGGTTTGGCTCTGGAACGGATGCTATCTGCGTCAGGATATTGGTGCATAAATTAAACATACAGCTGGAAGAGTTCTAAAACTGCTGAGTGGGCGATAAATTCTGCTTTGTTGGCAGAGTTTTTGCCACTCTGCGTTACGCATGTAATGCGGAGATTCAGCCAAATTCCACCAACTTCCGCGTGGTGGAGTTTTTTCTCACATGCAGCTCACCAATGGTAAGTTGGAGAGTGCAAGCAAGAGTTTGCGTCCCCCTAGCACGATTTTCGGGTGCTAGGAGTGCACCCGGTGGGATTTTTCCAACGCTGGCAGTCACGACCGTTCGCCGTGAGAAAGCTGCGGCTCGAGTAGAAAATCTACTCGAGTGGCAGCTCCAGCCAAACCAACTTGAGAAGCAGTGCCATCTGGCGCACCGTTGGGTGCTGTGTGCGCTGATTTTTCAGTGCGGAAAAAGCTCCTGGCGCTACAAATCAGTGCAAGCAATGTGACGTGCCAATTTCCCCGGTTCGCAGAACTCCGCATAATCTCACAGAGTCTTAATGTAACTCCGTGGAATTCCTCAGAGTGAAACTCTGCGAGTTCTGCCCAACCAATACTTTTAAAGGTGTTGTCTTTATTCCACTAGATTTTTCTACAAGTCGTGCTTCGCTTTGACCTTGCTGTTAGTTTGTCTAATTCATCACTGACAGGACATGTCCCCTCCATGGGCTACAGGAGAAGAGGCAGACCCCTGAGTACATGCCCCCTTCATGGGCTGTAGGAGGCAGGTGCACCAATCACAATTTCTAACTGCCTTTAATCTGTATTATTCCCTCCCCTCTCACCCCGCCCCCATCCCCACAGACTGGAGAAGGAACTGGAAATCCTGGAGAATGGAGTCTCGGCCACATCCACACAGGAGAACCTGGCGGAAGAGGCGGACCTGGAGGAGCTGAAGAGAGCAGTGAACGACGTGCAGAAGGTAAGGGGATGGCCCTGGTGGGGGAGAGGAGGTGCAGGAAGGTGTGGCACCCTCTTTATGCAACTGGGCGCCAATCCTGGTTGTGCGGCCATCCCATCCAGTGTGCAAGTAGATGCCCCACCCTGTACGTGTAAGTATATGCCCCACTCTGTGTGCCAGTAGGAGCCCCACCCAGTGCGTGCATGGAGGAGCCCCACCCAGTGCGTGCAAGGAGGAGCCCCACTCTGTGTGCCAGTAGGAGCCCCACTCTGTGTGCCAGTAGGAGCCCCACCCAGTGCGTGCAAGAAGGAGCCCCACTCGGTGCGTGCAAGTAGGCTGTTCCACAGCCTGTGTAGTCGTCTACCGTCACACAGAGCATCACTGCGTGATCCCAGACAGAAGCTGCCCTTCACACCCTGTGTGTGCAGGCCGATGCCTTCTCATTAGCAGTTGTGGTTGGTGGTAAATGTCATCTACTTCTCTTTGCCTGATGGGGCACCCCTAGGAGGCGCTGCTCGGGGCTTCGGGCAGGGCCGGCCTTCCCAGTACACTGCTTTACAGTGGCGGCTGCATGGGATCCGAAGCAGTGAAGGGGCGGTGGCGGACAGGCAAAATAAAAATAATAGAGCACTTACCTGCTGCATTGCTCCTCTCCCGATCCTGACGCTGGTCTGGTCCCGGGTTGATCACACTGCGCAGGCTTCCAGATGCCAATCCCAGTACTGCTGTCATGCTGGCAGCGCTGTGATTGGTCTGATTTGGATAACAAAATTGGTTTATTATCATTTTATTTTTCAAGTGTTTACCTCTGCTGCCACCTAGTGGGGCGACGCTCCTCTGCCACAACGGAGTTATGCCAGTGCTGCAGCAAGTGAGATGGCTGCTCAGTCTGAACACAGCAATAGAAGAGCTCTGTGGCGCCCTCTGGTGCCCGTGTTCTGCCATTGCCTCTTGTGTATCACACCAGGGGGCCCTTGAAGCAGGGACACAGCAATGGAAGGGCTCTGTGGCGCCCGTGCTCTGCCATTGCCTCTTCTGTATCACACCAGGGGGCCCTTGAAGCAGGGACACAGCAATGGAAGGGCTCTGTGGCGCCCGTGCTCTGCCATTGCCTCTTCTGTATCACACCAGAGAGCCCTTGAAGCAGGGACACAGCAATGGAAGGGCTCTGTGGCGCCCGTGCTCTGCCATTGCCTCTTCTGTATCACACCAGAGAGCCCTTGAAGCAGGGACACAGCAATGGAAGGGCTCTGTGGCGCCCGTGCTCTGCCATTGCCTCTTGTTATCACACCAGGGGGCCCTTGAAGCAGGGACACAGCAATGGAAGGGCTCTGTGGCGCCCGTGCTCTGCCATTGCCTCTTCTGTATCACACCAGGGGGCCCTTGAAGCAGGGACACAGCAATGGAAGGGCTCTGTGGTGCCCGTGCTCTGCCATTGCCTCTTGTGTATCACACCAGGGGGCCCTTGAAGCAGGGACACAGCAATGGAAGGGCTCTGTGGCGCCCGTGCTCTGCCATTGCCTCTTCTGTATCACACCAGGGGGCCCTTGAAGCAGGGACACAGCAATGGAAGGGCTCTGTGGCGCCCGTGCTCTGCCATTGCCTCTTCAGTATCACACCAGAGAGCCCTTGAAGCAGGGACACAGCAATGGAAGGGCTCTGTGGCGCCCGTGCTCTGCCATTGCCTCTTGTTATCACACCAGGGGGCCCTTAAAGCAGGGACACAGCAATGGAAGGGCTCTGTGGCGCCCGTGCTCTGCCATTGCCTCTTCTGTATCACACCAGGGGGCCCTTGAAGCAGGGACACAGCAATGGAAGGGCTCTGTGGCGCCCGTGCTCTGCCATTGCCTCTTCTGTATCACACCAGGGGGCCCTTGAAGCAGGGACACAGCAATGGAAGGGCTCTGTGGCGCCCGTGCTCTGCCATTGCCTCTTGTGTATCACACCAGGGGGCCCTTGAAGCAGGGACACAGCAATGGAAGGGCTCTGTGGCGCCCGTGCTCTGCCATTGCCTCTTCTGTATCACACCAGGGGGCCCTTGAAGCAGGGACACAGCAATGGAAGGACTCTGTGGCGCCCGTGCTCTGCCATTGCCTCTTGTGTATCACACCAGAGAGCCCTCTGAGCAGGGACACACCACTCACTGTCACTGTTTAATATCCAGTGGAATAAATAGACTCCGGGCTGTGAGCGCCTGAATCCATCCCCAGAGAATGAACACATTGCGGGTTTTCTCCATGAAGAATAAAGGCTGACATCCTTTGGAGAGTTCCTCGTGCCTCACTGTCGTGTGCTAGTGCGCACCTCGCTGTGCATTCACCGTGCACCAGGAGAGACAGGGACGCGTGTCACTGGGACGTGTCCTGGTGCCCCTGAGAAGCCAGTGGGGTTGGGGGAGGCTCAGTCGTATGTCAGACATACTTCATAAGTAAGGGACTCAATGTTACTATTTTAAAGCACGCTAAAACCCTCGGGTGCAGATACGTTATTGAAAAAACTAAATAAATAACCATTGGCAAAGCCAACAGTTCTCGCCTTTGGGACCCATTGCCTTTGCCAATCTTTTTCAGCATCTGCCAACAGAAAGAAAAAAGAACTACTGGCAGCCGGGTCATCTCATAGGCACGCGCATGAGTGATGACGTGTGCACACGCATGCGTCATCATCAGGGTAACGAGAGTATGCTACACAGGAGGGACAAGCACAAGAAGTGGAGGCGGCAACGCAAGCCAATGAAGAGAAAGAAGCAAACGAGAGTGACAATAAAGCCAGCCAATGGCAAGGAGTGTCTGGGCTCTGAGCCCCTGCACGCTCTTGGTGAGCCCACCATTGGTCAGCTCGTGCTGTCTGGCAGGCGGACTCTGCCCCAGCCCTGGTGGCCTTACAGAGGCACCTGCGTGTTAGGAAAGGTCCCCGTTTGTTTCAGCTGCAAGTCACACCAATGTGTAGCCACGCCCAGGTCTGTCTCTTCCTCCCGTCAGTGACCACAGAGCTGTCTCTTTAAACCCCACAGATTCAAGATGCTTCTAATTCTGCTTTTCTTACTTTCCAGACTCCTCAAGGCACCCCTAAAGGTAAGTGACGTCACAAGCGCTGCTGCCCCTCAGTGCGTTCCCTTTTAGAGATATTCCCTCTGACCAGTCCCACTATTGTGAAAGATCTGAACTCTGACCTCCCTCCAATATGTGTTCAACAAATTCACCTTTGATCTATTGTGAGCGTGGGCACTGGTCGCTTATTTATGTTTCGCCAAGAAGATTCACCTGTGACCTATCAGCCCAAATCTATCATTTGCAATCTATTGCCCACAGTCAGTCACCTGGGGTCTATCGGCCGAAATCAGTCACCTCCAACCTAGTAACCAAAATCAATCCCCCGTGGCCTTTCGACAAAAATCAGCCCCCTATTACCTATAATCCGTAATCTACCCCGTGACATTTCGCACACAGTCAATTTCCTGTGACCTTTCATTAAAAATCAACCCCCATGACCTTTCACCCACAGTCAGTCACCTGTGGCCTGTGGTTCACAATCTCTCATGACCTTTTACCCACAACCAGTCACCTGTGGTTCACAATCTCTCGTGACCTTTCATCCACACTCAGTCACCTGTGGTCTGTGGTTCACAATCTCTCCTGACCTCTCACCCACAACCAGTCACCTGTGGTTCACAATCTCTCATTACCTTTCACCCATAACCAGTCGCCTATGGTACACAATCTCTCATGACCTTTCACCCACAATCAGTCACCTGTGGTCTGTGGTTCACAATCTCTCCTACCTTTCATCCACAATCAGTCACCTGTGGCCTGTGGTATACAATCTCTCATGACCTTTCACCCACAATCAGTCACCTGTGACCTGTGGTCCACAATCTCTCATACCTTTCACCCACAGTCAGTCACCTGTGGCCTGTTGTACAGAATCTCTCATACCTTTCACCCACAGTCAGTCACCTGTGGTCTGTGGTTCACAATCTCTCATGACCTTTCACCCACAACCAGTCACCTGTGGTTCACAATCTCTCGTGACCTTTCATCCACACTCAGTCACCTGTGGTCTGTGGTTCACAATCTCTCCTGACCTCTCACCCACAACCAGTCACCTGTGGTTCACAATCTCTCATTACCTTACACCCATAACCAGTCGCCTATGGTACACAATCTCTCATGACCTTTCACCCACAATCAGTCACCTGTGGTCTGTGGTTCACAATCTCTCCTACTTTTCATCCACAATCAGTCACCTGTGGTATACAATCTCTCATGACCTTTCACCCACAATCAGTCACCTGTGACCTGTGGTCCACAATCTCTCATACCTTTCACCCACAGTCAGTCACCTGTGGCCTGTTGTACAGAATCTCTCATACCTTTCACCCACAGTCAGTCACCTGTGGTCTGTGGTTCACAATCTCGCATACCTTTCACCCACAGTCAGTCACCTGTGGTCTGTGGTTCACAATCTCTCATAACCTTTCACCCACATTCAGTCACCTGTGGCCTGTGGTTCACAGTCTCTCGTGACCTTTCACCCACAGTCAGTCACCTGTGGACTGTGGTTCACAGTCTCTCGTGACCTTTCACCCACAGTCAGTCACCTGTGGCCTGTGGTTCGCAGTCTCTCGTGACCCTTCACCCACAGTCAGTCACCTGTGGCCTGTGGTTCGCAGTCTCTCGTGACCCTTCACCCACAGTAAGTCACCTGTGGCCTGTGGTTCGCAGTCTCTCGTGACCCTTCACCCACAATCCATCACCAGTTGCATGTCTGTGTCTAAGAATACAGCTCTGTTACCACCCATCATGGGCCATTTGCAGAAGGTTATGGCCACTTATTGGGAGCTGAGCTCAAAGCGATCAAGTGTGAGTTGGAGGGTCGCCCTGATCAAGTGTGAACTGAAACGTCACAATGATCGAGTGTGAGCGTTTGGTGAGTTGTGACTGAGTGTGAACCAAGGCTCCGAGGATCAGGTGTTAGCTGAAGGGCCATTAGCTGAGGTGTCGGTGTGAGTGGGTGTGAGGTGAGAGGGTATACTCATTGAGTGTGAGTCGCGTGAGTGGGTGTGAGGTGAGAGGGTATACTCATTGAGTGTGAGTCGAGGTCACTGTACCAGGTGATGAATCACTATTACTGAGTGCAAGGTGAGCTCAATGTGGTCAAGGGTGAGCTGGGGGTCAAGGTGATCGAGTGTGAACCGAAATGTCATAGAGCAAGTGTGAGCAGAGGCCCTGTTAGCGCAGGGAGTGTGTGATCTGGGGGTCACCATGATGGTGTGAGCTGACGTCACTCCCCACCTTGTAAGTTCTGTGTTGTGATTGGCTGTTGTTCACACCCATCTCTCTCCTGTAGGTAAAGCGCCCTCCGGAACCCCCCTGCGGATGGTGGAGAGCGGTGGCATGATGAAAGCGGGTAAGGACCTGGTACAGCCCCCACCCACCCCCCTCTGGGCTGTTCCATTCTGTAGAGCTTGAGTCCAAAACGTTAGGCCCGGAGGGCAAGCCACTGCCGCGGAGGGGGTGGGGGGCAGGGCCTGAGGGGTGCTCACTTTGAGAGATAGACCCGAAAATGTTGTGTGCATTTTTAAAAGTCTATTTCAGCAAAAACCTATCGATTGTTTGTAATTCATTCTCGGTGTTTCACGAGCAGTCACTTGCCCTGGTACCCAGACCAGTGCGTCACGTGACGTGACGTCATGGAGCGCTGTTCTTGCCCCCTGCTCGTGTCAGCGCATGAGGCGCGAGCCATGCTCAAGCATGTGCCCTCTCGCAGTCACGTGACCCCGTGACCAATTGCAGTGCTGGGATTTGGCGGTTTTTTGCAAAGGTGGAACAGCCGCCCACCCCCTTTACAACTGTAGAAAGATCTGGACCCAGGACGCGTTATTTCAGCATCGAAGCCTCTGCTGAGAGAATCACTGGTGGTTAACGCCCTCTTTTGAGGTCATTAACTGTTGTAAATTACCCAGGCCCTAAACTATAAGCCTGAACGGTATATGAGGGCATATAATGAGGGGGGAGGCAAAATAACAGCGCACTCATACAACACATGACCAATGAGGCAGTCTTGCTGGCTACAGGTGCGCAGACAAGCTGCCTGTGCCCGTTTGCACTGAGCCCATGAGTGAGTCCTTCACTGAACTCAGACCAGCCCATGAAAGGTAACATGATGAGGAATGTAAGGGCTGGACGTCTGCACCCCACAGAGGGCGCTGATGCACATGAAACCCTTCGCACTAGGCGCTTTACAAGAAAGGGGTGATCTGTTTTACGCTGACTGAGCGCTGGGAGTCACCCGCCCCTTCACCGGGGAGTGAGTGCACCCGAAGTTTAACATCCTGAAGCTGGTCTAGGTTTTTAAAGTGCGCCTGCACTGCCATCTAGTGGTGCAGGTTAGAATGACAACTGCTTCCAAAGGAAGGGCTCAGTTCCACTGACCTGCCTAGTTGCCCTCCCTCACCATGCCGTGACAAGGCTGCAGGTGCTTTTTGTTTTTCATCTTTGAGGGTCTTTGATACTGTCGGTGGGCTCCTGACCGCTTCTAGTGGTGGGGGCTGTGATGTGCTGAACGGAGCTGACTTCCGGGTCAAACCAGCACTCAAAGCCTGGCGTCTGCACAGCTCAGATTTGGAAGTGACCGCTGAAACCCAACTCACCTCGTCTTCAGGGCCTTGAGGGAGTCTCCCGGGCTGGTTCCCCCTGACATTAATTATAAATGCATGGCCTGACTCACCTGTAGAGCCCAGAGGCGCAGATTGGAGTCTTGCGATGGTCGCATTGGCTTCCACCGCAGGAGACACCTATTACATCTGCAAATAGCAAAAGTCGCCCTTTAACTCTGAGTGCGACAACAATCTGTTCATTCATCTGGGGCTGGAAGAGGCACCGCATGGTCTCAAGAGGGAGCTCCTGGTTTTTATATCTCTCGCCCACTCAGCGTCGGTCACTTCAGCATCTGCTGAGGCCTGGAGGGCTGGGTTAGCACATGTCACCTCCAGGATGCTGCATAAACCTTTTCTAGGTTCTCAAGATGTGCATTATTGCGCCATCTACTGGCTGCATCCAGAAGAACATGTTGGAATAAATACACTTTTGTTTTGGGCATCGACTATGGGCGGAGCCTGTGTGCTGTTGACACTGTATCGCAGATGTCCAGGGTGTACAGGGCGGCCGGCCGCCTGCTGATACTAGTCTGGAGTTTTATGGACACTGCGCTCTTCCGGATAAGGTCTCATGACATATGAATGCATCGCTCACCGGCGGGGTCCATCGCACACCCCTCTCCTGGGGTCATTCTACAGATGTCCAGTCCTTCATTGGTTAGACTCCCTCCATGCACCCCTCTCCTGGGGTCATTCTAAAGTTGTCCAGTCCTTCATTGGTTAGACTCCCTCCATGCACCCCTCTCCTGGGGTCATTCTACAGTTGTCCAGTCCTTCATTGGTTAGACTCCCTCCATGCACCCCTCTCCTGGGGTCATTCTACAGTTGTCCAGTCCTTCATTGGTTAGACTCCCTCCATGCACCCCTCTCCTGTGGTCATTCTACAGATGTCCTGTCCTTCATTGGTTAGACTCCTCCATGCACCCCTCTCCTGTGGTCATTCTACAGATGTCCTGTCCTTCATTGGTTAGACTCCCTCCATGCACCCCTCTCCTGGGGTCATTCTACAGATGTCCTGTCCTTCATTGGTTAGACTCCCTCCATGCACCCCTCTCCTGGGGTCATTCTACAGATGTCCTGTCCTTCATTGGTTAGACTCCCTCCATGCACCCCTCTCCTGGGGTCATTCTACAGATGTCCTGTCCTTCATTGGTTAGACTCCTCCATGCACCCCTCTCCTGGGGTCATTCTACAGATGTTCTGTCCTTCATTGGTTAGACTCCTCCATGTACCCCTCTCCTGGGGTCATTCTACAGATGTCCTGTCCTTCATTGGTTAGACTCCCTCCATGCACCCCTCTCCTGGGGTCATTCTACAGATGTCCTGTCCTTCATTGGTTAGACTCCCTCCATGCACCCCTCTCCTGGGGTCATTCTACAGATGTCCTGTCCTTCATTGGTTAGACTCCCTCCATGCACCCCTCTCCTGGGGTCATTCTACAGATGTCCTGTCCTTCATTGGTTAGACTCCCTCCATGCACCCCTCTCCTGGGGTCATTCTACAGATGTTCTGTCCTTCATTGGTTAGACTCCCTCCATGTACCCCTCTCCTGGGGTCATTCTACAGATTTATTTATTTTATTTACTTTATTTACTTGAGTTTTATATAGCGCTGGCTAGACCCGTAGGTATCAGAGCGCTTTACATGAGGCGAGTTACATAGGTTACAAATTACACATTGTTACAGAAGGTACATCCGTTACAGGTTACATCCGTTGGTTCAAGGCATGTAGAAGGGTAAGGGGGTAATGTAAAAGGGTAACGGGGAGGGTGATTTATCGAAGCATAGGCATAAGGATAAATAAAGCAGGCAGGGGGAGCGAAATTCAGGGGAGAGGTGAAAGGAATAGGGGCGGTAGGCAGAGAATGACGGAGGGAAGAGGTGGGGGAGGGGGTAGCAGACACGGCGTGGAGACGAGGAGGTAACTGTGTCTAACGTCAGGCTGGGTGGGAGACGGCTCCCCGCGGAGAAGGTATCATTCCCAGTCCTCCGTTAAGTGTGATTCCCTTGACGCAGTGGACTCTCTCAGCGGGCTCGCTGAGACTCCAGGGCATAGATGCTGGGTCCCTCCCCAACAAGGGGAGAGGAGTGCTTTGGTCACGGGCACACTCAGAAGACTGAAGGAGGGAAGAGGTGGGGGGAGGGGGTAGAAGACCCAGCGTGAGTAAAGTGTCCGACGTCCGGCAGGGTAGGATACGATTCCTAGTGGAAAGGGGATCAATCCCCATCCTCCACTATGTGTGACACCCTTATCACTGTGGACTCTCTCAGAGGGGTCTCTGAGACTCCAGGGCAAAGATGCTGGATCCATCCCCAACAAGGGGAGTAGGAGTGCTTTGGACAAGGGCATACTTGGGAATCTCGTTGGCTAGACCCGGAGGAAACAGAGCACTTGACATAAGCGATTACACAAGTAACATAAGCGTAGATGCAGATTGCATAGAACAAGAAAAACATCGGAAATGAGGCGGAGCAAGGTGTAAACAATAGGAAAAAGTAGCAATAGAGTAGAGGGGGGAGGGAATAGGGCAGAAGCAATCATTAGTTTAAATTAATATCAAATTCCGCAGATCAACAGTTATAAAGTTACATCAGTTATTAGAGAATAAAACATAGCATAGAGAAAACGAGTTATAAAATTACATCTGTAGCTAGGACATTAAATAAATTAGAGAGCAAGTCCTGTAGAGCATGGAGGGGGGTGGGGGGATAGTAAAGGGGTTTTCATGAAGATCCGTACTACAGGGGATATCAAAGAAATAGTCCGAGTATGAGAGTCTACAAACCGGAAGGGGACCAGTGATAAGACAACAACTAATGCCGTACATCATCGCTACGTCGTGTCGAAAAAAAATGGCAAGGATCCGAACGGGTCACAAGGGTGATTCACCATGACCAAAACAAGTAGTGAAGGGTGTAAGAGTCATTAAAAAGGGGTTGACTAATGCCGTGGTCAAAGCGGCACAGGCGGAGACCAGTGGCAAGAATCGATCAAGGGGATCTGTCGTAGACGCCAGATGGGGGATCCAAGTCGTGAGCCCCAAATAAACTTGAACAAAATGGCGGGATTGCGGGGGAGACAGAGATCAGGACACAAAGTCATTACGGAGAAAAACAAAGTCACTAAGGAAATATACCCCGGGAGCAGGGCTGAAATGTGGAAGGCAGCCACCAGATTTGGCGGAAGGCTGGAGGGCGCCGAAGTTAATGTCGGGACATCGTCGACAGGGGGATGATCCGGAAGGGGCTGCGGTATGCCAAGCAACAGAGGTCGGGTCCGGAAGGTGGGCAAGTCCAGGGCTAAATCGTGGGACCGACAGCACTCACCGCAGGCTCCGGTTTCCAGCCATGCATCACACCGGAGCGGCTCCTCACAGGCTGCCCGCCGCAATCACCACTCCTCCCGGTCCCTCACCGCCGCCGGCCGCCCTTCACCAGAAACCTCGCCACTCGCCTCACTGAGACGTGGGAGCCTCCATTGAGTAGAGCCTCCGCAGTAGACAAGGCATAAAGGCTGAGACCTGATGGTGGGTGGAGGGCTGCAAATCTGGGAGGTGTCGCAGAGCATTCCGGGCAGGGTCAGCAGAGAGCAGATCAAGAGGTCGAGTCCAGGAGGGGGGAGGCGGTCAGAGGGGGGGAAGAGCCGCCGGCTCAAACTCCACAGCAGCGAGGCATCTCTGCCGAGCCAGCGGCCATGTTGGCAAAGGCTCCGTGGGCACTCCCTCAAGAAACTCGGAGGGTGTGAAGCAGGCCACCCGGATCGTTACCTGGGGTCCACAATGAGAGGAGCAATAGGTCAAATCCTGGAGGAGAGTGGCGGTCGGAGGGGGGAGAGCCGCCAGCTCAAACTCCACAGCAGCGAGGCATCTCTGCCGAGCCAGCGGCCATGTTGGTAAAGGCTCCGTGGGCGTGCCCTCATGAAACTTGGAGGGTGCAAAGCAGGCCACCCGGATCGTTCTTGGGGTCCGCAATGCGTGGAAAAATAGGTCAAATCCTTGAGGAGGGTGGCGGTCGGATGGGGGAGAGCCACCAGCTCAAACTTCACAGCAGCGAGGCATCTCCGCCGAGCCAGTGGCCATGATGGTAGAGGCTCCGTGGGCGCTCCCTCGAGAAACTCGGCGGGTGTGCAGCAGGCTACCCGGATAACTCCAAGAGGAAAGGAAGGCACCGGAGTGCAGGCACAAGATCAACCATAGGTTGGGAGACAGAGGGGGGAGAGAGACCCGGGGCAAGTGCCAGAGTCAGTTCCCCGTCAGAGGAGCTCCCAGCCGGAGCTCCTCACCCGGCGGCCATCTTGTCTTACAGATGTCCTGACCTTCATTGGTTAGACTCCCTCCATGCACCCCTCTCCTGGGGTCATTCTACAGATGTCCAGTCCTTCATTGGTTAGACTCCCTCCATGCACCCCTCTCCTGGGGTCATTCTACAGATGTCCTGTCCTTCATTGGTTAGACTCCCTCCATGCACCCCTCTCCTGGGGTCATTCTACAGATGTCCTGTCCTTCATCGGTTAGACTCCCTCCATGCACCCCTCTCCTGGGGTCATTCTACAGATGTCCTGTCCTTCATCGGTTAGACTCCCTCCATGCACCCCTCTCCTGGGGTCATTCTACAGATGTCCTGTCCTTCATTGGTTAGACTCCCTCCATGCACCCCTCTCCTGTGGTCATTCTACAGATGTCCTGTCCTTCATTGGTTAGACTCCCTCCATGCACCCCTCTCCTGGGGTCATTCTACAGATGTCCTGTCCTTCATTGGTTAGACTCCCTCCATGCACCCCTCTCCTGTGGTCATTCTACAGATGTCCTGTCCTTCATCGGTTAGACTCCCTCCATGCACCCCTCTCCTGTGGTCATTCTACAGATGTCCTGACCTTCATTGGTTAGACTCCCTCCATGCACCCCTCTCCTGGGGTCATTCTACAGATGTTCTGTCCTTCATTGGTTAGACTCCCTCCATGTACCCCTCTCCTGGGGTCATTCTACAGATGTCCTGTCCTTCATTGGTTAGATTCCCTCCATGCACCCCTCTCCTGTGGTCATTCTACAGATGTCCAGTCCTTCATTGGTCAGACTCCCTCCATGCACCCCTCACCTTGGTCATTCTACAGATGTCCTGTCCTTCATTGGTTAGACTCCCTCCATGCACCCCTCTCCTGGAGTCATTCTACCGATGTCCTGTCCTTCATTGGTTAGACTCCCTCCATGCACCCCTCTCCTGGGGTCATTCTACAGATGTCCAGTCCTTCATTGGTCAGACTCCCTCCATGCACCCCTCACCTTTGGTCATTCTACAGATGTCCAGGGTGTACAGGGCGGCCGGCCGCCTGCTGATACTAGTCTGGAGTTTGATGGAGACAGAGCTCTTCCGGATAAGGTCTTGTGACATATGAATGCAGCGCTCACCGGTGGGGTCCATCGCGCACCCCTCGCCTGTGGTCATTCTACAGATGTCCAGTCCTTCATTGGTTAGTCACCCTCCATGCAAACCTTGTTTTTGTGTGAGGCCGGAGATGTGACCACTGATTGGATGAAGGGCTGCTGAACCTCTGGACCCCACAGCTGGTCTTGAGCAGGGTGGGAAGGAAGGAAGGGTCCTGCAATGTGTGCAGGAAGTGTGAAGTCCAGCTGAACCTCCTCCACCTTATGAGTAATTCCACCAGCGGGTTCATCTCCAGATTCTGAAGTTCCTCAAAACATTTTACACCCAACTGTACATCAGGCCACCAGTGTCTTATCCCAGCGTCCCCTCTAGGCCAACTTGTGTGATTCTGGCAACATGGCTTTACCTGTCTGTGCCTCAGTTCTCTTATTTTTAGAGCTGCTTTGTTAGAGCGTAGAGAAGTGCTAACTTTAATGTACGGAAAACTGTTCCTTTACCTATGTTCATGCTCGTGCTTGACTCACGTTTGGCCCCTGGCATGGTGCCACGCTGCGCCCTGAGAACCCTGCCAGCTCCTGCCCCCTCCCGCGCCAATGGCCATGCATTGCAGCGTCCGTCTCTCCCTGGACAGGAGAGGGTGATGCATGAGCCGTCTTCAGGCCTGGCTTCCCATCTGTATCCAGCGCCCTCAGCTATCCTGCCCGTGCCGCGCTGCCTGCTGACAACGCCAAGCACTGAGTCTGGGGTTAGTGTTAAAGGTGTTATGCTAGCTTCTGCCTCCTGCACTGACACCAAACTCACTCCTCACTGAGTTTTATTTCATTTCGCTCTGGTTACTGCATTAATACACTTCACTCACTTGCTTTTATTTCCTGCATTGGTTTATTCAAGTGATGTGTCTGGAACACAAGCGCTGCACATAAGCAGCATCAGAGAGTGCACAAGGCTGTTTGTAGTACATGCTTACTTCACAAAATCCTTGGCCCACCTGTCTGATTTACAGGCGGGCCGACTTTACGTATGTCAGTGATGAAGACTTCTCCGGCTCCCTCGCCGACATATTCCTCTGACGGCCCGATGGAGCATTAGCTATTGACGGTTAGCATATAAAACAGTCCACCGATTTAGAGAGAAAACTCCTATGGTGTGGGGGCATTCATTTTAGCTTTTTAAAAAACAAAAACACTCTCCGGGACAAAAAACAAAAACTTGTTAATTGTTTGAGGGGCAGCCGTCTGCTTGATGGAGCTGTCCGTCAAAGTTATAACACTTTGATAGCAACTGTTGTGACTGCGGTTCCTGCTAATGACTAGAGGTGTCCGCAGGGCCTGCCGACATCTCTAAATGCGGAGTATGGGTACTCCATCTGGGAGATGGACTTATTTACTCCGTCGACCTGATGGAGTAAAATCATACTCTGCACTCTAGCTCGAGGCCCTCGGTTTGGTTTTGCAGCGTGAATCTTTCTGGATTCACTATGCTGTGCATTATTCCGCCATCTTGTGCTTGGGTCCGGAATCGTCGACGTCCCACCATTTGGTGTCCTTCGTGACGTCGGCCACCGCAATAAGGAAAAAAACGCTACTAAGTCTATGCACAGCATAGTGAATCCAGAAAGATTCACGCTGCAAAACATATAGTTTCTTACCTGTCGGTGTAGTTTTGCAGCTTGAAGACTTTCTGGATTCACTAGCGATCCCACCCTCCTCCGCCAGAAAGATGAGACATGAGGACAAAGGAGGCTAAATTGCATACATAGCTAAAGGGATCAAGCAAAGCGGACCACAAAAAAAAAAAAAAAGAATCCGAAGATGGCGGCCAAAGGTGGGAGCTTCCGCAGGAAGCGCGCCGACGTCACGAAGGACACCAAATGGTGGGATGATGTCGCCGCCCACCTGGGCCACGAAAAAAAAAAAAAAGAAAGAGAGAAAATACTACGATTCCGGACCCAACCACAAGATGGCGGAATAATGCACAGCATAGTGAATCCAGAAAGTCTTCAAGTTGCAAAACTACACCGACAGGTAAGAAACTATAAGTTTCCTCAATCCTGGTTTTGATCCTTTCCAACGGACTGGTGCGGTTTCATTCCAGTTCTTCGCGTGCTGCTCTGAACGTGTTGCTTACTCACCTTGTTTTCTAATAAGTCGACAAAATGTTGTTTTAAATCCTACTACATTTGTCCGCATACGCAGTCTTTTATAGCACTGTGGATGGAAAAGCGGAGACATTTCTAGGACTGCTGGATATGAGAGCCTTGGGAGCACCAGCAGAAGAGTCTGGGAGGATTGAGCGTATCTGGGGAGCCCGAAACTGTGCCCTCCCCTGTGTGGAGTTTGTGTGGACACAGAATGTGACCCCAAGCAGTGTAGAGTGACAGCACAGCGGCAACGGAGCTCCAGCTATCAGGACCCCTTGTAGCTGGAAGTGCATAATTCAGTGGCTCAAAATCTCACAAATCTAAAATTGCTGCTCATACATAGCCCAATTACAAATACACGGCAGGGTCACGTGGTTACATCGCACCTTGCATTTCTAAGATCATATTTCATGGGCACAGTCCATCTTGCGATGTGTGCTGTACAGTGTAGTACACATTCAAACTCAGAAACGTCTGGAAAAATAAAAACCTTTCTCCTTTTTAACACCTGCCTCAAAGAGGCATTATTTTTGGGCGCAAAGCTATGTCTACCATGGTTAGTGGCTAGGGCGTTGCATCAAAAGCCCAGAAGGGTTGCATGGGAATGCCCACATACCACTCATGAGACGCCCCCTTCATGCAAAGCAATGCACACCAGTACTAGCATTACTTTGTGTTACTTTAATGTTACTCACCAGCGGAAAGGAAGTTTTGTGTTGGAAAATAAATCACAAATTAGCAGTTTTTGCCAGTTTGAGTCACTTTTTATGGCGCAGACATAGCTAAGTGTTAGTACTGCTGCCCAAGCTCCGGTGTTAGGTGCAGCAACCGGAAATCATGGAGAAAACAGTGTTACTTTAAAAAACGAGACCTCAGAAAGATGAGCAGCCAAGGAATGTCTGTAAACAATCTGTAGCAAAGCCCAGTGAGCGTTAATCGCAAGGATTTAGATCAGCTCTTAAATGTAAAATGTCACTCTACACTTTAAAGACCTGTGACTCTCCTGCCTAAAGTGAATGTTTCCACAGATGAGACCACATCCTGACATCTCACTCGCCAAGCTGCTGCAAAGGATTGCGGCATATGTCTTTGACCATGCCTCCCACCCACTGATCAAGAAGGGTCTTTCTGCATCTGCCCTCCCTTGCACATCCTCAATCAGTTTTTGCTACAAGTTAGCTTACTTGTCCACTACTGTCTGTACAATTCTATGTGTGGTTCTTGCCGTAGGGTTAACTTCCTGTCATAATGTCCACTTTCTGCTACAGTGTTAACTTCCTGTCATAATGTCCACTTCCTGCCACAGTGTTAACTTCCTGTCATAATATCCACTTCCTGCCACAGTGTTAACTTCCTGTCATAATGCCCACTTCCTGCCACAGTGTTAACTTCCTGTCGTAATGTCCACTTCCTGCCACAGTATTAACTTCCTGTCATAATGTGCACTTCCTGCTGCAGTGTTAGCTTCCTGTCATAATGTTCACTTCCTGCCACAGTGTTAACTTCCTGTCATAATGCCCACTTCCTGCCACAGTGTTAACTTCTTGTCATAATGCCCACTTCCTGCCACAGTGTTAACTTCCTGTCACAATGTCCACTTCCTGCCACAGTATTAACTTCCTGTCATAATGTCCACTTCCTGCCACAGTGTTAACTTCCTGTCATAATGTCCACTTCCTGCCACAGTGTTAACTTCCTGTCGTAATGTCCACTTCCTGCCACAGTGTTAACTTCCTGTCGTAATGTGCACTTCCTGCTGCAGTGTTCACGTGCTTCCACAAGGTGCACTTTGGAAGAGGGGCTAGATTGGGTCCCTCTTGTGAGTTTTGTCAGCACCGGTGCTACATTTGGGCCACTGGGGACAGCTGCCTGTTGGTGTCGCCACAAGAGGATTTTTGTCAGAAGGTCTGGAAATCTTGCAGGTTTTGTTTCAGTAATCAGTTCCTACAGTGCAAATGCACAACCTTTTGGTATTTCACAAACAGGATCACTTGTGCGCTCTCCAATCAGGGTGTGGAGCTTGCTTGCACGACCTTCTAAGTTGGCATTCCTTCCCAGCACCTGCCACTCCGCCTTGCTGGCACCCCCCTCCTGCATCGCCTGTGCTAGCTGCTTTCTCCTGCTCTATGCACATGAATCCAGGTGGGGGCACGTGTGAGTGGGGGGGGTCTAACCATCACTGTCCTGTTTCTGTCCAGCCATGTACTCAGTGGAGATCACAGTGGAGAAGGACAGGCTGACGGGGGAGACCAAAGTCCTGTCCAGCACCACCCTGCTCCCCCAGGACCTCTCCTTGCAGGGGGTCAAGGTGTACGAGGACGAGCGGAAAGGTAACTCCCCATCCTGACACCCCACTCTCCGACGACTGCGCTACAGGGTGCTATGGTGCTGACGGTGCGTAGAACGGTAACACTTGCCCCATGCTGTCCATCCATGGTTTGTTCCTAGAGAGGTCAAGACACAGGAACATGAGAATAAATGTAACGATATGTCCCACACTGCTTCACCGCTTCTTGTCTCTACATGGGCAAAGCCATAGGGGACTGAGGAGGAACGTACCCTTGACCCCTCTCTAGGGGGCCACCTCACTCCAGGTCAAAAGCAACACTATCTCTAGTCCTGAACTTTTCACCCATGTCTCTCTGATTTCAGATGTTTTAGCCTAGTTAGTTAAGGGGAACCAAAATAAAACTACAGCACCCAGAATGCATTAGTCTATCAGATGAAAGTTTGGGACTGGAAACAGTGTCTGGAAGGAAGTGGTCACCATACCCCTAACACCACTCCTCCTTGGCGCATTTCTAAAGCTGAAACTTAACTTCCCTTCCCCTACGCAGGGCCAGTCCAGGGCATAGCCCTACGGAAGCGAAGTCACCCAACCCTGGTCCTTTAGACCATCACCCCTTGGCCAGCCTCCGCAAGGCCCATCCGTTCATCTCAGTTCACTGCCTGATATGCACTTACAGCTCTTAGAGAATACGGTCCTGTCCATGTCTGCGGCCTTCGGCTTGTGGGTTGCCGTGGAGCTGTAGGCGCTGTCTTCATCTACAGATGTTGCTCATGACTTGCATGTGGCCGCTTATATTGAGGACTCCTGGGATACTGATGATGACTGGCTCCAGACATTTCTTTTTGGGAGCCCTGGTGGGAATTGGGACTGAGTTTGACTTGCATGAGACCATTCGTTTGTGGTGTTCGCCTCGAAAGTGGGGTACTGACGGCAACTACTGTGTGTCGTTTGGCGACCTGAACTTGGGCCACAAATTATCCTTCGGCGTGACTATCCGTTTTGGGAGGCAGCTTAAATGCTGACTGGTTGGGGCCAAAAGTGGTCTGGTGTTTAGTGGTTTGTGTTTAATGTGTGAAAAGATAAGTGCCGGGGCTCAAGGTCCTCAGAGGAGACCATTTCAGCTTGGACACCCGACCACACACGTCTATGCCACTGTTACCTCCCACCCTGGGGTGTAGCTTAGTCAGTGAGATTCAGGGGTGTAAATCTCAAATCTCCCAACTAAAAACAATATGCCGAAGGGGGGAGGGATGACCAAGATTTGAGATACGCTGTTCCTATGACGAACAGGTTCAATACTCTCTAAGCACCTTAAAAAAATAATAACAAATAACTAATTAGGGGGGGGGGGCAGGTCGCGTATCCTACATCCCTTTGTTACATGCCAGCAGACCCACAGTGTTACCATAAGGTCGGTTCTTTATTCCTTCAGTTCTGCTGATTAATTTTCTGTTCCAAGCCTGAGTTGTCCTCTATGCCGAAGGCCATTTTGAGCATTTCCGTGCACGCTTTGGTGATGTCCTAGGACTGCATTAAGAGGTTCTCCCAGTGTCTGACCTAGCACTGCTCCGCCTTCGGTTGTCTGGCATGGTGTAAATGTTGACTTGAGCTGACGGTTTAACTCTGCCTGTGGCTTTCATGTTCTGAATTTTGTGTCTTCTCCCCACAGTGGTGCATGAGGTCCGCAGCGAAGAAGGAATCGTGGAGAACGGAGTCCACCTTCTCAGCTCTACCGAGGTGGAGGAGCTGATCCACAAAGCAGACGAGGTGACGCTAAGTGAAGACCACGAGAAAGAGAAGAAGGCCCCCAGTCAAAAGAACACGCCGAGAAAAGAAATCACCGGGGTGCAAGCCAAAGTAGTGGACAGCCCCAAGGTCCTCGTCAACAGCGAAGGCGCCGAGCCAAGCAAGGAGCAGCCCGTCACCATGATCTTCATGGGCTACCAGAACGTGGAGGACGAGAACGAGACCAAGAAGGTGCTGGGCCTGGAGGGGACCATCAAGGCGGAGCTGGTCGTTATCGAGGACGGCGAGAACAAGCCAGTCGCTGCCGATCATGATGGGAAGGACCACAACCCGCCCAACGGGGATGCCTCAGAGGTAGCTACGTTGCTGCAGAAGGGAGACAACCCACTGGGGGACAAACCAGAGGCCAACGACACGGAGCCCAAGGAAGGCGAGCAGGATCTGCCGGTGAAGAAGCAGCGCTGCAAGTGCTGTACGGTGATGTAAACCCACCGCTGCTCCCACCCAAAACCCCTGCCATCCATCTCCCACGGAACAGTCAATCAAGCCAACCGAGAAACATTCCCACCTCTCGAAGTTTTGGTTCTGTTGGCTGTGGGTGCTGCATATTTTACTTACAGAAAGTCGGGAACTCACTTTTTTAACGATTTGAGGAGGCCGTGTTTGTAAAAGCGCCTGCTCTTCAGCATTGTCTTGTTGTTCTGTGTCAGACTTTCCGGTTCACCCCAGGTGGTGCTGTGACAACATCCTATGGGGGCAGTTTCCATCACATTATGCCTGTTGAGTACCACCTCATTTGTGAATGCCTTTCTCCACCTCTGTGGCCGCGTCACAACGGCGCCTCCCACCAAGGGCAGGTGCCGAAGATGCTAAACTTTATTACTCCATTTCATTTTTTGCTCAGTCTGTCGGTGACAATGTTGGGGGGATGGGCATGTGGGGAGGAGAGGGCTTTTGCCAAGATTCAGTGAGCTCTTGAATACCTTTAACCCCCTTCCAATCTCATGTTTTATCCTGTTGGGGGGACTGTGCTGGAAACAACTGTAAGGTCCTTGTACATTGTATCATGAGACCGAGACGTCACATTGGACTGGCCGTTAAAAAGACAACTGCGCCTCTACAAGTACTATTGGGGTACGCACTGGGAACTCTTACCCACTTTCCTTTGTCGAAGTCAATCCTTCCAAAAAAGGTTTGCCTTTGCCTCTCTTGGTGTGCTCTGCAAAATCAAAGAGTTTTCATGGAACAGGAATCCAAGACCACTCTCCAACAAGAAAGAATTGAAAGTTTTGGAACTGTGAACACTGGACTCCACAGCGCCCAGATAGCCAGTACCTGGGAAATCGCTACTCACTGTTTCTGTATGTGATTTGGAAGAGCGTGATGCACCCCCAAATTCCATCCTGTGCCCCACAGCTTAGTTCCAGCAGCCAATGGGTAGAAAACGTCAAACAAGATGGTCGAGACATTGAAAGCCACTCTATCGACCATCGGCTTCTCCAGCAGTGAGTGTTTCTTGTTCTGTCTGTTTGTTGCTGTGCCTCAGATACTTGCTGACTGTTGGATAAGTCCACGGTCTGTGCTTGTTTCCTGGAAAGCATTGATTTTAACCGCGCATTATGTAGGCGACTAGGCAAGATCTTTTCTGTGCGAAGCACAAGGCATTGATCACACAACTTCTCACGGCCACTTGTACTAGCACTGCAGACGTGCAGAGAGAAGCTTGAGCCAGGAGCGAAAGCTCATTCCCACGAATAACTGGTCCCTCGTTCTGTTGCCATCTGCACCGCCCACCTATTAGCTGTGTTTGGCCAGTGGGTAGCGAACTACACCATCGCTCACGCTTAGATGTCTATCAAGCAAGCTCTGCCTTGGAGTACGGTGGTGAGATCTTCGTTACTCTTGCTTAGCTGCTCATGTCGTCTCTTGGTGGGTCTTTTCCATTCCATGACATTTAGAACCTTTTGTCAGACTCCCTCCTGCAGTTCTGAGGAAGGGTCTGGAATGTTTCCTTGCCAGAGGTTTCCCAACACATTACCAAGGTGGCAGTCTGGGCCATCAGCATGTATTTGTGTCTCTAATGGCATATAGCTTCTCTTTCTTACAAACGTCTTCGGAGAGGGACACGGACCACTAAACCGTGAGGAATACAGTGGTCAGCACAGTTAGTTTTCGACAACGAAAAGGAGGGGGCTGTATGACTGTAAACAGCATATATGTCTGATGCTTTTTGCAAAAATATACTATGCATCCCTTTGCAGCACGTCAATGTCACATAATAGCTTAACTCCCCATAATGTGAACATGCAGCCAATGAACTGGAATAGGTAAGAGCCATGTCCTGGGGTGCCCTGGAAGTTACACAGGTAGAATCAAGCTGGCCACCCCACTTCTGTGACTATGGAACAGTAGCTCTGCTCTGCCGCAAGAATATGACACTTCCAATACACCCCTGCCCTAGGGCTTCACGCGACTTATTTACAGTTTGATGGACGGAACGGCCCATCCGCTATATTACAAGTGCATTGTAGCCTATGACTCTTGCAATATGTAGGACGGGAGAGCCATCACGTTTGATAGAGTATCCCATCTGCCGGAGTAATAAGGCCCTCGTTTGTTTCTATAGCGCACACTATGAAGTAAATTACTCCCTTGCACTTGGAAACATTTAGAATACAGAACCAGTGCTGGTGAAACCACTAACCACCAACAAACTGTGACAATCTTTGTTTTTAAACACTTAAATCTTTGTCAGCATGAATCCCACCGACCCTCCCTCTCACAGAAATGCTCAATGGACTATAATGCAGTTCTTTTTACAGCCACCTGGTGTCGCTGTTTTTAGTATGGGCTTCAGAAAGAAGAGCCTCAGAGTTCCATAGAGCTTTTTAAACAAGTCTGAATTTCTTGACATTTTATAGAAAAAATGTATAGAATTTGGGGTTCCAAGGGGTGTGCAGGCAGCAACTCAAAACGTGTCATGTATTCACTCAAGCCATTCATTGTGCCAATTAGTGCGATTTCTTTTCGAAGGTCAGATAGTGGACTTCCGTTGAGCCAGTGGAGCAGGACCAGTGACGCGTGGAAGGGGTTATGGACCCCGCTACCAGGTAAGGGAGATGTTTAGACAAGTCTAAGTCAAAGGTTGGTTGGGGACATCAGGAAAGGTAGTAGCATGGAGGAGAGGGTCATGTGATGGTTCTGTGCCCTGAGTTCATCTCACAGCAGGAGCCAGCCCTTGTAAGACCACGGTCTCCGTCGCAGTGATGTCCACAACAGCTGTGAGATACTGACACGACGGAGATAGATGGACAGCTGGAAGCTTCTAAAGAGGCCTCAGACAGAGAGTGATTTGAAATGCTTGGCACCCACAGGATTCCGCCGCAGCCCTTTGGACATCAGTCAAAGGAGCAAGAATCCAGCCATTTCTGTGGATCGAAAAGCTCACTTTGCCTCATGCTAATCCAGTCTGCTTCTCCATAATCCACTTGGCCATGTTTTGGTCCTCTCTGCCCCACTATGGCCTGCTCTTCTCTCAAGTCTCAGGCTGCCCCACTTTCACAGGGGATCTGCTCAGCCTTTCATCCTTCCGGTGAGTAGCATTGAGTTGAGTAACAATAAAGATGTGTTATTCAGCCCCAAACTACCCTTCTGGGTGACTGTGCACTTTACAAGTAAGTTATTTTATGGGCTGCTCTGGGAAGGGCAGTTCATTTCTTGTCCAAGCCCTGTCGGCCATCCAGGAGTTCTCAGGTTCTCCAGTTTTGCCAATGGACGGCTTCTGGTGTGAACTGTGAGAAAGTTTTAGCATCCAGAGGTCAGAGGAAGGTCCTTGGTGAGGAGTCCCTAATCACTAGTTACCCACCAGGTAGAAATATGCCCCTTACTAGGAGCCACAGGTGTTTTTTCAGGGTTCCTCCAGCTGATTCTCAGCTGGCTGACCCAAAAGGTCTGGTCCCCCATCTCCAGAAATCGATGCCATGGCTTCCATATGTACTTCTCGACGTTAGAAAGCTAAAAAGTAGTCTTGCAAAATGATTCAAATAAATATTTTCATCTCCACATGAGGAATGTCACACCTGTAAATTAGCATTGGGAAGTACTTTTGATGCTCTTGAAAAAGTCCACCAACGAGAGAGCTAAGCAAGGGGTGAGAGCCACAAACACCCGTCACGGGAGTTCTGAGCACCATACATGTTTCATTGCTCAATTACCTCATACACACGTGTTGCGTCCATGTGCTGGGAAACAGCGTGTTGCCTTGGAAGCACTAGATATGTCTGTGGGTTCAATTTCCTCAGTAGAGTGCCTCATCCCCTCTCTGGGCCCCTAGGATAGGATGTGGCTTTATCATGTAGAAAGCAAACGGGCATACAGTTGTCTATTCACAAGTGGACTTAGTGGTTCACTCCACTCACCTATGTGACTTAGGGTGGTGCAAAAGTGTCAGGTAGCAAATGGGTGCATTTGTGGCGCTGTGGGTGTAATCCTCCTTTGCAGCTCATTTCACCTCTTCGGTGACGTGCCCTAGGATGGCAGGTGACTAGAGCTAAAGAGAAGACTGATGAGGGTACAGTGCATTGTGCGCAATATATCGTTAAAGATCACATTCAGTTGTTGGTAACTCTGTGAAGGTGTAGCAACGCAGAGAATATCGGAGGGATACAGAGCATACTAGGCAAACGTTCTCCATCTAATCACCTCTCCCCCCAATGTAGATCCCCAGCGTAGGACAGGAAAGTGCCATGAAAGACATTTGGAAGGATTCTATGGCACTGTGGGCAATCTTTCCTTTGCCAATCACCTCAGCATCTGTGTAGTGTCCGTAGGACCATAGAGTAGTAAATCAATGAAAAAAACCTGATAAGATTTGAAGCATTGTGGGTAACTTTTGTTTAGATGGTCACCTGCTCCACCAGTGCCTCTCTGAAGGGGTGACACCGTGGGGAAAGCTGGAAAGACCGTGAAGCATTGTGGGTAATATTTCTTTAGGCTGCTCGCTTCGCGCCTGAAGCAGAAGATCGTTATGGTGAGTCTGACTCTGAGGGGTGAACTTTGCAAAAAGCGAATTAGCTACGAACTCTTGACTGCAGACCCCCAATATATCATCTCCCCATCCTTATCCGTCTGGTGTATGTAAAATGGTGGCTTTGGGGCCAAACGCGCCCCCCCCCACTATGCGTGGCTCTGCTAAAGTCCGCTTCCTTCTTGCTGTGATTTTTACCTGTGACCCGATGTATGAAGTATCTCATTGTAAGCCAATAAACAGTGTCTATAAACTCTGGTTGTGTGTGGAATCTTCTCTAAGTGAACCTTTGGTCTCTTACCCAGGGGAAGTCTTGCTTGTTTTCAGCTCATGTGCTCTTTTTATTTTCTTCTGCCCTCCTCTTCATCGTTCCCTCTTTCTCGTAGCTGTAGTTTTAAACCTTGAGTAGTTCTGGGGTCAGAAGCAAGTTGTGCATGTTTTGTCATCTAGTGTTTGGGTCAGAAAGTGTGGTTGTTTATTTTTAAACATTTTCTGGTGTGGACATCAACAGTGGGAATGTTTTCGGTTCCCATCTGATGGCGACCGTGGCTGCACAGCGTCCATATGTCACTGCCACTTTTGATTTCTTTTTTCTTTCAGGTTGAGTTGCAGGGAAGAGAGTGGGGTCTCAACGGAAGAGAAAACTGGGGACACACTGCTTCCCACGTCTGCTGTTATAGATCACATGCTGTGCACTCTCCCGCCATCCAGGGTGAATGAATGAATAGTGAATTTGTAGAGTGCAATGGCACCCCATACAGGGTATCCTGGAGCTAGCCAGAAGCTATGATGTGCCAAACAAAGAGAGTAGTAAAAAATTGTATTTCCGCAGCCTAATATGGAGATGGCAACTGGTTGAGGGATGGGTCTTTGCAGGAGGAAGGTAAACTGCCATGTGACTCTATACTTGATACAAGAGGCAAAACGTCTGTGTTTGGATTAGTGGTTTATTCTATGGGATTGTATCAGAATTGCTTTGGGGCAATATTCGATGACTGCTTGAATGATGCCCATACAAGTCTAAAGGGTGTTAAGTAGGGTTTGGTGATTGACCGTTGTAGCAAAGTGTCCTTTTAGGATGCCCCCCCCACACTTCTTGCCCTGGATGCTGTGGTAATAGATCTGAAAGTGCACTGGGTCACTGCTAACCAGGCACCAGTGCCAGTGCTCTTTCCCTCAAAGGTAATGTGAATTGGTACACTCAATTGCCAAGATGCTTTAACCCCCCCTTATAAGTCCCTAGTAAATGATCCCAGGGGTACCCAGGCAAGGGAGTTAAAGGGGTCACCAGGGCTGCAGCACTATATGTGCCGCTCTGAGTGACCCGAGTAAAAGCAAGGTCTGCAGGCCTGCTACTGCAGCCTGCACGAGCAGCTTCCCTGCTCGATTTCGACTCTGGACACTCACTTCCCTAATTTACATAAGTCACCTCTAAGATAGGCCTCCTAAAGCCCAGGAGGCGAGGTGCATTATATTAATGGTGCAGGTATATATGTACAGACACATATACCTCTACAGTAACCTTGCCGTTAAAGTTTACTGTAGGTGAACGGCGGTCCATAGGTTACTGGCTACCGGACAAAACTGAGATAGCCAGCTCCACGATGGCATCACCAAATGTTGTGGTCTTTGGTATCAAACACTGTGCTTTTTCACCCCTGACATGATTCTCGTTTTGAGGATGAACTAGCATGCACCCAGGTGCCACCCTCAGAGGGTGCCCATCGTGTTACCGAGTTTCCTGCCCCTTGGTGGGCTTTTAGAGCCATTTGCCGCCAAGACAGAAGTCTGACCTCCTGCTGGTGAGTGCTATCACTCCCAGAGGACTTAAGACAAAAGGCCTGGCAGGAAGGAGGTCACACCGCCGCCCTCCCAGGATGGTTAGTGAAAGACCTATCAGGGCAGTGAGCCTCAAAGACTTCACGGCCTCTGATATGCAAGTGACTTGTCTCCCATTGGAGACAAAGACCCCCTCACCACCAGGCACATGTGGTCAGACAAGAAATTAGGTATGCAGGAGGCGTACAGCCCCCACAGGCTAGCCACACCTCTAGGATGTGTTAGTGGGTCCGTACAGTCAAGGATGGCCCGTGCCATCCTGAAAAGTCCCAAAAATAGTGCGTTCTGTGTAGTCTGGTGACATACACCACCTGATGTTGTCACCTAAGGGGCGGATTAGCAGCAGGACTAGTAGCCCATTGGCTGCTATGCTAAACCCACCCACCCCTCAACACCCCCTAAATCTATGATTTAGGGGGTGGGACACCAGAACTCCAGATCTGCTCTCAAGAAGGACAAAGAAGAGACCCGTGTCAGCACAAGGCAGGACTCCACAAAGAGAAAGCGCAAGCTCGGCACCCATGGCAGCCCCCCTGCACCCGCCGGACTATGTCTCATTCAGGACCAGAGACCGGTTCCACAAGGAAGGCGAACCCCTCTGCAACCTAAAGACTTCATCAGGACTCCCTAGGACTAGAGGTACTAGTCCACTGCAGCCGTAGGCACAAACCGCACTTCCAAGGTCCAGAGAAGGACCGGCCACCAGGCCCGTCGTGGAACAGCCTGAAAGTAACTGGCCAGGTGCCTTCTGGGAAGGGTAGTCCTAAACCTCCTTGAGACTCAGCCCTCATCGTGATCCTTGCCAGGACCAAGGCTTGTAGGTGGTCTTGCTGACTGCTATCTGCTTCACTCGACTCCCCACGTGGAGGGAACACCGGGCATCAACCACCTACTCTTCTGTGGTGCAGTTGTCGAGCCCGTGCACCCCAAAGACTACTTCGTTGGCACGCCTGGAAACCCCAGTCTCCGTAGTCCCGTTCAGCACCACAGATAGCCAAAAAGTTGCATCAGTATCTGGCAGACCTAGGTCCAAATTCTCCCCAAGAAATTGGGAAAGAAGGCAGACCACTGGGTCAGGACAAGGGTAGCCAGAAGAACCACTGGGGTTGACCAAAAGAAGGGGGTTACAAAGTCTTCCCAGGGGAAAGAGGATGCGAAACCCAAAGACAAAAATCAAGAGTCTTCTAAAGGCCCGCAAAATCCTGTCCAGTGGGGTGGGTTCAAAAACTCTTCCCAGCCCACTGGTGGGTACAAGGGGAAAAGTTTGATCATGCAAAGGCCTAGTGTTTCCACTGTAACAAGAAGGGACACTGAACTGGAGATACTGCCTGTCCCAACAAACCAGCTCCTAGTCCCCCACCAGTTTCTACTGGTATGGCAAATCTCCAGATGATATCAACAGTGTGTCCTGAGCATATCAGGGTCCACACTGAGGCTGTTTTAGTCTCTGAAGGGGAGGCAGGGTTAGCCACTTTGGCTGTCTGGCCCCCTAATTTAAAGAAATGCCTGCAGTACCCTTTAGTGAATGGGACTACGATATAAGCCATGAGGGATACAGGTGCCAGTGTCACTATGGTGAGAGATACACTGGTTACCCTAGAGCAATACCTAACTGGGAAAACCTATCCAGTTACCAATGCTGACAGTGTCACCACTAACCATGCCATGGCTATGGTGACATTAGACGGGGGGGGAGTTGCTGGCCTGAAACAGGTAGTGGTCTCTCCAAAACTCACAGCTGCCTGTCTGCTTGGAAATGATTTGGGAACCTCAGCATGGGCTGAGGTAGAAGGAAAGACACATGCAGCCATGCTGCAGATCCCTGAGATCGTGTGTGTGTGAAAACAAGAGCACAGTGCCTAGCACAGGGTGAAAAAGGAGAGTTGGTGCCTAAAATGATGGCCCAACCTCCCAAGAGAAAAGGTAGGAAGACTGGTGACACAGCTTCCACACAGCAAAAAGATCAGGACCCCTCTCCTCAGGGAGAGGACTTGTCAGCCCCAGAGGGAACTGAGCCCATGGAGCTTGAACCTTACGAGGTAGAGCTCTAGGGACCAGGAGGACCCTCTAGGGAACAGCTGTACCTTGGGCAGCAGGTTGCCCCACTCTTGAAGGCCTGAGGCAGCAAGCTGCTGCACAGGAGCAGGGAGATGTCAGTGGCTCCCACAGGGTTTATTGGGAGGAGGGACTCCTGTATACTGAGGCCAGAGACCCCAAACCTGGTGCCACTAGGAGAGTGGAAGTGCCTTAGTTGTATAGGGAATTTTGCAGCGTGAATCTTTCTGGATTCACTATGCTGTGCATTATTCCGCCATCTCGTGGTTGGGTCCGGATTCGTAGTCTTTTCTTTGTTTTTGTGTTTTTTTTGTGTTTTTTTTTGTTGTTGGCCCAGGTGGGCGGCGACGCCCCACCATTTGGTGTTTTCGGTGACGTCGTTGCGCTTCCTGCGGAAGCTCCCACCCTTGGTAGCCATCTTCAGATTCTTTTTTCCGCCGTGGGGTCTGGATCGTTGCCGAGAAGTTCCAGAAAATTTGGACGAGGAATCTCGAAAAGTCGAATATCACCACAGAAGATCGTTCCCGAGACACCGGACGACGACACAAGTAAACCGGAGACAAAAAGAAGGACGACCAGGTAGAAGGTCCACGACCGAAATCTCGACGCCTACGGAGAATGCGCTCACAGGGGGCTCCCTGAGAGCGGTTATGGACAAGACACCGTTTAAGTTTTGCCAGAACTGTCACCACAAGTACGCACAGAAGGACCAGCACCCAGTCTGTAACCTCTGCTTGCCGCTCGAACACACCAGTGAAGACTGCAACACGTGTTCGGCGTTCACCCCGAAGACTCTCCGAGTAAGAGAGAGACAGAGAAGGGCGAACTACAACATGCAGGGCCAGGGACCAGCACCATCGCTCCGAGTCCTGGGCCTCTCGAGCGGAGAGGAAGACAACATCGCAGAGGGACCGGAGGACTGCTCTGTCGTCGAGGTCCGTAAGAAAACGTCGAAGGAGGTAAGGGAGTCGTCGACCCCAAGACACCCAAGCGACGCTCGAAAGAGTGAAGCCAGAACTCCGAGCGACACTCTTAGAAGTGTAGAAAAGTCCTCAAAGGGAGCGTTGCCGCCGAAACCCTCGACGAAAGCAACAGCATCCAAGGACAAGCAACCGAGCGGATCCTTCGAGAAGGACTCCCAATCGGCGAAAACCTCCGAAAAAACAAAGGCGTCGAAGGTCACCTCCGAAAAGGAAGCCTCGACACCGAGAAAGGAAGGCCCGGCGTCATCTTCGACGACCGCGACCACAAAGAGAGGCGCTGCACCACTCGACGCCGAAAAGGCCCATGAGATGGCAAAAAAGAAGAGAAGGCTCGAGGCAGAGATGGCGAGCATCCTGCAACGTAAAAAGAATTCGACGAGAAGATGAAGCAATACGCTATTCCGTCGAAGCCAGCGCACGAGGCACTCGAGGAGTTCGACGCCGAATACATCGAGCCCTCGAAAACACCCGAACCGCTCGAAGACCAGGACGAAGAAGACTACGACTTCGAAGCCGAAGGCGAAGAAGAGATGCAGTCTTACCGGGACTCAGAGCCCTCGGAGGCACAAGACTTGGACTGGCAAGACCTCGATGCAGAGTCACCAGAAGAGGGGTAGACTCTTACCCCTCGAGGCCTTCGCCGCCGGACGACATCGGAGTCTACAATGGAGTCGTCCAGAAGGCTGCAAAGACATATGGGGTCAAAATGCAGGAGGAAAAGACAAAAGCAGGTTTCCTCTTCGAAACACTGCTCCCTCAACAAACAAAGAGCCAATTCCTACCCATGCTGCCCGGCGTCCTGGACCAGGGAAGGGAGGCCTTCAGAGAACCTGCAGTCTGCAAGGCGGTTACACCTAGAAGTGAAAAGAAATATAAGCATTCCACAAAAGACCCGGCGTATCCAAGGGTCAGTGCCAGCAGACTCTATTATCGCAGCAACGGCCAGGAAAAGGGCCGGTGTGCCCACCAACACAGGCCCACCTCCAGACAAGGAGAGCAAGCGAATAGACCTCACAGGACGAAAGGTGGAGAGGAACGCAGCCATACACTGGCGCATCGCCAACTCCAACGCCCTCATCAGCAGGCATGCATACCAGCATTGGGATGAAATGAGCCAGCTCATTACACACCTGCCAGAAGAATACCAACAAAGGGCTAATTACCTAGCGGACGAGGGCAAGGCTATCGCGAACACTTGCCTAAAGTCAGCCTTGGACGCAGCAGAAAACTCCAGCAGGCAAATGATGATAGGGGTGACTGAAAGGAGACACGCATGGCTCAGGATCTCGGGCTTCAAGCCGGAGGTACAGAGTAACATCCTTAACACACCTTTCGACGGAGAGAAACTGTTTGGAGCACCGGTCGACGACAAGTTGACGCAACTAAAAAGGACAACGAAACTGCGAGGTCCATGGGAGCACTGCAGTTCAGGGGAATGAGAAGAGGAAACCCCTCAAGGCGGCCCAATGGTAGAGGGGCAATGCACCCACCACTTCACACCAGTCCCCCAGCAAGGATACCAGGGGAACAACCAGGGCCAAAGTCAACAGGGACAACAGCAGCAAAATTGGCAGTACCAACCCAGAGGGCGGTCCTTTCGAGGGCGCGGTTACGGACGGGGACAGGCCCGAAGAGGGGACAGCAGCCCACCTCAAAGTGACTCCACAAACAAACCAAACCCTCCCCTATTAACACCAAGGGAGAGGAGAAGTCAACAAAAGGACAAAATAAAAACACACACAGCCAACAAATAACCACCGAGCATACAACCCCAGTTGGGGGCAGAATAGGAAAGTTCCTCACACAATGGAGGAACATTACCACGGACAAGTGGATACTGAACATCATACAGCACGGGTACTGCATAGAACTACAAAAACACCCCCAGGCAGAAAACCAAGACACCGGGCAATTCCCGCAAGGGAGCTCGCCCTCCTACGCCTAGAAGCAGAGGAGCTGCTACAAAAAGAGCAATAGAACCAGTTCCAATAAACGAAAGGAACAAGGAGTATACTCAACGTACTTCCTAGTGCCAAAGGTAGACGAGACACTAAGACCAATACTAGACCTCAGATTCCTGAACAAATTCGTAAAAACTCAAAAATTCAAAATGACTTCACTTCAGGAAGTAATACCCCAAATCCAACAAGGGGATTACATGGCGACCATAGACTTGAAAGATGCATATCTGCACATACCCGTCAACCACAAACACAAACGTCTACTAAGATTCGTGATAGGCCACAATCACTACCAGTTCACAGTGCTAGCCTTCGGACTAAAGTCCGCACCAAGAGTGTTCACAAAATGCCTAGCAGCAGCTGCAGCGCACCTTCGGAGGAAGGGCATACATGTATACCCCTACCTCGACGACTGGCTGGTGAAAGCAGGATCATACGGACACTGCAAGGATCACATCAATCAAGTCATACAAACACTGTCCAGACTAGGTTTCTCAATACATTGGGAGAAGTCAGTCAACAAAACCACAGCAAATCAAAATATTCTTAGGGGCACAGATAGACAGCACACAGTCCAAGGTGTTCCCCAGCAACAAGAGAACTATAGCGCTCCTGAAGGAAACACGTCATTACCGCAAGGGGCAAGTTCTGACAGTGAGGAAAGTGAGCAAAACAATGGGGATGATGGCATCGTGCATCCACCTAGTCCCACATATCAGGCTGCACATGAGACCGTTCCAAGAATGGATACAGCAGCAGTGGTCACAAGCGACAGGGAGTTGGGAAGATCTAGTGGTTGTCACACACGCAGTGCAGCAAGAAATAGCGTGGTGGAAGGAAGAGAACATATTACAAGGGAAGCCATTCACACAGCCAACTCCAACAGTGACCATCACAACAGACGCCTCACAGCAGGGCTGGGGCGCGCACATGCACAGACTCCGCGTCAGGGGGCTGTGGCCACAACAAGATGCAGTGAAACACATCAACTACCTAGAACTAAAAACTGTGTTCCTAGCCTTAAAAGCCTTTCAAAAGCAGCTTTACGGACAGAGAGTGCTGATACAAACAGACAACACAACCACCATGTTCTACATCAACAAACAAGGGGGTACACAGTCAGCACCGCTATCAAACCTAGCACAGGAAATTTGGAGATGGGCCATCCCTCTAAGGATAGACCTACTGGCAATACACCTCCCAGGAATAGACAATGTAGAGGCAGACCGACTCAGCAGACAGACGTCGGCATCCCACGAATGGGAGCTCAATCAACAGGAGGTGCAGCGGCTGTTCCAAAAGTGGGGTACACCACGGATAGACCTGTTTGCAACACTCCAGAATGCAAAATGCCAACATTACGCATCCAGACAACCGGACCAAAGGTCCCTAGGGAATGCGCTATGGATAAGTTGGTTGAGCGAATTTGCATACGCTTTTCCCCGATACCACTGTTACACAAGGTACTCAGCAAATGCAGGAGCAGCAGCATGACACTCATACTGGTGGCACCGCAGTGGGCCAGACAATCATGGTTCTCACAAATAATGGAAATGGCGCAGGAACCAGCACACAGGTTCAGCAGAAGGAAAGACCTCCTCACAATGCAAGACGGAAAAGTGCTCCACCCAGAACCAGAGAGCCTCAGCCTAGCAGCATGGCTCCTGAGGACCTAGAATTCGCACACCTCAAGCTACCACCAAGCACCATGGCAGTTCTCAGAGAAGCAAGGAGACCCACTACAAGAAAATGTTACATTGCAAAGTGGAAAAGGTTCTCGCAATGGTGCATTAAAGAGGGACTGCAACGAAAAGTCACAAAAGAATCAACGGTACTACAATACTTAACGCACCTACTACACAGCGGGCTAAGTTACTCGTCACTAAGGGTTCACTTAGCAGCCATAGTGGCCTACACCAGGGGAGAAGCGGGGAAAAGCTTCTTCACCTCCCAGGTGGTCAAAAGATTCCTGGAAGGGGCTAAAAGAATAGCCCCCTAAAGAATGCCAGCCCCAAGCTGGAACCTCAACACTGTGCTAACACAGTTGATGAAAACACCATTTGAGCCCATACACAAGATAACACTGCACATGCTCACACTAAAAACGGCATTCTTAGTGGCTATCACGTCACTGCGAAGGGTCAGTGAACTGCAGGCTCTTACACTACAAGAGCCCTACTTGCAAATACACAAGGACAGAATTGTCTTGAGAACAGACCCACACTTCCTGCCAAAGGTGGTGTCGCGGTTCCATATTAACCAGACAATACAGATACCAAGTTTCTTCCAGAAACCATCAACGCCCACAGAAAGGGCGCTACACACGCTGGACGCCAGAAGGGCAGTGATGCACTACATAGAAAGGACAAAGGAATGCAGGAAAACAAAACAACTCTTTGTTTCCTTCGCAAGCAGTTTCCTGGGACGGCCAGTAACAAAAATACCATAGCACGATGGATTGCACAAGCAATACAACTCTGCCACAAGCAGGCAGGACAAGAGTTAGAGGAGCCGCCCAGGCTCACTCAACAAGGAAGAAAGGAGCAACGGTTGCGTTCCTAGCAAACACACCTATACAAGACATTTGCCAAGCGGCAACATGGTCTTCCGTGCACACGTTCACCAAACACTACTGTGTGGATATCCAGATGAACAAAGAGGCACAAGTAGGACAGAAGGTCTTACAGCACATTTTCAGCAACCAATGCTCATCTTCCACCCAACCACCGCAATAACAAAACCGCTACAAAGTCTATGCACAGCATAGTGAATCCAGAAAGATTCACGCTGCAAAGCGAATAGTTTCTTACCTGTCGGTGTAGTTTTGCAGCTTGAAGACTTTCTGGATTCACTAGCGATCCCACCCGCCTCCGCCAGGAAAGATAACACAGGAGGTTAAGGGTACAACTAGACTACATACAGAGTTTAGAGGGATCAAAAGGAAAATTGAAAGATAAAAACAAAGACATAGACAACAAAACTGTAAGAGGAAAAAGAAAAAAGAATCCGAAGATGGCTACCAAGGGTGGGAGCTTCCGCAGGAAGCGCGACAACGTCACCGAAAACACCAAATGGTGGGGCGTCGCCGCCCACCTGGGCCAACAAAAAAAAAAAAATACACAAAAACAAAGAAAAGACTACGAATCCGGACCCAACCACGAGATGGCGGAATAATGCACAGCATAGTGAATCCAGAAAGTCTTCAAGCTGCAAAACTACACCGACAGGTAAGAAACTATTCGTTTCTACTCACGCTAGCCCATGACATCCCCCTAGCTGGACATCTCAGCCAGACCAAAACTCAGGAAAGATTCGTCACCCACTTCTAATGGCCCCAGATTTCCCAAAAAGTGAAGGAGTTTGTAAGCTTCTGTGTTACCTGTCAAACCAGTGGCAAGACAAGAGGACACCCAAAGGCCACTTCATTCCACTACCAGTGGTTGGGGTCCCCTTTGAGAGGGTAGGTGTGGATATAGTAGGTCCACTCGAGCCTCCCATTGCCTCAGGAAAGAAATTCATACTGGTGGTAGTGGATCATGCCACCAGGTATCCTGAAGCCATTCCCCTTAGGACTACTACATCCCCTATGGTAGCCAAGGCCCTCATTGGTGTCTTCACCAAGGTAAGGTTTCCTAAGGAGCTAGTATCAGACAGAGGTTCCAACTTCATGTCTGCATACTTAAAACAGATGTGGGATGAGTGTGGAGTGATCTGTAAGTTCACAACACCTTACCACCCACAAACCAATGGCCTTGTTGAGAGATTCAACAAGAAATTGAAAGGCATGATAATGGGACTACCTGAAAAACTCAAAAGGAGATGGGATGTTCTGTTGCCCTGCCTGCTTTTTGCCTACAGAGAGGTGCCTCGTAAGGGAGTAGGGTTTCACCCTTTGAACGACTGTTTGGAGCCAAGAAGGGAGAAACATCGTGACCGGGACGGAGAGAGAAGCAGCAGTCCTAGGAAGACCTAAGGAAGGCAGCGAGCACCCTACACGATCAGGCATAAGGATATCAAGGACAAAGTCAGTATATCAAAACCCCCCCTACACAGAAGAGTTACTCCGTGATGGGCATTTGAGTACATCATTGGAAACCTGTATATCCAGCTACACACCCTGTCCTTCAAAGAACCTATACTGCCCTGAGGAAGACCTTCCATTTAAATCAACTCTAGGTCCAGAAGGTCGAAACGCGTTGGCACATTATAAAAGTGAGGCCAAGAACCAGCAAGCACAAGGGAACGGAATGTATAAGGCACCGTAATCCAAGGCGCAATCAAAGGCGTTTGGCCCATAAAAACAATTTAGCCCTGCTCTGGCCTCAATAGGACCTTTACCTATCAGTCATAATATATGAGGACATAAGGACAATAGGTCCCAAAATGTAATTTCAGCTGGACACTTGTATATAAAGTGCACATGCAATGTCTGTGTGTAAATTGTAATGTTAATTTGTGTTTCATTAATCATTGTCATGATTGATATTGTGTTTTGTGTAAAGTCCTAAAGTCCACCGTAAATATATATGTAATGTTTTTGAGTCACTTGTACATATATATGTCACCGTTTTTCCACAAAAAGTGAAAATAAGATTTGCAATCAAAAAATATAGATAAGATATCAATTTAAGTCAAATACCTGGCTCTAGTGTATTATCTTGATAGAAATAGATGGGTGAAAAGTTAAATGAAGGTAAGGGAAACCTTGGTTAATTGTGTGGAACAAATTATTATAAAACTTATTCATTAAGTGAACCCCCAGGGGGAGAATGTTGTAGCTCCTTCGTAGTGAAAGCACTTAGAATTTATGGTCTAGGAGGTACCCCGTTTTAGAAACCTACTACTGATTCCAGCCTCCTTAGTCCTCAACTGAATCACTCCCCATTTGGAGAACCAGGTATCCTGAAGCCATTCCCCTTAGGACTACTACATCCCCTGTGGTAGCCAAGGCCCTAATTGGTGTCTTCACCAGGGTAAGGTTTCCTAAGGAGCTAGTATCAGACAGAGGTTCCAACTTCATGTCTGCATACTTAAAACAGATGTGGGATGAGTGTGGAGTGATCTGTAAGTTCACAACACCTTACCACCCACAAACCAATGGCCTTGTTGAGAGATTCAACAAGAAATTGAAAGGCATGATAATGGGACTACCTGAAAAACTCAAAAGGAGATGGGATGTTCTGTTGCCCTGCTTGCTTCTTGCCTACAGAGAGGTGCCTCGTAAGGGAGTAGGGTTTCACCCTTTGAACCTCTGTTTGGCCACCCTGTAAGGGGACCACTCTCTCTTGTGAGTGAAGGATGGGAGAAACCCCATCATGTACCAAAACAAGATGTGGTGGACTATGTACTAGGCCTTCATTACAGGATGGCAGAGTACATGCAGAAAGCATCCAAACACCTTGAGGCCAGCCAGGAGCTCCAGAAGTAGGCCTGGGCGGTGAACTTCGCTCCGTTCGCGGAGTTTGCAGAGTTTTCTGCACGCGGAGCTTGCGGAGTGCAGAAAACTCTGCTTCGCGATGTACAGCAGAGTTTTTTGCCTGCTCGCGATCGCGAACGGTAAGTTTGCGATCGCGAACGGTAAGTTCGCGAGCGCGAGCTGCCACTCGGGTAGAATTTTTACCCGAGCGGCAGGAATACCAGCACAAACTGCAGTTGGCACTGCAGTTGGCACTGCACTCCGCCACTCGCGGAACTTCGCGGAACTTCGCGGAGGGTTTTTGTAACTTCGCGGAGTTCCGCGTAGCAAAACTCCGCGAACTACGCCCAGGCCTATCCAGAAGCACTGGTATGACCAAAAGGCTGCACTGATAGAATTCCAACCAGGGCAACAGGTGTGAGTTTAGGAGCCACTGACATCAAAGGCTCTCCAGGACAAATGGAGTGGCCCTTACCCTATCCTAGAGAAAAAGAGTGAGGTCTCCTATTTGGTAGACCTGTGCATTAGCAGGTACCCCAAAAGGGCGATACATATAAACCACCTAAAACTCTATTGTGACAGGGCTGATGTGACCATGTTGATAGTTACTGATGAGGACCAGGAGACAGAGAGTGAACCTCTCCCTGTCCTCCTCTCACAGCCTCCAAGATGGGTTAGTAGATGGAGTTGTCTACTCAGACACCCTCTCTGCCCACCAGCAGGCTGATTGCAGACAGGTTCTGCAACAGTATGCACAGCTCTTTTCCTTGACCCCTGGTCATCAGACTCCCTTGTGTACCCATGATGAGGACACTGGAAACAGCTTGCCTGTCAAAACCAAAATCTATTGCCAGTCTGATCAAGTCAAGGAAAGCATCAAGGGTGAGGTCAGCAAGATGCTGGAGTTGGGGGTCATTGAGCCTTCTGAGGGCCCCTGGGCCAGCCCAGGGGTCCTAGTCCCCAAACCTAATCCACAGGGTGGAAAGAGAGAAATGAGGTTCTGTGTGGAATACAGAGGCCTCAATGCTGTCACCAAGACAGATGCACACCCCATCCCTAGGGCTGTCACATACTTAAGTACTTTTGACTTAACTGCAGGGTACTGGCACATTGGCATGGCCCCTGGAGCAAAAGAAAAGACAGCATTCTCCACATCTGGTGTGCACTTCAAGTTTACTGTTATGCCCTTTGGTTTAAAGAATGCCCTTGCCATCTTCCAAAGGTTGGTGAATCAAGTCCTTGCTGGGTTGGAAGGCTTTAGTGCAGCTTATCTTGATGATATTGCTGTCTTTAGCTCTTCCTGGTAGAATCACCTGGTCCACCTGGGGAAGGTTTTACAGGCCCTGCAAGCTGCAGGCCTAACTATCAAGGCATCCAAGTGCCAGATAGGGCAGGGAACTGTTGTGTACTTGGGCCACCTTGTAAGTGGAGGCTAGGTACAACCCTTACAGCCCAAGATCCAGGCCATCCTTGACTGGGCAGCTTCAACAACCCAGACCCAAGTCAGGGCATTCCTTGGCTTGACTGGGTACTACAGGAGGTTTGTGAAGGGATATGGGTCCATTGTGGCTCCCCTCACAGAACTTACCTCCAAGAAGATGCCCAAAAAGGTAAACTGGACAGTTAGCTGTCAAAAGGCTTTTGACACCCTAAAAGAGGCAATGTGCTCAGCACCTATTCTCAAGGCGCCAGATTACTCCAAGCAGTTCATAGTGCAGACTGATGCATCTGAACTGGGGATAGGAGACAAATGATGATGGACAAGACCAACCTGTTGCTTTCGTAAGCAGAAGGCTACTCCCCAGGGAGCAGCGTTGGAGTGCCATTGAGAGGGAGGCCTTTGCTGTGGTTTGGGCCCCGAAGAAGCTGAGACCATACCTGTTTCGTACTCACTTCCTAGTTCAAACTGACAACAGACCTCTCAGATGGCTAATGCAGATGAAAGGAAACATCCAAAACTCTTGAGGTGGTCCATCTCCCTACAAGTGGAACATAGACCTGGAAAGTCTAGTCTCACCTTCTTTCGTTGGTGGGCGGGGGTTGTGTAGGAAAGTGCCCCTTTTTGCATGGTTACCCCCCACTTTTTTGCCTGACACATGATGCAATTTGACTTGGTGTACCCTGGGTCCCTGTCAATCAGGTTACCAGGACCTGTGTTCTTTCCCAAAGCTGTAGCTTTGTACCCACAACTGGCACATCTCTGGCCACAGGTAAACCCCCTGTAAAAGGTACAAAGGGCACTGTGACAAGGAAAGGCCTCTAAGGGCTGCAGTACCTATTGTACCACCCTTAGAGGCCCTGTACCTTAACACACATACTGCCAATGCAGACTGCATGTCTTGGTGCAGAGAAAAATGTAGAGTCAACATGGCACACATCCCTGTGTGCCATAGCTGCAACCCACTGCCTGGGACCTAGGTAAGTCACCCCTCTAGCAGGGTGCACTAGCCCCCAGGTGAGGGTACAGTGGCATGAGCCCTGGACCGCTAAAGTGTCCAAGTCAATTCTTAGACGTAAGTGTAGTAAAGAGTATATGGTCTGGGAGTTGGTCATTATGAACTCCACAGCTCCATTATGGCTTTACTAAAACCTGGGAAGTTTGGTAGCAAACTTCTCAGCACAATAAACACAAACTGGTGCCAATGTGGGATTTAATGTAAAATGCACACAGACGGCATCTTAGAGATGCCCCCTGAGAAACGACCAGCCCTGGTGTGGTTCCTGAATGGCTGCTCATCTTTTGCCATCACCAGACTGGTTTCTGGACCCCTGGGAGAAAGCTCCTACTGTTTGGGCCCGGAAACAACGCCCATCCTGGACAGAGGTGTCAGGCCTCCTCCCCCAGGATGGCTGGGTCCATGAGAGGGGAAGCTTCAAATGCCTGCCACCTTTGTAAGCTGTCCCTGCCTTTTGCTGCCCCCATCAACTGGCTCCTACCGGTTCTGCCCCCCACTTTGGGCAGGAGAATCGGCGGGAAAACCGTGCTAGGAGGAGAGGTGTGCCCACCTTTGCCAACCCCACCCCTCAGGTGGGGGAGGCAAGGTGAAGCACACATCTCGGTTCCCTCCATCTTGGAGATGAGGGGACCCAACCAACCAGGAGGAGGCTCATGCCCCCCTCCCACTGGAGGGTGGCATAATAGGGGGTGTACCCACTCCAAGGAAGGGACCCATTGGTCCCGACCTGCACACCCCTTTAACGCCCCTAAATTTAGTATTTAGGAGCAACCCTGAACCCTGCCTCCTCAGATTTGAAGAAGAAAGAAGAAGGACAGAAGAGCCGTGCTGACCCAGGAGGAAAAGGACACCTACTGCTTTGGCCCCAGCCCTACCGGCCTGTCCCGACTTTGACCTGCCTACAGCAAGAACCCCAGCAAGTCCAGCAGCCCCCAGAGCCTCCAACCATCTTTAAGAGTCTGTCTCCCGTGAGCAACCGCAGAATCCGGATCCAGGCGGCTCTGCGATTCTACACTACTCTGCACCCGATAAGGTCTCCCCAGAGATCCTGACCCGGGATCTGGTGATCCCCAACCTCAATATTCAAGCTAACACCTGCAGCCTCAACCTGAAGGGTACCCCCGTCCGCGACCGGAGCTGGTAAGAAGAATACAACGCCAAAAGACACCTCTGCACCCGACGCCCCATGGCCTTGGGTGGCCCAACCGACAGTGTCCAGGCATCCCCCAAGATCCCAACTTACCTCTCCAGCCGGTGACCGCCTTTAGGAAGTCTCCCCGGCTGAGCCTGCAGCATCTTTTCCAAACCGGAGATCTCCATTGCAATCCACAGGGTCCCTGACGTATTCTTGGCACTCTGCATCTGGCCGCCTCTGTGCTGCTGGTGGTGCAGCTCCTGTGCTGATTGTTGGCCCCTGCAGTGCTGATCCTAACACCAGGAGCTTGGCTCCCACACCCGAGTGGCCTGCTTGTGAGCAGTCCCTGGCTGAAGTCCCCCTTAGCCCCATTGGCTAACATTGGGCCCCTGCACTCTGCACCTGGCCGCCCCAGTGCCGTTGATGATGCAATTTGAGTGTCAACCTAGACCTTGGGGAACCTTGGCCCTAACTCCCAAAACTACCACTCATAAGTCCAGTACTTACCTGTTAAACCGATAACCATTTTTCGGTCATAGGAACTAATATTACTAGTTTTTGTTCCAAAAATGTTCTAAGTGTTGAACTGCTGTTTTGTATGGAAGAAAAGTAACTGTGTCTTAAATCTTGAAAAGTCTTAATTACCTTGTATTGTGAGATCCCAGCGTGGTATCTAGGCATAAAACCCAGAGTAGTCAATGTAATCCAAAAGTAATCCAAAATTATTCAAAAAGTAATTACTGTGTAATGTAAACTGCTTTTTGAACAAATACAAATCTGTAACAATTGCAAATCAATTCCCAATTGCACTTCTTGAAATGTTCTATGATTGAAAGTACATGTTACCTACCTGTGCTAAGTCCTGCTTGGTTCTAAAAATAAAACATAAGTATATCTTTTTTTATACTTACCTAATTGGTCTGGATTCAGTCTGTGAGTGTGTGTCATCAGTCTTGAGTGAGTGAATACAATAAATGCTTAACACACCCTCTGGATAGGCCTAATTGCTCGCCCACACTACCACAAAGAGAGTTGTTAGTACTTAGCTAATTTAGCCTCTGCTATACCTCTGGGGACTCCCTGGACTCTGTGCACACTAGACCTTACTTTGGTATAGTATATACAGAGCCAGCTTCCTACAGGAGACCCATAAATGTGTCAGCGACGGAGCCTTCTCCGTTGATTTACTTATAGCACCTTGTGCTCGATTTAGAGTGGAAAGTATCATTTGTTTGGTTTGCTGTTCGTGAGGGAAGTAAAGTGAGGGAGAGGAAACAAAAATGACTCCCACACAATAGGAGATGCTCATATGATGTGGGGGGGGCATTCGTTTTTGCTATTTTAAAAACAAATTCCCGCTTTGCAATTTTGTTTTTTAAAAAGCAATACCTTGTTAAAAGTTTGACTGGTAGGCATTATGTTTGACGGAGCAGTCTGACAAACATTTAACACATTGACAGGAACGCCAATGCGTACAGATTTCCACAGGGCCTGCAGACATCTCGAAATGCAGAGGCCCGGTACTCCGTCAAGCTGACGGAGTATTTCACTCCGGCTCCCTGGTGGAGTACATATCCTACTTTGTGATTTAAATTAGGCCCACTATCTTTTTCTTGAAGGGCAACTGCCCTTTCCAGGACCTCACCAGGGATGCACACGTGAGTTACTGGCTAGTGGTTCTGTTATAATGAATTGGTTCAGTAGCCGAGGTGCAGATTAAGGATGAAGGTTTATTGTTCTTAGTTTTTTTTTATAAATCTCTTTATTAGATTTCCATGAGAACAGCTATAGCATCACTGCCTGTCATGGCACTACAAACAACCATCAACATCAAACAACATGTGATTGACCGGTCTCTGAACATATCTTGTCGTGGATTACTGGTATTATACATTGACATCATCAGGTAAAAAACATACACAAATACATGCATATCACTGGTTATCAGATATTAAACTTTCCTGGGCTTGCAAGAGGAGGTATTGACGCAAAGGTTCCCAGATGTCCTTGGGCTTAGACGACGATGGAAGCTCTTCCGCATAGAGTTCGAGGTTTTCCTTACAATACACCAAGTCCTTAACCCAGTGGTCTGGACGGGGGGCCAGAGTACTATCCCACGTCATTGCCACCCGACGTTTTGCCATCAGCAATGCTATTCTGATAAATCTGCCCATAGTCCCTTTCAGTTGTGGTGTATGGCATAGCAAACAAATTTGTGGCATACATTGCATTGGGATCCCAGACATAGCTTGTATGCGCCGTATAACCTCTTCCCAGTATGTGTATACCCGCTTACACTCCCAGGCTAAGTGGCAGAAATCTGCACCTATCTGGCCGCAGCGCTTGCATTTGCTTGAATCACGAAGACCAAAACTGTGCAGTTTAATTGGTGTGTGGTATACTTGGTGAATATATTTGAAATGGATAATGCGCAGATTGCTGTTTGGAGTTAGAGTGCTGGTGAGATTACAGATGTGTTCCCATTCTGATTGTGACAGCGGGGGGGTGAGCTTATCATTCCAGCGTGCAAGACTTCTGTCGCTAACGGTAACCTTCTCATCCTGCAACGCCCTGTACAGTTTGGTGATTAGTTTGCGACGCGAGGGCGCGACCAATAGCAATTGCAGACACTGCAAGGAGGGGGGCTCTGCAGGGAATGTGCCGTAGTGCGTTTGTAGAGCAAATTTCAGTCTATGCAGAGTGAACTGAAATAACGGCGTTGGGTTGGTGATATATTGAAGTCCCTCAGTTGTGATAAAACTTCCGTCGGGGTAGATGTCCTGCATTCGGTCCATGCCAGCCCCTCTCAGGAATCGCATCGGGCCTACCTCCTGTGTCACCGAGAGCGCCGCATGGTGTGCTAGAGGCAGCGCCGGAGCATAGATCGGGAGCTTTGCTACAAGTTGGCCAAAAGAGTGCCATGCGGCAATAGTGGTGTCTACAGCATTGATTTTGTGTTTTGGTGTGCCCCTCTTCGAGTGTGTAAGTATGCCTCGCAGTGGGATCGGGTGTGCATCACCATCCTCCACAGCTACATGAGGAGTGAAGGCATGGGGGTTATACCAATAATACGCGTATTGCGCTTGGGCGCATAGATAATATATGTATAGATCTGGAACGCAAAAGCCTCCTTTGGCATAGTCTAGCATTAGTGTGTTCCACCCCACCCTAGCCTGCTTACCTCCCCAGACCAAGCGAAGTAAGGAAGATCGTACTGTGTTGAAAAAATGGTTGGTCAGTTTTATAGGGATGTTGCAGAAGAGATATAAAAAACGTGGCAATACTATCATTTTTATGATAGCGATGCGATCCGCTAATGATAATGGCATCGCCACCCATCTGTCTACCTGATGCCCCAGTGCCACGCATGCCCTACCATAATTTTCTTTGACAACAAGCTCGGGGTCTCGGTGCACCCAGATTCCCAAATACTTAAGGGGGTCAGTGGACCACTCCAATGGATAGTCCAAGCTAGGGGGGCTGGTCGTCGTAGTCAGAGGTATAATCGTAGATTTTTCCCAATTGATGGTTAAACCCGAGAACAGGCTGAATCTGATGTACTCACGCAGCACAGGGGCCAAATATCACTGAGGCTCTCTGATAAAAAGCACCATATCGTCGGCATAGAGAGATATACCAACTGGACGATGCATGAAGTTAAGGGCAGATTCTCTATGGCGCTGGCGAATTATGCAAGCCAGAGGTTCCAGCATGATGGAAAACAGCAACGGCGATATAGGGCACTCCTGCCGGGTACCTCTCTCAATCTGGAATGGCCCGAGGTTAGACCACCAACTCTCACCCGCGCGGAAGGGTCAGCGTATAATAAACGCACCGAGCCAATGAAATTCGCAGGAAAACCCATGCGTTGCAGGATTTCAAACATGTAACTCCACTCAATAGAGTCGAATGCTTTCGCTGCATCCAACATCACAGCTGCAGCGGGGAGATCAGGGTCTAAAACATGGAACATTGCAAATATGGTAAGTAAGTTATGAGACGTGGATCTTTCCGGTATGAAACCAGATTGGTCCGGGAGGACCAGATTAGGCATTAATGGCTGGAGTCTGGAAGCAAGGATTTTAGCCAATATTTTTGCGTCCAGATTAATCAGGGATAAGGGGCGGTACCACTCACACGAAGCGGGCGATTTATCTTTTTTTAGCAAAGTAATGATCAGCGCTTGCCTAAGTGACGGTGGGAGTCGCCCCGTGTCATGTGCTTCCCCGTATACCTTCAACAAATAGGGAGTCAGGAGCTCAGCATATTCCAAATAGAATTCTGCCGTGAGGCCATCTGGCCCAGGAGCTTTTTTGTTTGGCAGGGCGCGTATTGCTGCCTGTATATCAGATGCTTCTATTGGTTGACTTAAGTATTCACGGTGTCCATCCGCCAGCCATGCACATGCAATGTCAGATAGATATTCATCTAGAGCCAGAGAGTCAGCACTTCCGCGCGATTTGTACATGTTAGCGTAACAGTCCCGAAATTGATCCACTATGGCCTGTGGTGTGTAATGTTCCCCACCCTGTGTGTCTATAATATTGGTGATGTGTTGGTGTTCCGCACGGAATTTGAGCTTGGCCGCCAGATTGCGGCCTGGCCGCCCGCCCTCACCATAGGCTCGGGCTATGTGCCTCCTAGATAAGTAGCGTATTTCAGTTGTTGCCATTTCGTCATACTCTAAAATCAGCTCGCGTATGCGAGAGAGAATAGTTGTAGATGGTCTGGCTTCATATTCTCTTTCTAGCTCCGATAGTGCCCTCTCTATCCTCATGAGTTGTCCCCTGATATCTTTTAAAATACCTGCAGTGGTGCTGATGCAGACTCCTCTAATAGTGACCTTGAAGGCCTCCCAGAGGGTTGCCGCACTGTCTACTGTGCCTACATTTAAGTCAAAATATTGCCCAATTGCTTTTCTAATAGTGTCGGAGTAGGTAGGGTCTAAGAGGGCTTCTGAGCGGAATCTCCATGTGAACGGGCGATGGATGTTGGTGGGAATAGTGAGAACGAGCCTGACCGGGTTGTGATCCGACAGTGTGTGAGGGAGAGGGCCTATCTCAGTAACCCAGGCATTCGCTCCCTCACTTAGGAGCCAGTAGTCCAATCGAGACCAGCTACCATGCGCCAGAGAGGCGTGTGTGCCCTCCATCACAGCCATATTACGGAGTCGCCAGCTATCCAGCAGCCCAAATTCCATCATACCGTCTCTGATGCATTGGGCAGCTTTTGGATTGCGTCCGCCCTGTTGGCTAGATTTATCCCTGCTTGGAACAAGGTGCATATTGAATCACCCCCCCCCCCATACAATCTCAGCATCAGGCCAATCACGTTGAACACTGAGAATTCGAGCAAACACTTCGGGTTTGTCTGGGATGGGACCGTAGATATTAACGATGGTCAGCACTGAGGCCCCCAGCTTTCCATGCACCATAGCATATCGCCCCCCCTTCATCTATACATGTTTTTATTGGTGTAAATACCAGACCTCTCTTTAGCAGGATGAGAACCCCTCTAGCATAGGACGAATAAGACGAGGCAAGTTTATACCCAGCCCACTTAAGTGCAATCCTCGCCTCAGTCAACTTGGTCAGGTGTGTCTCCTGGAGGAGAGCTATCTGAACCCCATGCCTATCTAGATAGGCAAATACCTGCCGGATTTTCTTAGGGGAATTTAGCCCACGGACATTTCACGTTAAACAGGTGAATTTATCTTCCTTTAGCGTAATTGAAAGTGTTAAGTACAAGCATAATAAGTGCCCAACTACCTGATGTCAATCCTGAATGTATATACCATAGCCAACACATCGGACCAATCACAGTTAACAAACCCCACATTGCAAAATTCAAACCCCCCACCCCCTTTAGCATACCCAACTCGCCAAAGCCATCCCTGAGATAAAAACATACCCCAACAAAAGTAGACATGTGCTAAATGTGATATGGGGTACACCCATTGGGGAGCGCTGTGGCACAACCTACTCCCTAGCTGACAAAGGAGGTGGCCGTCTTGTAGAGATGTACTCCCTAGCCCTTCCAGCAGCAAGAATCGTTATGCATTATAACCTTGATACCAGATATGACAGTATAGCACTCGCCCTGCCGTGGGGAGGCACCCACATATAAGAGGGATACTGGTATGTGAGTACAAGCAACAGAAACGCACGTCTCCACCGCAGGGGGAGCACCCCGAACAGTACTGAAGCGAACAGCAGTTACAACTGGGAGAGGCAGTTAGTTAACGCACATCACCTTGCAGTTGAAACCATAGCATGCAGCGTCCGAAGCGGAGACTGTTGGGCACTTGCCGCAGAATTATGACAACAGTGTAATGACCAATCCTTAGGCATTGCTTCATGAGGTCTAGAACTGACAGTATGTCATGCAGGCACACTTATAGGCCCTAACAGCAAAAGGATACAGTTATGCCGGGGCATCGTGGCAATGGCCCGGTAGATCAGTGTTCAACATACATATGTGAGGTGCAACCACTGCAATGGAGGTACTGCATGACAACCGGTGAGACTTGATATTAAGCATAAATCAGCACCCTCTAGCTTTCGTCGTCTGACGCACCGGGAGCAGTCTGTTTCCCTCGCCGGAGGGATCTGGCGAACTCCATTGCCTGCTTCGGGTTGGTGAAGATCCTGGCCTTGTCGTTGGTGCCGATACGCAGCCTGGCCGGGTACAACATGGCATATTGTACATTCTCGGCGACTAGGAGCTTCTTTACTTGCTGAAATTCCTTTCTGGCCGCCTGTACCGCTGCAGTGAAGTCAGGATAAAATGCCACCGTGTTGCCCTGGTAAGGGATGGTGCCTTTCTGTCGGGAGACGCGGAGCACCGAGTCACGGTCCCTGTAATTTAAGAGACGCGCAATAATCGGTCTGGGTGGAGCTCCCGGGGGCGGGCGAACCGCCAGTGAGCGATGGGCTCTTTCTACAATAAGCAATTCAGAGAGGTTTTCCGCACCTCAAATGTCCCGGAGCATGTTCTCCACATACGTCTCCAGCCTGCCCACATTCGTGGACTCATGATATGTAAATTATTGCATCGGGATCTGGCTTCGAGGTCTTCATTTTTGGCCTGGATAACAGCAAGGATCTTCTCCATATCCGAGGCTCTAGTACTGACTTGCTGCAGACCATCCTCGGCATCGGAAATACGCTGCTCCGCCTCGCCGATCCTGGTAGCGTGTCTATCAAGTTTGGCTGACATGTGGTCCATACGGCCATTGAGGGCCTCAATTTTCCCATCTATTGACTGCAGGCTTGCTTGGATGGCATTCAGAGTCTTTTCCAGGGCGGACGGACTTTCAGTAGTAGGGTCGAGCTCAGAGTCCGAAGTGGCCCTCTGTTGTGGCTTGCCAGGTTTGCGTAGGTCAAATGTAAGGCGGGGTTGATTCTTCTCTGTTTTGCCCATGGCGGCAGATTTGTGACGGCACTGGCAATGTAAGCACTGTTGTGGCCTACCTCGATGCCCGGTCGGCTCACCCTAATATCACTTCCTGCCAGCGTCCCACCCCGCTCACAGCAGGGGATAGGTCTGAGGTTCTAGGCTGTACACTTCTGAAATGGGCGCGTGTTTTACATCCCTGGCGCCTGTTGACTAGTGATAAAATGGCGTTCGCCAACCAATGTTAGTGCAGCAAGGCGAACCCAGACCCCAGCGAGCTCCAAATACACAATCCGCCGTGTCGCGTACTGCCTTCACCGCTACACCAGGGTCCCAGCAATTCAGTACAGCTACTTTCGCAGATCTAGGGACACCACCGCTGAGGATCCAGGGGGAGGGGGCAGTGACCCCAGGGGCCCGATGCACCGAACGAAAGCCCAAAGCAGATCTGAAATCGTTGGCCTCACCACACCAGGCAATCACAGCGCCCCATGCAACTTCACCTCGGGGGGGGGCAGCGCAAAGGGCCGGAGGGGGTCCCTTGGGGGCGATCCGCCATTGTTCCACAGCACCAGGCCAGCAAGCGTCAAGGAGGGGAGCGCCGTTGAGGTGGAAGCCGCGCGCTCCGGCCTTCCCCAGCGCCACACAGCCGGTTCACGAAAGTCTCAATGCAGACCTTGCCGGTGCCCCCTCGTTAAATCCTGGCCGTGAGCATGGCCTCTGTGGTCCCCCCTACCTGAAGCACTTTTCGCTGTTGCGCACTTGTCAGGGTTGTGAAGGAGCGATAGTCCGGGGGCAGGCAGAACAGCACCCACGCCCAGCGGAGCCGCAGCCGGTACAGGCCTCACCCCGGGCCCAGGCGCTCGCTCACCGTGGCCTCCCGCAGTGCCTCAGCAGCTGGCGTCCGCAGCACAGCACCTCCGGCGTCCCGGGCCACTCCGCTCCCAGTCGAGGCACCTCAGCGCAGCAGGGATTCTGATGAAGCGGTAGTCCGGGGGCAGGCAGAGTGGCACCCCCCGACCAGCGGAGCCGCAGCCGGCACAGGCCTCACACCGGGCCCAGGCGTCCGCCCGCTGCTGCGCCCCGCAGTGCTCCCGCAGCCGGCCACCACAGTTCTGCGCCTCTGATCACCCCGGGTGAGACCGCCGCCAGCCCCCAGGCGATGCACCTCAGTGCAGCAGGGAACTTCAGCAGCTCACACTGGAAATGGACGCCACGGGCCGCTGGCGCCGCCGCGCGCCCACCAGGCCGCTGCACTGGTCGCCTCCTTCGATCCACGCTGGGGGACCAGCTCGCACAGACGCACTAGGATGCCGTGAGCACTACACCGTCAACTAGCGCCAGAAGCCGCAGGATCTCCGATGATCATTAGGGTGCTCCAGGTGCCAAATCTCTTGCGGCTGCCGTTCCTGCGGTCGCCATGTTGCTTCCCTTGTCGGATCACTGTCACCCAGCTTTCGCCCCTTTCAGGGGCTAGCGGCCGCTTCAAACCGCACCAAATCGATTCCCAGTAAGCTGCAGTCCATCGACACCGATTTTCATGTTTGGATGGCAACTAGGGAGCAGGATAGATGCAGGATGAAGCTGTCGGCCGGCAGAGCTGCACTACGGCGCAGCCATCTTGCCGTGCGCCCTCTAGCGCCCCCCCGGTTTATTGTTCTTAGTTCTTAGGATGGTCTTGTAGTAGATCTGTATTTAGCCCCACCAGGAGCAGCCTCCCTGCTGCTCAGCCCATCCTCCAACTGGCACTCCACATCACATGCACACCCACATTCCACACAGCACATTCACTCTGGCTGTGCAGCAAGGGCAGAGAATCAGGAAAGACGCATTATATCATAAACCAGATACAACAGGTTCGCAAGGTAATCAGGGTCCAGGGTAGGTTTTATGGGAAGTTGCAGGAGGTGTTGATTTCCAGATATAGAAGGAAGAAATGAGAGGGGACATTTGTAAAGGTGGAGGGCAGTTGTCATTACCTTGACTAGGTTATCTGCACAGAGCGGGCGGCTGGTGTGCTGCGGTGGCGCAGCACATGGGTGGTAATGCAGTGCTGTTGAGGGGGGGGTTTGTGGGGTCATTGTTAGGGCTTGTTGTGGAGACTGTGAACAAATATGTGGTTGATGATGGTGGATGTCTCAATGGACTCTGGGATGACGTGGGGTGGGGTGGGGTGGGGTAACACCGCGTTTGATTGCATTGAACAGTGCTTTGCTTTCATCACTGGTGTCAATGACAGTCTTCATACAGTAATCTGACGTTGATTTGCCAGTGGAAACATCTGCTGGCATTGAAGTCTTTGGTGCGCCAGGGAGAGCTGGGCTTTTGTTCGACCTTCTTGGCATTGATTGGTGTGCAGGGATATTACACCCCTGGGTACTGTGGGGGTGGTCCTCATATGCAGTGGTCCCCACTAGTGTTATCATGTGTGTCTCCCCTCCTCCCCATTGGTGCTGGGGGGGGTCCTCTTCTGTGGTCACACTGAGATGTCACTGGGGTGGGTGGTCTGTGCCTTTTCATGTGTTTGTCCAGCTCTCTTTGTTTTGTCAGGTCAGATTAACCGCTCTCATGTCAGCAACATTCTTGGAGTCAGCTTTCTCTCGGTCAGCAGCAGGAGCCATTGTTTGAGGTCTGGTGGGCACAATACGTCATCTCTCTGCCTCACTACCAGGGGCAAGGGCTAGCAGGCATGGTACATTAGCGCCCCCTCGCTGCCCACGGTACATGCATGGTTTGAGCTGGCGCCCACTGCCAACCGGTGCATCGGGCACTTGTCGAGCGACACTCTCCGGAGTGCTGGGTGTTTTACAGACCACTCTCCTGCAAGCACTGGGTATGGAACAGACCACTCTCCATTGTAGCACTGGGTATGGAACAGGCCACTCTGCTGCAAGTACTAGGTATATAACAGACCACTCTCTATCGAGTACTGGGTATTAAACACACCCTTCTCCTGGTAGCACGGGGTATTTAAGAGTCCACCTTCACAGGAGCACTTGGAGTTGGACAGAACACGCTGCGGGGAGTGCCTAATGTTGGATTTAAGTCTTCACGAGGAGCTCTGCTCGCTGGACACGTCATCTGCCAGGGAGCGTTGGGCTTTGGTGAGAACACCACTGTGGAACATCTGATGTTGGACACAACACTCTGGGGAGCACCAAGGGTTTGACATAACTCTTTTGGGAGCATCTCTTTTAGAGAACCCTCTCTGAGGAGCACCGGTGTTGGACAGGACTCATCGCCGGAAGCACCAGGTGTTGGACCTGAGATCCCGCCAGCAGCTGGGCCTTCGAGTGCCAGAACTGAGAAAGCACGGATATGTCACCATACTGCACCCGCAGGTAAGTCAGCTGGGAAACACATGCCTTCTGCATGGAAAAAAGGTCAATCCAAAGACAATGACTATTTTCGAATCATTTTAACCGCGCATTGAAATCGTGCATTATATGGTTTTTTTCTCCATTTTCTTAGTTGCCACTTTCAAGAAGCTTCGGTGTACGCGTGCCCAATAAATAATAATGATGATGATGATGAGGATCAATGCACCATCCCTAATCAGTGCTTCTAATAAAGGACCAATCGTTCATGAAGGTATCCATCCAAAACCAAAAATAAAGGTTCAAAACAAAATCCATATAATAACGAATTATCTTTCATTAATAAATGACCAATCACTCAATATTGTGTCCATTTAATGATAATCCTTAATTAATCTATCCTTCTAATAATGCATCCCTTATCAATAAATCGTGTTATTGGCAACTACATTATCCCAATAACGAGAAATCCTTGGTTACTATATCAAGGCAACGGCAAATCTCTAATCAAAGTATCCCTCTAGCTAAAAATATCTAGTTCATTCATTGTTCTTCTGAGCCAATCTATAATCAATCATCAATTCATCATCCTGACAACTAATACCTAATTAAAATATCCAGCTATTGACCAGTTTTATAACATTAAATCCAGGTAAGGCCCAGTCCCTCATCAATATATATTGCATATCTTCTTAATGGCCAATGGCTAATCAATGTATCTTACAAACAATCAATGGATCTCACCAATGCCCAAACAACAGACTGCACGATCGACAAACCCTGATCGATGTATCTTACAACCAATTAATGGATCTCACTAATGCCCAAACAATAGACCACATGATCGACAAACCTTCATCAATGTATATTACGGACCATCAATGGATCTCATGAATGCCCAGACAATAGACCACACAATCGACAATCCCTGATCGATGCATCTTACAAACAATCAATGGATCTTACCAAAGACCAAACAATAGACCACTCGATTGACAAACCCTGATCTGTGTATCTCAATAATGACCCATCCATAGCCCACGTGCCTTACTCTTAACAACTCCCTTATCATTTTATCCCACTTCCAAAGCTTCCTTATCAAATTTCAGGTAAGTTTTAGTTAATTTACCCTGCTGATGTCATAACCTTCTTCAATGTACCTTTTAATGGCCATCCCTAATCGATATATCCCACAGACGGTCACTACATATCAGAATATCACCTAAACAGCAAACAATTACTAACTGATATCCGTAACAAATGATCAATATATCTTATAAATTAGCAACATACAATTTATGCATCTCCAATCACTGCATCTCCTTATTGCCAATACCACATAAAGTAATTCAGTTAACGAGAAAGCCTCAATAGATGCCTGCGACAAAGACGCATCCATTAATCATAATGTCAGTTTAACCACCAATCCTTTGCCAGTGAATCTGACTAACAGTCAATGTCCGATTAATAATTTGCATTACCAACCAATCATTTTAGGTTAGTAATGGGCAATATCTGATAACTTCAGCTCACTCACAATCAGTCCCTGATCAATTAACCTCAGTCATTTCAGTATCTTATTAATGGCCAACATCCGATCATCTCAACTCACTCACAATCAGTCTCCAATCAATGGATCGCAGTAATCTCTTTATTTTACTAATGACCAATATCTATCAATTCAGCAATCTCTTTAATGATCAGTGCCTAATCAGTTTAATGAGCAGCCATTGATCCGCATATCCTCGCAATTACCAATTTAGAATCAACATATCCTGCTAGTGAATAATTCCTAATCAGAGGATCTCTTAATACCAAATACCTGATCAGTGGGTTCTACTAAAGATCAGCCGCTAATCAATGAAGCAGCGCCTGGATACCCTCACAGGTGACATGTAGCGCTCTACAAATCTACTGACTGATTGCTTGATTGAATCTATTTCATGACGGATGTTTAATGAGGACAATTTGCTAATGAGTAATCCCTAATTGGTGCATATTTATCTAATCGCTGCGTGCAGCGCGTGACATATCACTGATCCATGTCTAAGCGCTATATCTCTTATCACTCTTTTTCTGTCCCTGGAGGCCACACTCTCTCTCCCTGAGGGCCTCAATCTCTCTCTACTCTATGTACTCTCACACTCGCTTCACCCTGCCCTCACTCAGTGCCTAGCGCCCCTCCCCCATTCCTTGGTCTCAGTCTCCTCCGTGTCCCCCCAAGGTGTCCGGATCCCCTCACCCATCCTACTGCTCCCTGGGTGTCACTCTTGCAAGCCCATTTGTTATGTCTCTCTGGCATGACGTCCATCCTCCCCACATCCTTCCTATGTCTCTCTCTCTAGGTGTCCCTCACTCCACCTCAACAGCGCTATCTTCTTAATGTGTCTCACTGGATGTTTCTCTTATGCTGGATGTCTCGTGCCTCATCTCTCCCATCCCTCTCTCTTTCTCTCACTTTCTATCCCTCTCGCTCTCTGTCTCTCTTTCACTCTCTGTCTCTCTCTGTTTCTCTCTCTCTGTCTCTCTCTTGCCCCTCTCTCTCACTGTCTCTCTTTCTCTCACTCATGTCCCTCTCTCGTCTCTCTCTCTCTCTTTCCCCCTCTCCTCATTCCCCCTCAATATCCGGAGGTCTCTCATTGCCCTCATCCTACCTGGGCATGTTATATGTTCTCCATGGGTGTCTCACTCATTCCCAGTTCGATCTGTTTCTTCTTGAATGTCTCATGCCTCTCTCACTCACCCAGTTTCCCCTTCTATTTATCCTTTTCTCTGCATATCTCACCCTTCTTGAATGCCTCACTCCTTCTCATTCTTCCGGTTTCTATGTCTCATTAATCCCTGTCTGGAAGCTACAGCTTCTCTCAATGTGTCACTCTCCTAAAATGTGTTACTTCTTAAAGCCTCAATCTTTTACCCCTCCCTCCTGCCTGTTTCACTCCCTCTCCGTGTACGCTTCGCTGTCAAAGACGTCTCACCCTCTCTTTCTCCCAGCCGGCCCTCCTGGTTTCTCCTCTCTCTGTGTGAAGATCTCACTGTCTCTGAATGTCTCTCTCTCCCTCTCTCCCATCCCTCCTGGTTTCTCCTCTCTCTGTGTGAAGATCTCACTGTCTCTGAATGTCTCTCTCTCTCTCCCATCCCTCCTGGTTTCTCCTCTCTCTGTGTGAAGATCTCACCTTCGCTGAACGTCTCCTCTTCAACACCCCGTTCGTCTTCTCTCTCTCTCTCTCAGTGGAGGTCTCACTCTCTCTGAACCTCACTCCTCCTCTTCTCTCTGGCTCTCCCTGTCTGTCTCACTCTCTCTTAATATCTCCTTTTCTACACCCCATTTCTCCTCTCTCTCTAGTTCTCTCTGTCTCGCTCTTAGTGGAGATCACACTCTCCCTGAATGTCTCCTTCGCTACACCCCCATTCCTCTTCTCTCTTTCTCTCTGTGGAGGTCTCACTCACTCTGAACCCCATTCCTCCTCTTCTCTCTAGCTCTGTCTGCCTCTCTGTCTCTGAATGCAGATGTCACTCTCCATGAATGTCTCCCTCTTTACACCCCCATTCCTCTTTCTCTCTGTGGAGGTCTCACTCTCTCTGAATCCCACTCCTCCTGTTCTTTCTAGCTCTCTCTCTCTCTGTCTGTCTCTGACTGCAGATGTCTCTCTTCATGAATGTCTCCCTCTCTCACCGGCAGGTTTCACAGACTGATGAAGCCTGAAGCCGCCCTCCACCCGCTCCAATGATTTGCCCCCGGCTCTCTATCGCCTGGGGCACTTGGCACCTGTGATCTACCCCAAGGGTTGAGGACCCCCCCACTTCTGGAGCTATGCTGAAGTACACCGCCCCCTGGAGGGTGCTGTTCCCTGACACCAGGACAAGGCCACAGGTAAGGCCGAGAAGGCGCAATGAAGTATTTACACATATGGTGAAGTGGAAGGTAAAGTGTGCATCAGTGTGGGAGCCGAGGCCTGGTAAACAAGCATTGGTAATACCTCGGGTTCGCATATGTAATAAATAATGAGTTGTTATCAATCACCGTTGGGATGAAGTAAAGAGCTCCCTGACAAGTATCACAACAGTGGAGAGGATGTGGCGCAGCGGGCTGAGCTGCAAAATCGAGAGCTGAGGATCCAGTGTCAAGTCTCGGCAGCGCAACATCCTGTGATAATCATTTAATCTCTCCGTGTGATAAATTGCGCCATATAAATCTGCTGCAAGACGAAAAAGCAGGAAAAGGCAAAACTTTATGAAAAAATTGTTCCACCAAAGCGGATGTTAACAGTATTTTGACTACTGGAAACTGATAAGAGAAGCAGAGGAGGAACAAGCATTGGTAAATGCAGGAACATATGCTACATCCAACAGAAATGGAGGAAAAGTAAGTGGCAAGCACAGGAACCATTAAAAAAGCCAGGCAAGCTAGATGGTGGGATGTAGGCTCCTTTTCAAGAGATATTAAAAACAATAGATTCAACAAGCACCGCGCATGCGCCATGCAGGCGAAACCTAAAAATACTGTTACTTCATATTTATTAGAATTTGTAAGTGAAAATGCTTTCTTCATTTTAAGTAATCCTGAGTCCCACGGAGTGCCCTGGTGTAAGAGGTGTGGTACGGTGGCCGGAAGTGACGTAGTACTTTACGCTGCTCTGTACAGGAGCGTTGCCATGGCTACACGTCGAGCCGCAGCCCATGTAGTTGCAGCCATGGCGCACTGATCCTCGTTAATGCCTCGCGCCTGTAGGAGTAGGGGCGGCCTGAACCTCACAACAGGAAGTGACGACAAGTCTTCCCTTCCAGTAACTGACACCCCATATATCTGGAAGATATGGAAGGGAGGGGTCCTGGCTGCCATATGCGTCCTCATAAGTGCGTGTATGAACAGTTACAACATGTTTCCTCGCAGTAGGTGGCAAGCTTAGGTTGCACTTCCCTCACACACAAAAAACCCTTGTAAAGCACCCCACTGCTTCTTGGAGCTAGATCTGTGCGATATCAGAAACCAAAGTAAAATAAAGATATCAGTGGAGACTGAACAATTCCGGAGTACACATAGTATAAATATCAAACTCTTGCCTTTATCAACGCTTGTTTTTTTGGGATGTTTACAAGAAAGGACTGACCTGGGATTTTCCTATTAGGCCGCTTTCCTCTGAAAGTTAGGAGGGCTGGGGACGTGTCACTCGCATGTCATGTTGAAGCTGGGCTGTCAGTCGCATCTCACACTCTAGTAGGGTCGGATAAGAGTCAGTCACATTAGGGTGACCAACCGTCCGTAAATTTCACGGACCGTCCGTAATTTGGACCTCACGTCCGTTGTCCGTGAGGATCCCTTTTACGGACGCCTTTTGTCCGTAATTTTGGGCATTGCAGGGAACAGCATGAAGCCTCAACTCCCTAATGGGGCCGCCTTGACCTCCTCGGAGCACAAGAACAGCCCCACCTCGCCCATTGTCATTCTGTATGTGGCTGATGATTGCCACATACAGAATGACAATGGGCCAGTCTGGGCTGCAGAGCATGTGGTGGGCCTCCCCCAGCCTCCGTCTAGGGCAGGGCATTCTGTCAGATGAAAGACGTGCAAAAACGCCAATGTTGCTACATGAGAACCCAGTTAAAGAAAAGAAGTTGGTGAAAGAAGTTAAAAAGAAGGGGCTATAATTCTTTCACAGTCTCGCCATTTTAGAACTGATGCATTTTCAAAATTATATTCGAGGAAGCCATGATTGCTGCTTTTTTATTTTGTGCAACTAACAACCATTGACAAAGCCAATAGTTCGGGCTCGTTGCAGTTGTAACGTTACTTGTTGTGTTATATATCTGGATTCAATGACAGAAGAGGCAAAATACCAGTCGGGCGTTACACTATACTAAGCGCAGATTTTTAGCTTAGGTGTTTTAAGCAACACCCTTAATTACATCAAACACCCACTTTGGAGAGACACCCCAGTTTTTTAATCCCACTTATAGCCCTGGAAACAACACCATGTCACAGTCACCTCATGGCCTGGCACTGTGCATCATGCATGACTCATGACTCAGATTGCCTATGTGCAAGGGCATAGTGAACCTTCCCCGCCCCACCTCTTGCTTTAGGAACTAGAGCAAGGGTGACGTTCTTGATGGGCCTTTTCTGTCTGCAACTCTGCAGACAAAGGCTCAGCTTATAATTAATATGAAAAGGTGAGTGAGTAAGTGAAGGGATGGGTGGATGGCTGGATAGATTAGTGAAAGGGTGAATGGATGAATGAGAGGGTGAATTGATGGATAATGAGAGAAAGGATGGATGGATGAGTGAGTGGAAGGATGGATGAGAGAAAATGTAAAAAGATGGATGTATGGGTGGAAGGGTAGATGGATGGGTAAAAGGGTGGATGGATGGGTAAAAGGGTGGATGGATGGGTAAAAGGGTGGATGGATGAGTGAAAGGATGGATGGATGAGTGAAAGGATGGATGGATGAGTGAAAGGATGGATGGATGAGTGAAAGGATGGATGATGGGCGAGTGAATGGGTGGATGGATGAGTGAAATGATGGATTGATGAATTGATAAGTGAAAGGGTGAATGGATGGACGGATGAGTGAAAGGGTGGATGTAAGAATGAATGAGTGAGTGAAAGGGAGGGTAGATGGACAAAAGGATGGATAGATGAGTGAAGGAGTGAAAGTGTGGATGGATGACTGATCGGGTCAATGGATGGATTCATGAGTGGATGAGTAGATGGATGGGTGGAAGGAAGGATGGCTAAGTGAAAGGGTCGATGGAGAGAGAATGGGAGGATGGATGGATGACTGAAAGGGTGAATGGGTGGAAGGATGTGTGAAAGGCTGGCTGGATGAGTGAATGGGTGGATGGGTGGAAGAGTGGATGGATGAGTGTACCGATGGATAGGGTGAAAGGGTGGATGGATGGATAATGGATGGATGAGTGAAAGGGTGGATGGAGGGATGGATGAGTGAAATGATGGATGGAAGGATACATGATGGATAGGTTTGCAAATGGTTGAATATGTTTGGATATGGATGGGCTTAATATATACTATTGCGCGACCTCCTCTGATGTGTCTGTAAAACTTACCTTTTGTCCCGAAGTTTTGTCCTGAATTTTGACCTCCTGTCCTGAATTTTTACACTCACCGTCCTGAATTTGCACCCATGCAAGTTGGTCACCCTAAGTCACATGTCAAGCTCAAAGCATATATCAGCTCTGGTACGGCTGTGGAGTCAGTCACATTTCAGGCTCTGGTAGGGCTGGAGAAGAGCCAGTAACATGTCAGGCTCTGGAAGGGCTGGAGAAGAGCCAGTAACATGTCAGGCTCTGGAAGGGCTGGGGAAGAGCCAGTAATATGTCATGCTCTGGAAGGGCTGGGGGAGAGTCAGTCACATTTCAGGCTCTGGAAGGGCTGGAGAAGAGCCAGTAACATGTCAGGCTCTGGAAGGGCTGGAGAAGAGCCAGTAATATGTCATGCTCTGGAAGGGCTGGGGGAGAGTCAGTCACATTTCAGGCTCTGGAAGGGCTGGAGAAGAGCCAGTAACATGTCAGGCTCTGGAAGGGCTGGGGAAGACTCAGTCACATGTCAGGCTCTATTAGGGTGGAGAAGAGCCAGTCACATGTCAGGCTCTGGAAGGGCTGGAGAAGAGCCAGTAATATGTCATGCTCTGGAAGGGCTGGGGAGAGTCAGTCACATTTCAGGCTCTATTAGGGTGGAGAAGAGCCAGTAACATGTCAGGCTCTGGAAGGGCTGGGGAAGACTCAGTCACATTTCAGGCTCTATTAGGGTGGAGAAGAGCCAGTAACATGTCAGGCTCTGGAAGGGCTGGGGAAGACTCAGTCACATGTCAGGCTCTATTAGGCTGGAGAAGAGCCAGTCTAGTTTCAGGCTCTGGAAGGGCTGGAGAAGAGCCAGTAACATGTCAGGCTCTGGAAGGGCTGGGGAAGACTCAGTCACATGTCAGGCTCTATTAGGGTGGAGAAGAGCCAGTCACATGTCAGGCTCTGGAAGGGCTGGAGAAGAGCCAGTAATATGTCATGCTCTGGAAGGGCTGGGGGAGAGTCAGTCACATTTCAGGCTCTGGAAGGGCTGGAGAAGAGCCAGTAACATGTCAGGCTCTGGAAGGGCTGGGGAAGACTCAGTCACATGTCAGGCTCTATTAGGGTGGAGAAGAGCCAGTCACATGTCAGGCTCTGGAAGGGCTGGAGAAGAGCCAGTAATATGTCATGCTCTGGAAGGGCTGGGGGAGAGTCAGTCACATTTCAGGCTCTATTAGGGTGGAGAAGAGCCAGTAACATGTCAGGCTCTGGAAGGGCTGGGGAAGACTCAGTCACATTTCAGGCTCTATTAGGGTGGAGAAGAGCCAGTAACATGTCAGGCTCTGGAAGGGCTGGGGAAGACTCAGTCACATGTCAGGCTCTATTAGGGTGGAGAAGAGCCAGTCACATGTCAGGGTCTGGAAGGGCTGGAGGAGAGTCAGTAACATGTCAGACTTTGTTAGGGCTGGAGAAGAGTCAGTCACCTGTCAGGCTTTGGTAGGGCTGTGGAGGAGTCTGTGAGAAGTTGGCCTGGCATATGCTGTCCACTAATTATAGTGGGCACCTTGCACCAGTCCAAATCGACTCTTATGGTAGGTAGGTTAAAGACAACCTTATTGAAAGCTATCCTAGTGGTAGCTATGGAGAGCAGCCTTCAGGCTAAGTCTTGAAGGAATGTAAAGCAGCTTGTTTTACCAGTCTATAATCTCTTGAGTGACCAAATGAAAGAGCACCACACCAGGTATATATTCAAAATATATGTATTTATTACTAAACACACCCCTCTAGTCTCTTTATGAGGCTAGAGTTCGAAGTACATAAGTTATAAGATCTTAAATCACAATAATAGCACAAATACACGTTTGGGCCCTAGGGCGTACTCAAACCATATACCAATAAAGTGGTATGCGAACCACGACTGAACTAGACACTAGGCCTAGAGCCTCTAGAAGTGCTTGGACCACAAGGAACCACCCAAGGTAGTGACACAGGGGACCCACGGGAGACGCGTGCAGTGTAAATACACAACCGCGATACGCCGTTAACTTCTATGGAGAAAGTCGGGATCGGGAAAATAGAGGAAAGGGACACTTAGAAGAGGACTAGGACAAAACCCTTTGAGATCTAGGACTTTGAAGAGTCTCTACCCACGGGAGCACCGGAGTACTCGTGTTACCTCACCCAGGGAAGCCGGGTGCATAGGTGCCTTTCGGGGTCGGGTTTCGTCGTCGATTCGAATGGCGATCTGCTGCAAAGTGCTGCTGGCGGCCAAGAGAAAAGTGTCCGGGTGGATCCAAGAGTGGATCGGAGTTCTGGTGAACCTGAAAGCAGAGGGGACAGAGTCTGGGTCACTAGCCAGTGACCAGGAAGGCGATGGACAGATGCCCACCGATGTCGAGTGCTTCAGGTGCGTTGACGGTCGTCTTGACTCTTCAGCCACGAGGTCCGGGAGGCGTTGTCGGCGACCAGGAGCAGGATTCGGGCTGGTGCTCGATGTCTGTCGAGTGCTGAGGTGTCGGCGACCGGATTGGACCCAACAAGCCTTGGCAACGGCAAGTCTCGAGTAAGATGTAGATCGTCGATGGTGCAGACCAGCAAGGTCTGTGGAACTCACCCAGCGAGGGTAAGTGAGGGCAGGCCTGGAGCAACCAGGATGCCAAGTAAGGAAAATATTGGCCTTCGTTAAGGGCTACTAGCCAACGGGCTAGCGACCGCGAAGGAGCCTCGTGACGCCGCACGTGGAGCTGGCTTTCAGGACACTCGTGGAGTGGGGGCCAGTGATCTTCGGTGCAGGTGGTACTGGAGGCTAGGGCTACTCGGAGCCCAAAGCACGACTTCTTGGGAGACCCAGAAGATGGTGCACTTGCAAATGTGCTCGGTGTCCAGGGGTCACGGTCTCAAGTCACCCACGATAGCCACGGGCCTCAGCTTTGCTGGGGACTCAGGGTAGCCTCGGGGAAGTCTGAGAATCCACCTCTGGTGATGCGATGACTTCGGCGTCCGACGGGAGCTTCAGTAATGCGAACCGGACAGATGCTTCTTTGGTGCCTGCCAAGCAGGGGAGTCACTCCTTGACCCCAAGGGAGATTCTTCAGTCCTCTAATCTTGTCGTAGAGCGTCGAAGGTCCAGGATTCAGTGTCAGAGTTTCGTCCAGGTATAATCTAAAGTCCTAAGGACTGGGTTCCTACCTTTATTCAAAAAATAGGGGTTGGACTACTCTGTGGCCCCACCTATGGGTGGGTCAGGGCAGAGGGGTGGCTACACCCCTTTCCCTTTGTCCAGTTCGCGCCAAAGCAGGGGCTGCAAGCCCCTGATCCGGTTTGAACTGGGGTATGCACTAGGGACACCAAATGTGCCCCCAGTGCAGGACTTCAAAGCACACAGATGGTGCTCCCGCCCAGCCCCAATACACATTATCCTGTCTGGGGAGGTGGTCACACCTCCCTGGGACAGGAAACCTATTGTCCAGGCCTCCCCTGCCGGAGTTTCGTCCAGCAGCAGGAGGCCAGACTCGTGTCTGTGGCAGCGGCATCCATTTTGTGATGCCAGGGCTCTGGAGAGAAGTTACCGGGTTAGTCAGGGTTAACATGTCTTTCCCTCTAGAAGGGTGGAATGCTACCCCCGCCGCCAGAATTGGCGGGGGGTAGTATTCCAAGATGTTTGACACCAAACACGACATGTTTAGGTGCAGCCATTCCAAAGTTAGCATTTTACCGCGAGGATATAATGCGCTTAAGAGTATATGGTCAGGCTGCACTACAAACAGCATCAGAGATGGTCTCCGAACGCTGCAGAGGGGCCCTGCTCATGCAGGGGCACCCTCTCACATAGGAACCATGCACTCTGCCTTTAGGATTGATAAGGCCTGCCTTAGGAGTGACTTATAGGTTTATATGTGTGTATGTATTTCGTGATATGGGTAACCTATATCACAGTAAGGGGTGCATGCACCACCTTACCCAGGCTGCAGTAGCAGACCTGTGGTGTCAGTTTGGATGGCCTTCCAGGGGTGGCATAATACATGCTGCAGCCCCTGGCAGGCCTCTGAGGTACCTATGCCCTTGGTACATAGTATACCATATACTAGGGACTTATAAGGGCACTCCAGATTCCAATCAGAGATGTGCCTAAGGCACATGGAAACCATTTTAGAGAGGAAGCAGCTAGGCTGGGGTTCTGATTAGCAGGGCCCCAGCCAGACTAATGTCGAAAAACAGTGAAGCATCAGCAAAAAGTGGGGGTACCCCTGTGAAGCAGATCCTACTCTCCTACACAACCCCCCAAATGTAGGGACATTAAACTAACCTTGCCCAGTTAAGTCTTCATGTTCTAAGTGGAAATACCTAGAGAGTCCATCTGCATTCGCATGGTTACTCCCAGGCCTATGTTCCACTGTAAAGTCCATCCCCTGTAGGGAAATGGACCACCTAAGCAGTTTGGGGTTTTCACCCTTCATTTGTTTTAGCCATAAGAGGGGCTTATGGTCTGTCTGAACCAGGAAGTGTGTACCAAACAAGTATGGCCTCAACTTCTTCAGAGCCCAGACCACAGCAAAGGCCTCCCTCTCTATGGCTGACCAACGTTCTCTCTAGGGGTCAGCCTTCTGCTAATAAAAGCTACTGGCTGATCCTGACCTTCTTCATTCAATTGTGACAGTACAGCCCCTACCCCCAATTCAGATGCATCAGTTTGAACAATGAACTTCTTGGAGTAATCAGGACTCTGCAGAATTGGAGCAGTGCACATGGCCTGCTTGAGGTCATCAAATGCCTTTTGACAGCTAACTGTCCACTGAACCTTTTTGGGCATTTTCTTAGAAGTTAAGTCATTCAAGGGTGTCACTATTGATCCATACCCCTTGACAAATCTCCTATAGTACCCAGTCAGGCCTAAGAAGGCTCTCACCTGAGTCTGGGTAGTGGGAGCAGTCCAGTCCATGATGGTCTGGATCTTGCTCTGCAAAGGTTGAACCTGGCCTCCACCCACAAGGTGGCCCAGGTACACAACCTGACTCTGCCCTATCTGGCACTTAGTGGCCTTGATAGTCAGGCCTGCTTTTTGCAGGGCCTGTAAAACATTCCTGAGGTGGACCAGGTGATCCTCCCAGGTGGAGCTAAAGACAGCAATATCATCTAGATAAGCTGCACTATAGGCTTCCAGTCCTGTGAGAACTGTGTTCACCAACCTCTGGAAAGTGGCAGGTGCATTCTTCAGACCAAAGGGCATTACCACAAATTGATAATGCCCACTAGGGGTTGAGAATGCTGTCTTGGGCTTTGCAGTATCAGCTAGTCTGATCTGCCAGTAGCCAGCTGTTAGGTCAAATGTGCTGAGATATTTGGCAGAGGCCAAAGTATCTATGAGCTCATCTGCCCTGGGTATTGGATGGGCATCAGTCCTAGTGACTGCATTGAGACCCCTGTAGTCTACACAAAACCTAATCTCTCTTTTTCCACCACTGGTGTGAGGTTTCGGTACTAGGACTACTGGACTAGCCCAAGGGCTATCTGAGGGCTCAATTACTCCCAATTCCAACATTTTCTGGACTTCAGTCCTGATACAGTCCCGGACATGGTCAGGTTGCCTATAAATCTTGTTTTTAATAGGCAGACTGTCCCCAGTGTCCACTTCATGAGTGCACCAGGTGGTCTGACTGGGTGTCAGTGAAAACATATGTCGAAACTGATTGAGGACTTGCCTGCAATCAGTTTGTTGCTGGGTAGTGAGGCTGCCTGCCAAGGCTACACCATCAACTGACCCATCGTCAGGGTTCTGTGAGAGCAGGTCAGGGAGTGGGTCACTCTCTTCCTCCTGCCCTTCATCAGTAGCCATGAGCAAGCCCATGTCTGCCCTGTCCACATATGGTTTTAACCTGTTGACATGGAGAACCCTGTGGGGACTCCTGGGTGTTCCTAGGTCTACTAAATAAGTGACCTCACCCTTCTGCTCAACAATAGTGTGGGGTCCACTCCATTTGTCTTGGAGAGCTGCTGGGGCCACTGGCACCAACACCCACACCTTCTGTCCTGGCTGGTAAACAGTCAGAACAGCCTTTGGTCATGCCAGGCCTTCTGAAGTTCCTGGCTAGCCTCAAGGTTTTTGGTTGCCTTTTTCATGTACTCAGCCATCCTGGAGCGGAGACCAAGTACATAGTCCACTATATCTTGCTTTGGGGGCTTGAGAGGTAACTCCCATCCTTCCTTCACCAAGCACAGTGGACCCCTCACAGGGTGGCCAAACAGAAGTTCAAAAGGGCTGTAACCAACCCCTTCTGAGGCACCTCCCTATATGCGAATAAAAGGCAGGGCAAGAGTATGTCCCATCTACGCCTAAGCTTTTCTGGGAGCCCTTTAATCATGCCCTTCAAGGTTTTGTTGAATCTCTCAACTAAACCATTGCATTGTGGGTGATAGGGTGTGGTGAACTTATAAGTCACTCCACACTCCTTCCACATTGCTTTTAAGTACCCAGACATGAAGTTAGCACCCCTGTCTGATACTACCTCCTTAGGAAAGCCCACTCTTGAGAAGATTCCCAGGAGGGCCCTTGCCACCACAGGTGCTGTAGTGGTCCTTAGGGGAATAGCTTCTGGGTACCTGGTGGCATGATCCACTACCACCAGGATAAACCTGTGCCCAGAGGCTGTTTGGGGATCCATGGGACCAACAATGTCAATCCCTACCCTCTCAAAGGGCACCCCCACCACAGGTAGTGGTATCAGGGGGCCTTTGTAGTGCCACCTGCTTTGCCACTGGCTTGGCAGGTTACACAGGAGCGACAAAACTCCTTACTGTCTTCAGACATGTGGGGCCAGTGAAAGTGAGGGACAATTCTGTCCCAAGTCTTGTTCTGGCCCAGGTGTCCTGCTAAGGGAATATCATGGGCTAGGGTCAATAGGAAGCCCCTGAACTTCAAAGGTATTACCAACCTCCTGGTAGCACCAGGTTTGGGGTCTCTACTCTCTGAGTACAGGAGTCCATCATCCCAATACACTGTATGGGGACCACTAGCTTTCCCAGCAGCCTCAGCAGCAGCTTGCTGTCTGAGGGGTTCAAGGGAGGGGCAGCTCTGCTGCTCCTGGCTCAGATCTGCCCTAGAAGGTCCCCCTGTCCCCAAGAACTCAACCTGGTCAGGTTCCAGTTCCTCTGGGACAGTTCCTTCTTCAGGGCTGAGATCATCCCCCTCAAGGGACTGATCTTCCTCCTGAGCCAAGGGGGAAGGCACTGCCTTAACCCTACTACTCCTCCTCTTGGAAGGCACTTGGTCCATTCTTCCAGAATCCAAGGCCTGTTCAGTGCTAGACATTTTGGCTTGTGACCTGGTCACAGCAAACACATCTGCAGGGATGATATAAGAGACCTGTGCACACGTGATCAGTGTTGACAGTATAATTACTGCAAATAACATGCATACAAGACATATACAGTAGTCAAAATGCCATTTTCTTCTTGTGCTTTAATTGCAGACCAAATGCCCAGCCAACACGTGTTTCGTCAGGGTAGGAACCCACGACTTCTTCAGGGCTACAGGATGTATAATAGCAATATGTTAATACACTGTGTCATGCAGTTAAAATAACTGCAGACCGAAAAGGCGATAAAAAAGTGACTTTAGTGCAAATTACACCCAATGGGACCAGAACCGAAGAATTGTTAATCATGAAAAAATAAGAGCCACAAAAACACCAATAAGTGCATACATGTGTTGATATTTAAAACATTACAGTCACATACTAAACTGATAATAATGAATACCAGTCCACAAAACCCTAAAATGTGGTTCTCTCATCTGGCCTGTATATTAAAACCATGCAAAAGTAATTTGCAACCACATAATGTGACAAATGGGTGTGTGATAGAAGGAAAAAAGAGAATAACCAAGACCCAAAAATGCAAAGGCAAAGAAGAAGACGTAGAGAAAGTGGGTGGAATCCCAAAAATTCTCGAAGTAAACCTTACCTAAGGACATATGAAAGGAAAAAGACAATTTCTGGAAGAAAAATAAAAAGTAACAAGAAAAAGAGAAAATCAGAAAAAATCAGTGACCGAGCAGGGTAAAGAGAATATAATAGAAGAGAGGAGAAGAAAGAGGATGAGAGATGCTCACCTCTAAGCCGGTTGTAATTCCGTCCCGGCTATATGGATGAGTAGTAACAGTATAACACATTGGTTAATGCTGTAGTGAATACCAGCATCTGTAGTACTAAGAACAAAAATAAGGAGAAGAGAAAAGACTGTAACGTATAACGTCCATATTTAAAAGTCCGAATGTATCTAGGAGTATAAACTAAAAGTCTAGGGCAGAAATTAGATGCCCCCGAAGGCTAAAGGTCTCTCTGAAGGAAAATGTAAATATCAATTAAAATATTAATTACAAAAAGCTAAATCTACAGGGCCACTAAATGAAAGTGAGCGCAGGGCCAAAAAAGGTAGCAGAGATACCACCCCTACAAATACAGTATCAGGACACTCTATAAAAATAGTAGGGCAATGACTGAAAATCGAACATATAGAGACCAACATATGATAAGAGTGCAAAGGAGAGCACAATTCAATGAGTACACTGAATGTACCAATAGGCCTGTCAACATACACGAGTATCAAGCAGTAAACAGTTTCCTTGGGCACACAAGACGCAAAGGCTACATGCGTCTTAAATGTGATGGCAGTAAAAATACCACGTTTATAAAAACAGTCAGAGTACACTCTATGAAAATAGCAGGGCAATGAGTAAAAATAAAACGTTACAGAGACCAACACATAAATGGAAAGTCTTAAAAACGGCAGGATACATAGAACAAGGAGTACACTAAATGCAATGATCGGCCTATCATAGCACACGAGTATCTGGCAATAAACAGATGCCTGAAACGCACAAGACGCAAAGGTTACAAGCGTCAAAATGCGACGGTGAGCCTGTGGTCCAACAAGGTGAATATTCACCCTGGCAGCAGTAAACTAAAATCTTTTTATCGCAACAAAGACAAGTGGATTAAAAACTTACTCGTGCGGTATGAAGAAACGCGTAGCAAGCGAGTACGCTTGACTGCCCAAGTTCGCGCGGCAGCACCGGAAGTCAAAGAATAAGCTTTGACTTCCGTCATATATTGAAAAAAGGAAGGGAAGAACTAGACCGCAGTCTTAACATCCGGAAGAACCGGAAGTGAGGGAGAGTAGACGGAGGGGTGAAAAAACACGTAGCAAGCAAATACGCTTGACTGCCCAAGTTCACGCGGCAGCAACGGAAGTCAAAAGATAAGCTTTGACATCTGCCATATATTAGAAAAAAAGAGACTAGACCGTAGTCCTAACCTCCGGAAATGACCCCGCAGTAAGGGAGACTAGACAGAGGAGTAGAGAACCTGGGTCAGGTGTGATGAAAATTACCGGGAGGCTGGCCAACACCAATAAGGTAGAGGGGCATGAAACTACAAAAATGGAAGATCCAAAGTCAAAAATATATCAACAAGAAAGGATAGAGTAATAACCTCTCAAAAAGACAGAAACACCACATGTTGTGTATACAGTTATCATAGTACATAAGTTGCGTTTAAAACCAAATAAAGCTACACAGAATAGAATAGTATTATTTTTTGAGCCGTCAAAACTGAATCGGTCGCTAAGGTAACAACTACCACCATTTGTGCGTTACACAATATGAATTGAGAATAACAAAAGACGCATCAGTTCATTACCCTAAATGCCATTAGTGATGAGTTTAAAAATTTACATACATCAAATTCACCAAATATAGCAAATATCAATCAGAGTACAACATCATGGGTCTTAAACAGGAGATGAATAAAAAGCACACCTATAAGTTATCATAGCTACAGTTTGAGATAAGTTCAGAAATTCAATGACACAGATCGACAATATTACAACTGGTGTTAAAGGGTACATCATTATAAATCTAGAGCAAGTAAAATCAACACATCATTGAAACGAGTTAATCGCCTAGAAAAAATTGTAACTCGTGATCAGTATTCAGTCCCAGCTCTACCGCTTTAAGGCGCATAATCCAAATAGCTTCAGCGCGGCATAGGGATAACTCCCTGTCCCCACCCCTCTGGTGTGGTGGAATTACTTCGATGCCAAAAAAACTGAATTGTTTGTACTGTCCTTGTTCCTTGCAATCAATGGCATGGATAGCCATGGGGTATCTAATGTCCCCTTGTTTCAGTGCCCTAGCATGTTCCCCAATACGATCTTTAAGCATACGAATGGTACTGCCTACGTATTGTTTACGGCATTTACACATGATAATATAAACCACAAACCGTGTCATGCAATTGATGTTCTGTTTGATCTGATATTCCCTGCCATCAGGACCTTGGAATTTAGATGTATTATGCATAGCCCATCTACATATACCACAACTACCACATTTATGAAAACCTAATGCATGTTTAGTTAGCCAATCACTCTCTTTGATTGTTTTAGGGACAGTCGGACTCAAAATACTTCTCAGTGTGGTCCCTCTCCTATAGGTCACAAGCGGTCTGTGTGAGGTGAAAGCCTCAAGAGATGTATCGGCTCTGAGAAGATCCCAATGTTTGTGCATGCTCTTGGTCATAATATTTGTTTTCTGGTTGTGATTAGTAATTAATCTCACAGGTTGTGTATGTGTGTTCCTGGACTCCCTTTCTCTGAGTGTCTCTATGCGTGGGACATGTAATATGCGCCTCTCGGCCCTGTCCAGAGTAGTTTGTTGGTAACCTCTGGCCCGAAATCTCTTAGTCATAGTATGTAAGCAGGTTTGAAATTCTGTATCTTCACTGCAATTTCTTCTTGCTCTTGTGAATTCACCATAAGGGATGGCTTTAATTTGGTGTTTGGGGTGCGCACTAGTGGCATGCAAAACAGAGTTGCATGCAGTGGGCTTACGGTATAGCTTACTCTGTATGGCCCCATCCCTTACATATAACTCAACATCTAAAAAAACAAGATGTGTCCTGCTATGCTGATGTGTAAATTGGACACCTAGTGTGTTAGCATTTAGGTATTGGTAAAATTCTTGAAGTGTCTCCTCAGTTCCTGACCATAACAGCAGACAATCGTCTATGTAACGACCCCAGTAAACGATATATTGGTTAAATCTACTGCCACTATCACTCCATATCCATTTAGCTTCAAAGTAACCCATGAAGATGTTGGCAAATGAAGGCGAAAATTTCGAGCCCATGGCCACTCCCCGTATTTGCTTGTACCAATGCCCCTCAAAAATAAAACAATTATTAGTGAGAATCAATTCTGTCATTGCTATTAGCATTCTGGTGTGATGCCACTGAGTAGCTGGTTTTCTGCTAAAATGCCACTCCATGGCCTGTATGCCTATGGATGGGTCAATGTTGGTGTATAAGGCAACTACATCAAGTGTAGCTAAAATAATGTCATTATGCCAGGTAAGATCAGTCAGTAAACTGAGGATATGTTTCGTGTCCTTGATATAGGCAGGAAGATTCTGAACAATAGGTTGCAAGAACATATCAACGTATTCTGCAATTCTTTCGGTGGGACCACCTATACTGGACACTATAGGTCTACCGGGAGGGAAGGGAAGGTTCTTATGTACTTTGGGCAGTGTATAAAGTGCCGGGAAATTGGGTCTCTCAACTTTCAAATAAAGCAACTCTTCTTCACTCAATAACCCCTCTTCCCTCCAGGCCTTAAGGTGTTTGTTGATCAAGAGAGTAAGCATACCTGTGGGATTCGTAGTCAAGGCTTCATAGCATGTGTTGTCATTAAGCTGACTTAAGACCTCCCTGTTGTAATCTTGTCTATTCATGATAACAATATTGCCCCCCTTGTCAGCCTCCCGGATAATAATAGATGCATCTGTGGATAACAATACTAGTGCCTGTCGCTCTCCATGCGAAAGATTGTCTGGGTTAAACCTCTTGTGGGATTTGCTCCTGGACTCAAGCTTGTCAATATCTTGTAGAACCAATTTATAGAAAGTATCAATGGTATTTCCTCCAGGTAGAATTGGCGTCCATCTGGACTTAGATTTTAAGCCACTGGAGATGGTGTAATCAGTTTCTACATCAAGATCAGCGAGAAGTTGACTTAAATCCTCTGGTGTTGCATCTTGATTTGTAATGGACAATAACAATTGTGTATCATACAGGTCTTGTATGCTCAGTACATCCAACACATTGCATCTAGGAATATTTTTAACATGTTTATTCATATTTGGATTATTCAAAAACAATTTTTTTAATTTTAAGTTTCTCACAAATTTGAACAAATCGATTTTTGCTTTACATACATCCCCTCTATCAGTTGGACAAAATCCTAAGCCTTTTTTGAGAAGGGAGATCATATCATCCGTGAGGGTAAGGGAGGATAAGTTGATGATGTCAACCCCCATATCCTTTATGTCCATTAATTCTTCCTGTCCCCTGACCTCAAATTTCTCCTGTAGTCGTTTACGACCGGCTCTCTTGCCTCTCCTTGTTTTCTTAGTTGTGCCCCAATATTGGGTTGTGCCCTGTTCCCCTTTTTTATGCGTTGGACCTCCTTTAAAAAAGAAGAATTCTCTGATCTATTCATGTTGGAGGTGCCTGGTACATTCTCCAGTTCACCGTCACTCGACAATGGGACACTCAACGAGGTTGAACTCGAAGAGACAGACATTGTTTGCTGTCTATTAGGCTTATTCTTATTCTGATCGGTAATTAGAATTTCATCATACTTCTTGGCGAAGGTAAATACTCTCCCTTCCCTATAATCCACTTCATCTCTTTTAAGCTTTCTTGCTTTCTTTGTTTTATATCTTCTTGATGCTTGGATAGGACATCAGCAAGAATCACATAATTCTTCTCGGTGGCCTCTGTTAAACCTAGATCTTTGATTTCCCCTTCTAATTTATTGATCTCTATTTGAAATGCTGCTACTTTACGATCAGCATTATCGATAAGTATGCCCATTAATGTTTTTGAATTCCCAGTGAGTGATTCCTCCCAGAGTTTCAACAAATCCTCGTCTAGCTCATCATAGGTAGGAAAAATTTGAGCACGTAGGCCTCTGGGTATTCTATCCAATCGCATGTATTGTCTGAGAGTGTGCACAGGTCTCTTATATCATTGTATCTTAGACTTCGGTCGACCCTGGGGGTTTAGGGTTATCCCCCTACCTGTAGCACCGCACTTAATCTTCCATTGCTTCTTACATACGTATACACCGGCAGGCGCCATCGCATACCACATCACGCCAAACCCCTTTGTTTTCCTACATCTGCAGGGATCCCCAGCATTTCTGCATGGGTCCTGAGCTCCACTTCTGCCCAAGCAGAAGTCTCTAAGTCATTGCCAAGCAAGCATTCGACTGGTAGGTTTGCACTTACCACAACCTTCTTAAGGCCAGTTACCCCTCCCCAGGAGAAGTTAACAACTGCCAGAGTATGGTCTGTTCTGACATTGCTAGCATTGGTCACTTGGTACATCTCACCAAGCATAACTTGCCCAGGAAGCACAAGGTCTTGTGTCACCATTGTGACACTTGCCCCTGTGTCCCTAAATGCCAAAGCCTCACGTCCATTAATTAAAGGCTGTTGTCTGTACTTGCCCAGATTACTGGGACTCACAGTGGAGGTCACATCCATGCCTCCATCACAGACTAACACAGCCTGAGTCAGTTCCCTGACTAAGTCAGAGCCCAACTCAGTTCCCAGGGTGAACCCTACTAAACCCTTTGCTGGAGCACTTCCACCAACTGTACTAGGGGGAACAGGTGCCTTAGGGGCATTGGTGGGTGCTGGACTGGAGTCTTTGGACTTGGTGCAATCACTGGTCCAGTGGGTCTTTGCTTACAGACCTTGCACCATGGTTTTCTTTGGCCTTTACCCTTGGTAGACTGGGAATCCCCACCAGAAGAAGATTTTTGGGGGCCTGATGAAGACTTTTGATCTTTACCCTTCTCCCCACCCTTGTCAGAGTTCTTAGCATCTTGCTTCTTGGTTTCCCCACCTTGGTTCTGTACCTTCTGCTTCACCCTGGTCCTGACCCATTTGTCTGCCTTCTTTCCCAATTCTTGGGGAGAGGTCAGATCAGAGTCTACCAGGTATTGATGCAACAGCTGATTTTGACAGTTATTAAGAATCTGCTCCCTCATTATCAGATTATACAATCCTGAGAAGTCACACACCTTACTGCCCATCAACCAGCCTTCCAGAGCCTTGGCAGAACAATCCACATAGTCTACCCAGTCTTGAGTCTGTGCTTTTTGGGTGTCTCTGAACTTCAACCTGTACTGTTCAGTGGTTAGGCCAAACCCATCAATAAGAGCACTCTTCAAGACCTTGTAATTATCAGCATCCTCCTCTCTAACAGTGAGGAGCTTATCTCTACCTTTGTCAGCAAAGGAGAGCCACAAGATTGCTGCCCACTGCTCCTGAGGGACCTTCTGTACTTTACAGGCCCTTTCTAAAGCAGTTATCCATTTGTGGATATCATCCCCACTCTGGTAGGGAGGGACAATCTTGCTCAGGTTCCTATGGTCATAGGACCTTTCCCTATCTCTAGGGACATGGCTGCCACCATGGGACTCTAGTCCCAACTTTCTTCTCTCTCTAAGGAGATCTAGGGATTCTCTATCTAAAGCTAATTGCTTTTTCTGAGTTCCAGCTGAGTTTCCTCATACTGGACTAGCCTCTTTCTTCTCTCATGAGAGGATTCTCTCTTATGAGATGAGACAGAGCTCCCTATAGAGGTGCCAGAGTGGTTAGACTCCTGAGAAGGAGACCTAGACCTTCTGGGCACACTCTTAATCCTTCCTGGGGGACAAAGAGGGCATCATTCTGATCATCCTCATCCTCTTCCACAGGAGGGATTGGGTTATCCAGGTCAGGGTCATTGTCACCCTCCTGGCCAGTTTCAGAGGGGGCTGGGGGTATTGGTACCCCTGGCCTCCTCCTCTTCTTCTGCCCCACCCTCAGCTCCTACCCCTTCAGTCCCTACAGGTCTTACTAAGGTCATAAGCCACCAACAACTCCTTGAGGTGTTGGGTGGTGGGGCTTTGGCCTGTCCTTATTTTTCTCAAGTTACATAAAGCTCTCAATTCCAAGAATGGGAGTGTATCATACTTGGAGGGTGGAAGCTCAATGGCTTCCTGCAAGGATTCTTTGGATCCTGCCCTTAAAGACATTACTAGTGTGGTGTGGTGTATGCACTACCTACTCTAGAGTGGCCTACTAAACTCTCTTGAGTTGTAGAAAGGGTTGTGCTATCCCTTAACACACAACTCTAAGTTCAGTAGAACTTACTGTTATTCTAAGCTTAAATTATATGTACCTTAGGTACCTTTAGTGGTTTTCAGTTGATCAATTCAATTGAGATTATCTGGTAAAACAATAGCAAGCTGGAATCCCACACGCTGCACACCAATGTGAGAAGTTGGCCTGGCATATGCTGTCCACTAATTATAGTGGGCGCCTTGCACCAGTCCAAATCGACTCTTATGGTAGGTAGGTTAAAGACAACCTTATTGAAAGCTATCCTAGTGGTAGCTATGGAGAGCAGCCTTCAGGCTAAGTCTTCAAGGAATGTAAAGCAGCTTGTTTTACCAGTCTATAATCTCTTGAGTGACCAAATGAAAGAGCACCACACCAGGTATATATTCAAAATATATGTATTTATTACTAAACACACCCCTCTAGTCTCTTTATGAGGCTAGAGTTCGAAGTACATAAGTTATAAGATCTTAAATCACAATAATAGCACAAATACACGTTTGGGCCCTAGGGGCGTACCAAACCATATACCAATAAAGTGGTATGCGAACCACGACTGAACTAGACACTAGGCCTAGAGCCTCTAGAAGTGCTTGGACCACAAGGAACCACCCAAGGTAGTGACACAGGGGACCCACGGGAGACGCGTGCAGTGTAAATACACAACCGCGATACGCCGTTAACTTCTATGGAGAAAGTCGGGATCGGGAAAATAGAGGAAAGGGACACTTAGAAGAGGACTAGGACAAAACCCTTTGAGATCTAGGACTTTGAAGAGTCTCTACCCACGGGAGCACCGGAGTACTCGTGTTACCTCACCCAGGGAAGCCGGGTGCATAGGTGCCTTTCGGGGTCGGGTTTCGTCGTCGATTCGAATGGCGATCTGCTGCAAAGTGCTGCTGGGGGCCAAGAGAAAAGTGTCCGGGTGGATCCAAGAGTGGATAGGAGTTCTGGTGAACCTGAAAGCAGAGGGGACAGAGTCTGGGTCACTAGCCAGTGACCAGGAAGGCGATGGACAGATGCCCACCGATGTCGAGTGCTTCAGGTGCGTTGACGGTCGTCTTGACTCTTCAGCCACGAGGTCCGGGAGGCGTTGTCGGCGACCAGGAGCAGGATTCGGGCTGGTGCTCGACGTCTGTCGAGTGCTGAGGTGTCGGCGACCGGATTGGACCCAACAAGCCTTGGCAACGGCAAGTCTCGAGTAAGATGTAGATCGTCGATGGTGCAGACCAGCAAGGTCTGTGGAACTCACCCAGCGAGGGTAAGTGAGGGCAGGCCTGGAGCAACCAGGATGCCAAGTAAGGAAAAGATTGGCCTTCGTTAAGGGCTACTAGCCAACGGGCTAGCGACCGCGAAGGAGCCTCGTGACGCCGCACGTGGAGCTGGCTTGCAGGACACTCGTGGAGTGGGGGCCAGTGATCTTCGGTGCAGGTGGTACTGGAGGCTAGGGCTACTCGGAGCCCAAAGCACGACTTCTTGGGAGACCCAGAAGATGGTGCACTTGCAAATGTGCTCGGTGTCCAGGGGTCACGGTCTCAAGTCACCCACGATAGCCACGGGCCTCAGCTTTGCTGGGGACTCAGGGTAGCCTCGGGGAAGTCTGAGAATCCACCTCTGGTGATGCGATGACTTCGGCGTCCGACGGGAGCTTCAGTAATGCGAACCGGACAGATGCTTCTTTGGTGCCTGCCAAGCAGGGGAGTCACTCCTTGACCCCAAGGGAGATTCTTCAGTCCTCTAATCTTGTCGTAGAGCGTCGAAGGTCCAGGATTCAGTGTCAGAGTTTCGTCCAGGTATAATCTAAAGTCCTAAGGACTGGGTTCCTACCTTTATTAAAAAAATAGGGGTTGGACTACTCTGTGGCCCCACCTATGGGTGGGTCAGGGCAGAGGGGTGGCTACACCCCTTTCCCTTTGTCCAGTTCGCGCCAAAGCAGGGGCTGCAAGCCCCTGATCCGGTTTGAACTGGGGTATGCACAGGGACACCAAATGTGCCCCCAGTGCAGGACTTCAAAGCACACAGATGGTGCTCCCGCCCAGCCCCAATACACATTATCCTGTCTGGGGAGGTGGTCACACCTCCCTGGGACAGGAAACCTATTGTCCAGGCCTCCCCTGCCGGAGTTTCGTCCAGCAGCAGGAGGCCAGACTCGTGTCTGTGGCAGCGGCATCCATTTTGTGATGCCAGGGCTCTGGAGAGAAGTTACCGGGTTAGTCAGGGTTAACATGTCTTTCCCTCTAGAAGGGTGGAATGCTACCCCGCCGCCAGAATTGGCAGGGGGTAGTATTCCAAGATGTTTGACACCAAACACGACATGTTTAGGTGCAGCCATTCCAAAGTTAGCATTTTACCGCGAGGATATAATGCGCTTAAGAGTATATGGTCAGGCTGCACTACAAACAGCATCAGAGATGGTCTCCGAACGCTGCAGAGGGGCCCTGCTCATGCAGGGGCACCCTCTCACATAGGAACCATGCACTCTGCCTTTAGGATTGATAAGGCCTGCCTTAGGAGTGACTTATAGGTTTATATGTGTGTATGTATTTCGTGATATGGGTAACCTATATCACAGTAAGGGGTGCATGCACCACCTTACCCAGGATGCAGTAGCAGACCTGTGGTGTCAGTTTGGATGGCCTTCCAGGGGTGGCATAATACATGCTGCAGACCCTGGCAGGCCTCTGAGGTACCTATGCCCTTGGTACATAGTATACCATATACTAGGGACTTATAAGGGCACTTCAGATTCCAATCAGAGATGTGCCTAAGGCACATGGAAACCATTTTAGAGAGGAAGCAGCTAGGCTGGGGTTCTGATTAGCAGGGCCCCAGCCAGACTAATGTCGAAAAACAGTGAAGCATCAGCAAAAAGTGGGGGTACCCCTGTGAAGCAGATCCTACTCTCCTACAGAGTCATTCACACACCAGGCTCTATTAGAGCTGGGAAAGAGTCAGTCATATGTCAAGCTCTGGTAGGGATGGGGAACAACCAGTCACCTGTGAGGCTTTATTGGGCATGGAGAAGAGTCAGTCACATGTCAGGCTCTTTGAGGCCTGGAGAAGAGTCAGTCACATGTCAGACTCTGGCAGGCCTGGAGAAGAGTCAGTCACATGTCAGGGTCTGGTAGGGCTGGGGAAGAGTCAGTCACATGTCACGTTATATTAAGGCTGGAGAAGAGTCAGTCACATGTCAGACTCTGGCAGGGCTGGAGAAGAGTCAGTTACATGTCAGGCTCTGTTAGGGCTGGGGAAGAGTCAGTCACATGTCAGGGTCTATTAAGGCTGGAGAAGAGTCAGTCACATGTCAGACTCTGGCAGGGCTGGGAAAGAGTCAGTCACATGTGAGACTCTGGCAGGGCTGGGGAAGAGTCAGGCACATGTCAGGCTCTAGTATGGTGGGAGAAGAGTCAGTCACTCGTCAGGCTCTATGAGGCCTGGAGAAGAGTCAGTCACTCGTCAGGGTCCAGTAGGGCTGAGGAAGAGTCAGTCACATGTCATGCTCATGTAGGGCTGGTCCTGGGCACTGTCCCTCGAGCCATACCTCGCACTGTCTGCTGCGCTGGGAGTGGCCCTTCGCCGCTAGGTGTTATTGGTGCGGACTTTGCCTTGCGGAGGCCATTACAGGCTAGGGGCAGTGGAGACGTACCTGTGCTTCCAGTGGAGTTCTGCATCTGTTGGGGGTGCAGGCAACAGGGGAGCCCACCGCGGTAAGTGCACAGATCCAGGTGTCATGGCCGGTGGAAGGCAGGCAGCAGGGGAGCCCAGAGCGGTAAGTGCACAGATTCAGGTGTCATGGCCGGTGGAAGGCAGGGAGCCCAGAGCGGTAAGTGCACAGATCCAGGTGTCATGGCCGGTGGAAGGCAGGCAGCAGGGGAGCCCACCGCGGTAAGTGCACAAATCCAGGTGTCATGGCCGGTGGAAGGCAGGCAGCAGGGGAGCCCACCGCGGTAAGTGCACAGAACCAAGTGTCATGGCCGGTGGAAAGCAGGCAGCGTCAGAGAGGTCACTGCGGGGAGTGGGCGCTATGAAAGCCATCTAATCACCGTGGTCTGACTGCAGTCCTGGCATCTCAGGCTGGACAGTTCCTATTGGAGCAGAAGCAAGTCTGATTAGCATACGCTGGTCTCTGTGTGGAGGGGAATAGTGGGGAAAAAACAATGGACTGGAATGCAATGCCAAGTAAATATCAGTGATCGAGATTCATTCAAGCACACCCCTTATTGCTCCTGGGGTCCTTTAGTTTTTCAGACCTTTGGTTGCTTTGGCCCAAATTTATCATTCAGAAGTGTGCCTGTTATATTCCATATAGGTACCCTATATAGGCGTAGGTAATACTGCAACCTTTCACCTATATCCTTCCCTACATTACATACATAACGGTTCTTAGGCACTGACCTTTTACGTAGATACGACACTGCATTCAGAACGCGGGTTTTTCCCTGGTTCGATTCTCATACATTATGCATGAGGCTTTTTGGAAGCACAGCAGGACGAACATCTCCTGTATAATATCTATGTTAAAGGTCAAGCCCGACGTCATCCTTTAGGCCGACACAGTAACACAGCAAGGGCCCCTGGGGAGACCTATGGGTATATATACATCATGTCTTGCTTAGACAGACAGAGGAGACTGTGACTTCCCGGCTGACACACTGACCAGAGATGCTGAGGTTCCTGCATGCAGACGCTCCAGCTAGCAGTGGTCTAACATCCCTCGCGGGGTGTCCAACTCGAGACCAGGACAGGGTCCCACATTCTCTAACTCTCAGGTAATGGGGTGGACTAGAGCCTAGAGGGATTCTTGGCATAACACCTAACAGATGCTAGGTACATTTAGGTACATCTAGTTAGGGAGACATCGTAGGAGTACGCCCTTTTTAGGTCTCGCTGAGCCAGCGCATGCGCTGCTCTGCGAGAAATTTAGTGAGTGGCTTTTAAAAGTGCTACCACAAGCTTTTCCTGGCCTCAAGCTTGCGTTCACGCGAGCGTGCACGCGCGCAGCCGCCATGTGGGTTTCTGTCAAGGCTCATTAAGCCTTGCGTGCCTCTCTCCGCCTTGCTTGCTTGCGCTTCAATTCCCCTCCCCCACCACAGATCGCGTCACTCTGCTGGCCTCCATTCCCCCCCGCCTCTCTATACTGCAGCATGCCACTCTCTCCTTTTCCCTGTTAAACTTTTTGCTTCTTTATTCTTCTTTCTATCTTTATTTCTGTTTTTCTTTCATACACTTTCTCTCATACAGCTTTTCCTTCTCTCTAATGACTCACGTTCTTTCTCTTCTACAAATCGATAAACCAGTCAAATAGATACTGTTTTTCAAATTCATAAACATGATATTCATATCCGGTTCCATTAAACAACGCGGGGAAATTCTAATTTCATATTTTTTGAGATGTAAGCTTAAGAGCAAACGTGTTTAACTCACGTGCAGGAAAATTATACAGTTTCATCAATTTTCACTCCAAATACATTTCCCGTTTTTTGCCACTGACTCGAGTCCGTACTCCTTCCCACTACTCTCACCCATTTGTAGCAGCGTCGAAAGGCACTTTAGGAGCTGGAAGCTGCGCCAGGGGCTTGCAGCCAGAACATGATTCCCAGCGCCTTCCAATACCACGCTGCATTCCCAGCAGTGACACTGACCTTGTCCCAAAACGCTGGAGACATTTCAATCTCTCTGTTCACTGAGTCGACACGCTGCGCATTGTGTTTAATGATGCACAGCATTTAATGCACTGGAGGGAAGGCTGCTTGGCGACGGCTTGAGAGCCACCGAGCTCAACAAACTCACTTTTTTTTTTATTCAATATTTACATTTCATATAATTTGAAGTGTGTGCTGTGTGCACCTTTATTAAACACTGTAGGTAAAATAATTGCACATTTTCATAAAAGAGCGATGAGTGATTCGATAGAAACTTGCCTCCACGCCCCTCACGTTATGATTTCCTAAAGTGACAGCTGAGACATTAGTCATCTTTCAAATCCTTGAATCTGACAGAATAGTCACATCTGAGAAGGGGACAGGCTTCTGTCCCGGGCCTTTGATGGCTTCAGATTACTGTTCAGAGGCTCGGAATATGCTTCATGCTAAGACTCTTATTTCCATAGAGAATGCCACGGTATCAACATTAAGCGATGCTGTTTAAAGATAGGCTTGTCACTTTAATTGATCTTGAGTCACTGCTTCCACTGTCAGAGCGGTCTGTCTACTTACCCATAATCCTCATCACTTTGATTGACTCTCTGAATCAGGGGCTGGCCTGGCTTCGCCTTCCCGAAGTCGTACTGGGAAATTGGAAGGGACACGTTCAGTGGCGCTAATCTTCATGGGAGATCGAAGCCTCGGGCCAAGGGGCTTGGTTTCTTGAGAGCTAAACTGTGACCGTCCACCAGGATGCTGGTCCTGCACAATACTTTCTATAGTGAAGAATATGTTGTATTGATTTATCCAATTATTCGCCTCACACCCGACTGTTGGTGGTGCACGGTGCCCTTAGACGATTTCAAACTACCTGTCTCTTAAGGTTACCTTTTATCCTCTGAGTACGCTTTTGACTAATGGTGCCTTATGCAAGTGTTGCTTTACTCTGTCGTCATACACATCTTGTGTGCTTGTACGCTGGTTATTTGTAAACGCCCATTGGGCTCAAAGGGCTTCAGCCCCCCTCCCGTCGTGTGGCAGCCCGGGCTGAGTCAGCTTCCCGGGCACACACACAGCCGCACCCGAGTACTTCACAGGTCTTTAAGACCATTTGCCTGTTAATGAGGCTTTGTTGTGTTTTTCACGCCTTCCTAGAGCCCCTCCATTCCCATTCGGCCTATTGCTGGGAGAATTAGCCCCCCCGACATTTTTTCTGAGCTGCATTCTTTCCTTGGATCATGTTACTAATGACAGCGCAGTCGCTTGGCTTTCACTTTTGCGGTCGCGTTTTTTTGTTTGTTTTTGTTTTTAAGTTTTAAGTTGCATTCCTAGTGGGCTATTTCAAGTTGCATATAACAGCGCCACCTACCGGCCGCATGTCTCTGGTCGCTCCTAACTGATTCACTCACTCAAGGGCAACTTTCAGGAAACAACAGTGAATATAGTTGGAAAAAGTGTCAGTTTTCAAGACTGTAATACACCTTTCGAGTCAACATTCCTTTAGAATATACCTGCCAAGGACTCCTTTCACAAGTTGGAAAGAGAAACTGACGGACAAAATCTACAACGAGGTGGAAGCTCAAATTCCTTCTCCAGCTGGTAACAAGCACTTTAAGTTCTCTATTTTTATTTATTTGCGATGCAGCCTCTTGGTTTTTGTCGGCATTTTCAGATGGATTTACACAGCGCAATTAAAATACTAGGAAATCTAGTTGTTTCGTATCTGTAACTACCTCTTTGTGCGCGCGCTTTGTATGCGCTCGTATATGGCAATTGTTAACACGTAGTTGAAAATACCACCATTAGGACACACTCATTGTTTGCTGGCTAAGCCTTCTTTCCTCATCGAACTCCTTACAAAACAAGCATTTGCAATGCAATAGGTCTCACATTTACGCAAGTTTGACCTATTGACATTGCAAATAACAATGCCTTTTATTTTTGTTTTTAAAACATAAATAAACAAGCATTAGCATAGCCAATAGGTCTCGCCTTTGGGACCTTATAAGTGTTTAGTTAACCAGCACAATATCCTTGCTGCAACAACATCAACTGTTGCATAGCTAAACACTTATAAGGTCCCAAAGGCGAGACCTATTGGCTATGCCAATGCTTGTTTTTATCATGTGTTTTATGTACTTGTATATATTCATGATTAGTGCAAGATGGTAGAACTATACCATCCCTTTACTTTCATAGTACTGCTAACCATATATCTCTGCTACTGTCTAATGGTTGTTGCAGCTCATGTATTCTACACTAGAATAACAACTATTCAATAAATCCATATTAAAATGCCCAGACTGTTTATTCTGTGTATCTCTGAGACAAAATAAGTAAGCACGAGTGACTGAGCGAAAAATTGTATATTGTTTCCACGATCCTGGGGGATCAGGGTTGTCATGTTCTGAGGTTGCCAGAAACTATTCTCTCCCGATAAGAGGAGATCCTAGTGGCACTGTGAGCTAGCTAATGCAAACAGGCTAACGTATCCGGTGGGGGTGCATGGAACCAGTCTGCCACCAAACCCACAGTTTATGTTATCCGAAACGCGCAGATCCTGTATAGGGTATAGAGGAACTACCCGACATGGCGCCGCCAACGTTGGTTGGGTACTTATTTAACAGTAGAATCTGAGTAGTTCAGTCATGCTATTCTCAGAGACCCCTACTCACAAAACACCAGTGACGTCTGGAGTGGGTGGGCACAAACTCCGCCACAGCTGAGTAGGCTAAAAAATCCTATTTATTGGCTGTTGGTTAATCAAGCTTGAAGGGGACAGTGTTCCTAAAATTGTGCATAAAAACCTTATCTTAGTTCCCTTGAACAAACTTCTTCTTTACAAAAATGACTGAGACAAGAGATAACGTAGTAGTAGATCTACACCTCTCAGGAGAAGAAGATGGTGACGCAATCCCGATCGCAGAAAAATTCAGACATACAATAACCCTGAAACTGTTAGAAAATGGTTTATCAGCTAGGGGTGGCTTAGTAGCCTTCGTGATTGAGGCACACGAATCAAACAAAACATAGGAATTTTATTCGTGGGTTACATTCCCAGCAGCAAATGCAAGAACACAGACATTTCACTCTTACACAGAAGGAGATGCACCAGTGGAATATGGTCCGTTTGAGGACAGAGATTCCACTCACGTACCAGGAACACTTATACTGGTTTAAAGGCGCCCTACCCCACATAAGAAGAAGAGTGAGATTAGGCCCGCTCGGAAGAGAGGGGGCAACATGGCCGATATTAGCGGCCTACACACCACATCCTGACATTGAAACAATGCCACAAGGAGACTTACTCATACAACACAAAGACTTAATTAAAATCTATAGTGTTGTATTCCTCTTAGGGTGTCCGTATATAGGTTTTCCTGTATCATGTCCTTATATAGGCACAATTCGCCCTGCCCTTATATAGGCATAGAATCCCAGTCCTTATTTAGGCATTAAACCGTGCACTCCAAATACAGGCATGGTCTCCGACATCCGTACACCCTAACGTCACAACGAGTTCTTGAAGAACAGACCCTTAGGCTTCGGGAGTTTCCCTAGCATTGGACTATTGATTTCTTCAAGGACTCATCTATTATGCATGAACCGTTATACCTTAGGGGTTCATTCATGACGTCTTCCGCTGTCCGATTCACGTCAATGCTAACATTCTGAGGTACCTCTCAGGTATAAATATACCTTCCTAGCCCTTGTAAACCAGAGGAGACCTCGACTTCAGAGGAGCCCGTTTCCCGGCCTGACGCACTGAGAAGACGCTGTCATCCCTGCACGCAGAGAGTCCAGCTTCCAGTGATCTGACTTCCCTTGCGGGGTGTTGGATTTCGAGTCTGGCAAGAGATTCCTAACTCTCTCATTCTTAAGGTATGGAGCTGACTAGAACCTAGAGGGACTTTTGGCATACTTGGCATACTAGGCCTACTAGGCATAACATACTCTTAGTATACCATAGTAAGGAATACTCCACCTAATTCATACCTCTCCCTACACCTAGATTAGGTTAGGTACATTGGGGTAGAACTAGCTTAGAAACGCATCGTATGAGTACTCGCATTTTTAGTATGTGTTATTTATGTAAATGAATATCTACTAAAGATCATGCTAGCGCAGTATTATTTATTTCTACTGCTTACGCTGTACGTTATTTATCTTGCATACTGTCTTGTGATCGTAACAGCACATATTACTTACACAAGAAACAAGACTGTTCAATAAACCTTTTATTGAAACGCCCGTCTATTCTTTCTGTGTAACTTTGAAGAAAACTAAGCATGCACGATTGAGCTGAGTGAAACGGTTATCTATTGTTTCCACGACTCTGGGACACGTTCTGATTCTAAAGGGAAACAAAGTTGTCATGTTTTGCGGCTGCCAGAAACTACTCCCTTCTTGTTTGTCAAGGAGTTTCTAGTGGCCTCTGAGCTAGCTGGCACAAGTAATTAAGTTTAATATACTCGATAGGGACATACCGACCTCAGTCCTATGTCAAGCCTATAGGGTATATTATTCCAATGCGCAGAGCCTATTCGGGAAATAGGAGCTACACTACATGGCGCCCAACGGTTTGGTAAGGCGGTAATTTAACGTTAGATACTAAGTAACTCAGCTGTGCTTTTTCTCTCAGAGACCCCTACCCATATACTCCAAAAGACGCCTGGAGTGGGCAGGGTTAAGTATCCACCACGGCTACATAGGGAAACACCCTATATATTAGCTGTTTGGTTTGCTCAACGTTGAAGGATACAGTGTTCCAAAATATTGTGCACCTTATCTTTGTTTCCTTGAAACTTGTTCTACATTTTTCAAAAACAAATGTCCGTACACGGGGACGATGCCACCGGAAACGGTGGAGCTGCGGCTGATCCAGCCCTAGCAACAGCTTTTAACATTACAGGTTTAATTGAAACCGAGGAGGGTGTTATAAACATCCCTCCAAACTTAAGAAGAGCCATCACTCTAAAACTCATAAAACACGGCCTACCACCAAGAGGCGGTAGAGCAGTTTTCGTGATAGAGGCACACGAATCCTTTCAGACAGAGGTATTCTATTCATGGGTAATATTTCCTGAATCAAATCCAGTAACACACATGTTTCACTTCTACAAAGAAGATGATCCACCAAAGGAATATATTCCTTTCGAGGATATTGAAATTCCACTAACATACCAGGAGCATCAGCTCTGGTTTAAAGGCGCCCTAAAACATCACAAAAACATTACCAGGCTCGGTCCACTAGGTAGACCAGGAGCAACATGGCCGATTCTAGCCGGCTACACACCTCATCCTGACATTGAAGAGATGTCAGACGAGGAATTACTTACTCAACTTACAGAGTTAATAAAAATCTACAGACAATTGGTCCAATATGTCATGCAGACTTTCACAGTCCAACCACCATTAACACTTCCAAATCAAACTCCCCAACAGGGGAATACACTAAAAATTACACCACAGACTCTATACGCAGTCATGGGTAAAATGCCCACAAAACATGAGCAAATTCCATTCTGGATAGCTCAAAAATTACTCAAATCGAAGCAGTATTTCCAAATACTAGCCCGTATGAGAAACACAGAATCCTAACAATCAGTTTACCAATGGGGATCACACCACAACTGGAAGACTGTACCACTTGGGGCTCAGTCTTTGCTGCCATCTATACTAAAACACATGGTATTCCATCAATTGCGGTAATACCAGATGTCCTGAAACAAATTCAAAATGAATACGGGGCAGAGCCTGCTCTGAAATAAGGTATGAAATCACTGAAAAATTTCGACCAGGTCTCAACAATAATATTATCTAATATTAAAGGGGAGGCAGCAGCAGTGGCGATCCGCCAACGATTAAGGGAATTCGATGTTACAGAACATCAAACTGAGCTACCCAGAATAATTGAACAATCATATGTAGAATTAGGCAGAGATAGTTTGGGTGGAAGACCAGTGAAGCCAAAACTATCCGAAAGTCCTGAGAAGGACTCTATTAAACAAATTCCTACATCTTCTAAAAAGAAGTGGGAAACTACTAAACAAAAATCAAACGAGAAACGTTCTCAATCCCGAGGTAGGTCTCCTCAAAAGGAGCCCTCTGAAAGGAGGTATAACCTCAGGAATAGGGATAATTTGAGAAAACCTGACAGGTTTCAAGATACTGATACACGTTCCTCTCGTACCTTTCAGATCTCGTCACGGACTTCGGAAAGAAGAGGACGATCAGAAAATAGAGAAGAACGCGTGAAATCCAAAAAAGATAAACACGCTCCCAAAAATAAAACACAACCTCAATTCTCCAAAAAGAAAGTAGCAGGTCTGAAGATCAGACATGCCGAGAATACTGAGAACACAACTCAAGAACGGAGAATGGGCTCAGACAATGCTGGACAGTGCAGCAGAAGTCACAATAGTTCGCCACAACCTGAAGGAACTTCTGGAGATAGTGGACTTGAATGAGTACATTACAGTTGAGACTGTAGACACCAGGGTTAGTACTCCACAAAGGTTATATGAAATAACACTCCGAATGGAGGGAGACATACCTAGACAGGTGAAAGCACTCTTTTGGGAAAAACTTTCAAGGGGCTATGACATACTTCTAGCAGAAAAAGACTGGCCACCACAATTTGTCAGGGAGTGCCCACATGGCGAGGACATTATTATGCCTGCCTTCTCTAACCATATTCCAATTCATCTAAAATATACTTATGCCAGGAAATGGGCAGTAGCCCAGGCCCCAGCATTATATAAAAATCATGTAGGATGGGATGAGGACTCACCTCACCATAAAATACATCTGAAACATGAACCAACTGCACAAAGGCAGTATCCAATAAAGCAAGAAGCTAAAAAACAGGTCAGGAGATCTTAGATCAACTTGAATACCAAGGGGTGATTGAAACATGCACCTCCTTAATGAACAATCCTTTGTTTCCTGTCTCCAAACCAGACAACACCTATCGTCTAGTTTTGGATTACAGACACTTAAACACTTGTTGTAAAACATTTGCAGTGCAAAATGCACATAGCACAGCATTAATGAATAACATTGTGCGTAAAAAATATAAAACCACATTAGACATCTCAAATGGTTTCTTTTGTCAAAACATAGCACCTGAAAGCAGGTACTTAACAGCATTCTCCATAATGGGGACCCAGCGCCAATTTTGTCGACTCCCACAAGGGTTCAAGAACAGCCCGGGTTATTCTCAGCGAGAGTAACAGAGTTACTACAAATTTATGACAATGAGGCATTGTCCTATGTCGATGACATATATCTAACGGACGATGACCTGGACAAACACTTGAACAGGGTAAGCACCATTATACTGGGCTTCGCCTCGGAGGGCTACAAGTTCAACTTTAAAAAGTCCCGAATTGCCCATCTCAATGTCCTATTTCTAGGATATGAGCTTTCAAGTGAAGGCAAGAGCTTGGCAGCTAACTTTTAGAAAAGTGTGCGCTGCTCCAACCTCCAAAAACGCAAAAAACTTACAATCCATCCTGGGTTTCCTAAATTTTGGAAGAACTTACATTCTAAATTACGCAGAAAGGGTTAAACCTCTCTACGCATTAATCAAACCTGATTTTTCAATCAAAAATTGGACACAAGAACACACAGAAATCTTGCGTTCACTCCAAGCTAACATGTTAGCAACAAATCACTTACAAACACGCGTAAGTCAACGCAATTTAGTGATCCGAATAATTTCGGGTCAATGCGGATTCACCTACTTAACCTTCAATGAGGGTGAGAAAATACCAATCGCATACAAATCTCATTTGTATACACAAGCGGAAATGCCCTTCACTTCAACTGAAAAAATTCTGACAGCAGTTCAAACCGCTGTAGCAAAAGAAAGAGCCCTAGCCCAAGGGAAACGCATTATTGTCGTAACCCCAGTACCGGCTTTAGAAGCGGTCACAAAAGCAAGCATTCCAAATGCTAAAGCATTACATCCAAGATGGATACAGTGGGTTAATTCTCTTGCTGCAACAGATGTTGAATATGTTTTTGATCCAGATTTAAAAACACAAGCATTCCTGCAATATGAACAAGAATGTCCTCTGCACACTGAAATTCTGCCTCTCGATCAGTACGAATTCATAATTTACACTTGACGGATCCGCACAACCCGCAACAGGGGGTAAGCAAGCTTACAGTGCAGCATGTGCAATCGTTAAAGGTCGCATGCGAGATGGTATCTTCAGACCTATGGTCACAAAAACTCAATCTCTAGGAGATTGTACAGCTCAGCGAGCTGAACTACAAGCATTCAAACTGGCACTTGAAAGTACAGATCGAGAATTCCCCACACTAATAGTGTGCGATTCCTTTACTGTGTTCAGTCGTATAATGAATATATACAAAACTGGCTTGAAAATGGATTCAAAGATGCGAAAGGTGGCACAATAAAGCACAAAACGCTTTGGGAACAAGTAGTTCAGTTGAAAAACGAACTACCAAGGGTTCACGTGATTCACACACTGAGTCATCAATGTGATGGCATTCACATTGCAGGGAATTCATTGGCTGACGAAGCCGCAAAGGGGGCTGTTCAGACGGCTTCCGTAGCTGCGATCACTCGTTCAAAAACAAAAATAGACAGTGAGATAATGTTGGCTGTCAATGCTACAAGCAAAGGCAGTGGTGCAGCGTTACCAAAAAAGTTTCCACTCTAGTACTCTTATGTAATTGATGCGAATAACGTTCCTTTTGCTCGAATCCCTGGAGTGGGGGATAGGGTAATTCCAAACAAGGAACATAGAATAGGACTAATCCTAGCAGCACACGAAGGGATAGCTTCTGCCCATGCAGGTGTTTCTGCAACAGTATCTTTACTCAAGCAAAGATATTGGTGGCCTGGCATTAGAAAACAAACAAAGAACTATGTTTTAGAATGTGATATATGCCAACAGATGAAAGTCTCCACAGTAAAACGCCCTGCGCAGACACCCCTGTTAATTTCAGACAAACCATTAGCTTGTGTTTACCTGGACCACTGCGGTCCCTTGCAAAGGACGGTAACTATAAATATATCATGGTTGCAGTGGATTCATGCTCTAGGTTCCTATGGATATGGCCTCAGCGCTCGGCTGACGCTCGAACTGTTATAAAAGATTTGTGAGTCTTTATCAGCACATACGCAATAGGCACGCTACATTCTGACCAGGGCCCTGCGTTTAGCTCTCGGGTTTACAAAGAAGCCATGGCCAGTCTGGGCGTTGCATTGCGGTACTCCTCTCCATTCCATCCTGAGGGAAATTCGGTTGTGGAAAGGAAAAACCGGGACATAAAGCAGTCTATAACAGCTAGGGTATTAGGTTCGGGTGATGGGTGGGTCAAACATCTTTATGGGGTCCAACGCTCATTAAATAACTTGCCAAGAAGTTCTCTAGGGGGGGTCACTCCATATGAGGTCCTATTTGGGACAAGAATGTGGGTACCAGACCTTGATCACGTAGGCACAGTGGTGGAAAATAAACCGTTTGATATCAAAGATCGTTTGGCTGTTTTACAGGAACTCAATGAACTAAGATCGAAACAAAGCAACGTATTCCTGCAGCCAACCACCACTGGAGAAAATCCGGCGGTCCCAGCAAGGCCTGTCTGGATTCCAAAAGTTGGGGAGCTAGTCAGAGAAAAGATTGCGGACAAGAAGGAATTTGGACCTTCTTACAGACAACCAGTACCTGTACTAGCAGTTCAAGGAACAAGAACAGTACTTCTGCCACCCCTTGCTGGAAAAAAGGAGAAAAGATTTGTGTCCATCGACCTCATCAAACCACAGTATGTGGCCAATACTAAATAGTAGGCCTCGTGGACTCCGACCTAGTAGCAGACACACTCCTCTCGCTACTATCCAAGAGGTTCAGACTGAAAGACTGATAACAATCGAGACTTCAGCAGTAACAGATGAAGGACTGAGCAACAATGCAATGGAACTCATCCCTCTTGAAAATCAAGTAACAGTTCGTCCAAATACACCTGTCTACACCAATGTAGCAAGTGATCAACTGGTTCCAGCGATTTCTACAAATCCTGATGCAATTTCAACAATTGACAGGACTGCTTCTGGCTATTTCATTAACTTTGATACGTTCTCAGAAGATCCGAGTGAACCTGAAACGACGCCAGCATCATTAACATTCAAGCAGCAAGTACAAGACTTTCTTCACTTTCTGAAAAAAACTTATCTGGTTTCACCATGGATTGAACTCTGGATTATTTCTGGAATATTTGTTTTCCTGCTTTGGCTAGCTTTGGTTACAACTGTGAGCGTGCTTATAAATGGCAGATACATCCATGTGAACACTGAAAGAAAAGATGTGAACTTACTTTTGAAACCTCATAAATCTTCCCATCGTGAAGCAAGAGACTTGTCAACAGTGAACATCACAGCCATTCCTATACAGGATGGTATAGTGTGGGACAAAACAGATTTTGATATCTTTGGCCCGACGGAACAATTGAACATTCCACATTTGTTTAAAATTTCACTAAGTGATCTCATTTCGTCCAGTACCTATTCTGATGATTGGGACTTTGAGACTGTTAACGACATAATGTTTGACCTAGAAAAATCTGCTGCATTTTCTAAAAGTGAATATTTAGAGGGTTCATCAGACTATGAACAGCTGTATTGCTATAACCACTATGGTCATCACTATCAGGGCCGGACTGGCCATAGCGGGCACCGGGCGTTTCCCCGGTAGGCCGCTAGGGTGGGGGCCGGTTTTGGGCCCCTGGGGGGCCGGTTTTGTTACCGGGGGTCGGCAATATCGGCCCCCTGTAACAAAATCGGCCGAATTCGGCCCTCGCAAACTGCTCGGCTGCACTCCCCCTCACCCCAGGGGGGGGCGGCTGAGCAGTTTGCCAGGGCCGGTTTCTGTTCCCAGTCCGGCCCTGATCACTATTTGCACAAATCTGCATACCTTAGGAATGTGTTTATGTTTAACCAATGGGAACATTGTCCTACACCACCAAAAGGTAGTCCAAAAATATTTGTTAATAAGTTTCCATATTTTTCAGGTTACAATACATCTGATCCAGAAACGTTTTACTATAGAAATGTAAACAAGACAGGACTGAAAATTATGTTAACAAATACAAAACAGATTTATTCTGCAGCATTTATTGCCCAAATGTCTATACAGGGTTTCGACTTTTGGAAAGACACAATAGACACAAAAACTGTCTGGGGTACTAAAGAATAGCAAGTGCAGGGGATAGAAGCTTTATTTAGAGCCTGCATCATCCCTGAACAAATAATGTTTTTGAATGAAACTATCCAACAAACATCTTGTCTTGGACTAGCCAAGATCAAAGAGATGAAAACACCTTCTGTACCAACACCTGCAAGAGATAACAATACACAGGCAGCGGTTACAGTTGACAAAATACTACAACTCAACAGATCTAATCCTGATTGGAGAAAATGGTTGATCTGGCCCACAGACACGAACAACTGTCAGGAAAGATTCCTGAATAAATCTCAGGGCTTTACTATTCATAGGCCAGACCCAAGATACGTCCAAAGACAGCATCCGGGGGTAGTAACAACATACAGTGTAGGTAAATTATGCCTCGATTGGCTGCAGAAATCTACACTACAGGATGTGAAACAACACTTATCCTTACTTAAAGAAGACGCAGACCTTAGGGAATTCTTGCTTGGACCAAGAAAACCGCGTCAAATACGTTTCATATATGCCGGCATTTATACTTCCTATGATGAAGCATGGGAAGTATCACAGATGGAGGCCGCAGAACGAATACGTGAACTTGATCGTATTAATTTAGAGAAAACCCTCTCTGTGGTCGACAATGGGTTAACAACTTTGTCCTCCAGAATATATTCATTGGATGGCATTGTATCCTCTGCTATCGACATACTGGAACAAGATTTGGCGATGTTACAACAAGGCCAATCTCAATTACGTTCTATTGTGTTATTAAGCTGGACGCTGCAATGTTTGCGTGCGGACTATGTACCTTGGCGTTTTATCAACACGTCAATTATGTTTGCAGAATACAATAGAACAGATAAACAGATCGAACTGGCACAAAGAGGAGCAAAGTATACAGTGCTGGGCATTGAAAAACTGGAAAAGTTACCATTCACAGTGGCAGAAAAACCAGCTACAGAATGGCTTATTCATGGCAAAATCACACTACCTGTGACTACTTTTCATTTTCAGTATTGCCTCAAACAAATGCAAGCAGGCAAATATGAAAGGTTGGGTAAGGAATACATTAAGACATCTTGGAATTTACCATACACATATAGATGTTGGAGTGGGGATCGTGAAGTGTTTCTGAGCGGTACACACTGTAAAAATGCACTGAGCGGTTCACTAATATGTCAGGACATTTCTTTACATGGGGCTTGTAATGGTTCTGTGGCAAATTTGTCTTGCCACCAGCAGGGTACACCAGCTGCTGTGATTAATCCAACGTTTGGACAACTTTCTAATGGGAGTTACCTCATGTTGAATGATCAGAGTTGCTGCGGCATGTTGCCAGGCATCCCATATCTAGTAACGGTCAACTCCAGGGTCACTTGCTGTATGCAAGTATTGTTTGCCCCAATAGACACAGTCAGGGAGTCGCCTTTGTGGCCTTCGCTGAACGTCTCTTTTATAAGATTTGATACTTTGAGCAGAATGAAAGCCATGCTTTTACAGCAAACAGTGCCTTTGACCTCGGCCAAAGAAACCTATGATCTACAAGTCGCAAGGACTTCGGCTGAGATACAGACTTTAATACGTACAAATTGCCCTATACATTTCGTGGAAATGATAGGACGTATCTTTAACATGTCTGATACAAGCGGAATTGTACATGTATTTAAGAGCATCTGTTCCGGCCTGTTAACACCTTTCCAGGCAATACTCGGAATAATCCCAAACTTTGCACATTCGGTGTTTGGTGGCATACCATTAATTCTAGCACTTGTTGCCGTAAATCTATTTCTCTTCCTGCTATTACGCTATGGCCAGCCTAGTCGCAGACATCACTCCGAGCGAAGTGGAGAAAGCTCTCCTTGAACGAAAGTGCCGTGAGCGAATAGTACAGCTTTTGGGCATGAATCGTCTACGGGAACTTAATACCACGTGGTTCCTGTCGTTCAGACCAATCTGGCAAGATTGCATCTTACCTGTTCTACGATGCCTGCTATGCGGTGAAGAATGCGTGTTGGACACCTGTCTAACATTTCCATCAGCTACGCCAACGGATATCGATACTCTGCTGGACCCGATAACGGCCCATGCTCTGTGTTGTCCCCAGAGGCTACCAATCCTGATGATGGCATTCATTGAGATCTCACAGACGCTTCCGGCTGCTGCTGAGGTACGAGAAAGATCTACAGGCACACAGGTAACAACGGACGCGAACATTGCTGCGGCATCCTATGCTGAAAGCGATGCTTCACATCTCTGTGCAATTAATCTACTACACGAGGTGTTCCGAATGTCACCAACTACAGTGGACGATATTTTGTCTACAGAAATAGATGATCTCATGTTTACACCAGACCCGTACACTGACTCTGATTCAGCCCACAGTGTTCCAGAGATGCAGTAACAATTTGGCCTTCATATTTCAAAAACTTGGAACTCTTCCCATATTGAACTTTTTTCCGTTTTTTCAAATTAAATGGCACAACAATCTGCTTGAAGTAGAACTATTCTTATAGTACGGACTTCGCGGTACTTCCACAGACACTTAGGGCCATATGTATGAAGCCAATTTGCGATCGCAAACGCCGAAATTCGCAGAATTTCGGCGTTTACTGATCACAAATTAGCAGTGTGCAATGTATCACACTGAAACCCCTCGCAAAATAAGGAATCGCAAATTTTGCGATTCCCTATTTATGATTGCATTTAAGGAATTGCTAATTGCGATTCCTTAAATGCAATGTAAGAAGCACAAAAAAGTGCAATTTGGGCTTATGAATCAGAAATTACCACCAACTTCAAGTTGGTGGTAACTTACGATTTCACTTAAAAATGCACTTTTTGCATTTTTCAAAGTGCCATGTGGCGCACATACATGCCCTTAGGGCATGTATGTGTGCCACATGTGCACACATGCACATTTCAGGGTGCAACAGGGTGTCCTTTTGACACCCTGGCACCCTTGAAATTGCATTCTCAATTTGCGATTCTCTAATTGCTAATCGCAAATTGAGAATGTCTTCCCATTTATTCCTATGGGCCTCTAGGCCCATAGGAATGAATGGGGAGGAATTCCTTAATTGCGAATCGCAATTTGCGATTCGCAATTAAGGAATATGAAGGATTCGCAAAATTTATTGCAAATCCTACATACATCTCGCTTTGCGATTCTCAAATAGCGATTCTCTAAAATTCGCTATTTGAGAATCGCAAAACCAAACTTTCATACATATGGCCCCTAGTCATCTTGTTTGTCTAAAAAGTTCATTAATTTCCATGACATGAAATGACTTTGATTTTGAACAACGTATCGATCATTTTTTTTTGTAACATGTAATTATTACTGCTTATTTCATTCCAATTGCATTTTATTTTCGAATATATGCCTGAAATGAGAAGCAATGCTTAAAAATGTACAGTACTTTTTGCATTCTAATAGGTTTTTTAAATGCTTTTAAGAAATATTTTAGCAATATGCGGTACTCCATTTTATGTTTAGCATTTTAAATGTTTAGCATTTATATTATTATCGTACACACGAAAGTGGAGTGAGTGTTGTATTCCTCTTAGAGTGTCCGTATTTGGTTTTCCTGTATCATGTCCTTATATAGGCACAATTCGCCCTGCCCTTATATAGGCATAGAATCCCAGTCCTTATTTAGGCATTAAACCGTGCACTCCAAATACAGCATGGTCTCCGACATCCGTCCACCCTAACGTCACAACGAATTCTTGAAGAACAGCCCCCTAGGCTTCGGGAGTTTCCCTAGCACAGGAGTATTGATTTCTTCAAGGACTCATCTATTATGCATGAACCGTTATACCTTAGGGGTTCATTCATGACGTCTTCCGCTGTCCGATTCACGTCAATGCTAACATTCTGAGGTACCTCTCAGGTATAAATATACCTTCCCTAGCCCTTGTAAACCAGAGGAGACCTCGACTTCAGAGGAGCCCGTTTCCCGGCCTGACGCACTGAGAAGACGCTGTCATCCCTGCACGCAGAGAGTCCAGCTTCCAGTGATCTGACTTCCCTTGCGGGGTGTTGGAGTTCGAGTCTGGCAAGAGATTCCTACCTCTCTCATTCTTAAGGTATGGAGCAGACTAGAACCTAGAGGGACTCTTGGCATACTTGGCATACTAGGCCTACTAGGCATAACATACTCTTAGTATACCATAGTAAGGAATACTCCACCTACTTCATACCTCTCCCTACACCTAGGTTAGGTACATTGGGGTAGAACTAGCTTAGAAACGCATCGTATGAGTACTCGCATTTTTAGTATGTGTTATTTATGTAAATGAATATCTACTAAAGATCATGCTAGCGCAGTATTATTTATTTCTACTGCTTACGCTGTACATTATTTATCTTGCATACTGTCTTGTGATCGTAACAGCACATATTACTTACACAAGAAACAAGACTGTTCAATAAACCTTTTATTGAAACGCCCGTCTATTCTTTCTGTGTAACTTTGAAGAAAACTAAGCATGCACGATTGAGCTGAGTGAAACGGTTATCTATTGTTTCCACGACTCTGGGACACGTTCTGATTCTAAAGGGAAACAAAGTTGTCATGTTTTGCGGCTGCCAGAAACTACTCCCTTCTTGTTTGTCAAGGAGTTTGTAGTGGCCTCTGAGCTAGCTGGCACAAGTAATTAAGTTTAATATACTCGATAGGGACATACCGACCTCAGTCCTATGTCAAGCCTATAGGGTATATTATTCCAATGCGCAGAGCCTATTAGGGAAATAGGAGCTACACTACAATAGAAACTTGACGCAATTCGTCATGAGGACTTTCACAGTCCAACCAACAACAGTTGCAACAAATGGAACTCAATCTCAGGGTACAGCAACTAAAATCACACCACAAACGTTACTCGCGGTAATGAGCAAAATACCCTCTAAACGTGAACAAATACCATTCTGGGTAGCTCAGAAAATAACTCAGCCCGAGGCAGTATTCCCGAATACTACCCCTTATGAAAAACACAGAATGCTAACAATCTGCTTGCCCATGGGGATAACACCACAAGTAGAAGATTGTACCACTTGGGGTACAGTCTTTGCTGCCATTTATACCAGGACTCGTGGTATTCCTTTATTAGTGGTGGTACCAGACGTATTAAGACAAATACAAAATGAGTACGGAGCAGAACCTGCTCTGAACTTAAGAATGAAGTTACTAGGTAACTATGACCAGGTATCAGCCATAATACTAGCTAATATTAAAGGGGAAGCAGCTTCAGTGGCAATCCGCCAACGCCTAAGGGAATTCAGTCCGTTAGATCAACAACACGAACTACCCAAAATAATTGAAACTGCATATGCAGAAATAGGCAGAGACAGTTTGGGTGGGAAAGCTTTAAAACCACAACTGATGGGCAGCCCTGAAAAGGAAACTTCTAAGCAGACACCTGCTTCCACTAAGAAAAAGTGGGACAATAAAAAACAACAAGACTTTAAAGGTAACAGATCTCAATCCCAAGGTAGATCTCCTCCACAGGAGCCCTCCGAAAAGAGGTACAACCTTAGGAATAGGGATAATATTAGAAAACCTGTCAGGTATCAGGATACTGATACACGTTCCTCTCGTTCCTTTCAGGGTTCATCGAAAAACTCCGAGAGGGAAGGACGGTCAGTAAGACAAGAAGAGCGTACAAAGTCCAGAGACAAGCAGCACGCTCAAGATTACACTTCTAAAAAAGAAGAAAAGCCAAAGCAGAAGCTACAGTTCAAAAAGAAGAAGGTTGCAGGTCTAAAGATCAGACATGCCCAGAATTCTGAGGACTCAGCTACTGAACGGGGAATGGGCTCTGACGATGCTAGACAGTGCGGCAAAAGTAACAATAGCTCGCCGGAACCTGATGGAATTTCTGGTGACAGCGGACTTGAATGATTATATCATGGTAGAAACACCCGATACTAAAGTATATGAAATAACGCTCCAGATGGAGGGGGACAGATGTAGGACAGTTAGAGTTCTCTTTTGGGAGAACCTGACGTTTGGCTATTATATTTTGCTAGCTGAACAAGATTGTCCGCCAGCATTCGTCATGGATTGCCCTAAAGGAGAAACAGTAATTTTACCAGCATTCTCAGACCATATTCCCAGGCACCTAAAACACACATATGCGCAGGAGTGGGCAGTAGCCCAGGCTCCGGCATTATACAAGAACCATGTTGGTTGGGATGAGGATTCAACCCACCACATTATTCCTTTAAAAAATACTCCAACTGCACAGATGCAGTATCCAATAAAGCAAGAAGCTAAAAAACAGGCCAGGGAGATCTTAGATCAACTTGAATACCAAGGGATGATTGAAACTTGCACCTCTCAAATGAACAATCCTTTGTTTCCTATCATGAAACCTGACAATACATATTGTCTAGTTTTAGATTACAGACACTTAAACACTTGCACTAAAACATTTGCAGTTCAGAATGCACACAGTGCCGCATTAATGAATAACATTGTGCAGAAGAAGTACAAAACAACACTTGATATCTCAAATGGATTTTTTTGCCAAAATATAGCACCTGAAAGCAGGTATCTAACAGCCTTCTCAGCGCTAGGGTCCCAGCGACAATTTCGGCGACTCTCCCAAGTGTATAAGAACAGCCTGGGGTTGTTTTCGGCCAGAGTAACCGAGTTACTTCAAAAATTGGATGAAGAGACATTGTCCTATGAGGATGATATTTATCTGACGGACGATGACCTGGAGGAAAACTTGAACAGAGTAAATACCATAATTTTGGGATTTGCATCTGAGGGCTACAAATGTAACTTTAAAAAATCAAAAATCGCCCACCTCAGTGTCCTGTTTTTAGGATACAAGCTTTCAAGTAAAGGAAAGAGCCTGACAGCCAATGTTTTAGAAAAATGCGCGCTGCTCCAACCTCCGAAATCATTGAAAAATCTACAATCAATACTGGGATTCCTAAATTTTGGTCGAACATACATTTTGGATTACGCAGAAAGAGTAAAACCTTTCTACGACTTAATTAAACCTGATTTCTCAGCCAGAAATTGGACACAGGAACACACAGATACACTACGCTCCTTAGAAGCTGACATGATAGCTTCCAAACACTTACAGACACGCGTAAACGTACGCAACCTGGTGATCCATATAATTGCGGGTCAATGAGGGTACACCTATCTAACATATAATGAAGGTGAAACAGTACCAATTGCATACAAGTCACATTTGTACACAAATGCTGAGATGCGCTTCGCATCCACGGAAAAGATTCTGACAGCGGTACAGACTGCTGTAGTGAGAGAAAGAGCACTGGCTCAGGGGAAACTAATAATAGTAGTGACTCTGGTTCCAGCCTTAGAGGCTGCGACAAAGGCAAGCGTTCCTAACGTTAAAGCCTTACATCCAAGATGGATACAATGGGCTAATTCTCTCACTGCAACAGATGTAGAATACAGGTACGACTCAAATTTAAAGACACAAGCATTCCTGCAATACGAAAAAGAATATCCTCTACCTAATGAAATAATGCCTCTAGATCAGTATGAATATATAATTTACACTGACGGATCTGCTCAACCGGCCATAGGGAGTAAGCAACAATACAGCGCGGCATGTGCTATCATTAAAGGTCGCATGCGGGATGGGAAGTTCCATCCGCGTTGCACAAAAACGCAATCTCTAGGAGACTGCACCGCACAGTTGGCAGAATTAAAAGCACTGATACTGGCACTTGTAAATACGGATCGAGAATTCCCCACACTAATTGTGTGCGATTCATTTTACTGTGTACAGTCTTACAATGAATACTTGCAATACTGGTTCAAAACGGGTTCAAAGACGCAAAAGGTGGCACAATTAAGCATAAAATGCTATGGGAACAGGTAGTGAAGTTGAAATACGAACTACCAAGGACTCAGGTGATACACACACTGAGTCATCAGCGTGATGGTGTTCACGTTGAAGGGAATTCATTGGCTGATGAAGCCGCAAAGGGGGCTGTACGTACGGCTTCCGTAGCTGCAATCACTCGTTCTAAAACGAGAATAGACGGTGAGATTATGGTGGCTGTTATAGCTTCAAGCAAAAACAGCGGTGCAGTACCAAAAAGATTTCCACTCAAGTACTCCTACAAGTTAGATGCCAATAACATTCCATTTGCTCAGATTCCAGGAGTGGGGGCTAGAGTAATTCCAGACATGGATCGTAGGTTAGGGTTAATACTAGCAGCACACGAAGGGATAGGTTCTGCTCATGCAGGAGTTATGGCGACTGTTTCTTTGTTGAAACAACGCTTTGGTGGCCTGGTTTAACGAAGCAGACTAAAGACTATGGGTCACATGCATCAAACAATGGAATTGCGATTCCTAAATAGCGATTTTTAGGAATCGCTATTTAGGAATCGCAATTCTTATGCATGTAGGAATCGCAAAAAAATGTGCGATTCCTACAAATTCCTTAATAGCGACTCGCAAATTGCGACTGGCTATTAAGGAAAGCCTTTCCATTCATTCCTATGGACCTATAGGCCCATAGGAATGAATGGGAAGTCATTCGCAATTGCGAGTACCAAATAGGTACTCGCAAATTGCAAATGCAATTTGAAGGGTGCTAGGGGGACAAAAGGCCACCCTGCTGCACCCCCAAAATTGGCATGTGTGCACATGTGGCGCCCACATATGCCCTAAGGGGGCACTTAGAAAATGCAATTTTATGCATTTTTCTAAGAAATTGCAAATTACCATCAACTTGAATTCCAAATTCCAAATTGCAAAAACGCAATGCATGATGCATCGCATTTAGTGAATCGCAATTTGCAATTCCCTAACTGCATTCGCAATTAAGGAAATCGCAAAAATTGCGATTTCCTTAATTGCGAATGCCTTTGGGCTTGATGCATCTGAAATAGCATTTTACCCATAGCAAAAGGGCCGATTCTGCGAATCGGCCCGTTTGCGACCGGTAAAATGCTTGATGCATGTGCCCCCTCTGTCTTGAAATGCGACATCTGTCAGCAGATGAAGCGTTCCACCGTAACACGTCCTGTGCAGACACCGTTGTTAATAGCTGACAAACCACTAGCGTGTGTCTACCTAGACCACTGCGGCCCATTAAAAAGAGATGGGGCTAAAAAGTATATCATGGTAGCAGTGGACTCCTGCTCGAGATTCCTATGGGTGTGGCCCCAGCGCTCGGCTGACGCTCGAACTGTTATAAAAGATTTGCGAGTCTTCATAGGGACATACGCAATTGGCACTCTACATTCTGACCAGGGCCCTGCGTTTAGCTCTCGGGCTTACAAGGAGGCAATGGGAAGTTTGGGTGTAGCATTGCGGTACCCATCTCCGTACCATCCCGAGGGAAATTCGGTCATGGAGAGAAAAAACCGAGACTGAAAGCAATCTTTAACAGCTAGAGTATTAGGCACGGTTGAAAGTTGGGTAAAACATCTTTATGGGGTCCAGCGGGCCCTTAACAATATGCCAAGAAGTTCTCTAGGGGGGTGTCACTCCTTATGAGGTCCTATTTGGGACAAGAATGTGGGTGCCTGATCTTGATACGCAGGCGCAGTGGCGGATGAAAAGCCTTTTGACATCCATGATCGTTTGGCTGTTTTACAGGAACTAAATGAATACAGGACAAAACAAAGTAACGTCCACCTGAAACAGACCGCCACTGGGGAACTCAAATCAGTCACGGCAAGACCTGTCTGGATCCCAAAAGTCGGGGATCTGGTCAGAGAGAAGATAGCGGACAAGAAAGAATTTGGGCCATACTACAGAAAAACTGTACCGGTCCTAGCAATTGAAGGAACAAGAATTGTACTTCTACCGCCTCTTGCCGGAAAAAAGGAGAAAAGATTTGTCTCAATTGGCCTAATCAAACCACACTATGTGGCCGATACTAAGCAGTAGGCCACGTGGACTCCAAAGTAGCAGACGACCTCCTCTTGCTAAAATACAAGAAGTTCAAACGGAAAGACTCATCACGTTCGAAGAGTCACCTGTACGGAATGATGGACTATGCAACAATGCCATGGAACTCGTTCCCCTTGAACCTGAAGTTCGACTTCAAAATGAAACTCAAAATAACGCACAAGTTGCTATTTGACCAAATACAGACGTCTACGTCAACATACCTCGACAAGAGCAAAATACGATTTTAAAAAATCCTGATGCAATTCCAACAATTGATCGAACTGCTTCTGGCTACTTCATAAACTTTGATACGTTTTCTTTGGATCCAAGTGAACCTGCAACGACGCCAGCCCAAAAATCACGCAAGCAGCAAGTTAAAGACTTTATGAACTTTCTTAGAAAGACTTACCTGGTATCACCATGGGTAGAACTGTGGGTAACTTCTGGGATTCTTTTCTTTCTTTTCTGGTTAGGCTTAGTTATAGTTTTTAACATGCTTATTAGTGGACAATACATTCTGCAAAGCTCTGCTGCCCAAGAAGTGAACTTGAAGTTAAAACCACATCAATCATCTCATCGAGAACAAAGAGACTTGTCGTCAGTGAACATTACAGCAGTTCCTATACCTAATGGTATAGTGTGGGACAAGGTTGATTTCTATATTTGGCCCGACTGAAATTTTAAAAATTCCACATTTATTTAAAATATCATTAAGTGATATCATTACCTCAAGTACATTTTCCGATGATTGGGATATTGAAACTGCTAATAACATGTTGTCTGATTTGGAAAAATCTGCTGCATTTTCCAATAGTGAAACATTGGAGAGCACATCAGATTTCGAGACTATGTATTGTTATCAACATTATGGTCATCATTTTTGCATAAAGCTGGTAATCCTAGAAATGTGTTCACATACCATCAGTGGGAACATTGTCCAACACCGCCAAAAGGCAGTTCAAAAACATTTGCACAGAAGTTTCCATATTTTTCAGGGTTTAATATGTCAGACCCAGCCTCATATTATTATAAGGTTGCACCAACATCAGCACAGAAAAATATGTTAACGAACACCAAACAGATTTACTCTGCATCCTTTATTGCCCAGTTGTCTGAACAAGGTTACGACTTATGGAAAGACACCATAGACTTAAAATCGGTCTGGGGTACTAGAGAATGGCAGGTGCAGGGGTTAGAAGCTTTGTTTAGAGCATGTCTCATCCCTCAGCAGATCATGTTTTTGAACGAGATAGTGCAACAGACGTCTTGCCTTGGACTAGCCAAGAACAAAGACTTGAACACATCTCGAGTGCCGACTCCATCAAACACCGAGGGAAACGAAACATCACAAACAGGGATTACATTAGATGACATCATACAATACAATAGATCAGACCCCGATTGGAGGAAATGGTTGATTTGGCCCACAGACACCAATGGTTGTCAGGAAAGATTCATGGGTAAAACCGAAGGGTTCACAATCCATAGGCCAGATCCGCGCTATGTACAGAGACAACATCCAGGGGTAGTGACGTCATACAGTGTTGGGAAGTTGTGCCTTAATTGGCTAGAAACCTCAACACTCACGGAGGTGAAACAACACTTATCCTTACTCACACAAGACATGGATCTTAGGGATTTTTTTACTAGGTCCCAGGAAACCACGCCTAAAACGTTTCATATATACTGGCATTTATGCTGCCTACAATGAAAATTGGAAAATATCCCAACAAGAGGCCGCAGAAAGAATACGGGAAATAGACCGTATTAACTTAGAGAAATCTCTAGCAGTGGTAGACAATGGGTTAACAACATTCACCTCCAGGATATATTCCTTAGGCAACATTGTATCTTCTGCGATAGACATTCTGGAACAAGATTTGGCCATATTACAACACGGACAATCTCAGTTACGTTCTATAATGTTATTGAGCTGGATGCTGCAATCTTTGCATGCAGGCTATGTGCCTTGGCGTTTTATCAACAGTACATCTCTGTTTTCTGAATACAATCGAACAGATAAACAGATAGAAATGGCACAAAGGGGAGAAAAATATACAATGCTGCGTATTGAAAAACTGGATAGATTACCATTCACAGTGGCAGAATCACCACACACAGAATGGCTAATCCATGGCCACATAACTCTACCGGTCACTACTTTTCAGTTTCAATATTGCCTTGAACAAAAGCAGGCAAGCAAATATGAAGAAATGGGTAAGGAGTACATTAAGGAATCTTGGGAATTGCCATACAGATTTTGATGCCGGAGTGGGTATTGAGAAGTGTTTGTCAGTGGTACAAACTGTGAGAGCGCTTGAAGTGGATCGCTCATATGTCAGGACATTCTACTGCACGGGGCTTGTAATGGTTCTGTGGCGAACTTGTCCTGTCATCTGAGGGGTGCCCCAGCTGCAGTGATTACTCCAGCATTTGGGATACTTTCGAATGGGAGTTACTTGATGCTGAACAGTCAAGGCTGCTGTGGAATGCTCCCGGGCATCACATATCTGGTAACCGTGAGCGCCAGGGTTACTTGTTGTATGCAAGTATTGATTCCACCGACACATACAGTCAGGGAGGCATCGTTATGGCCTTCACTGAATGTTTCTTTAATGCGGTTTGATACTCTAGGCAGAATGAAAGCCATGCTTTTACAGAAGTCTGTGCTCTCAACCTCCGCTCGAGAGACTTTTGAACTCGAGATCGCAAGGTCTTCAGCTGAGATACAGGCGCTTATTAATACAAACTGCCCTTTCCATTTCGTAGAAATGGTGAATCGTATCTTTAACATGTCTGATACGACTGGCATTGTCCACCTATTTAAGACCATAGGTTCTGGACTTCTAAGCACCTTTCAGACGGTACTTGGAGTTATACCAAACTTCATACACTCCGTATTCGGAAGCATCTTTGGAGGATTTCCGCTGATCCTGTTTCTAATAGCAGGTATCCTGATTGTTATTTTTCTGCTACGCAATGGATGTCCCAGTCACCAAGGAGATGGAAAAAGCACTCCTGGAGCGTAAATACCGTGACCGAATGGTACAACATCTAGGGACGCCTCGCCTGAGAGAACTAAGTGCATCTTGGTTCTTGTCATTTCGACCAGTCTGGATGGACTGCATCTTACCTGTCCTCCGATGCCTGTTTTGCGGAGAAGAATGCGTGTTAGACCTTTGTTTAACACTCCCATCATGTGCGCAACCGGACATGAATGCTCTACTGGACTCGATAACGGCCCATGTTCTGCAATGTCCTCAGCGTATTCCTATGTAGATGGCGGCATTCCTTGAGGCTCCGCAGGTAGTAACTCCACCTGTTGGTATGGACACCGGCTCCTCCACTGACACCCAGGCTCTGGACGGCGCACAGGCTGCCCCGGCACCAGCTGTGGACAGCGTAGAACATCATCTGTGCTCTGCGAGGTGTTACAGGGGCCGTCTACTGCGGAAGCCAGCCAGCCAGGACACAAACAATTGACTCATGTTGGCTCGTCTTGTGCTGGAAGAAATTCGCCCTTTTTTAATAACAAGCTCAATTTGGAACTCAGACAAAATTGACATTCCTTTTTTATTTATTTGGGCATGAATGGCTTTTTAGGTCTCGCCTACGCAGCGCGCATGCGCTGCGTAGGAGGGCCTTTAGCCGTCGCTCTTCACTTTTTCAAGCACTGCACTCGTGCTTGTGGCGGCATCCACCTTGCGGGAGCGAGCAGGGGTGCGCCACAAGCACGAGTGCAGTGCTTGAAAAGTGAAGACTCTCCCAAGCGCGCGCACACGCACCACTCGCGGGCACTCCTGCTGCTCCCCCTCTCTCAAACAACTATTAATTTTCGCGCTTGTTTTCATAGCTTTCTGTCCTCTTTTGTATAAAATGTAGGCCCTTGCTGATTTTGTCATGACAACGCTTGCTTGCCTTTTTGTTTTTAATTATCTTAGGTATTCCTTCTGTTTGTTAGGGCTTGGATTTTGGGGTTGTCCTTTGTCCGGTGACCCCCTTTGTGTCTGCTCCCAGGTGCTTCAGAAACAGCGCAGCTGAACCCAAACCATCCACTCTGTGTATGTGTAAAAGCATTAAAAGAAGCAAATTTAAGAGAGATTCCTGCCTTTAAGAGTGGTATCAAGCTGTGCCAACTAGGAAGTGGCACTGGTGGTCACCCTTGTCTTCAGTAGCACTCAGAAATGAGCATTGCCTATTGTCCCAACACATAGTATCTGTACTTGGTATATGCTGACGTAAGGTGCCCTGTAAAAATCAAACACTGATTATTTAAAGAATTGGTGTTTGTTAAGCAAACACCTTTAAAGAATTATATGTGGAGTCATCCCCGAACCCGCATATCTCCAGGGCTGTGATCTCTGTTCTGGCAGCCATCCCACGGTGGGTTAAGGAACCCTGGTAAATTTGGCCTGGATGGCAAATAACTGGAAAAACTTCGTGACTAACTGCTTTAAAAGCTATTTACTATTCTTGTTAAGGCTTAACAGGCACATGGGCGTATCACTCATAAAATCTAGCGTGAAAGAAATGTGACTTTCATTCAGGATGCTTTTTTGCAGCATAAATAGCCGAGCCACCGTTTTCTTTGTGTTTGCTTCACCGACTCTCCGAGAAGTTGACTGCTCTGGTTTTTTCCCCCCTACTTTTCGGAATTTATGCGTAGCTGGCATTCGACATGGGCTGAGCAGAAGCGCGTGATTTAAGGTGCCATGGGCCGAAGACATGTATGTCCCGGGCTATGCAGAAAGTTCTGCAAATGCCAATTAGCAGCGCACTCCTGCTGTGATGTGAAACGACAGCTGGGGTTTAGCTGAGGGAATACTGCTCTCAGCTGCTTGCTCAGCAGAATGAATGCATCTGTCACTAGCTTGTCTGCAGCTCGGTGATCCCCACCCTCTCTGGAACCTCTGCCTGATGTTTGTCTGTGTTACACTTGAATGAGCTCGATTCGCAGTTTACAGGCCTGTCCATTTCAGAGGCACGCACATGGCTCACGTATCATTAGTAGGATAAAACTTATGAAAAAAAGCTGTGAGTTATTCCTCCTGATTATTAAGTTTTTCCCATAACCCACCAACTTACACGAAAGTTGGTGATTTTCTTTGCCTGCTATTGTATAAAAGTGAGAGAGAGAGAGAGAGAGAGAGTGTGTGTGTTTGTGTATGTGTGTAGATATATCTAACAAATCTCTTCTGTGGGTCTTTTAACGTCGCTCTCATAGCCTCGCCACGTGCTATATGATTTGGTGGTTTGCAGAATCGTTGTTTATTGTTGTCCAGATTTTGTCAATGGAAGTCACTGATATTACAATAATGTAAATCACATGCCCTCAAACCAAACTTTTTTGTTTGTTTAAATTTTTTGTTTTGGCATAGTGATGCTGTAGTCAGAATCAAAAAGAACACTATTGAATTGATATTGCATGGGCGGACACTGAGGTGTACAAAGAAAGAAAATACAAAAGCTTCAGTGTTGACATAAAAGAACAAGCATCGGCATAGCCAATAGGTCTCGCTTTTGGGACCGTATAATTATTTAGTTATGCAGCACAATATCCTTGGTGCAACAACATTAACTGTTGCATGGTTAAACACTTATAAGGTCCCAAAGGCGAGACCTATTGGCTATGCCAATGCTTGTTAATGCTTATAGTGTTTCGGACTATAACTACGGACACTTTTAGAGCTATAGTTTGCAAGCACTTTTCTCGTTACACATTTTAAGGTTTTTTTAAGACTTTTTTTTAGAAGTTTTTAAACATTTTAGCGGAAGAAATGTTTTTACTTTAGTGCGTACCAATGTCTAGTTAGAATGGTAATACACTTATAAGTTACTTATGTTGTCCAGTCGGAAGAGGAGTGGGTGTTATATTCCATATAGGTACCCTATATAGGCGCAGGTAACACTGCAACCTTTCACCTATATCCTTCCCTACATTACATACATAACGGTTCATAGGGACTGACCTTTTACGTAGATACGACACTGCATTCAGAACGCAGGTTTTTCCCTGGTTCGAAACTCATACATTATGCATGAGGCTTTTTGGAAGCACAGCAGGACGAACATCTCCTGTATTGTATCTATGTTAAAGTTCAAGCCCGACGTCATCCTTTAGGCCGACACAGTAACACAGCAAGGACCCCTGGGGAGACCTATGGGTATATATACATCATGTCTTGCTTAGACAGACAGAGGAGACTGTGACTTCCCGGCTGACACACTGACCAGAGACGCTGAGGTTCCTGCATGCAGACACTCCAGCTAGCAGTAGTCTAACATCCCTCGCGGGGTGTCCAACTCAAGACCAGGACGGGGTCCCACATTCTCTAACTGTCAGGTAATGGGGTGGACTAGAGCCTAGAGGAATTCTTGGCATAACACCTACACAGATGCTAGGTACATTTAGGTACATCTAGTTAGGGAGACATCGTAGGACTACGCCCTATTTTTTATCATGTGCTTTATGTACTTGTATATATTTATGATTACTGCAAGATGGTAGAACTATACCATCCCTTTACTTTCATAGTACTGCTAACCATATATCTATGCTACTGTCTAATGGTTGTTGCAGCTCATCTATTCTACACTAGAATAACAACTGTTCAATAAATCCTTATTGAAACGCCCAGACTGTTTATTCTGTGTATCTCTGAGACAAAATAAGTGAGCACGAGTGACTGAGCGAAAAGTAGTATATTGTTTCCACGATCCTGGGGGATCAGGGTTGTCATGTTCTGAGGTTGCCAGAAACTATTCTCTCCCCGATAAGAGGAGATCCTAGTGGCACTGTGAGCTAGCTAATGCAAACAGGCTAACATATCCAGTGGGGGTGCACGGAACCAGTCTGCCACCAAACCCACAGTTTATGTTATCCGAAATGCGCAGATCCTGTATAGGGTATATAGGAACTACACAACATGCCTTGTTTTGGAATTCGAGAGAAACAAGTCGACCTGTCCTTCCAGAGTGGGTGGTTGTGCAGTGAGAGCCCTTTTCCACATCCTGGATGCCACATCTGGGTGTTGGGACTCCTGGTGAAGATTAAAAGCTGCATGGTGTGGTAGGGGAAGTTTTTAGATCTGACTTGACAGCAGAGCTGTCACCCGACCTCAGGTTCTCACCAGAGAAAGACATTTAAGCATCAGTACCAGGAGAGCGGCCAGGCTCCACCCACATGCTCATCTTCCTCTTTACAGGTTTTGATTGGGCAGAAGGTCTGTGCCTTCCCTGAAGAAGACTCTTTCTATTGCACTGTTTGCCTTGTGAGAAACTTCTCACTTAATAAAGTAGCCCGGGAGGGCTATGGTGGCAAGCCTGCGGTCAACGTTAATTCGTTTATTATGAATAGGGCTCCCGGTTTTATGGTATTTATTTTTTAAACATTTCCGTCTGTATTCATCCATATTTATTTTTTGGCCATCTTATTGGTATTTATCCATACTTATTTTGTGTTTCAAGAATAAATGTAGCTGTAAAATAGTATATTTCTGTGTTTATATAACTCTTCGACGTGCACACAAACATGGATGCTTGTCACGTTTTAGCTAACTAAATAGCCACGTATAACAAAAGACTGCACTGACAGGTACATATTAGCATCATACTACAAATATATGTTAACATATGACTGTATTTAAGGCAATCTCATCCTGTATTTTAACCCTCCACGCTGTCTGCCTGCTCAGCTCTTGCCTACAATTCATGAAAAACAGCATGGAGAGTTTCTCACAAGAAGCGCCATTTTCAGTATTTTTCCGCTTTTAAAAATAAATACAGACAGGAAACACATTGTTTTCTGTCTGTATTTATCTGTAAAAATGGAAAACCGGAAGCCTTAATTATGAAACACTATGACAAAGGCAGTGGGCTAGACTTATTTATTGTGAAAAGCTTATGTCAAAGGCAACAGACCTTTAAGAATGAGTTGTTAATTCGATGGGCTCGAGCTCGTAAATCTCAAAGCTTACTGTATATGGCAAGCGTTCTGCAGCAGACTGCTCCCGCTGGCCCTTGGGGTCGAAGACTTTCATTCAGATTCTCCTTGTAACCTGCTCCATTGTTTGGCCACACATTATTGTGTACATACTTGTAATATAATGACTATCTGCCCGCCGGTTGACTTGTGGGAAAGTTTATGCTCAATACAGTAGACTTGCGTTGGTTATGGTGGCGAGCCAATGATGAAGGCTATAGACCTGATTGGTTCATTGGGAAAAGTGACGTCTGATGTCATAGGGCTGATCTGTTTACTGCAGAAAAGCTAGGGCAAATGGAGATGACCCTGAAATAATAAAATTGTAGAGTAAAACAAGCATGTATTAAACGGTGTATGCCCTGTGCACAATACTATTCCAAAATTAGCACTAGCTGGTTTTTTTTTAAAACTTATTTTTAATTGCAAGCGTCATTTTTTTTTTTTCTACTCTTATTCTTTTAATGTACCTTCTATATTCTTGTTCAATATGTGTTTGTGTTTTAGTGTGGATCGGTGAATGAAAAAATGTGTTGGGTGGTGGATGGATGCAAGGATGAGTGACAGAGTGTATTTATGATGAGCTGAGTGCATAAACTCACCAGTGAGTAAAGACGCACTTTCAGTTATAAGCCAGATGCACAAGTTACTAACTTGTGTAACGATATATCTGTAAGAGACAGTAGTTAGTGACAGATTCCTTACCTTAGAATATCCCCAGGCGTCAGGCTGGATCCGGAAAGTTTTTGCGTAGCAGTACCCTTGCGCGTCGGTAGGCGGCGTCGTGCGGCTCCGCGTCCGTCGTCGGCGTCGTGATCGCCGGGATGACGTCGCGGGCAGTACTTAGACGCCGCCCCTGCGCGCTGACGTCAGTTCTGTACACGACTTTCCGCGCCAGTAACGCAGAGCCATGCAAGAAGCTGACATAGGTGTCTGAAAAATACTAGGGCCCTGAAAGGGATGTCCTTAACCCTAGAAATCAGTTCGCAGAACGGGGAGGATGGGTGGGCGGTAAGGAATCTGTCACTAACTACTGTCTCTTACAGATATATCGTTACACAAGTTAGTAACTTGTGCATCTGAAAGAGACACGTTAGTGACAGATTCCTTACCTGAGAATAGATACCCCAGCAATACCAACCCCGGTGGTGGGTCTGCGAACAAAGATCAGACAAGGAAGTCCTGGAGGACAGAACGGCCAAAGAAGCCGTCCCTCCGGACCTGACTGTCAAGGCAGTAATGCTTTGTAAACGTGTGCAGCGAGGCCCACGTAGCTGCCTGACAGATAACCGGCAGCGGAACACCGCGGCCCAAGGCCGTGGTAGCAGCCGTTGCCCTGGTGGAATGGGCACGCAGCCCAACAGGAGGCTCCTTCTTAGCCAAAGAATAGCAGGTCTTGATGCACAAGGTAACCCAGCGGGAGATGGTTCGCTTGTGCACTGCCCGACCTTTTGGCGCCCACGTAGCCAACAAAGAGCTGGTCATCCACCCGGAAGTGTTTTGTGCGGTCGATATAGAAGGAGAGCGCACGTTTTAGGTCCAGACGGTGGAGCCTCTCTTCCTCTCTGGAAGGATGCGGAGGCGGAAAGAAGGTAGGCAAAGTGATGGTCTGCCCAATGTGGAAGGCAGTAACCACCTTTGGCAAGAAGGACGGACGCGTCCGAAGAACAACCTTGTCTGGATGAACAGACAGAAAGGGAGGTTTGCAAGATAGAGCCTGGAGCTCACTCACCCGCCGAGCGGAGGTGATGGCCACCAGAAAGGCTGTCTTCAGAGTCAGAAGACGAAGAGGACAGTTATGTAGAGGCTCAAAGGGAGCGCACATTAAAAAGGTAAGAACCAAGTTCAAGTCCCACTGAGGCATTACAAACGGAACAGGAGGGAAGAGGTGTGTAATGCCTTTTAAGAACCTGTTAACAACAGGGGACTTGAAAAGGGAGGGCTGATCAGGGAGCCTGAGGAAGGCCGAGATAGCACAAAGATAACCCTTGATGGTACCCAGGGCAGAACCCTGTTGGGCCAGAGAAAGAAGGAACAGAAGGACCTCAGAAAGAGGGGCAGAAAGGGATTCACAGCCTTTGCTGTGCACCATGCCACAAATTTGTTCCACCTGCAGGCGTATACCACCTTAGTGGAGGGACGCCTGGCTGCCAGAATCACATCACAAACTTCGGGAGGCAAGTCGAAAGGAATCAACTGCCGCCGCTTAATCTCCATGCAAGCAGGTGTAGACTGGACAGGTTCGGGTGGAGGACCGTCCCTGCTGCTGCGACAGAAGATCCTCCCGAAGAGGCAGACGGATCGGGGGATCTACGCTCATACTGAGTAGCTCGGGATACCAAACTCTTCGAGCCCAGTCCGGAGCCACAAGGATGACTTGGGCCCGGTCGTGCCGAATCTTCTTCAACACTCTGGGTAGAAGTGGTATAGGCGGAAAGGCGTACAACAGACCGCAACTCCACTCGCGACGAAAAGCGTCGCCGAGCGAGTGCCGCCTTGGAAATTTCAACGCGCAGAACTGATGACATTGCGCGTTCTCTTCGGTGGCGAATAGATCTAACCAAGGCTCTCCCCATTGTTGAAAGAGTCCTTGCGCCACTTCCGAGTGAAGACGCCATTCGTGATCCATCATGCACCTGCGGCTGAGTTCGTCCGCCCTGGCGTTCAGGGAACCTGCCAGGTGTTGAACCATCAGGAACATGTCCTGATGTTCCAGCCAAGTCCAGAGGCGCAGAGCCTCCTGACAGAGGGTCCACGACCCCACCCCGCCCTGTTTGTTGCAGTACCACATGGCGGTGGTGTTGTCTGTGAACACCTGCACTACCTTCCCTTTGACAGAGGGAAGGAATGCCTTGAGTGCAAGTCGGATCGCCCGGAGCTCCAGAAGGTTGATATGGAGCCGGGACTCCGCCGGAGACCAGAGGCCTCTGATCTCCGCCTCTCCCATGTGACCGCCCCATCCCAGAAGGGACGCGTCCGTCACAACTGTGTGCTCTGGCTGGGGAAGGGAGAGGGATCTGCCCATGACCCATTGCCGGTTCGAGAGCCACCACTGCAACTGTTTTGCAGTCCCCTCCGAGATCTGGACGTGATCGGACAGGTTGCCCTGGTGCTGCGCCCACTGGAACTTCAGGTCCCACTGCAGAGCCCGCATATGCCATCTGGCATGATTGACCATCAGGATGCAGGAGGCCATGAGGCCCAGCAGCCTCAGGGTCATCCGTACCGAAACCCAGGAGAAAGGCTGAAAGATCGGAATCATAGCCTGAATATCCCGGACTCGCCGTTCGGGAGGATAGGCCCGAAACCGCGTCGTGTCCAGAACTGCTCCGATGAAAAGGAGCTGTGGAGAAGGAATCAGATGTGACTTCGGCACATTGATGGAGAACCCCAGCGAGTGCAGGAGTTCGGCCGTAGTCTGGAGGTGGGAGACGACTGCCTGGGACGAGCCCGCCTTCAGCAGCCAGTCGTCGAGGTAGGGGAAGACTGAAACCCCTGCCCGGCGCAGATGAGCTGCGACCACCGCCATCACTTTCGTGAACACCCGAGGGGCACTGGTAAGGCCAAAGGGGAGCACGGTGAACTGAAAATGCTCAGGCCTACCGTGAACCGAAGGTAACGCCGGTGGGCCGGCAGGACGGGGATGTGGAAATAGGCGTCCTGCAAGTCCAACGCTACCAACCAGTCTCCAGGGTCTAGGGCAGTCAAGACCTGAGCTAGGGTGAGCATCTTGAACTTCTCCTTCCGGAGGAAGCGATTGACGTTCCGGAGGTCCAAGATAGGACGCATGTCCTCCTTGTCCTTTTGGGCACCAGAAAGTAGTGGGAGTAGCAACCACGCCCTACTTCTGGGGTCGGAACATGCTCGATGGCCCTCTTGGCCAAGAGGGCCGTGACTTCCTTCTGTAGAAGCACCAAGTGATCCCCTGACATGCGGTGGAATTGAGGTGGCACGGCTGGGGGGGTGGTCTCGAAGGGGAGGGAGTAGCCCCTTCGGACAATGTCCAAGACCCACCTGTCCGAGGTGATGGGACGCCAGTGGTGAAGGTGATGGCGGACCCTGCCCCTACTGGCGTGCTGTGCACTTGAAAGGAGGGACTAGGAGGGCTTGGAGGCCGCGGACGGGTTGGAGGTGGTGGCCTGACCCGCACGCTGGTTGCCCGAACCGCCACGGCGGTATCCACGTCCTCGGCCACGCGAAGACGCCTGCTGCGCGGGCCGGTGGCTGGGCTGCTGACGTGACTGGGCGCCCCTTCCGTGGCCACGATAGGGGCGAAAAGCAGAAGGTAGCGGAGGGCGTGTAGCAGAAAGGCCCAGGGACTTGGCAGTAGCCCGTGAGTCCTTAAAGCGCTCCAACGCATGATCTGCTTTGGTACCAAAAAGACCGACTCCATCAAAGGGCATGTCCATGAGAGTATTCTGGACATCCCCTGAAAAACCAGTGGTTCTCAGCCAGGCGTGGCGACGCAGCGCCACCGTCGTTGCAATAGATCTGCCCAGCGAGTCGGCGGTATCAAGGCCACATCGTATGGTGTATTTGGCCGCATCCCTTCCTTCCGCAATGGCGCGGGAAAGCAGTGTCTGGACCTCCTCAGAACACTGGGGCAAAACAGTCGCCACCGAATCCCACAAGGAGTGGGTATATCGGCCCAAAAGGCAAGCGGTGTTGATGGACCGCAAGCCAGCACTGGACGAAGAAAAACCCTTCTTCCCAAATTGATCCAGGCGTTTGGATTCCCTATCCGGAGGGGCGGTAGGGAAGGCGGTTTGGGAAGCGGAGGCTTGGACAACCAAGCTCTCAGGGGTGGGGTGGACAGAGAGAAACAAGGGGTCGCCCGGAGCTGGGCGATGGCGTCGGGACACGTTCCTATCCACAGGAGCCCCTTTGTTGGGCTTGGACCAGGCGCCCAAAAGAACGTCAGTAAGTGCATCGTTAAACGGCAGCACAGTCTCCAAGGAGGAGGCCGCCGGCTGAAGCACTTCTGTCAAGAGATTAGTCTTGACCGTCACCGTAGGGAGTCGGAGATGTAAGGCTCCAGCTGCCCTACGCAACACCGTTGCAAAATTGGCTCCCTCCTCCGTAGCCACGGGAGGAGACAGCATGCCAGTGTCAGGGGAAGTATCTAGACCACTGGCATCCCCTAGTTCCTCTGCCCAGTCCTCATCATACTGACACTGCTGTGCCAGAGGGTCCTCAGACCCCTCCCAGTCCTCCTGGTCCTCCTCTGGTTCAAAATAAGGAGGAGGAGGGACATTTGGGACCCAAGGTCCCATCGGCGCCGGAACGGCGTCGAGCGACGTCGGTCCGGCTCCATGTCCAGAGCCGGAGAGTACATGGGGACGACGACGCCCGGAGCCCCGGGCGGCGTCAGGAACGGCACCGGAGACATCGGCGCCGGCGGAGGCGTGGTCAGGTCGACCGGCGTCGATGGGGGTTGCGGTACCACCGGAGCCGGGATCGAGGCCGGGGCCGGAGCCGGGATCGAGGCTGGAGGCACGAGCGACGCCGGGGCAACCCCATCAGGGCCCGCGGGGCCCGAAGGCGCACCGGAGGGACCTTGAGGCCCGAAGAGGCGGGCCATGGCCGACAGGAATTCCTGTATTTGGGCCGGATCCGCCCCCGAACCTGGGAAGGACGGGTATTGCGGGGGCGGCTCCACAGGCATGTCCGGGGCCGCGGGGACGGTGCCGGGAGGGGCCTCAGCCGAGTCGCGAGACCGGCGAGGCGAAGTCCTAGAGCGATGATGCTTTTTGGACTTCTTGTGCTTAGACTTACCGGACGACGAAGACTTGGATCCCGACGACCGGTGAGGACTCCGCGACCGACCCTCGACCTCTCACGCGACCGGGGCTTGGAATGGCGCGGAGCCGACTGCCGGGCCTCGAGGAGCTTTCGAGACCGCTCTCGCAAAGCTTTCGGGTTGAGGGCCCGGCAGTCGGAACACGACTTCGTGTCGTGGCCTCGGCCGAGGCAGAAGAGACACTCCAGATGCGGGTCTGTGATGGACATCATCCGAGCACAGGCATCGCAACGTTTAAAGCCGGGCATCCCTACGACACCTTGGAGTCGATTCGAAGAAACAGTGAAAAAATTCACCAAAAAAGTTAGTCAAAAAATGACTAGGGCACTGCTCTTCCCGGATCTGCGCTTGCTGGCGCGGAAAAGAAGAACTGACGTCAGCGCGCAGGGGCGGCGTCTAAGTACTGCCCGCGACGTCATCCCGGCGATCACGACGCCGACGACGGACGCGGAGCTGCACGACGCCGCCTACCGACGCGCAAGGGTACTGCTACGCAAAAACTTTCCGGATCCAGCCTGACGCCTGGGGATATTCTAAGGTAAGGAATCTGTCACTAACGTGTCTCTTTCAGATATACTGGCATTGCCAATGCTTGTTAGTTATTACTTTGCAGCAGGTTATAAAGACAATGGGCCCGATCACAAAGTTATTGGTATGTGCGTGTTTGTCTGAAACATTCAAGTAACTTTTTACAAGTTTCAAATGTCTTTTACAATTCACAAAGCAATCTGTGCACTCCCATGAAAATGTCTTCACACAGATGTTTCCAGGAAGTAAACTCCTCCTATTGTGGACAGCATTGTCGTAAAAGTTTGTGAACTTATACAATTATGCGTGTTCAAAAACGTCTTCCCATAACATTCTTACAGTGAAAATGGTTAGAGATTTACTCCTAACAGGACAGGAGTAAGTTTCTCTCCAGGTTGGGCTAGGAGTAGCAACACTCTTCCACAATTGGTGGGCTGTAGTTGTTGAAGAGGTTCTCCATGAGCAAAAATATTTTCCTTGTGAAGAAGAAGAAAGGTAGGAAGAGAGAGAAACTGAAGGATGGAGACAGGAGGCCTTCTGTGTGTGTGTGTGTGTATATATATATATATATAGAGAGAGAGAGAGAGAGAGAGCGAGAGAGACTGAAGGATGGAGACAGGAGGCCTTCTGTGTGTGTGTGTGTGTGTGTGTGTGTGTTTATATATATAGAGAGAGAGAGAGGGAGGGAGAGAGAGAGAAAGAGAGAGAGAGAGACTGAAGGATGGAGACAGGAGGCCTTCTGTCTGTGTGTGTGTATATATATATATATATATATATAGAGAGAGAGAGAGAGAGAGAGAGAGAGAGAGAGAGAGAGTGAGAGAGACTGAAGGATGGAGACAGGAGGCCTTCTGTGTGTGTGTGTGTGTGTGTGTGTGTGTATATATATATATAGAGAGAGAGAGAGGAGAGAGAGAGAGAGAGAGAGAGAGAGACTGAAGGATGGAGACAGGAGGCCTTCTGTGTGTGTGTGTGTGTGTGTGTGTGTGTGTGTGTGTGTGTGTGTGTGTGTGTGTGTGTATATATATATATATTCACTGAAAAAACCATAGGTTTCAGGGGCGTTATAGTTAGTTGGACATTTCACTCGTACAAAACCATAGAAATTCCCCCGTTATAGTTAGTTCAGCTAACTATAACTCGCGCGCCCGCAATGCACTGCTGATGACGTCACATATTACATCACTCATGACATGGTCAGTGACATCACTCATGACATCACTCATGACATCACTGATGACATCTCAAATGACATCACTGATTACATCACTGATGACATCATCCTTGTGATAGAGTGGCAGACCTCCTCTCACCCTAATATAACCTTTGATACACACACTCAAAATTACAAACTAACATTTTCAAAACAATGGACATACCGATACCAATTACAACACACCTATTCAGTAATTCCAAGCTCTACACACACATCCACTCATTCACCAACAGTCCCTATACAGTCACTCATACATGTACTCACTCATCATATGTACTCATACACATATACATCCTGTTACACACCGCCACTCATCCATAGAGTTACTCACACACATAGTCACACATGCAAACAAAGTATCAAACATCCATTTACTTGCATATACAGTTATACACACACTACCACACTTACTTCTACAGAAACTTACACATACTTACTCTCTTAAACAATCACTTATAGAAACACCTACTTATTTGTACAGGAACTCTTCCAATCTCTCACTCTCACATATACTCACTTATATACACCAATACTCACATATACTAGTTTAAAACATATGTAGTTACTCATAAAGACACTATTGAGACAGTCATTCACTCACTAACACACCCATACACATACTCATCCACCTATACAGTCCTGCACACATGCTGTCTTCAACACATACAAACAGTGAGTCACTCATTCATGCATCTATGCACTAAGTAATACCCCCCACCGAACCATACAGACACTCAGACACTCATACTGATTCTCAAAAACCAACTAATAACCCATATAGACACTCATGTAGCTACTCACCAACCCATGCAGCCACTTATACACAAAGTGAGAGACTGATACAGATATTTTCATATTTAAACATTACTCACTAACCCATGTATTCACTAAGATACACTTAGTCAGTTATACAATCAATTTTACAAAAAAAATCATCCATTTAGACACTTATATACCCATTTATTCTTCCATCGACCTTGAGATATACATATATAAAACATATTTAATTTTCAGAAAAACACACATTCACTGGATGATGTCATCAGTGATGTCATCAGTGATGTCATTTGAGATGTCATCAGTGATGTCATGAGTGATGCCACTGACCATGTCATGAGTGATGTAATATGTGACGTCATCAGCAGTGCATTGCGGGTGCGCGAGTTATAGTTAGCTGAACTAACTATAACGGGGGAATTTCTATGGTTTTGTACGAGTGAAATGTCCAACTAACTATAACGCCCCTGAAACCTATGGTTTTTTCAGTGAATTTCTAAGGTTTTTTAAATGCTAATTTCTAACTATAACGTGCCTGAAACCTATGGTTTTTTCAGTGAATTTCTAAGGTTTTTTAAATGCTAATTTCTAAATATAACGTGCCTGAAACCTATGGTTTTTTCAGTGAATATATATATATTTATTATACTATGTATACATGTGAAAATGTCTCGGTCCCCTGTTTCCCTCGGTGGCACGGAAAAAATAGGTGGAACTGACGTCAGCACGCCGACAAGGTCCTCTTATGGCTCCGATGACGTCATACGGTGTCGCGAGCGGAGCCGTGCTCGTTGACGTGGGAGAGCTAGGAAAGAATTTCCGTGGAATGCTGGTGCAGGGGATATTCACCTAAGTGTTCAGGCTAGTCCTTTGGGAGCAACTGTTTATGTTGCCACTCCAGAAACCGAAACCAGTGATCCGAGGGCAGAGGCCCTGCAGATGGCACCCGAGGTGGGGTGCCCAGTCGTGTGCACCGGCGGGGCAGCGAAGTGACAAGCACCGCAACCCACAAAAAAGGTAACGAGGGCACTGAATAACACAGGATCTTCTCTTTGTATCTGGCAGGAACAACGAAGTTAAAATGCCCTAGTACCAAAATGTAGAATTAGTGCTACAACGGTCTTCAAGAGGACCTGCGATGCCGCTTCTGCCTCCCGTACCCTGGAGGCGGCACATGGGTCACGCGGTACGGTCATACTGCGGTGGGACGCACACTCGTTGACCTCTCATGGCACTGCTCCACACTTCAGGGAGGACGCTTTCCATTAGCTATGTTTTCTGATGACATGTCGCGCCGGCCCCATCCAACAACAGAACTCCTTTAGATCCAAACAGACTCTTCCACTCTCTCACCGGAAGTGAAACCAGGCCACGCGGACACTTTCACAATACAACAGCCGGGAATGCACTTTTCGGTAAAAACCACCTTCCTCCTAATTAATCAAATAAACGTCTCACTGAAGAACAGGGGCCAGCTTCGATCGGTAAACAGCCGTTACAACGACTTTTTACTTTGCGATACAATTACAATGCATGCATTACCACGCATGCGTTGTACATCACGAAGTCATTACTACGCATTTTTTAGAACGCATGGTCATTTACCACGCATGCCTTTACAACGAATTTTGTTGTAAAGGTATGTATGGTAAATGACCATACGTTCTAAAAACATGTAGACGATCCATGTCGTTGTAAGGAAGCAGAGGCTGTTCCGTTTCCTCACAACGACGTGCACCGCCCTCAGAGATGACGTGAAGCAGGAACCACGAGGAGAGAGGAACCATGAGGAGTGAGAGGTAAGGGGGATTGGGCATGGGGTGGGGGTTTCTTTTCTAGGGTTTAGGGTAGTGCAGTGGTGTTTGGGTGGTGTAGGGGGTCGTGCTGGGGGTAGTGTTTTAGGGTTTAGGGTAGTGCAGTGGTGTTTGGGTAGTGTAGGGGGTGGTGCTGGGGGTAGTGTTTTAGGGTTTAGGGTAGTGCAGTAGTGTAGGGGGTCGTGCTGGTGGTAGTGTTTTAGGGTTTAGGGTAGTGCAGTGGTGTATGGGTAGTGTAGGGGGTCGTGCTGGGGTAGTGTTTTAGGGTTTAGGGTAGTGCAGTGGTGTTTGAGTAGTGTAGGGGGTCATGCTGGTGGTAGTGTTTTAGGGTTTAGGGTAGTGCAGTGGTGGTTGTGTAGTGTAGGGGGTCATGCTGGGGGTAGTGTTTTATGGTTTAGGGTAGTGCAGTGGTGTTTGGGTAGTGTAGGGGTCGTGCTGGGGGTAGATTTAGGGTTTAGGGTAGTGCAGTGGTGTTTGGGTAGTGTAGGGAGTCGTGCTGGGGGTAGTGTTTTAGGGTTTAGGGTAGTGCAGTGGTGTTTGTGTAGTGTAGGGGGTTGTGCTGGGGGTAGTGTTTTAGGGTTTATGTTAGTGCAGTGGTGTTTGGGTAGTGTAGGGGGTAGTGCTGGGGTAGTGTTTTAGGGTTTAGGGCAGTGCAGTGGTGTTTGTGTAGTGAAGGGGGTCATGCTGTGGGTAGTGTTTTAGGGTTTAGGTAGTGCAGTCATGATTGTGTAGTGTAGGGGGTCGTGTTTTAGGGTATAGGGTAGTGCAGTGGTGTTTGGGTAGTGTAGGGGGTCATGCTGGGGTTAGTGTTTTAAGGTTTAGGGTAGTGCAGTGGTGTTTGGGTAGTGTAGGGGGTCGTGCTGGGGGTAGTGTTTTAGGGTTTAGGGTAGTGCAGTGGTGTTTGTGTAGTGTGGGAGGTCATGCTGGGGGTATATTTAGGGTTTAGTGTAGTGCAGTGGTGTTTGGGTAGTGTAGGGAGTCGTGCTGGGGGTAGTGTTTTAGGGTTTAGGGTAGTGCAGTTATGTTTGGGTAGTGTAGGGTGTCGTGCTGGGGGTAGTGTTTTAGCACTAATTTTTCTTTCTACAGCACTAACCATAATTTCTATGACAAAATTAACCCCCTCATTTTGTTCCTTTTTAAATTAAATGTTTTAAGAGTTACCAGTTTATTCCAATCAAGATGGCTTCAGGTGTGCCATAATTTTGTCATAAGTAAGACTGTTAGCGCTCTAGTTGTTCTTTAGAACACTCTGGGAAGCTGCAGTAGAACACAAAGGCATCAACTGACAGGCTGTTCCTGTTGAAATATAACAGGAAGATATTTGAGATCACACTTGAAACATGTCCTAATTTTTCTTTCTACAGCACTAACCATAATTTCTATGACAAAATGAACCCCCTCATTTTGTTCCTTTTAAATTAAATGTTTTAAGAGTTACCAGTTTATTCCAATCAAGATGGCTTCAGGTGTGCCATACTTTTGTCATAAGTAAGGCTGTTAGCACTCTAGTTGTTCTTTAGAACACTCTGGGAAGCTGCAGTAGAACACAAAGGCATCAACTGACAGTCTCTGCCCTTGTTGGATGTACATGTTTTACTGAGAATGTCAGACTTCATTCTCACATGACTGAGAAAGATAATGTGAATTTACAGAAAATATGCTTTTATTTTAGCTTCTGGAGCACCTTCCAAAACTGTATGGGACAAGCATGTGAAAAATGTTTTCTCTCAAACATGATTCATGATATCCCAGCAGAAGGTTTTTCACAGGGTAAAATCACCTTAGAACACACCACAATTCCTGAAATTAGTATGGTACCATCAACAAATGAATTCTAATGTAACTAAAGTCTGTTATCACCCTTTATAGTTCTCCTTTTGGTAACCCTCAAAATCTTCGATTCACTACAATGCATTTCAATGGGGTACTATCATTTATATTGGTCCCAAGATGGCTGCCAGCAATTCCAGGATGAAGTGCTGACAGCCAATCAGATCTCACGATGACATGTGTGGTTAGGCTCCGCCCAGATATATATGTGTTTTCTTTTTCAAATTTCTTAGGAACTACTGAACGGATTTACACCATTTAAGCAAAAGGCACGACTCTGAACCAAGGGCTACCTTTTTGGCAAATTTGGTGTAATTCCGTTCAGCAGTTCGGGCTGGAGCTGCGACTAAAGGTTCCTATGGAAAATTGCATGGGGAAAACACGTTTTGGGACCCCCCTTTTTTCTCGGCCCCCGCTTGCTGAATCACCCCGAGACTTTCAGGATAGGAGCGGACCAGAGCGCCCCAACAAGTTGGAAAATTTCGCGAAGATTCGTCAACCGGCGCCAAAGTTATTTCAAATAGAATGTTGCGGATTTCCTATGGAAAATAGGTCCTAACTATAACTATCTACTGGCGACCGCCAGTAGATAATATAGAGAGAGAGAGAGAGAGCGAGAGAGAGAGACTGGAGGATGGAGACAGGAGCCCTTCTGTATACTGCCAGATGAAGAGAGAGAGAGTGTGTGTGTTTGTGTGTGTGTCTACACACACACACTTGCTCTCTTCTTGTCATGCAAAAGTATTCTTACGTTTATGTTCACTTGAGGAAAAGAAACCCTCGAAGCCTTCCCACGGGAGTACATGGGATAGCTGCACTTGCCACAGGTTTCCAGGTGTAACCTGAAAAGGTGTTGAGGATTGCAAACCCCATAAATGTACATCTTATGGGGTAGTAAACTTTGGAATGCAGATTTACAACATTGTCTTTGATTCGGGCCAAAGGTGAGCCGGTGAATTGCGGTCGAGCATGCGTGATGACGTCATACGCAGGGTTGTAGCTTTCATGAGTGCAGTAGGTTCAGTGGGACTGGGGCCAGGTGTGTAAGGCAGGGATGTGTGTAGATTTGCGTCATTTGGTTTCATGTAATTAAGTGAAATTTCGGCAAAGCTATACAAAATTGCACGAAATGCTCACCTGTCATTTAATGCTATATTTGAGCACAAAAATGCATCCTTGTGTCATATTTTGATGACAGGTGCATTTTGCCCTAAAAAGTGGTGTAAAATACAAAAGCAGCGTGAACAACAGCTGCTCGTTTTCTGATGTTCGCTTGCGTTTGCAGTAAATTTTTACAGAGAATGGAGCATAATTACACGATGTGGGAAATGGCGTCATTTCTGGAATTTTGCATAACAAAAACGAAGGACCTTTGCTACCCATCACCGATCTGAGGCAGGGTGCCCAGTGTAAAGGGCGATGCCTGCGTGGATGGGATCGGACGATGGTTAGAGCTGAGGCCTTGAAGTTTGTTTCGGGGAGTGGAGGTGTTGTACGGAGAAGCAGGGACAGGTGGACCCTGCACTCTGGTATTTGTTACAAAGATGAGTTTTCAGTGAGTGACAGCCATCGAGGGAGAAGCCTTGATTTGTTGCAGAGTGAGGACTGCAGAGAGAGAGTACCGGCACTTCTCATGAGAAATGCAATACTTTTAATTGGAGAGTACCGGCACTTCTCGGAAACAAGCAGGTACTCTGGTACAGAGTACCTGCACTTATATTTTTTCATTTCAAGCACTGACTTTATCCCTTAGACCCTGGTACAGGTGCTCTTCTCCCAGCTTTCCTGACCTTCAGCATCTGCGCACCGACCATACTATAATCTTAACAACGCACTGGACCAAACCAAGCATGCAGCGGTCCATACATAATATAACGTATATAACCTTGTATCATATACCATAAGTATCGTAAGTACCGACACCAGAGTCGTTGCCTGTGAGACTTCCAGGGGTGCGCCGGGCATCCATGATTTTGTAAGAGAGCTGCAGCTTGTGAGAAGGTGGACAGCGTTGCCTGCCGGCTCATTCGGATAAGGTGGATGGTCATCGGGTGAGTAGTGGACGCCGGCTCCTTGGTTGGGAAGGAGGGTGCATGCAGACTGAAGGCTTTGGGATACAGGATAGAGCCCTGAAGGACTCCAGAGGTGACGGGGCGCTGCAGAATCTGGAGGGACATACCTCCATGGTCTGGTGGCGACTGGTGACGAGAACTAGTTCCAGACTTTTCCCTCGTCTACCATGGGTGTCAGAAGGTTGGTGATGAGAGCGGGATGGGAGAGCGTGCTGGTAGCTGTCGAGCAGTCTTGAAGGAGTTGGAGGTAGTGGTCTCTCTTGTCGAAGACCTTGGCTCTGATCCACCACTTCCATGACATCTGCCCCAGGTAGAGTTTGGACCAGACCAGGAAGACTGCAGCAGGCTGTGGTGATGGATCTGGGTCTGCAATGGATACTTGGTCACTGTATCACCTGAGAAAAGTCATATCGCCTCCATCAACTATCACTGCATCGTCAGGCGAAGCGGATGCCGAGTTAAGAATAGTAAATATATACTGACTTCGACAATGCGGTGGGACGCGATTCAGCATCTGCAGTAGTTTTGTGGGTGAATGATGCCAATCTCAATAAATTGACATACGACAGTCAAGAAGTGGCTGAGGATTGCCCTCTTGAGAGCCTTCCCAAGGTAAGAGGAGTTGAGGGTCTTCTACTAAACCTAGAGAGCAGTTGAGGGTCTTCTGCTAAACCTAGAGAGCAGTTGAGGGTCTTCTGCTAAACCTAGAGAGCAGTTGAGGGTCTTCTGCTAAATCTAGAGACCAGTTGAGGGTCTTCTGCTAAACCTAGAGACCAGTTGAGGGTCTTCTGCTAAATCTAGAGACCAGTTGAGGGTCTTCTGCTAAATCTAGAGACCAGTTGAGGGTCTTCTGCTAAATCTAGAGACCAGTTGAGGGACTTCTGCTAAATCTAGAGACCAGTTGAGGGTCTTCTGCTAAATCTAGAGACCAGTTGAGGGTCTTCTGCTAAACCTAGAGACCAGTTGAGGATCTTCTGCTAAACCTAGAGCGCAGTTGAGGGTCTTCTGCTAAACCTAGAGAGCAGTTGAGGGTCTTCTGCTAAATCTAGAGACCAGTTGAGGGTCTTCTGCTAAATCTAGAGACCAGTTGAGGGTCTTCTGCTAAATCTAGAGACCAGTTGAGGGTCTTCTGCTAAATCTAGAGACCAGTTGAGGGTCTTCTGCTAAATCTAGAGACCAGTTGAGGGTCTTCTGCTAAATCTAGAGACCAGTTGAGGGTCTTCTGCTAAACCTAGAGACCAGTTGAGGGTCTTCTGCTAAATCTAGAGACCAGTTGAGGGTCTAAAGCTAAACCTAGAGAGCAGTTGAGGGTCTAAAGCTAAATCTAGAGACCAGTTGAGGGTCTTCTGCTAAACCTAGAGAGCAGTTGAGGGTCTTCTGCTAAATTCAGAGACCAGTTGAGGGTCTTCTGCTAAATCTAGAGACCAGTTGAGGGTCTTCTGCTAAATCTAGAGACCAGTTGAGGGTCTTCTGCTAAACCTAGAGACCAGTTGAGGGTCTTCTGCTAAATCTAGAGACCAGTTGAGGGTCTTCTGCTAAATCTAGAGACCAGGTGAATCCTGCTGCTTGAGTACAGGTGATGTTTGGTCCGAAGTCTTAGGTCAGAGCAGCAAGGAGGGAATGAGAAACTCTGGCTCAGAGAGTTATTGAAGGTTCCGAGGATGGCATGAGGACTTCATTAGTTGAGTTCTCGTCACCAAGGAGGTGAGGATGTCATTTACAACTAAAGGGTTTGAGTTAGGCTTCGATACTTGCGAGGGTGGAGTGAAGTGCTTTGCGTAAGGCTCCTGGTACACGCACTGGTATGTTGTGCTTCATACATTAGGTTCAATGTGGTGTTGTGTCTAATTTTTTTGATCTTTTCGATGAGGAATTCTATGGTGATCACTGATTCTCGAGCGTGGAATTGGTAGTCCTGGGAGTGACTGGTGCAAGTGCATTTCTATAGGCCCTTGCTCCAATATCGACTTCGTAGATGGTGGCTAGATAGCAGTTACTTTGGTAAATGGTTTTCTTGGTTTTGTTTCAAGGACCAGCGTGTTTTCAGGGGATATGTGCAGAACCAGGGATGTCTCTTGTTTAAATCCTGTGTCCCAGCGGGTAGAGGGTTTGATTGATTTCAGTGCGACTATCTGTGCTTGAGTGTATGTTGTGTGTGTTTTGTGAACCTTGCGGCTTGGGGTTTTGCTGAGCGTGTGAAGCACTGTCTCCTCATCCTCAGTCGGTGTGGAGGTCTTTACTGAGATGCTACGGTCGTGGAGTTACGGAGGGCGGTTCTTGGATAATCTGCAGAGCAGGTTGTGTGCTTTCCTCAGCTGAAACATGAAAGCCGTTACTCTTTGATTACCAGGTGGTCCAAAACATTAATTACCCATGTTAATTCCCTAGAGAAACTAGGCTCTCTGATACAGAACAATAAGGCTGAACTGAATTATTACCAAATATTGACAAAAGTTAGATCTTTACTCGGAAAGCATGCTTTTTGTGATTTGGTGCAAATTCGTACAGCTGTTTTTGAGAAAGTAGCATTTGAAGAGGGGCTCAGGTTAGGCAAAAGGGGGGGAAAGTTAGGTATATCTGGGCGGTTGAACCCACGGCAGTCCTGCAATACTGAAAAAGCAAATAACATGGGCTTCTAATTTGCTATGGGAGTTTTTTCCTGATGGCCATTTCGGTGTTGCCGTACTGAGCAATCTTATTGGCTAGCCACAATTCTGAAGAAAATGTTGCGGCTGCCATTACACAGCTCATGGACTCAATGCCCCTGTCCAAAAAAAACTTGTGAAAAGGGACATAAGCTGGCAGAGAAGCGACACCCTGATCCCCAGACATTTGTTTGGGGCCCAGAGGGACCACCCCAAGAGGTTAAAATATGTTTACAAGGCTGTAGATACCATGGTACTTCTGCCATGACCCTCCCATGAGATACTGTGGTACTCCTTCGATACCCAGTACACAATCTTCAGCCCACTGGTACAGAGGTACCATGCAAGCTTCTCCAAGGAAGCGTGCCGAGTAGCACAAGATTACCAGGATCAGCGAAAAAATGTAAACAGACGTGAAGAAAATACAGGTTAGGGGTCCATCGGAGGTTGGGTGGCCGCAGGAGTGAGACGTGGGGCCTGGCTGAAGTTCTTGAACGCAGACCAAGTGGCCAACCTCTGTTACACATGACCAAAGGCCGTGGACAGCAGAGGAATTAGCAGTAGGTTGCCCGAGGGGGGGGTGAGTGGAAGCTCAAGTTTGAATAGGATCAAAAAAACAAAAAAAAAACAATTCTCAGAAAAAAACAAATGTTAAAGTGACCTTATAATTAAGTATGGTAATAGGATCTTATGTTTAAAAAAACAGAAATTCAATAAAAAAAAAAACAAAGGCTAAACTGATATAACGTGTTCAAAAGAGATACAAAATTATTTTAAAAAATCCAAAAAACACACTGAATTTCACAAGCTATAGTTTAGTGAGCTAGTAGTACCTTGGACCCTTGTCACTACTTATGACCTCACATATGCACTCATGACATGTTAATCATTGATGACATCAATACATATATAGTTTACCTAAAAAAAACACAGTTGAACTGCAGAGATGGTTACAAAATAAATTTAAAAAGTCAATAAAATTCGGAAGTTATGGTTAGGATCAGAATTAATATTTTCTTTAACAGTCATTCAAAGCATAACGTGCACGACCCTCACAATTCTCTGAGGTGATAGTGACACATGGGGGCAGATCTACAAGAAAGTGCCACAGCGCGGCACCGCAAGCCCTTTGGCTGAGCCACGCTGCGGCACTTTCAGAGCACAGGAATGCAACATATCTACAATGATATGTCGCATTCCTGTGCTCTCCCCTGCGCTGGCGCACAAACAGCTGCCATGCGCCGGCGCAGGCACCATTGCACCATGGTGCAAGGGTGCCTGCGCCATGGGGAGATTGTTTTTGTGCAGGAAGGGGCACCTTCCTGCACAAAAACAATCACTACAGGCATTTTCCTCTTTCAATGCGTGCTGTAGAATGCAGCACGCATTGAAAGAGGAAAAAACGAGGAGAAATGAAAACATTGCTCCTCGTTGCGCCTGGCTACGCCACCCCTAGGGTGGCGTAGTAAACTGACGCATTTCCAGGTTTACGATTTCTCGTGAATCTGAAATTTGTCTGGTTCCATGGGTGCTGCGTGGTAACACCCACAGCTACACCCATGGAACGCCCCTTTCACGCAAAGTGCTGCATGTAAAGGGGCCATATTTACAAGGACAGGAAAAGCCACGCATGGTGGCTTTTCCTGTCCTTGTAAATATGGGGCACAGAAATGCGCTGCCAGTGCGTCACAAAAAGTGACGTACTGGCAGCGCAAGGGGCTTGTAAATCTGCCCCTTTGTATCAGTATCAGCCATGGTATAGGCGTATCTGATGCCCAGGAAGCATCAGATATACGGTACAGCAGTGACACCCTGTGGTCAGTCACCGTATGGCACTGTTTGAAAGCAAGGAGGTTGAGCATCAAGGTGAAGCTGTGGCACCTTGTGGTCCCTCACATTATGGCATTGATGAAGCCCTGGTGGTGAAGATAGATGGTGCAGCAGTGACACCTTGTGGTCAATCACAGTATGGCACTGGCTTGAAGCCCTGGCAGAAGCTAATCTCTGGGGCAAAAGTTACACTGCATGGCATTATCTGAAACCCAGGAGAGTGCAGATCTATGGCACGCCAGTGACACCCTGTGGTCAGTCACTGTATAGCATTATCTTAAGGTGAGGTAGAAGAGAATCTTGGGTGAAGCAGTTGTGAGAAGTTGGCCTGGCATATGCTGTCCACTAATTATAGTGGGCACCTTGCACCAGTCCAAACAACCCCTTATTGGAGATAGGTTAAAGACAACCTTATTGAAAGCTATCCTAGTGGTAGCTATGGAGAGCAGCCTTCAGGCTAAGTCTTGAAGGAATGTAAAGCAGCTTGTTTTACCAGTCTATAATCTCTTGAGTGATCAAATGAAAGAGCACCACACCAGGTATATATTCAAAATATATGTATTTATTGCTAAACACACCCCTCTAGTCTCTTTATGAGGCTACAGTTCGAAGTACACAAGTTATAAGTTATTTAAACACAGTAATAGCACAAATACACGTTTGGGCCCTAGGGGCGTACCAAACCATATACCAATAAAGTGGTATAAGAACCACGACTGAGCTAGACACTAGGCCTAGAGCCTCTAGAAGTGCTTGGACCACAAGGAACCACCCAAGGTAGTGACACAGGGGACCCACGGGGGACGCGTGCAGTGTAAATACACAACCGCGATACGCCGTTAACTTCTATGGAGAAAGTCGCGATCAGGAAATTAAAGAAAAGGGACACTTAAAGGAGGACTTGGAGCAAACCCTTTGAGAACTAGGTCGTTCTAGAGTCTCTACCCACGGGAGCACCGGAGTACTCGTGTTACCTCACCCAGGGAAGCCGGGTGCATAGGTGCCTTTCGGGGTCGGGTTTCTTCGTCGATTTGAATGGCGATCTGCTGCAAAGTGCTGCTGGCGACCAAGTGGAAAGTGTCCGGGTGGATCCAAGAGTGGATCGGAGATCTGAAGAACCTGAAAGCAGAGGGGAGAGAGTCTGGGTCACTAGCCAGTGACCAGGATGGCGATGAGCGGATGCCCACCGATGTCGAGTGCTTCAGGTAGGTTGACGGTCGTCTTGACTCTTCAGCCACGAGGTCCAGGAGGCGTTGTCGGCGACCAGGAGCAGGATTCGGGCTGGTACACGATGTCTGTCGAGTGCTGAGGTGTCGGCGACCGGATTGGACCCAACAAGCCTTGGCAACGGCAAGTCTCGGTGAAGATGAAGATCGTCGATGGTGCAGACCAGCAAGGTCTGAGGAACTCACCCAGCAAGGGTAAGTGAGGGCAAGCCTGGAGCAACCAGGGAGCCCAAGAAGAATAGGATTGGCCTTCGTGAAGGGCTACTAGCCAACGGGCTAGCGACCGCGAAGGAGCCTCGAGACGTCGCACGTGGATCTGGCTCACAGGACACTCGTGGAGTGGAGGCCAGTGATCTTCGGTGCAGTTGGTGCTGGAGGCTAGGGCTACTCGGAGCCCAAAGCACGACTTCGTGGGAGACCCAGAAGAGGATGCACTAGCAAATGCGTGCGGTGTCCAGGGGTCACGGTTCCACGTTACCCACGACAGCTACGGGCCTCAGCTTTGCTGGGGACTCAGGGCAGCCTCGGGGAAGTCTGGAAATCCACCTCTGGTGATGCAAAGACTTCGGCGTCCGACGGGAGCTTAGGCGATGCAGACCGGACAATTGCTTCTTTGGTGCCTGCCAAGCAGGGGAGTCACTCCTTGACCCCAAGGGAGATTCTTCTGTCCTCTAGTCTTTAGTAGAGCGTCGAAGGTCCAGGATTCTGTTTCAGAGTTTCGTCCAGGGATAATCTAAAGTCCTAAGGACTGGGTTCCTATACTTATACCAAGTTTAGGGGTTGGACTTACTCTGTGGCCCCACCTATGGGTGGGTCAGGGCAGAGGGGTGGCTACACCCCTTTCCCTTTGTCCAGTTCGCGCCAAAGCAGGGGCTGCAAGCCCCTGATCCGGTTTGAACTGGGGTATGCACAGGGACACCAAATGTGCCCCCAGTGCAGGACTTCAAAGCACCCGAAAGTGCTCCCGCCCAGCCCCAATACACATTATCCTGTCTGGGGAGGTGGTCACACCTCCCTGGGACAGGAAACCTATTGTCCAGGCCTCCCCTGCCGGAGTTTCGTCCAGCAGCAGGAGGCCAGACTCGTGTCTGTGGCAGCAGCATCCATTTTGTGATGCCAGGGCTTTAGAAAGAAGGTACCGGCCAGGCCAGGGTTAACATGTCTCTCACTCTAGAAGGGTGGAATGCTACCCCCGCCGCCAGAATTGGCGGGGGGTAGTATTCCAAGATGTTTGACACCAAACACGACATGTTTAGGTGCAGCCATTCCAAAGTTAGCATTTAACGCGAGGTTATAATGCGCTTAAGAGTATATGGTCAGGCTGCACTACAAACAGCATCAGAGAAGGGTCTCCGAACGCTGCAGAGGGGCCCTGCTCATGCAGGGCACCCTCTCACATAGGAACCACGCACTCTGCCTTCAGGATTGATAAGGCCTGCCATAGGAGTGACTTATAGGTTTATATGTGTGTATGTATTTAGTGATATAGGTAACCTATATCACAGTAAGGGGTGCATGCACCACCTTACCCAGGCTGCAGTAGCAGACCTGTGGTGTCAGTTTGGATGGCCTTCCAGGGGTGGCATAATACATGCTGCAGCCCCTGGTAGGCCTCTGAGGTACCTATGCCCTTGGTACATAGTATACCATATACTAGGGACTTATAAGGGCACTCCAGATTCCAATCAGTGATGTGCCTAAGGCACATGGAAACCATTTTAGAGAGGAAGCAGCTAGGCTGGGGTTCTGATTAGCAGGGCCCCAGCCAGACTAATGTCGAAAAACAGTGAAGCATCAGCAAAAAGTGGGGGTACCCATGTGAAGCAGATCCTACTCTCCTACACAACCCCCCAAACGTAGGGACATTAAACTAACCTTGCCCAGTTAAGTCTTCATGTTCTAAGTGGAAGTACCTAGAGAGTCCATCTGCATTGGCATGGTTACTCCCAGGTCTATGTTCCACTGTGAAGTCCATCCCCTGTAGGGAAATGGACCACCTAAGCAGTTTGGGGTTTTCACCCTTCATTTGTTTTAGCCATAAGAGGGGCTTATGGTCTGTCTGAACCAGGAAGTGGGTACCAAACAAGTATGGCCTCAACTTCTTCAGAGCCCAGACCACAGCAAAGGCCTCCCTCTCTATGGCTGACCAACGTTTCTCTCTAGGGGTCAGCCTTCTGCTAATGAAAGCTACTGGCTGATCCTGACCTTCTTCATTCAATTGTGACAGTACAGCCCCTACCCCCAATTCAGATGCATCAGTTTGAACAATGAACTTCTTGGAGTAATCAGAACTCTGTAGAATGGGAGCAGTGCACATGGCCTGCTTCAGGTCATCAAATGCCTTTTGACAGCTAGCTGTCCACTGAACCTTTTGGGCATTTTCTTAGAAGTTAAGTCATTCAGGGGTGTCACTATTGATCCATACCCCTTGACAAATCTCCTATAGTACCCAGTCAGGCCTAAGAAGGCTCTCACCTGAGTCTGGGTAGTTGGAGCAGTCCAGTCCATGATAGTCTGGATCTTGCTCTGCAAAGGTTGAACCTGGCCTCCACCCACAAGGTGGCCCAGGTACACAACCTGACTCTGCCCTATCTGGCACTTAGTGGCCTTGATAGTCAGGCCTGCCTTTTGCAGGGCCTGTAAAACATTCCTGAGGTGGACCAGGTGATCCTCCCAGGTGGAGCTAAAGACAGCAATATCATCTAGATATGCTGCACTATAGGCTTCCAGACCTGTGAGAACTGTATTCACCAACCTCTGGAAAGTGGCAGGTGCATTCTTCAGACCAAAGGGCATCACCACAAATTGATAATGCCCACTAGGGGTTGAGAATGCTGTTTTGGGCTTTGCAGTATCAGCTAGTCTGATCTGCCAGTAGCCAGCTGTCAAGTCAAATGTGCTGAGATATTTGGCTGAGGCCAAAGTATCTATGAGCTCATCTGCCCTTGGTATTGGATGGGCATCAGTCCTAGTGACTGCATTGAGACCCCTGTAGTCCACACAAAACCTCATCTCTCTTTTTCCACCACTGGTGTGAGGTTTTGGCACAAGGACCACTGGACTAGCCCAAGGGCTATCTGAGGGTTCAATAACTCCCAATTCCAACATTTTCTGGACTTCAGTCCTGATACAATCCCTGACATGGTCAGGTTGCCTATAAATCTTATTTTTAATAGGCAGACTGTCCCCAGTGTCCACTTCATGAGTGCACCAGGTGGTCTGACTGGGTGTCAGTGAAAACATGTGTCTAAACTGATTGAGCACCTGTCTACAATCAGTTTGTTGCTGGGTAGTGAGGCTGCCTGCCAAGGCTACACCATCTACTGACCCATCGTCAGGGTTCTGTGAGAGCAGGTCAGGGAGTGGGTCACTCTCTTCCTCCTGCCCTTCATCAGTAGCCATGAGCAAGCCCATGTCTGCCCTGTCCACATATGGTTTTAACCTGTTGACATGGAGAACCCTGTGGGGACTCCTGGGTGTTCCTAGGTCTACTAAGTAGGTAACCTCACCCTTCTGCTCAACAATAGTGTGGGGTCCACTCCATTTGTCCTGGAGAGCTGCTGGGGCCACTGGCTCCAACACCCACACCTTCTGTCCTGGCTGGTAAACAGTCAGAACAGCCTTTTGGTCATGCCAGGCCTTTTGAAGTTCCTGGCTAGCCTCAAGGTTTTTGGTTGCCTTTTTCATATACTCAGCCATCCGGGAGCGGAGACCAAGTACATAGTCCACTATGTCTTGCTTTGGGGGCTTGAGAGGTAACTCCCATCCTTCCTTCACCAAGCACAGTGGACCCCTGACAGGGTGGCCAAACAGAAGTTCAAAAGGGCTGTAACCAACCCCCTTCTGAGGCACCTCCCTAAATGCAAATAAAAGGCAGGGCAAGAGTATGTCCCATCTTCGCCTAAGCTTTTCTGGGAGCCCTTTAATCATGCCCTTCAAGGTTTTGTTGAATCTCTCAACTAAACCATTGCATTGTGGGTGATAGGGTGTGGTGAACTTATAAGTCACTCCACACTCCTTCCACATTGCTTTTAAGTACCCAGACATGAAGTTAGCACCCCTGTCTGATACTACCTCCTTAGGAAAGCCCACTCTTGAGAAAATTCCCAGGAGGGCCCTTGCCACCACAGGTGCTGTAGTGGTCCTGAGGGGAATAGCTTCTGGGTACCTGGTGGCATGATCCACTACCACCAGGATAAACCTGTGCCCAGATGCTGTTTGGGGATCCATGGGACCAACAATGTCAATCCCTACCCTTTCAAAGGGCACCCCCACCACAGGCAGTGGTATCAGGGGGCCTTTGTAGTGCCACCTGCCTTGCCACTGGCCTGGCAGGTTACACAGGAGCGACAAAACTCCTTGGTGTCTTCAGACATGTGGGGCCAGTGAAAGTGAGGGACAATTCTGTCCCAAGTCTTGTTCTGGCCCAGGTGACCTGCCAAGGGAATATCATGGGCTAGGGTCAATAGGAAGCCCCTGAACTTTAGAGGTATAACCAACCTCCTGGTAGCACCAGGCTTGGGGTCTCTACACTCTGAGTACAGGAGTCCATCATCCCAATACACTGTATGGGGACCACTAGCTTTCCCAGCAGCCTCAGCAGCAGCTTGCTGTCTGAGGGGTTCAAGGGAGGGGCAGCTCTGCTGCTCCTGGCTCAGATCTGCCCTGGAAGGTCCCCCTGTCCCCAAGAACTCAACCTGGTCAGGTTCAAGTTCCTCTGGGACAGTTCCTTCTTCAGGACTGAGATCATCCCCCTCAAGGGACTGATCTTCTTCCTGAGCCAAGGGGGAAGGCACTGCCTTAACCCTACTACTCCTCCTCTTGGAAGGCACTTGGTCCATTATTCCAGAATCCAAGGCCTGTTCAGTGCTAGACATTTTGGCTTGTGACCTGGTCACAGCAAACACATCTGCAGAGATCCCCAGCATTTCTGCATGGGTCCTGAGCTCCACTTCTGCCCAAGCTGAAGTTTCTAAGTCATTGCCAAGCAAGCATTCGACTGGTAGGTTTGCACTCACCACAACCTTCTTAAGGCCAGTTACCCCTCCCCAGGAGAAGTTAACAACTGCCAGAGTATGGTCTGTTCTGACGTTGCTAGCATTGGTCACTTGGTACATCTCACCAAGTATAACTTGCCCAGGATTCACAAGGTCTTGTGTCACCATTGTGACACTTGCCCCTGTGTCCCTAAATGCCAAAACCTCTCGTCCATTGATTAAAGGCTGTTGTCTGTACTTCCCCAGATTACTGGGACTCACAGAGGAGGGCACATCCATGCCTCCATCACAGACTAACACAGCCTGAGTTAGTTCTCTGACTAGGTCAGAGCCCAACTCAGTACCCAGGGTGAACCCTACTAAACCCTTGGCTGGAGCACTCCCACCAACTGTAACTGCACTAGGGGAACAGGTGCCTTAGGAGCATTGGTGGGTGCTGGACTTGAGTCTTTGGACTTGGTGCAATCACTGGTCCAGTGGGTCTTTTGCTTACAGACCTTGCACCATGGTTTTCTTTGGCCTTTCCCTTTTGTAGACTGTGAATCCCCACCTGAAGAAGATTTTTGGGGGCCTGGTGAAGACTTTTGATCTTTACCCTTCTCCCCACCCTTTTCAGAGTTCTTAGCATCTTGCTTCTTAGGGTCCCCACCTTGGTTCTGTACTTTCTGCTTCACCCTGGTTCTGACCCATTTGTCTGCCTTCTTTCCCAATTCTTGGGGAGAGGTCAGATCAGAGTCCACCAGGTATTGATGCAACAGCTGATTTTGACAGTTATTAAGAATCTGCTCCCTCATTATCAGATTGTACAATCCTGAGAAGTCACACACCTTACTGCCCATCAACCAGCCTTCCAGAGCCTTAGCAGAACAATCCACATAGTCTACCCAGTCTTGAGTCTGTGCTTTTTGGGTATCTCTGAACTTCAACCTGTACTGTTCAGTGGTTAGGCCAAACCCATCAATAAGAGCACTCTTCAAGACCTTGTAATTATCAGCATCCTCCTCTCTAACAGTGAGGAGCTTATCTCTACCTTTGTCTGCAAAGGAGAGCCACAAGATTGCTGCCCACTGCTCTTGAGGGACCTTCTGTACTTTACAGGCCCTTTCTAGAGCAGTTATCCACTTGTGGATGTCATCCCCACTCTGGTAGGGAGGGACAATCTTGCTCAGGTTCCTATGGTCATAGGACCTTTCCCTATCTCTAGGGACATGGCTGCCACCATGGGACTCTAGTCCCAACTTTCTTCTCTCTTTGAAGAGATCTAGGGACTCCCTGTCTATAGCCAGTTGCTGTTTTCTGAGTTCAAGCTGAGCTTCCTCATATTGAACCAGCCTCTTTCTCCTCTCATGAGAGGATTCCCTCCTATGAGATGAGACAGAGGTCCCTATGGAGGTGCCAGAGTGGTTAGACTCCTGAGAAGGAGATCTAGACTTTCTGGGCACACTCATAATCCTTCCTGGGGGGACAAAGTGGGGATCATCCTGATCTTCCTCTTCATCGTCCACAGGAGGGATTGGGTTATCCAGGTCAGGGTCATTGTCACCCTCCTGGCCAGTTTCAGAGGGGGGCTGGGGGTATTTCTACCCCTGGTCCCATCCTCATCTTCTGCCCCACCCTCAGCTCCTACCCCTTCAGTCCCCAAGGGCTTACTGAGATCATAAGCTTCCAACATCTCTCTAAGATGTTGGGTGGTGGGACTTTGTCCTGTCTTCAATTTCCTCAAGTTACATAATGCTCTCAATTCCAAGAATGGGAGTGTATCATACTTGGAGGGAGAAGCCCATGGGCTTCTGGCAAGGACTCACTGGGTCCTGGCTTTGAAGACATCACTAGTGAGGTGTGGTGTATGCACTACCTACTCTAGTGTGGCCTACTAAACTCTCTTGAGTTGTAGAAAGGGTGTGCTATCCCTTAACACACAACTCTAAGTTCAGTAGAACTTACTGTATTCTAAGCTTAAATTATATGTACCTTAGGTACCTTTAGTGGTTTTCAGTTGATCAATTCAATTGTGATTATCTGGTAAAACAATAGCAAGCTGGAATCCCACACGCTGCACACCAATGTGAGAAGTTGGCCTGGCATATGCTGTCCACTAATTATAGTGGGCACCTTGCACCAGTCCAAACAACCCCTTATTGGAGATAGGTTAAAGACAACCTTATTGAAAGCTATCCTAGTGGTAGCTATGGAGAGCAGCCTTCAGGCTAAGTCTTGAAGGAATGTAAAGCAGCTTGTTTTACCAGTCTATAATCTCTTGAGTGATCAAATGAAAGAGCACCACACCAGGTATATATTCAAAATATATGTATTTATTGCTAAACACACCCCTCTAGTCTCTTTATGAGGCTAGAGTTCGAAGTACACAAGTTATAAGTTATTTAAACACAGTAATAGCACAAATACACGTTTGGGCCCTAGGGGCGTACCAAACCATATACCAATAAAGTGGTATAAGAACCACGACTGAGCTAGACACTAGGCCTAGAGCCTCTAGAAGTGCTTGGACCACAAGGAACCACCCAAGGTAGTGACACAGGGGACCCACGGGGGACGCGTGCAGTGTAAATACACAACTGCGATACGCCGTTAACTTCTATGGAGAAAGTCGCGATCAGGAAATTAAAGAAAAGGGACACTTAAAGGAGGACTTGGAGCAAACCCTTTGAGAACTAGGTCGTTCTAGAGTCTCTACCCACGGGAGCACTGGAGTACTCGTGTTACCTCACCCAGGGAAGCCGGGTGCATAGGTGCCTTTCGGGGTCGGGTTTCGTCGTCGATTTGAATGGCGATCTGCTGCAAAGTGCTGCTGGCGACCAAGTGGAAAGTGTCCGGGTGGATCCAAGAGTGGATCGGAGATCTGAAGAACCTGAAAGCAGAGGGGAGAGAGTCTGGGTCACTAGCCAGTGACCAGGATGGCGATGGAGCGGATGCCCACCGATGTCGAGTGCTTCAGGTAGCGTTGACGGTCGTCTTGACTCTTCAGCCACGAGGTCCAGGAGGCGTTGTCGGCGACCAGGAGCAGGATTCGGGCTGGTACACGATGTCTGTCGAGTGCTGAGGTGTCGGCGACCGGATTGGACCCAACAAGCCTTGGCAACGGCAAGTCTCGGTGAAGATGAATATCGTCGATGGTGCAGACCAGCAAGGTCTGAGGAACTCACCCAGCAAGGGTAAGTGAGGGCAAGCCTGGAGCAACCAGGGAGCCCAAGAAGAAAAGGATTGGCCTTCGTGAAGGGCTACTAGCCAACGGGCTAGCGACCGCGAAGGAGCCTCGAGACGTCGCACGTGGATCTGGCTCACAGGACACTCGTGGAGTGGAGGCCAGTGATCTTCGGTGCAGTTGGTGCTGGAGGCTAGGGCTACTCGGAGCCCAAAGCACGACTTCGCGGGAGACCCAGAAGAGGATGCACTAGCAAATGCGTGCGGTGTCCAGGGGTCACGGTTCCATGTTACCCACGACAGCTACGGGCCTCAGCTTTGCTGGGGACTCAGGGCAGCCTCGGGGAAGTCTGGAAATCCACCTCTGGTGATGCAAAGACTTCGGCGTCCGACGGGAGCTTAGGCGATGCAGACCGGACAATTGCTTCTTTGGTGCCTGCCAAGCAGGGGAGTCACTCCTTGACCCCAAGGGAGATTCTTCTGTCCTCTAGTCTTTAGTAGAGCGTCGAAGGTCCAGGATTCTGTTTCAGAGTTTCGTCCAGGGATAATCTAAAGTCCTAAGGACTGGGTTCCTATACTTATACCAAGTTTAGGGGTTGGACTTACTCTGTGGCCCCACCTATGGGTGGTTCAGGGCAGAGGGGTGGCTACACCCCTTTCCCTTTGTCCAGTTTGCGCCAAAGCAGGGGCTGCAAGCCCCTGATCCGGTTTGAACTGGGGTATGCACAGGGACACCAAATGTGCCCCCAGTGCAGGACTTCAAAGCACCCGAAAGTGCTCCCGCCCAGCCCCAATAAACATTATCCTGTCTGGGGAGGTGGTCACACCTCCCTGGGACAGGAAACCTATTGTCCAGGCCTCCCCTGCCGGAGTTTCATCCAGCAGCAGGAGGCCAGACTCGTGTCTGTGGCAGCAGCATCCATTTTGTGATGCCAGGGCTTTAGAAAGAAGTTACCGGCCAGGCCAGAGTTAACATGTCTCTCCCTCTAGAAGGGTGGAATGCTACCCCCGCCGCCAGAATTGGCGGGGGGTAGTATTCCAAGATGTTTGACACCAAACACGACATGTTTAGGTGCAGCCATTCCAAAGTTAGCATTTAACGCGAGGTTATAATGCGCTTAAGAGTATATGGTCAGGCTGCACTACAAACAGCATCAGAGAAGGGTCTCCGAACGCTGCAGACGGGGCCCTGCTCATGCAGGGGCACCCTCTCACATAGGAACCACGCACTCTGCCTTCAGGATTGATAAGGCCTGCCATAGGAGTGACTTATAGGTTTATATGTGTGTATGTATTTAGTGATATAGGTAACCTATATCACAGTAAGGGGTGCATGCACCACCTTACCCAGGCTGCAGTAGCAGACCTGTGGTGTCAGTTTGGATGGCCTTCCAGGGGTGGCATAATACATGCTGCAGCCCCTGGTAGGCCTCTGAGGTACCTATGCCCTTGGTACATAGTATACCATATACTAGGGACTTATAGGGGCACTCCAGATTCCAATCAGTGATGTGCCTAAGGCACATGGAAACCATTTTAGAGAGGAGGCAGCTAGGCTGGGGTTCTGATTAGCAGGGCCTCAGCCAGACTAATGTCGAAAAACAGTGAAGCATCAGCAAAAAGTGGGGGTACCCATGTGAAGCAGATCCTACTCTCCTACAGCAGTGACATTGTGTGGTCAGTCACAGCATGACATTGGTTCAAGCCCTGGAGGGAGCAGATCTAACGAGCTGCAAGTACACAACTTGTGGTTAGTCATATTATGACACTGGCTAGTGCCCTGGTGGTGCCGATATCTGGCGCAGTAGTGCCAACCTGTGGTCAGTCAAAGTATGGCATTATCTGAAGGTCTGCAAGGAACCGGTCTATGGTGCAGCAGTACCACCCTATGGTTATTCACAGTATGGAATTACATGAAAGCCTGCAAGGAACAGCTCTACGATGCAGCAATGACACCCTGTGGTGAGTCACAGTATGGCATTATGTGAAGGTCTGTAAAGAACAGTTGTATGGTGCAGCAGTGATACTCTGTGGTCAGTCACAGTATGGCATTATCAGAAGGGCTGCAAGGAACCTGTATACGGTGCTGCAGTGCCACCCTATTGTTATTCACAGTATGGCATTATGTGAAGGTCTGCAAGGAACCGGTCTATGGTGCAGCAGTACCACCCTATGGTTATTCACATTATGGAATTATATGAAAGCCTGCAAGGAACAGCTCTATTGTGCAGCAGTACCACCCTATGGTTATTCACAGGATGGAATTATATGAAAGCCTGCAAGGAACAGCTCTATGGTGCAGCAATGACACCCTGTGGTCAGTCACAGCATGACATTATCTGAAGGGGTGCAAGAAACAGGTCTATGGTGCAACAGTGACACTCTGTGTTCATTTATGGAATAGCATTATCTGAATGCCTGAAAAGGACAGCTCTATGGTGCAGCAGTGACATTCTGTGGTCAGTCACAGTATATAATTATGTGAAGGCCTGCAAAGAACAGCTCTATGGTGCAGCAGTGACACCCTGTGGTCAGTCACACTATGGCATTATCTGTAAGCCCGCAAAGGACAGCTCTATGGTGAAGCAGTGACACCCAGTGGTCAGTCACAGTATGGCATTAGCCGAAGCACTGGAGGGGCAGATCTATGGTACAACAGTAGCATCCTGTGGTCAGTCACAGCATGGCATTATCTGAAGGTCTGCAAGGAACAGCTCTATGGTGCAGCAGTGACACCCTGTGTTCATTTATGGAATGGCATTATCTGAAGGTCTGCAAGGAACAGCTCTATGGTGTAGCAGTGACACCCTGTGTTCATTTATCGAATGACATTATCTGAAAGCCTTCAACGCTCTATGGTGCAGCAGTGGCACCCTGTGGTCAGTCACAGTATATCATTATGTGAAGGTCTGCAAAGAACAGCTCTATGGTGCAGCAGTGACACCCTGTGTTCATTTATGGAATGGCATTATCTGAAAGCCTTCAAAGGACAGCTCTATGGTGCAGCAGTGACACCCTGTGGTCAGTCAAGAGTATGGCATTATCTGAAGACCTGCAAAGGACAGCTCTATGGTGCAGCAGTGACATCCTGTGGTCAGTCACAGTATGGCATTAGCCGAAGGTCTGCAAGGAACAGGTCTATGGTGCAACAGTGACACCCTGTGGTCAGTCACAGTATGGCATTAGCCGAAGGTCTGCAAGGAACAGGTCTATGGTGCAGCAGTGACACCCTGTGCTCAGTCATAGTATGGCATTATCTGAATACCTGCAAGGAACAGCTCTATGGTGCAGCAGTGACACCCTGTGTTCATTTATGTAATGACATTATCTGAAAGCCTGCAAAGGACAGCTCTATGGTGCAGCAGTGACATCCTGTGGTCAGTACCACTATGGCACTATCAGAAGGCATGCAAGGAACAGCTCTATGGTGCAGCAGTGACACCCTGTGTTCATTTATGGAATGGCATTATCTGAAAGCCTTCAAAGGACAGCTCTATGGTGCAGCAGTGACATCCTGTGGTCAGTACCAGTATGGCACTATCTGAAGAACTGCAAGGAACAGTTCTATGGAGCAGCAGTGACACCCTGTGTTCATTTAAGAAATGGCATTATCTGAAAGCCTTCAAGGGACAGCTCTATGGTGCAGCAGTGACATCCTGTGGTTAGGCACAGTATGGCACTATCGAAGGCAAGGAACAGCTCTATAGTGCAGCAGTGACACCCTGTGGTATGTCACAGTATGGCATTGTTGAAGACCTGCAAGGGACAGCTCTATGGTGCAGCAGTGGCACCCTGTGGTCAGTCACAGTATGGCATTATATGAAAACCTGCAAGGAACAGCTCTATGGTGCAGCAGTGACACCCTGTGGTCAGTCACAGTATGGCATTATCTGAAAACCTGCAAGGAACAGCTCTATGGCGCAGCAGAGACACCCTGTGGTCAGTCACAGTATGGCATTATCTGAAAACCTGCAAGGAACATGTCTATGGTGCAACAGTTACATCCTGTGGTCAGTACCAATATGACACTATCAGAAGGCATGCAAAGAACAGCTCTATGGTGCAGCAGTGACACCCTGTGTTCATTTATGGAATGGCATTATCTGAAAGCCTCCAAAGTACAGCTCTATGGTGCAGCAGTGACACCCTGTGTTCATTTATGGAATTACATTATCTGAAAGCCTTCAAATGACAGCTCTATGGTGCAGCAGTGACATCCTGTGGTCAGTCACAGTATGGCACTATCAGAAGGCATGCAAGGAACAGCTCTATGGTGCAGCTGTGACACCCTGTGGTGAGTCACAGTATGGCATTAGCCGAAGGTCTGCAAGGAACAGGTCTATGGTGCAGCAGTGACACCCTGTGGTCAGTCATAGTATGGCACTATCTGAAGACCTGCAAGGAACAGCTCTATGGTGCAGCAGTGACACCCTGTGTTCATTTATGGAATGGCATTATCTGAAAGCCTACAAAGGACAGCTCTATAGTGAAGCAGTGTCCCCCTGTGGTCAGTCACAGTATGGCTGTGAGAAGTTGGCCTGGCATATGCTGTCCACTAATTATAGTGGGCACCTTGCACCAGTCCAAATCGACTCTTATGGTAGGTAGGTTAAAGACAACCTTATTGAAAGCTATCCTAGTGGTAGCTGTGGAGAGCAGCCTTCAGGCTAAGTCTTGAAGGAATGTAAAGCAGCTTGTTTTACCAGTCTATAATCTCTTGAGTGACCAAATGAAAGAGCACCACACCAGGTATATATTCAAAATATATGTATTTATTACTAAACACACCCCTCTAGTCTCTTTATGAGGCTAGAGTTCGAAATACATAGGTTATAAGATCTTAAATCACAGTAATAGCACAAATACACGTTTGGGCCCTAGGGGCGTACCAAACCATATACCAATAAAGTGGTATGCGAACCACGACTGAACTAGACACTAGGCCTAGAGCCTCTAGAAGTGCTTGGACCACAAGGAACCACCCAAGGTAGTGACACAGGGGACCCACGGGAGACGCGTGCAGTGTAAATACACAACCGCGATACGCCGTTAACTTCTATGGAGAAAGTCGGGATCGGGAAAATAGAGGAAAGGGACACTTAAAGAGGACTAGGACAAAACCCTTTGAGATCTAGGACTTTGAAGAGTCTCTACCCACGGGAGCACCGGAGTACTCGTGTTACCTCACCCAGGGAAGCCGGGTGCATAGGTGCCTTTCGGGGTCGGGTTTCGTCGTCGTTTCTTATGGCGATCTGCTGCAAAGTGCTGCTGGCGACCAGGAGAAAAGTGTCCGGGTGGATCCAAGAGTGGATCGGAGTTCTGAAGAACCTGAAAGCAGAGGGGACAGAGTCTGGGTCACTAGCCAGTGACCAGGAGGGCGATGGACAGATGCCCACCGATGTCGAGTGCTTCAAGTTCGTTGACGGTCGTCTTGACTCTTCAGCCACGAGGTCCGGGAGGCGTTGTCGGCGACCAGGAGCAGGATTCGGGCTGTTGCTCGATGTCTGTCGAGTGCAGAGGTGTCGGCGACCAGATTGGACCCAACAAGCCTTGGCAACGGCAAGTCTCGAGTAAGATGTAGATCGTCGATGATGCAGACCAGCAAGGTCTGGGGAACTCACCCAGCAAGGGTAAGTGAGGGCAGGCCTGGAGCAACCAGACTGCCAAGTAAAGAAAAGATTGGCCTTCGGTAAGGGCTACTAGCCAACGGGCTAGCGACCGCGAAGGAGCCTCGTGACGCCGCACGTGGAGCTGGCTTACAGGACACTCGTGGAGTGGGGGCCAGTGATCTTCGGTGCAGGTGGTGCTGGAGGCTAGGGCTACTCGGAGCCCAAAGCACGACTTCTTGGGAGACCCAGAAGATGGTGCACTTGCAAGTGTGCTCGGTGTCCAGGGGTCACGGTCTCAAGTCACCCACGATAGCCACGGGCCTCAGCTTTGCTGGGGACTCAGGGTAGCCTCGGGAAGTCTGAGAATCCACCTCTGGTGATGCGATGACTTCGGCGTCCGACGGGAGCTTCAGTAATGCAGAACCGGACAGATGCTTCTTTGGTGCCTGCCAAGCAGAGGAGTCACTCCTTGACCCCAAGGGAGATTCTTCAGTCCTCTAATCTTGTCGTAGAGCGTCGAAGGTCCAGGATTCAGTGTCAGAGTTTCGTCCAGGTATAATCTAAAGTCCTAAGGACTGGGTTCCTACCTTTATTCAAAAAATAGGGGTTGGACTACTCTGTGGCCCCACCTATGGGTGGGTCAGGGCAGAGGGGTGGCTACACCCTTTCCCTTTGTCCAGTTCGCGCCAAAGCAGGGGCTGCAAGCCCCTGATCCGGTTTGAACTGGGGTATGCACTAGGGACACCAAATGTGCCCCCAGTGCAGGACTTCAAAGCACCCGAAAGTGCTCCCGCCCAGCCCCAATACACATTGTCCTGTCTGGGGAGGTGGTCACACCTCCCTGGGACAGGAAACCTGTGTCCAGGCCTCCCCTGCCGGAGTTTCGTCCAGCAGCAGGAGGCCAGACTCGTGTCTGTGGCAGCAGCATCCATTTTGTGATGCCAGGGCTCTGGAAAGAAGTTACCGGACTCGTCAGAGTTAACATGCCTTTCCCTCTAGAAGGGTGGAATGCTACCCCCGCCGCCAGGATTGGCGGGGGGTAGTATTCCAAGATGTTTGACACCAAACACGACATGTTTAGGTGCAGCCATTCCATAGTTAGCATTTTACCGCGAGGATATAATGCGTTTAAGAGTATATGGTCAGGCTGCACTACAAACAGCATCAGAGATGGTCTCCGAACGCTGCAGAGGGGCCCTGCTCATGCAGGGGCACCCTCTCACATAGGAACCATGCACTCTGCCTTTAGGATTGATAAGGCCTGCCTTAGGAGTGACTTATAGGTTTATATGTGTGTATGCATTTAGTGATATAGGTAACCTATACCACTGCAAGGGGTGCATGCACCACCTTACCCAGGCTGCAGTAGCAGACCTGTGGTGCCAGTTTGGATGGCCTACCAGGGGTGGCATAATACATGCTGCAGCCCCTGGCAGGCCTCTGAGGTACCTATGCCCTTGGTACATAGTATACCATATACTAGGGACTTACAAGGGCACTCCAGATCCCAATCAGTGATGTGCCTAAGGCACATGGAGACCCTTTTAAAGAGGAAACAGCTAGGCTGGGGTTCTGAATAGCAGGGCCCCAGCCAGACTAATGTCGAAAACCAGTGAAGTATCAGCAAAAAGTGGGGGTACCCCTGTGAAGCAGATCCTACTCTCCTACACAACCCCCCAAACGTAGGGACATTAAACTAACCTTGCCCAGTTAAGTCTTCATGTTCTAAGTGGAAATACCTAGAGAGTCCATCTGCATTCGCATGGTTACTCCCAGGCCTATGTTCCACTGTAAAGTCCATCCCCTGTAGGGAAATGGACCACCTAAGCAGTTTGGGGTTTTCACCCTTCATTTGTTTTAGCCATAAGAGGGGCTTATGGTCTGTCTGAACCAGGAAGTGTGTACCAAACAAGTATGGCCTCAACTTCTTCAGAGCCCAGACCACAGCAAAGGCCTCCCTCTCTATGGCTGACCAACGTTTCTCTCTAGGGGTCAGCCTTCTGCTAATAAAAGCTACTGGCTGATCCTGACCTTCTTCATTCAATTGTGACAGTACAGCCCCTACCCCCAATTCAGATGCATCAGTTTGAACAATGAACTTCTTGGAGTAATCAGGACTCTGCAGAATTGGAGCAGTGCACATGGCCTGCTTGAGGTCATCAAATGCCTTTTGACAGCTAACTGTCCACTGAACCTTTTTGGGCATTTTCTTAGAAGTTAAGTCATTCAAGGGTGTCACTATTGATCCATACCCCTTGACAAATCTCCTATAGTACCCAGTCAGGCCTAAGAAGGCTCTCACCTGAGTCTGGGTAGTGGGAGCAGTCCAGTCCATGATGGTCTGGATCTTGCTCTGCAAAGGTTGAACCTGGCCTCCACCCACAAGGTGGCCCAGGTACACAACCTGACTCTGCCCTATCTGGCACTTAGTGGCCTTGATAGTCAGGCCTGCCTTTTGCAGGGCCTGTAAAACATTCCTGAGGTGGACCAGGTGATCCTCCCAGGTGGAGCTAAAGACAGCAATATCATCTAGATAAGCTGCACTATAGGCCTCCAGTCCTGTGAGAACTGTGTTCACCAACCTCTGGAAAGTGGCAGGTGCATTTTCAGACCAAAGGGCATCACCACAAATTGATAATGCCCACTAGGGGTTGAAAATGCTGTTTTGGGCTTTGCAGCATCAGCTAGTCTGATCTGCCAGTAGCCAGCTGTTAGGTCAAATGTGCTGAGATATTTGGCAGAGGCCAAAGTATCTATGAGCTCATCTGCCCTGGGTATTGGATGGGCATCAGTCCTAGTGACTGCATTGAGGCCTCTGTAGTCTACACAAAACCTCATCTCTCTTTTCCCACCACTGGTGTGAGGTTTAGGTACTAGGACTACTGGACTAGCCCAAGGGCTATCTGAGGGCTCAATCACTCCCAATTCCAACATCTTCTGGACTTCAGTCCTGATACAGTCCCTGACATGGTCAGGTTGCCTATAAATCTTGTTTTTAATAGGCAGACTGTCCCCAGTGTCCACTTCATGAGTGCACCAGGTGGTCTGACTGGGTGTCAGAGAAAACATATGTCTAAACTGATTGAGGACTTGCCTGCAATCAGTTTGTTGCTGGGTAGTGAGGCTGCCTGCCAAGGCTACACCATCAACTGACCCATCGTCAGGGTTCTGTGAGAGCAGGTCAGGGAGTGGGTCACTCTCTTCCTCCTGCCCTTCATCAGTAGCCATGAGCAAGCCCATGTCTGCCCTGTCCACATATGGCTTAAGTCTGTTGACATGGAGAACCCTGTGGGGACTCCTGGGTGTTCCCAGGTCTACTAAGTAAGTGACCTCACCCTTCTGCTCAACAATAGTGTGGGGTCCACTCCATTTGTCTTGGAGAGCTGCTGGGGCCACTGGCTCCAACACCCACACCTTCTGTCCTGGCTGGTAAACAGTTAGGACAGCCTTTTGGTCATGCCAGGCCTTTTGAAGTTCCTGGCTAGCCTCAAGGTTTTTGGTTGCCTTTTTCATGTACTCAGCCATCCTGGAGCGGAGACCAAGTACATAGTCCACTATATCTTGCTTTGGGGGCTTGAGAGGTAACTCCCATCCTTCCTTCACCAAGCACAGTGGACCCCTCACAGGGTGGCCAAACAGAAGTTCAAAAGGGCTGTAACCAACCCCCTTCTGAGGCACCTCCCTATATGCGAATAAAAGGCAGGGCAAGAGTATGTCCCATCTACGCCTAAGCTTTTCTGGGAGCCCTTTAATCATGCCCTTCAAGGTTTTGTTGAATCTCTCAACTAAACCATTGCATTGTGGGTGATAGGGTGTGGTGAACTTATAAGTAACTCCACACTCCTTCCACATTGCCTTTAAGTACCCAGACATGAAGTTTGCACCCTGTCTGATACCACCTCCTTAGGAAAGCCCACTCTTGAGAAGATTCCCAGGAGGGCCCTTGCCACCACAGGTGCTGTCGTGGTCCTAAGGGGTATAGCCTCTGGATACCTGGTGGCATGATCCACTACCACCAGGATAAACCTGTGTCCAGATGCTGTTTGGGGATCCATGGGACCAACAATGTCAATCCCTACCCTCTCAAAGGGCACCCCCACCACAGGTAGTGGTATCAGGGGGGCCTTTGTAGTGCCACCTGCTTTGCCACTGGCTTGGCAGGTTACACAGGAAGCGACAAAACTCCTTACTGTCTTCAGACATGTGGGGCCAGTGAAAGTGAGGGACAATTCTGTCCCAAGTCTTGTTCTGGCCCAGGTGTCCTGCTAAGGGAATATCATGGGCTAGGGTCAATAGGAAGCCCCTGAACTTCAAAGGTATTACCAACCTCCTGGTAGCACCAGGCTTGGGGTCTCTACTCTCTGAGTACAGGAGTCCATCATCCCAATACACTGTATGGGGACCACTAGCTTTCCCAGCAGCCTCAGCAGCAGCTTGCTGTCTGAGGGGTTCAAGGGAGGGGCAGCTCTGCTGCTCCTGGCTCAGATCTGCCCTAGAAGGTCCCCCTGTCCCCAAGAACTCAACCTGGTCAGGTTCAAGTTCCTCTGGGACAGTTCCTTCTTCAGGGCTGAGATCATCCCCCTCAAGGGACTGATCTTCCTCCTGAGCCAAGGGGAAGGCACTGCCTTAACCCTACTACTCCTCCTCTTGGAAGGCACTTGGTCCATTCTTCCAGAATCCAAGGCCTGTTCAGTGTTAGACATTTTGGCTTGTGACCTGGTCACAGCAAACACATCTGCAGGGATCCCCAGCATTTCTGCATGGGTCCTGAGCTCCACTTCTGCCCAAGCAGAAGTCTCTAAGTCATTGCCAAGCAAGCATTCGACTGGTAGGTTTGCACTTACCACAACCTTCTTAAGGCCAGTTACCCCTCCCCAGGAGAAGTTAACAACTGCCAGAGTATGGTCTGTTCTGACATTGCTAGCATTGGTCACTTGGTACATCTCACCAAGTATAACTTGCCCAGGTAGCACAAGGTCTTGTGTCACCATTGTGACACTTGCCCCTGTGTCCCTAAATGCCAAAGCCTCTCGTCCATTGATTAAAGGCTGTTGTCTGTACTTGCCCAGATTACTGGGACTCACAGTGGAGGTCACATCCATGCCTCCATCACAGACTAACACAGCCTGAGTCAGTTCTCTGACTAAGTCAGAGCCCAACTCAGTTCCCAGGGTGAACCCTACTAAACCCTTTGCTGGAGCACTCTACCACCAACTGTAACTGACTAGGGGAACAGGTGCCTTAGGGGCATTGGTGGATGCTGGACTTGAGTCTTTGGACTTGGTGCAATCACTGGTCCAGTGGGTCTTTTGCTTACAGACCTTGCACCATGGTTTTCTTTGGCCTTTACCCTTGGTAGACTGGGAATCCCCACCAGAAGAAGATTTTTGGGGGCCTGATGAAGACTTTTGATCTTTACCCTTCTCCCCACCCTTGTCAGAGTTCTTAGCATCTTGCTTCTTAGGTTTCACCACCTTGGTTCTGTACCTTCTGCTTCACCCTGGTTCTGACCCATTTGTCTGCCTTCTTTCCCAATTCTTGGGGAGAGGTCAGATCAGAGTCAACCAGGTACTGATGCAACAGCTGGTTTTGACAGTTATTAAGAATCTGCTCCCTCATTATCAGATTATACAATCCTGTGAAGTCACACACCTTACTGCCCATCAACCAGCCTTCCAGAGCCTTAGCAGAACAATCCACATAGTCTACCCAGTCTTGAGTCTGTGCTTTTTGGGTGTCTCTGAACTTCAACCTGTACTGTTCAGTGGTTAGGCCAAACCCATCAATAAGAGCACTCTTCAAGACCTTGTAATTATCAGCATCCTCCTCTCTAACAGTGAGGAGCTTGTCTCTACCTTTGTCAGCAAAGGAGAGCCACAAGATTGCTGCCCACTGCTCCTGAGGGACCTTCTGTACTTTACAGGCCCTCTCTAAAGCAGTTATCCATTTGTGGATGTCATCCCCACTCTGGTAGGGAGGGACAATCTTGCTCAGGTTCCTATGGTCATAGGACCTTTCCCTATCTCTAGGGACATGGCTGCCACCATGGGACTCTAGTCCCAACTTTCTTCTCTCTTTAAGGAGATCTAGGGACTCTCTATCTAAAGCCAGTTGCTGTCTTCCTGAGTCTCCAGTTGAGCTTCCTCATACTGAACCAGTCTCTTTCTTCTCTCATGAGAGGATTCCCTCCTGTGAGAAGAGACAGAGCTCCCTATTGAGGTGCCAGAGTGGTTAGACTCCTGAGAAGGAGACCTAGACTTTCTGAGCACACTCATAATCCTTCCTGGGGGACAAAGTGTAGGTCCTCTAGATCCTCATCTTCATCTTCCCCAGGAGGAATTGGGTTATCCAGGTCAGGGTCATTGTCACCCTCCTGGTCAGTTTCAGAGGGGGCTGGGGGTAGTAGCTACCCCTGGCCCCTTCCTCATCTGCTGGCCCACCCTCTGCTCCTACCCCTTCAGTCTCTGAGGACTTACTAAGATCATAAGCCACCAACAACTCTCTGGAGGTGTTGGGTGGTGGGACTTTGGCCTGTCCTTCAGTTTCCTCACGTTACATAAAGCTCTCAGTTCCAAGAATGGGAGTGTGTCATACTTGGAGGGAGAAGCTCAGTGGCTTCCTGGCAGGGCACTCTCTGGATCCTGGCTTTGAAAGACATTACTAGTGTGGTGTGGTGTATGCACTACCTACTCTAGTGTGGCCTACTAAACTCTCTTGAGTTGTAGAAAGGGTTGTGCTATCCCTTAACACACAACTCTAAGTTCAGTAGAACTTACTGATATTCTAAGCTTAAATTATATGTACCTTAGGTACCTTTAGTGGTTTTCAGTTGATCAATTCAATTGAGATTATCTGGTAAAACAATAGCAAGCTGGAATCCCACACGCTGCACACCAATGTGAGAAGTTGGCATGGCATATGCTGTCCACTAATTATAGTGGGCACCTTGCACCAGTCCAAATCGACTCTTATGGTAGGTAGGTTAAAGACAACCTTATTGAAAGCTATCCTAGTGGTAGCTGTGGAGAGCAGCCTTCAGGCTAAGTCTTGAAGGAATGTAAAGCAGCTTGTTTTACCAGTCTATAATCTCTTGAGTGATCAAATGAAAGAGCACCACACCAGGTATATATTCAAAATATATGTATTTATTACTAAACACACCCCTCTAGTCTCTTTATGAGGCTAGAGTTCGAAATACATAGGTTATAAGTTATCTTAAATCACAGTAATAGCACAAATACACGTTTGGGCCCTAGGGGCGTACCAAACCATATACCAATAAAGTGGTATGCGAACCACGACTGAACTAGACACTAGGCCTAGAGCCTCTAGAAGTGCTTGGACCACAAGGAACCACCCAAGGTAGTGACACAGGGGACCCACGGGAGACGCATGCAGTGTAAATACACAGCCGCGATACGCCGTTAACTTCTATGGAGAAAGTCGCGGATTTGGAAATTAGAGAAAGGGACACTTAAAGAAGGACTTGGAGGAAACCCTTTGAGATCTAGGATTGTTCAAGAGTCTCTACCCACGGGAGCACCGGAGTACTCGTGTTACCTCACCCAGGGAAGCCGGGTGCATAGGTGCCTTTCGGGGTCGGGTTTCGTCGTCGATTCTGAATGGCGATCTGCTGCAAAGTGCTGCTGGCGACCAAGTGAAAAGTGTCCGGGTGGATCCAAGAGTGGATCGGAGATCTGAAGAACCTGAAAGCAGAGGGGACAGAGTCTGGGTCACTAGCCAGTGACCAGGAAGGCGATGGAGCAGATGCCCACCGATGTCGAGTGCTTCAGGTAGGTTGACAGTCGTCTTGACTCTTCAGCCACGAGGTCCAGGAGGCGTTGTCGGCAACCAGGAGCAGGATTCGGGCTGGTACTCGATGTCTGTCGAGTGCTGAGGTGTCGGCGACCAGATTGGACCCAACAAGCCTTGGCAACAGCAAGTCTTGATGTAGATGTAGATCGTCGATGATGCAGACCAGCAAGGTCTGAGGAACTCACCCAGCAAGGGTAAGTGAGGGCAAGCCTGGAGCAACCAGAGAGCCCAAGAAGAAAAGATTGGCCTTCGTGAAGGGCTACTAGCCAACGGGCTAGCGACCGCGAAGGAGCCTTGAGACGCTGCACGTGGAGCTGGCTCACAGGACACTCGTGGAGTGGAGGCCAGTGATCTTCAGTGCAGGTGGTGCTGGAGGCTAGGGCTACTCGGAGCCCAAAGCACGACTTCGTGGGAGACCCAGAAGATGGATGCACTAGCAAATGCGCTGCAGTGTCCAGGGGTCACGGTCTCCACGTCACCCACGACAGCCACGGGCCTCAGCTTTACTGGGGACTCAGGGCAGCCTCGGGAAGTCTGAGAAATCTACCTCTGGTGATGCAAACGACTTCGGCGTCCGACGGGAGCTTCAGGCGATGCAGACCGGACAGATTGCTTCTTTGGTGCCTGCCAAGCAGGAGAGTCACTCCTTGACCCCAAGGGAGATTCTTCTGTCCTCTAATCTTGTAGTAGAGCATCGAAGGTCCAGGATTCTGTTTCAGAGTTTCGTCCAGGGATAATCTAAAGTCCTAAGGACTGGGTTCCTATACTTATACTAAGTTTAGGGGTTGGACTACTCTGTGGCCCCACCTATGGGTGGGTCAGGGCAGAGGGGTGGCTACACCCCTTTCCCTTTGTCCAGTTCGTGCCAAAGCAGGGGCTGCAAGCCCCTGATCCGGTTTGAACTGGGGTATGCACTAGGGACACCAAGTGTGCCCCCAGTGCAGGACTTCAAAGCACCCGAAAGTGCTCCCGCCCAGCCCCAATACACACTGTCCTGTCTGGGGAGGTGGTCACACCTCCCTGGGACAGAAACCTATTGTCCAGGCCTCCCCTGCCGGAGTTTCGTCCAGCAGCAGGAGGCCAGACTTGTGTCTGTGGCAGCAGCATCCATTTTGTGATGCCAGGGCTTTAGAAAGAAGTTACCGGACTCAGGCCAGAGTTAACATGTCTCTCCCTCTAGAAGGGTGGAATGCTACCCCGCCACCAGGATTGGCGGGGGGTAGTATTCCAAGATGTTTGACACCAAACACGACATGTTTAGGTGCAGCCATTCCATAGTTAGCATTTTACCGCGAGGTTATAATGCGCTTAAGAGTATATGGTCAGGCTGCACTACAAACAGCATCAGAGAAGGGTCTCCGAACGCTGCAGAGGGGCCCTGCTCATGCAGGGGCACCCTCTCACATAGGAACCACGCACTCTGCCTTCAGGATTGATAAGGCCTGCCATAGGAGTGACTTATAGGTTTATATGTGTGTATGTATAGAGTGATATAGGTAACCTATATCACAGTAAGGGGTGCATGCACCACCTTACCCAGGCTGCAGTAGCAGACCTGTGGTGTCAGTTTGGATGGCCTACCAGGGGTGGCACAATACATGCTGCAGCCCCTGGTAGGCCTCTGAGGTACCTATGCCCTGGGTACATAGTATACCATATACTAGGGACTTATAAGGGCACTCCAGATTCCAATCAGTGATGTGCCTAAGGCACATGGAAACCATTTTAGAGAGGAAGCAGCTAGGCTGGGATTCTGATTAGCAGGGCCCCAGCCAGACTAAGGTCGAAAAACAGTGAAGCATCAGCAAAAAGTGGGGGTACCCATGTGAAGCAGATCCTACTCTCCTACAGACTCCAGTCCATTAGTACTCTTGAGATGGTATCGTTTGACGCACTTGACGAGGACTGGCGTGATGGCATTGCCAGCCTTGTGGTAAATCTGGACAACAGTTGGTGATGACTTGCCATGATGGATGCAGGCCTTCGTTCTAGAGTCGATCACCCAGAGTGGGGGTGGCCAGGTGCTTCCATTTCCTTTGCTGAGACAGTTACATCCGTGCACTTGGACTTCTTGGGCTACTAGGACGTTGGTGACAGTGGCGTGATGGACACGCTGAGAAACGTGAGGCATGAGACTCTGTTCGCGCAGGCTTTGCGGCTTACTCTCGGTCGCCCGCTGGGCGGTGGCCAGTTCATTCTCTGGTTGTCACCCCCTTCACTTGCTGTTGGTGTGTCGGGATTCGCTCTTTTGCAGCTCGGGTTCTCTTCATCGTCCGGCCCGACCACTCACGACTTCCCCTTCTGAACTTGGTCAGTTGTCCGATTCTTCGTGTAGACCCTCCGGTCACACTTCCACGTTTCTTGCTGAATGAGGTGTTCTGCACATGGCAATGCTGATGGGGTTGCCATGGAACCTGGACAACAGGTGTTGACGATCGGCTAGGAGAGGAGGTTTTCTGGAGGGACTTCGCAGCTACATGTCTCTGCCTCGCTGAGGCTCTTCTTTCACCTCTAGCATCTGCGGTTAGAAGCAGGGATGCCGTCCGACTTCAACTGCCGACAATCGGGGATGGACGGTCGCACTGGGAAGCGCTGGGGAGAGACGCGGTTCGCGCTTGCTGCAGCTTATGTTTGGTTCTCCCATGGGGCTGTCTCCAGGGACGTCGGTCCACCTTGGTGGCTGTCTGGTGTCTCTGGGTGTGCTCTTAGCTTGTGGTACTACAAGTCCTCGTGCTTCTCCTCTTGTTTTCCTTAGCGCACCTGTGTTTGTCCAGTTCTTCCTGGTGACAGGATTGTCACTCTTCTTTTCGCTTCTCCTTCCAGGTGCAGTCGCATGCACCTTGTTCCAAAAAGGCCAACAGGGCCTATCAACTTCAATGGTCTCTGGACCATGCAGGCGAGACGTCTGTCACTCTTCTCTGCTGGGTGGCGAACAGCCACTTGTCTTGTGTGCTCCTTCTTCAGGCAGCTTCTTGAAGCTCCTACTCCTGGTGTTCCCTCTTCTGTGAATGACTTCCATGGGCAGTAGGGAGCTGTGGTAGTGGCTCGCCACTTGGAGTGTGTGACTCTCCTCTTGCCTGTCTTGGGTCACCGGCGACTCCGTCTTGAGGCAGTGTGAGGGAGAACACTCTATGCTGTCTTCTGGCCCACTGCGGGGCTTCGCTGGTGCAGTTGAGATGTGGAGGTTCTCTGTGTCGCTTTGGAGAGGTCTCACTCTCCTGGGCGCCTGCCCATGCAGCCGAACTTCTGGGTGTACGTGCCAGCACACCTCAGATTTCGCAATCTTGGTTCTTCTTCAGGGCGCCCTCTTCTGGCACTTTGCATGTCCGTTTTCTAGCTTGCAGTGGTATCCGTTCACCACTGGGGGTGTGTGGCGCAATTTCCTCTCTTGTGGTGACATCAGACAGTGACTCTGGGATGCGCACACACTACACTTTCTCCTTGCGCCTTTCGTGGGCATGCTTGGCAAGGGGGTTTAGCAGTCTCTTCTGCCCAGGGGGATCAACAGCTCTTGTTCCTCCTTGTGATAGCAACAGGCAGCTATCAGAGGCATGTGGTGCGCTCAGCTCCCTCTCAGCTTCTCTTGTCTCATTCTGCAGCTCCCGGAAGTGTTGCATCAATTGTCTCTTCAGGCTACTGCAGCCTACACAGTGCTGCTGGCTGTTCCTTTGCAGGATTGTCCAGTTTTTTTTTCTGCAGTGTGCAGTACCCCTCATTGCCAGTGGGTGGCGCTGTGGTGACTCTCATTGCAGTCTACAGGAGTAGAAGATGGCCTGGAGGCAGACGGGCTTCCTCGGGCGCTGGCAGCCTGAAGTGGAAGGCCCATTCACAGATGTGGAGATCTGGCTGACTTCTTCATGTGGCAGGGTGCACTTGCTGGCATTAGGAGCGAGGCAACAGCAGTTTTCCTCATCCTGCCGGACTATGCCGCTTCTGCTGTAGGATCTACTGATGAACTACGTGGTGCCCAATATGCAAGGTGAGGCGGAGGGTGCCGGAGCTGTGCTGGCTGGTGGTGTCATCCAGACACTGTGCTGCTGCTATGTGCTTCCCTGGGGCCTGCCTCGCCCCGACACACTTGTAGCAGCAACAGACTGGTTGAGTTGGCCAAAACTCATTTCACAAGTGGGCTATATTTTCCCCAGGGGTGTCGACAGGGCAGCGTAGGGCTGGGGCTGCATGTGCAGGGATTTCCTCAGTGCGGCCGCACTGTAGCCACACGGCCGCCAGGTGGCGCTGCAGCCATCGTCTCACTCGGCCCACATGAGGTTGGAGCCTTGCAGCTCAGGCAGGCGCGGTGCGGGACAGCGCTGAGGCTGAAGATGCAGGGGCCTGGACACACTGCGCTGGGGCGGTAAGGTGGCTCCTCTTGGTCATTTTCTTTTTTTTGTTTGTTACCGTAGACTTACTCGATGGCTTGTGCCTTCACACAATTGTGGGCCCTGTCGGGCCGCTTCATTATGGAGTCAGTCACTCGCAGGGTGTGGGATACTGGGCCGCAGCTAGGTGGCGCTTCAGTTGTTTCTGATCGCAGCCATCGGCAGTCCTGCTGACTGCGGGCAGTCACAGTGATCTTTCTGACCTAGCGGGGCGCAACTCTTGCAGGCATATGCTTGGTGCGCTGGGCAAATTGGGACTGCAAAGCACCATTCTCTGTTACCCATGGCGAGTCTGCAGGCCTCAAGGCTGCGTTCCTGGAGTTGCCGGTCAGTGTGAATGCAGGCTGTGTATTGCCTATGGGGTCTTTTCTGCGCCCGCATGGCATAGTCTGTCGTTTGATTGTGCAGGTTTCTCCACAGGGTGCCACTCACCGGGCGGCCGTACTTCCTCATGCACCGTACACTGGGTGCTTATCCAGTGGTCGGCAGTGTGGCAGTTCTGCTGGCTCTCTGACTGACTGACTGACATATTTGTAGAGCGCACTAATGCCGAGGCGTCTTGGCGCTAAGTGGTGTGCAGGGACAGCAACCAACAGGGATCATGGATAGGTGAAAAACCAGGTTTTTAGTTCCTTCCTAAATGCCAGCCTGCTGGGCTGAAGTCTAAGATGTGGCGGAAGGGAGTTCCACAGTTTAGCCGCTAAGAAAGAGAAACGTTTACCTCCACACCTTACTTTTAATCTTTGGAAGGACTACCAATCCAGAAGAAGAAGATCTTAAAAGACGCTACGGTACATATCGACCAAACAAAGATTGCACATCCTTAGCCCCTCCTCCAAACAAGGCTTTGTGCACTAGGCAGAGTGCCTTAAAATCAATCCGTCGTTTCACTGGGAGCCAATTAAGTTGCTTTATGCTAGTGGATGTAGGATGATGTTTAGGAAGTTTAAGCAATACTCGCGCTGCCGCGTTTTGAATTGATTGGAGTTTAGAAAGTTGGGCAGCACCTGCTCCCAAGTAAAGAGCATTGCAATAATCTAGTCTCGATAAAACCATGGCTCCTACCACAGTTTTCCTCAAGGAGAAAGGGATGAACGGGAGTATCTTCCTTAAACATTTTAAAGTAAAAAAGCAGGCTGACGAAACCTGATTAATCTGTGGTGCCAGAGTGAGGTCTTTATCGATCAGAAAGCCAAGGTTCCTTGCCTTATTTACCGGAACCGGGCAGGTACCGGCAGCAGTAGGCCACCATGCCAGGCTGGCCTCGCCGCTGTCTGGTGTCCTCACACGCGGCAGATCGGGGTCATTTGTGCATCACGGCGGCATGTGCGTCGCACTTACAACGCACTTGGGTGGCGGTGCAGCAGCCTCGGGACATTCACAGCTGGTACGGGCTCCATCCCATTGCTAGTGGAGGTTCACACTTGATAGCCTGCCAGATCGATGGACGGCGTATTCTCATGCACCAGGCCGCAATACCAGTTCTCCTTTTCACAGCGGCTCACACCAGGCCGGGGCGGTGCCGCACTTGGCTGCGACTGTCTGGCTAGGTCGCAGGAGTACTCCTCTGTCATGGCACTGACTGCCAAGCTTGGATGTCGCAGGCGGTAGGGGGTCAGCAGCGCCGAGACACCTCGAGCGCGGCGCTGGCTGTGATGCTCCTTCTTCTTTTCAGCTCTTCACAGCTGGCAGTAGAGGCAGGGGGTGCCCTAGACATGGGCTACTCCTCCCTCACGATGAACCACGAAGTGGTCAACAGCACACATTGGGAACGACCCCCTCGTTGCCATTGTTGTGTCTTGGGGCCTAGGCCCACATGCTACACTAATGACCACACAGACACAGTGATAGGGTTCTGTAACTGGCTTCGAGCACGTGCACCCGGGCCCTTTTATTAACAGGCTCACGTCACTCGTGACGCCTGTGATGGATGGGTGTGGGGTGCATGTGTGCCCACTCCCCCAAGGGAGTGGTTAACAAACTCTGTGTCTGCTGAGACACTAGAACGTGTCCAGCAGGACACAACAAAGTCCTCACGAGGAAAGGGCTAGCTCTAAGTGAGCCTGTTTTCTGTAAAATGTTAACAGGCAGCAAAGGCAAGCGGCTGCCAAAGATAAAGCACGGCGGCAGTCGCGCTGATTTTAATTTTAAAAATGCAAGAGCGGCGTCCATGAAGTGGGCTCTTTATCAGGGCGCTGGCAGTGGCATAATGTGCCTGCCATGTGACATAACAAACAAAGTTGCTGACTTTGAGCCTGGGAACCGGGTTTGAGTCTCAGCGTGGACTGTACCAAAATCATTTCGATGTTAAAAAATAAATTGAAACTTATAATAAACATTAAAAAATGCCTGAATATGAACAATAACGCGATCGGTGAACAAACCATGCAGGAGCAAAAGAAAATAAGCAGGAGGGGGATGTGCACAGAACAGGCTCCTAAGACAAGCGCGCTCGGAAGCATCTGATGAGTCCGGTCGGGAAGTGCATTAGCTGTAGTGCCTGCAATGCCAGCTACGATGAAAAAATAATAAACAAAAGAGTGCTTTCAAACTGTAAATGAAAGGTACAGAACATTACATGTAAGAGGGACTGTCCTTATGGGAGGTGACAACAGTAGAAAAGGAGGGACTAAGGCAGGACTACTAAAGGAATTAACCAAAGGAAAAAAAGCGTTTCCAAAATACAGTCAAAGGAGTCAATTGAAAACATGGGCGGAAATTGATGGAGCTAAAAGCCCATATTCAGAACACAACACATCTCAAAAGATAGCACAAGTGCTGCCCAGACGTGACCTAAAAATTCTTTGTACATATATCCCTGTACCCCCAATATGATTAGTTTACTACAGCGTTCTAGCCCCACATATGGTTCTAAAGGGGATACCTATCAAAACAACTTTAAATGCTTACCGGGTCCTTCTGTCATTTCTAATGCCACTTTTTTCTGCAAAATAATTTAGAAATGCATCTCTGATCATATTCTTTAAGACCTGGGTAATGGGAATCTCGCAAGTGGCAGTTGCAACCCCACTGTACATAGGAATGCGTCTGCTTCATTTGGAGAGTTCATACCTAATAGGGTGATTTGCACTGCATCTTATCTTCCCCCAGCATGAGGTATCTGCCTTCACGGTACACCCCATGAGCCATACAAATTAACAGGATACCTGATTTTATCAAAATTAACACACCCATAGTATAAAGCCAAGTTTTTTGCATAGTGCAACTATTGCCTCCAACACTTTTGGAGATTTTGATCTTACAAACCTGTAATGTGTATTTCTTGGTGTGCAATATTGCAATTTGAGCCCCTCTTTGTTTCAAATATGCATGCATGTATGTGTTTTTGGCTGTACCAGTCATATCCTGGACACTTCATGTGATTTTATTGATTTCTTTTTGATTATACAAAAGAGAATAAAACATAGTATAGGTCTAAAACTGGAACATTCCATGTGCCATCTTTAGCAGTGATTGAACTTTGGGCTGTTGATTATTACTGCATTACTACCTTAGGAGTAAGCACAACCTGCTTCGTGTGCTAACAACGCAATACCAAAGGGGATGATGGACGGAGTGTTTGAGCAAATCAAACACTCACCCCCAGTCAACTGATCTGGGTTTAATCCATCATCATTCTTTAGCTCACTCCACCACCCCAGTTCAGACATGGCCATATGCAAATCAGTCTGACCCTGTGCCTCATGGGAACAGTCCAGCCCGAACTGCCAAGCCATGTCTTCCCTGGACCGGAAACAAGCATCCTGGGACTGGTTTAGGGTTCATAACCTGAAACCGGTCCCAGGATGCTTGATTCCGGTCCAGGGAAGACATGGCTTGGCAGTTCGGCCTGGACTGTTCCCATGAGCACAGGGTCAGACTGATTTGCATATGGCCATGTCTGAACTGGGGTGGTGGAGTGAGCTAAGAATGATGATGGATTAAACCCAGATCAGTTGACTGGGGTGTGTGTTTGATTTGCTCAAACGCTCCGTCCATCATCCCTTTAGTATCGCTTGTTCGCCCTAAGTTGGCAGGGTATGCCCAGACGTGGGTCCCTTGCTCACTTTGCCACTGGATTCAAGATAGCCTGGCTGATGAGGGTTATGAACCTGAAACCGGTCCCAGGATGCTTGTTTCCGGTCCAGGGAAAACATGGCTTGGCAGTTCGGGCTGGACTGTTCCCATGAGGCACAGGGTCAGACTGATTTGCATATGGCCATGTCTGAACTGGGGTGGTGGAGTGAGCTAAAGAATGATGATGGATTTAACCCAGATCAGTTGACTGGGGGTGAGTGTTTGATTTGCTCAAACGCTCCGTCCATCATCCCCTTTGGTATCGTGTGCTAACAACACCATTTCTTGTCTTGGCAAGACGTTGATCCAGTTACTCTAAAGCACCATAACCATTCTGAACTGGGCATTTAACTATCGCAACCAACATACCCCAACTTATACCCCAATTTTCAACTTTGGCATGGCAGTCTGTGAGGACCAGAGGTAATTGCATGCACGTACAGCAGCATCAGCACAAGTCCTCCATTTTGCAACAAAGAAGCAGAATAGAATGAAGTAAGATTAGGAGAGAACAAGATGAATGGAGAGTCGTAATTTCTTTTCTGTTTTTTGGTCCTCTGACCTATGAGGACATCAGGAGAGATGTTCATCCCAACTACCATCATTGTTCTTTGGCAACCCTCCTCTCCCTGCCCTGTACAGAGGTCAGAATATACATATCAGCAATAATGTCAGCAATCATCTGTGTCATTATTGGGCTTTTGAGATAGTATCCTCAAATGAGATAAGGGACCACAGCATGGAGGTCGCTGTCACTTTTTGGTCCTGTTGTGGTGAATCTCATGATTTTAATAGACGATCTATTAACACTTTCTTGTTTGTCCCTATCTGCTTTACCATCGGTTTTCTGAGTTTTGATTGCCGTTTTCTTCTCCTCCGATCTAGCCATTGTTCCATTGTATTCTGCTCTGTATTTCCTCCATGTACATTCTCTCTTTTAGTTGCACATTCATTAGCTTATCTGAAACAGTGTGATTTTTTCCATCAGCAATAATTCTTAGTTTTTCTGGAAATAAGTGCATGCACTTTAATCATATGTTTCTCAACTTCCTTCTGACTATAAGGGAATGTGCTATGTTCATTTGTACTACTGTTATATAGTTGGGGAAGTTACATGCAATAGTGATTCAATGAGTGATTGGATAGAGAAGTCTTGCGTCTCTGTAATATATTGTTGCAGTCACTATAGTTTCGTCATTTGGTATGGTAGGCTGGTGTTGGCACGAAGTACAGATGGAGGCCAGTGTTCTATGTGTTGTTTATACAAGAAAGAATTTAGATAAACTCTTTTGTGCAACAATGTTTGCAAGCCAATGCTTATCAGTTCTGTCGAGTGTCCTTCATTTTTTTCCAGCATGCCAATTATGCAAATGTTATTCTTATTTGATCGTCCTTCCAAATCCTCACGTCAATACTTTTAGACGCTATCTTTGATAACGATAAAAGAAGATAACGGGCCTTCACCAGATCGGTGACAGTGTCACGAACATGTGAGGAAATGTGACCCTAAGTATATTAGATTTTCTGAAAAACAAATAGCATAGCCAATTGAATAAGTCTTCCTGAGATAAAGTATAAGTTAGAAACCATGAAGGTTTACTGAATGATTAGAATTCTTTACAGAAGGCGATATTTGGTTAGACTAAAACGTAGGAAAAATGCATAATAAGCAATTTACAAGAAATTGATATTACGCTCAGTCCAATACAGCAGGAGATCTGACATAGAATCAGTTGTTTGAGAGAATATCAGAAAGATTCAAAGTATTAAGCATAAGTCAGACTACCAGTGGTCTGCTCTCTAAGCAAGTCTAGCTCAATAACGGAAGCTCGCTAAGTCTGGCTCACCTCCAGAACGAGCCCTCTATTATAGCAAAATGCACAATAAAAATCACACAGTCAGCATGAGCGGAACAAAATGTTACATAGGCTCAGCGAATCAAAATATAGACTATAATGCAACATTACCTAAAACCATCTTAAACAGAACCGCCTAATGAATAATAATTAGTCCCCTTTTCACCTGTCATTGGATGTGACAGGACGAATCAAGTAACACTCAAAGCAATGACAGACTCATGAACTGAATAGATTCATGGAGTTCAAACAGTTACATTTTGACAGAAGGATTACTGTGGAGATTTCCAAGAACAACACATCAACAAAGCATTCAATTTGTAAGCATTTTACTGTGTGTGGAGACAGTCACTGGCCAGGCCTAGTTAAGGCCTTGTTTGGCCAGTGTTAGTAAAACATGGTTCTATAAGTATAGTGTGTTCTTTTCTTGTGCAAAACCTTCATGACACTAAATAAATATTATTCATGGTGTGCACCCTGAATGTTGATTACACAATATCGGTGATAAAGAATATTGAGGACAAAATATCGAGAAAAAAATATTGACAGGTAAGCCAGTTTAGATTTTCTTTACCTAACTCCATGTATATATATTTATGTGATATGTATATATTCAAGGTACGTAGATGTGGAGTTAAGAATAGCAAATCTATACTTCCTTATATGCACTTACCTTTCCATATTTTGTCCCTTGATATTCTTGCACCATGATATTCTTGTTGTCGATAGTCAGTAGTACAGCCATTGTTTCTTACTCAGAATGTCCCACTCTGCAAACGTTATTCCAATGTGACCATTCTTTTGAATCCCAAGGTCTATATTCCAAGTATCTGACCCGCTTCTGCAGGACTAAGATTTGAATACATATTCCTGTGACACCAATGCCATTTGTAGGCATTCATTATACTGGTGCGCATCATATTGTGCACCTGCTCATTGCTCTTTTAGGACCTAAAGGCCTCTGAGGCTTCTAACTGAAGATTATTTTCTTATATTATGATTGTTACTGTAAGATAATATGTTTTCCATGAATCATAGGTTTTGATAGTATACTTATAGTTTCATTTTCATATACGTTTATTATGCCTAGTGCATTAATGTTAGTGCAGGAACACTGTGTAACATTTTAATAAAATTCTAATGAGTTTTCTCTCACAGTAAATCATAGGTGACAATGATATTTTTCTCATGTTCTTGGAAGTCACTATAAAAGTAGTTTTATCAATCCTTATGGAGAGCAAGAAATATTTTGATTCCAATGTAGCTTACTGTCTTCCCCCAATCAGCTAAACAGTTTGCCTTCCTCCACTTGCCCATCAGCAACAACAATACACAAAAATAACAGCATCACAACCATAAAACTTCCAATCTCAACTCCAGCAACATGTACCATGTAGGGCGGTGGGCTTCAGTTTAGCAGTGGCGCAGAGGAAAGTGCTCTCTCTGCCGTACGCTCTGATACCACGTCAGTACCACCCCATCCTCCCAAGCACATAGTATGCAGCGCATCCCTTGCTTGAGTCATGATTGGGATGAAATTATCAAACCACTCCACTTGCTTTGAGTGCAAAAGCTTGCCTCATTTACAACTATTAGCGTGTCCGAGCAGCTTAGAACCCGAGATCTGACCTTACCTTACCCTTTCTTTTCCTGGTAGGCACAAATGTGCCATTTTGGAGTTGCCTGGCTCCTGTTGGGACGGGCACCATCTGACAGAGGGTTTGTTCCCTATGGTTTTAACTTTCACACGTTTTATTTAGTTAATATTATTTTACCAGTCGCAGTCCTCTGCAGGGGAGCCTTCTGAAGGACTGGAGGGGTTGCTGGACCCCAGTTTCGTGTTTTCAGTTACCCACCTGATCATCACACGCTTGTAATAGGCAGCAACTTTAGCCACGGCGCCGCACTCGACGGCCTATTTAAACATCTATGGCAGCGCATCCGCGCAGCTTCAAACCGGAGATCCAACCTTACCTTGCCCTTACTTTTCCTTGTAGGCACAAACATGCCATTTTGGAGTTGGGTGGATCTTGTTAGGACAGGAGCAATCTTAAAGAGGGTTTGTTCCCTATTTTATTGATTTCATGGTTTTAACTTTCACATGTTTTATTTAGTTAATATTATTTTGCCAGTATCAGCCCTCTGCAGGGGAGCCTTCCGAAGGACTGAAGGGGTTGCTGGACCCCAGTTTTGTGTTTTCAGTTACCCACCTGTTCATCATTCGCTTGTAATAGGCGTCAACTGTTGCCACGCCCGCACTCGTCGACCTATTTAAACATCTATGGCAGCGCATCTGCGCAGCTTCAAACCGGAGATCCAACCTTACCTTGCCCTTTCTTTTCCTTGTAGGCATAAACATGCTATTTTGGAGTTGGATGGCTCTTGTTAGAACGGGAGCAATCTTAAAGAGGGTTTGTTCCCTATTTTGTTGATTTCATGGTTTTAACTTTCACATGTTTTATTTAGTTCATATTATTTTACCAGTATCAGCCCTCTGCATGGGGGCCTTCCGTAGGACTGAAGGTGTTGCTGGACCCCAGTTTCATGTTTTCAGTTACCCACCTGTTAATCATTCGCTTGTAATAGGCGTCAACTGTAGCCACACCCCGTACTCAGAGGCCTATTTAAACATTTATGGAAGTGCGTCCGCGCAGCGGGTGTGCCGCTGGAGTGCTAAAGGCAAGCCCATCTATGCCCATCCGTGCCCAGACCACACCTAGCGCCAGACCTCCTGGCGGTTTCAGCTCGCAACAGCCTCAAAAGATACAGGGGCATATTTGCAAAGAAGTGACGGAGCACGGCATTAGCCTTCTTGGCTTAACGCCGTGCTCCGCAATTTCTGAAACGCAGGACTGCACTGTATTTACAACAGCACAGCTCTGTGTTTCCTCCTGTACTGGCTCTAAATTTAGCTGCCTAGTGCCAACGCATGCATCCTTGCACCATAGTGCAAGGGTGCCTGCATTGTGGGGATGATTGATTATGTGCAGGAAGGTACACCTTCCTGCACATAAACAATCTTAAATGCAGATTTGTAACTTCTATGTGTGCAGCTTTGTGCAGCACACATAGAAGTTGTAACTTGTCCAGGCGCGGTGCATCCATTGGGGCGTTGGGGCGTAGCCCCCCCGCCCGCAGCTCCCTCGGCGTCTTTGAACTTAAGTAAACTGAATCAGTTTACTTAAGTTCAAAGACGCTCGAGAAAACTGACAATAATGTCAGTCAGCATGACGTCGGACCGCCCACCCCTTCAGAGTCTGAAGGGGGTGGGCGGTCCGGCGTCATGTTGACTGACATGATTGTCAGACGGACCAGGGGCAACAGGCAGCAGCACAAGTGCGCATGAGTGGGGAAGGGCAGCGAATTTTCGCGCCGTGCCCAGTCATGCGCACTTGTGTTTGCACTGGCTTGCGCATGCCCATTAGGAGAGCGAGGTTGAGCAAAGGCTCAAACCTCGGTCTCCTAATGGGCAGGCGGGCGAGTACTAACCGTGCCTAAGCCAATCCTGGCGCTGCTGGCAGCGCCAGGATTGGCTGAGAAGGGCTGTAGGCGCCAACGGACATGAGGCAGCGCGGACGGCAGACCTGCTGCTCAGGTAGGATAAGGATTTCTAAGAAATCATTTATTTTATTTATTTTAAAACCCCCCCACCCCCACGAGACACCCCCCCCCCGCGAGCCGCGACTGGTGTACTGTCTGGAGGCCAGTCCGTGCACGACGGTTAAATATGCCAAACGCACCACCGGCGAGTTTTGTAAGATTTTGCACTTGTGAAAAAGGGAGCTCCGTTGTTGGGCGCAGTGAAAGGAAGGTGCGGATTTGGCCCCAGATCTTATACCCGCTGTTTAGAAATGTAATATGGACCAGCAAGTACTCCACTGGTTGGAAATGTCAGACCTGATGCCGAAATGGGTGTTTTCATAATTCTAAGCAGGGCATGCGTTTAAAAACAGGCCCCTTCTGTGCGATGCAGGAATAAGTTTCTAGGCTCCGTAGGAACAGCAGGAAGGAGTGATGCAGACGTGGGGAGCGTACCTGCAAGTACTGGCCTTTGTTGGGAGCGAAACACGGTTTTCGTTAGAAGGAATGAATTGGTAATCACTTTCCATTGATTTATCTTTCTCAGGGCACACAAGAACGTCTTCCATTTTCAGCATACACCATGCCACATTCAGAACAGTTTTATTTTCTTACATGTAAATATTAGACCCGTTTTTACAATTTTTACCCGTAGGAGGCACTTGTACAGAACTGAATGTATTGCTAAGTACTTAAATGTCGATCACCTCCATCGCTGACGAATGATGGTTATATTTTTAATATCTTTTGTTAAACGAATCACAGACCAGCCGTTGTTGTGTGCACCAACATAACTTGTGGAGCTTGTTTGTGTGTGTTAAAACAAAATATTTACATACGTCTGTCCAGCAACGTCACTTTTTAATTAGGTTACAAAATGTGCTGCAGTGCCACAACCTTGTGCCGTGCTAAACCTCTTAAGCAACACTCTTTGTGTGGGTTCAAATGCTGATGAAGTTCGTAATGTGCCAAACCAACTGCAGAAAAGGGCAGTTGAATAATACGTTTGCCAGAACAGATGAAAGCGCTGCGTCTATAGTGATTATTTATTGCCTCCTTACTTTCCTGAGGCTGCCCTCACCAGGTAAAATCTTATCACAAATCTGTTTAGGCTTTGTTTTCCTTGTTAAGAATTTTAGTCGGTTTTGCATACTTCTTACACAGCTCATAAGGGTGGGAATTCAGGCTATGACACGAGAGTACATTTAAATTAAAAATAATGACATTTCTACGCCGGCAAAACAGCATCCACAGCATTTGGTATTCAGAGGAGAGCGGCATGACTTATTACAGGCGGGTGATGGACGGGTCAGGACAAAGGCCAGGCTGGAAACACCCGCAGGCCTCTGCTCCAAGAGGGGCCTCTAACCCGTGAAGGACATGCACGCAGCGCAGCAGGGTAACCTTGAGAGCAGGCCAGAGCCCGGCAGCAAGGGTTTGGGTGACAGGGAAGCACGCGGGCCTGGCTACCAAGCTACCAATCGGATCCCGGCATATGCCTGGCAAAGGAGATGGGCATTGTACAGTACACATCACAATTACCTCTGTCCGTGAACAATTATAGTGGGTGATTAAGAACATCTGAAAGATGCCTCCCGAAGTTAACTTTCGCCTCTGACATCTGCAGTGATGTAAAGATCATAAGTTCGAGTTTTGGAAAGCAAACTGATATTTCTGAGGTCAAACTGAGCAGCTTTAAACTGGCTAAAAGGTAGGGCTGTAACCTGACCCCTCTGAGGGTGAAATTACCTTAGATACATATATCCACACCAGTTGTAGTAGGGGAATTCGTGAGAACTGAAAGACACAATTTATAGAGAACTTAATGTCGGGGAGGGTTTTTCCTGAAAGGAATCTCATCAAAAGGCTCTCCTCACAAAGGGTTGAACATACTTGGCTACCACCAACAGTCGTCTAGTAAGGGAAATGGTGCCTCGCCCCCTTCATGTACAGCAAGGTGGCGCTCTATATATACTACAAGAAATTGGAACGAAACAACGCTCCGTCTCGGACGCACAGCTTCTAATCCACCATTACACAAATCCAACAAAAATTATTCCTCTTTAAGTCCATGTTTTATTCATGATTTATCAAACATTTTTTCAATTTTGATTCCATTTGTTGTTCTATCACATGAGAGACATCATGTATTCAAATCATTCTGATACAACAGATATGCCCATCCGGGCCTTTTTCTGGAGTAGGAAATATGCATACATCATCCTCAGAGATCGATATTATATCCAATGCATTTCGGGCTTTAACATAGCCCTTCGTCAGGGATTCTCTAAAAGTTATAAAACACCAACGTTAGGTTATATAATTTCAATACGTTCAGAATACTACACAATGCATCACGAACTTCATGCCTACTGTTTAATCATATCAACATTGTCGGCGTTTTCCCTCTAACCGCGTACCTTCAAGTTTAACAAGCGAATTACCCAAAAGAAGGTTACCCCCAAACCACCAAACTGTCCTTGTCCATCCGCCTCTATGAATATTACTCTATTTTAACATTTCCCCGTGATGTAAACCAGGAACTTTCTCCTTACCTCCGTCAAATAGTCTCCTACATAACAGACTCTTTCCTTCGACAAAACACTAACCCGTTCTCAACGTTCTACTCCCTTTTCAACTATTCAAATGTGATCCCTCCCTCTTAACCAACCAATGACGTTTACCACCCTTCTCCTCGTTCCTACAATTCCCATCATCCACTATTTCAACTAACAACTCACTCCTTATTCCTTACTCCTCATGGCGTTAATTTCACCCCTTTGTCAAATGTGATACCCTCCCCCGGCAACTCACGCAATTACACCGCCCGCCCACAGATGTCATCTGTTACGTCAACAATGAGTTATAACATTGTGCATATTAAAACATAAAGAGACAAGTTTGTTAAATGAGACTGTGATTACAATACATCTCTCCTTAGTTCTCTTCTCCCATCCTGTATTGATAATCAGTCTAAACCAAAAACCGGTCGTCGTGGTTTCATAAAGAGCAGTTCGAAAAAGCTCACATTCTTGAGGTGGAGTAGTCTCTCATGTGAATGTACTGTATTAATCCATTTTTTCAAATTATTCGTGGGTGCAACTGGGTCCGGTGGGCAGATAAGTAATACATTTCACAGAAGAGTGACCACTTGCACACCTTTTTATTTAAGAAATGATTCTTTTTCAAGTGTTCTTGTGTTTAAATTATCTTTGCGTGCAGCCCGAGCTTGTGGTCTGCCCCAACGCCACAATTGAAAATCAGGACAAGAAATTGGAACGAAACAACGCTCCGTCTCGGACGCACAGCTTCTAATCCACCATTACACAAATCCAACAAAAATTATTCCTCTTTAAGTCCATGTTTTATTCATGATTTATCAAACATTTTTTCAATTTTGATTCCATTTGTTGTTCTATCACATGAGAGACATCATGTATTCAAATCATTCTGATACAACAGATATGCCCATCCGGGCCTTTTTCTGGAGTAGGAAATATGCATACATCATCCTCAGAGATCGATATTATATCCAATGCATTTCGGGCTTTAACATAGCCCTTCGTCAGGGATTCTCTAAAAGTTATAAAACACCAACGTTAGGTTATATAATTTCAATACGTTCAGAATACTACACAATGCATCACGAACTTCATGCCTGCTGTTTAATCATATCAACATTGTCGGCGTTTTCCCTCTAACCGCGTACCTTCAAGTTTAACAAGCGAATTACCCAAAAGAAACCACGACGACCGGTTTTTGGTTTAGACTGATTATCAATACAGGATGGGAGAAGAGAACTAAGGAGAGATGTATTGTAATCACAGTCTCATTTAACAAACTTGTCTCTTTATGTTTTAATATGCACAATGTTATAACTCATTGTTGACGTAACAGATGACATCTGTGGGCGGGCGGTGTAATTGCGTGAGTTGCCGGGGGAGGGTATCACATTTGACAAAGGGGTGAAATTAACGCCATGAGGAGTAAGGAATAAGGAGTGAGTTGTTAGTTGAAATAGTGGATGATGGGAATTGTAGGAACGAGGAGAAGGGTGGTAAACGTCATTGGTTGGTTAAGAGGGAGGGATCACATTTGAATAGTTGAAAAGGGAGTAGAACGTTGAGAACGGGTTAGTGTTTTGTCGAAGGAAAGAGTCTGTTATGTAGGAGACTATTTGACGGAGGTAAGGAGAAAGTTCCTGGTTTACATCACGGGAAATGTTAAAATAGAGTAATATTCATAGAGGCGGATGGACAAGGACAGTTTGGTGGTTTGGGGGTAACCTTCTTTTGGGTAATTCGCTTGTTAAACTTGAAGGTACGCGGTTAGAGGAAAACGCCGACAATGTTGATATGATTAAACAGCAGGCATGAAGTTCGTGATGCATTGTGTAGTATTCTGAACGTATTGAAATTATATAACCTAACGTTGGTGTTTTATAACTTTTAGAGAATCCCTGACGAAGGGCTATGTTAAAGCCTGAAATGCATTGGATATAATATCGATCTCTGAGGATGATGTATGCATATTTCCTACTCCAGAAAAAGGCCCGGATGGGCATATCTGTTGTATCAGAATGATTTGAATACATGATGTCTCTCATGTGATAGAACAACAAATGGAATCAAAATTGAAAAAATGTTTGATAAATCATGAATAAAACATGGACTTAAAGAGGAATAATTTTTGTTGGATTTGTGTAATGGTGGATTAGAAGCTGTGCGTCCGAGACGGAGCGTTGTTTCGTTCCAATTTCTTGTCGTGATTTTCAATTGTGGCGTTGGGGCAGACCACAAGCTCTGGCTGCACGCGAAGATAATTTAAACACAAGAACACTTGAAAAAGAATCATTTCTTAAATAAAAAGGTGTGCAAGTGGTCACTCTTCTGCTCTATATATACTGCCTGTACAAGCTATGCTAGAAGAGTAAAAAACTTGGAGCACTCCACGTGGCTGGGGATGAAAGCACGATAGGTTAGAAACAAATGGATGCAACTCATTAGGACCCACACTATCCAGTGTTAATTGTGACTGTAGTCCGATGCTAGGTTGTGTGGCTTGCACTGTTGTACAAAACATCATGTTCCAGTTCTTTCTAGAAAGCCCCTTTACTAATTCCCATTTGCCCCGCCCATTTACTTGCTACGTTTGCTTGCTTAATATACCTGATGTATACTACTCTATTCATACCGTTATCTCATTGCTGTTATGTTAAGTGCACTTGAAGGTGGCCTCCTTTCCATGGCTGGAAACCGTTGTGTTCAGTTGGCAGTCGTCCTTTCCACCGGAATAGCGGCTGTGTGCGTGGGTGCGTAGACTCTTTTTTTTTTTTTTTTTTAGATGTCTGGAATTTCAGGGTTTTCCGCGGTACTGCCACGAGAGCTTCTGCGGGTGATTAATGTTAGTATGATTAAAGCCAGTAACTTGTTTCTCTGATAATTCGTACTAGCACGAGGAAGCTGTGACAAGTTGTTGTCGTATACTCTACATTAATGACGCTATGCATTGGGTGTTGACTGGCTTCTCATTTACCAAGTTTACTGCCTGCATCTAGATGTGTGTTACCTAATCGGGTTTAGTGGGTAGATTATTTTGAAAAAACTGACAGTGTCATTTTAGTTTTAATGTTTTGGTTTTGTAAAAAAAAATCTAATAATTAAAAAAGTACAAAATGTAAAAAAAGCTAATCCTTTTTTGTTTGCATATCACGTGATTGTGATTACCAGTGCACTTTTGCTCTTTGGAGGTCATTCACACTGGCATGCCTGTTGTTTTACAGATATTTTGAAGTATGTCCCTACTGCTTGTGTATACTTTGATCGTAGTTTCTACCGGCTTATTTGATTTTCTCCACATATTTTTTTCATTTTACCCTAGCAGAAACTTAATAAAAAAGTCCACACGCTTTCACGTTTCTGGAGATTTGGACTGCCTCTAGTCACGGGTACAGCTAACGGCGAGCGACAGCAGCTGGGCTGTGGAGGAGGTCGGGGCATATGAAGATAGGGTGCGAAGTGGATAGAGTAGGCAGCTCCTGGGTGATCGAGGCAGCGAGGCGTGTAGGAATAGCTCGATGGCAGTGCCCATGCTAAATGACATTACAACGTTAACTTAGCCTGCCTGTTTGTGTTATCCGTTTATTATATCTGTGTCGGTGAGAGGTGTTGGTACGTGTTTATGCTGCTGAGATCATGCATGACTGTGGATCGGAATACATTAATTCATGGATTGTGCAAAATGTTTAATTGACTAGCCTATGTGGGTTACACTGTGCTGTCAGGTTTGCAGGAGAATACCGGAGCACCAAGGGAGCTAACTAGCCCAACACAGTAACTGGAGCCCATCAAGAGGTCGGTTGGCATATGACGTGCACCTGGGGTGTATCATGCCATTAACTGGATTAGGGAAAAATATCTGTAGCACGTTATGGCCATTGATTACCTGGAGCACATCACGATTTTAAACGACATTTCAGGCTAACGCTGGCACATTATATCCATAGAATGGTTAAAAGGTGATCTCTGGAGTACAATATGGCTCTAAGTGTTGTTAGTCAGAGTTCTGAGGCACATCATGGCACTAAATGGCAGACGGGGTATGAGGGGCACACCATGGGGTTGATTGGCAAATGGGAAATCCCTAGAGTACATCATGGCATTGGCGGAATATGCGGGAAATATGAGACGCATCCTAAGGCACTGAATGGTCTGTGGTGGTTAATTAGTTACATGAGACGTATGTCTGCCATGTTATGGGGTAACTGTGCATAAGATGACAATGACTGGTGTGTGATGTGACACTTTAGTATATAAAAGCAATGACAATCATTGATGCAGGCTGTAATTTGGGTGTATATCCTAGAGAAAAGTGATGTCATTCTGTGGTTATACTGAATAAGTAGCTACCTAAATCATTTTCATGTGAAATCTTTTTATTGATGTCATAACTACGCTTTCACAAGTGCCTTATTAACCTTCTTACTTTCTCAAATTTGCTTGAAAATGCACCATTTGCCCAATCTTTTTCAAAATGTTCTCAGGGGAAGAACCCCCGCACTCCCCAACCAGCCTTTATGACAGTTGGGCTAGCTCGCTACGCTCACTTGATACAGATCAGTCATCCGATTTTTTTTTACGCGCCACCACTTTCAAATGTCACTAGCCGCCCCTGAACTTGTCATTTTTAAAATTATTGTTTATGTGCAGGAAGAGACACCTTCCTGCACATAAACAATCATGCATGGTATTTTGCTGTTTTTCTGTGTACTTCACAATGCAGCACACATAAAAACAAGGAGAAATAACGTTTTTCTCTTCATTTCTCCCTGTTAAGACCAGGTTTTCCCTGGTCTTAATTTTGGTGCTGCCCCATATTTACGCCACTCTTGTAAATATGGGGCAGTGACAAAATCAATGGGTGTTGTGGCGGAACACACACGCAACACCCATTGCCCACCCCTTTCACCACAATGTCAAAAAAAGTGACCTTCTCGTGGTGATAGGGGCTTGAAAATATGCCCCACAGTACTCCTGCGAGGCTCTCATAAGATTGAACTCTTCAACTAAGGACAGTAGCTGTATTAAATGTAACCATTCCGCACTTACAATTAGCACTAGTTTAACTTGTCATAACTGCAACTCCCGGATAGATATCTTCCATATTAGCAGTTTCTAACATGCGTCCAGTGATGCACACACCCCTCCACGGAGTAAGTCTAACTCTATTACATGTGAGCTAATCAATGTGAGATCTCTTGTTAAACATAAACTAGAATTTGCCGATTTCCTTGCCCAGAATTTAGACATAATCTTTGTGACGGAAACTTGGGCAGACCAGGCCTCAGGTCCTGACCTAGTCTTAGCTATTACAGCTGCATATGCTCTGTATAGATTAGATAGACAGCAAAAAAGAGGTGGAGGTCTTGACATTCTTTACCTTGACCATATGCAAGCCTCCTTTCAACCAGCTCCTTTTTTAGAATGCAAGGGACTCGCATTCAATATTGAATTTTCTAACACCCAGACCAGCAGAGGGTTGCTCATTTACGCCCTTCGGGCCCTAGAATCAATTTCTTAAAGTAGGCTGTCACCCTCTTAGAACCTTGCCTACACCACCCAAAGTACACCATTCTAGGTGAATTTGATTATCATTATTTTTTAAATAATTTTATTCTGCAAAAAAAATGCCATAAAAGTACAGAGTGAAATATGATAAAACAGTATACATAATGACACAATACAATTCCATTTCATCTTAGAATAGACATTTAAAACGAATTCATTCATTCATTAAATCATTTGGCCATCTACAAGGAACCTGGAGGTGCGAACGACCAGCAGCTGGCATATATATATTTAAAAACCTATAAATAACACAAGCATGAGATCAAAATTGCCTATACATAAATGAGCTAGGGTTATCCTGTTTTGCACAACCTGCTGCTTTTGTCTCCACACTGCCAGTAAAAAACAGAATACAGCAAAAACAATTATTTGCCTCACATCAGACCCCAATATTTGAAGAACATCTTTATGAAATTTAGTGTCCAGACCTCGGCATGCTGTAATAAGCCACTTTTTCCTAGATAAAAAATATGTGGGGCAGAAAAAAATATGTGCTCTAGTGTTTCCCTCCCCACAGGTAGGGCAAAAACATCCTACTAAGGAGCGTTTCTGTGTCCATTTGCTGGTGTATGAGGCGATTGATAGGGTTCCATAACTTAACTGCAATACAACTTGCGAGCCACTTCAATTTCTTGAATTCCATCAAGAAATTCTTCCAGACTGTAAGATACTTTGACTTGAAGGAATCATTCGTCATAATGCCAGTGGTAAAATCTGACAATATCTGACCCACCTTGAACTGGTGGTAACTTCCTTTAATCATACATTTGTCAAGGGCTTGGGGGGGGTTCTCACGTACTTCCCTTAGCTCACTACACGCAATCTTGGCTAGGGTTTCTTTCACAAATCTGAACCAGGGAATGTTTTGAGAGCCCGGAGTCCTCAGTACATCTCTGAGGCCGTCCAAATAAGATGAAAGTGCAGGTGTAGACCAAATCCTTCGCCAGTATAAAATGGGCATTAGCTCCACTTCTTCAGAAGTGGACCGCAGTACCAGATAAAGTTTTAGGGGGACTGGCAAGGTACTTATAGGGAGACCTGTAATTGGTGTGAAAAATGTGTTCTCTGGGACTTGTAAACTCATCACATTTTTGTGACCCCAGAGTTCCTAACCATACATCACAGTGCCCAACCTCTGCACCTGGTAAATTTGCATAACTGGTCAAATTGATCAATATGGCGATTTTTTGTGAACTCTTATTAGTGCCCCATTTAGCTGTACATATTTCAATCTCCTCTTATCTAGTGATTGCACCAATGCATGCCCTTGTTGAGCGTCAGCCCCAAATAATCAAAAACTTTAACCCACTCTAGCGGGACACGCAGGAGCTTAGGGTTGCCTTGTGTGGAACTACCTTGATTTAGGATCATATATTTAGTTTTTGCAACGTTTATTTCTAAGCTTCGCTGCTTGAAGAATATCTCAAAACAATGCCGGATATTCTGCAGGCCCATAGGGGATTTTGAAATTAGTAAGGTTTCATCTGAGAACATTAAGGCCAGATCCCTAACATTCGCCAGTCTAGGAGCATCACCATCCCAGTCATCCAAAAAGGTAATTAAGTCATTCATATATAATGAAAACAAAGTAGGGGAAAGCATGCATCCCTACCTTACTCCGCGATGCACGGAGAAGGGAGATGTTAAATTACCTGTTGCTCCGCACTGGGCTTGAGCATAGTTACCTAGATGGAGCCTTCTTTTTTTGTTTCAAATCGGTTTATTGAACACATGACACAGGGAAAAGGCCAAACAAATTAAGGCAATGTAACCCCATCAAAAGGCAGAAAAAGAATATCATCTCTCAATTTGGATGTCAGAGCATTTCGAGGAACACGGAAAAGAAGGAGTCAGTACATTATCACCCAAACCCGTGCTGCAGAGGGAAGGAGGAAAACTAAAACAAAAGGCAAAACAATATGTTACAACCCCTTCTAAGGTAACAGGACATCTCTCTCAATTCGAGAAAGACCAAAGGAAAACATCTGACATTGCTAAAATCGTGTGAAACCTTGTCCTTGTCAACACAATTAGGTGATTTATGCAAAGCTACGTACAGCATGCCCTGCTCACTTGTTTCATGTGCTATGTGAACTAATATTCCAAACTGAGCGATATCAGGGGCACACCACCCAAATTGAACAAAAGGAAAGGAGGAAGAAAAAGGAGAAGAAGAGAAAGAAGGGAGGGTCAAACCACCCAACTAAGAGAGGGAGCAGGGGAAGATGCATTAGAAATAACCTACTGCTGGAGGGGCCAAAGGTCCTGCCATAAAGGAAGAGGAAATGCCTCTCCTACGGAGGTGGTGATTCAGAGGGATCCTGCCGATGACCCCTCACATAAGGTTCAAGAGAATCATCAAACAGCTGCAGAGCCCGTAGCCAAGGGGGAACCAATCGGGAGTGTTCCATCTTAGAGAAATGACGTATTAATGGCTGCCAGACGTGGGTGAATTTGGCGTCCATGTGGTTGATACGTGCAGTAAGCAATTCAAGGGCTAGAACGTGCCACAAACAGAGGAACCATGTGGCCACCAGGGGGGGCGTTTCTTCGGGAATAAGGCTATGGATTGCCTGGCTGCTCCCAGCATCTGTAGTATCAAACGCCAGTCTGTATATGTCATAGCCGTCAATGTCGGGGGCCTAATGCCTAATAGGGTAATCATCAGGGAGGAGGGGATAGGGAAACCCACTACATCCTTTATATGACTGAGAATCTCCTTCCAAAACATTTCAAGGCTCGGGCAAGACCACCAAATATGTAGAAAGTCCCCTCTGTTAGCCTGGCATCTCCAGCAAGTCGGGGGAAATTTTGTAACATCTGATGTAGGCGGGCCGGGGTGAAGTAACAGCGCGACATAAGTTTGTACGCTGATTCGCGTTGCGGTATGCTATGATATATTTTTGGAATATCCTGCCATAACCGGACCCAACACTCTGGAGATATGTCTTCGCATAAATCTGTGTTCCATTGCGTTTGATAAGTGTGGGGTAGGGGTTGGTGCGAGTGTTGCAAGACAGTGAGATCAGGCCCCTTGACACCCATCAAAGTGGCGCACTAAGGTCTCAAAGGCCGTGAGTTGTCTAGTGGCTCCTTGGGAATAGGCCTGAGAGAGCAGTCAATGCCGTATCTGATAGTATTGCATCCGAACAGCCTCCGTAAGGTGGAAGGACCGTTTGCATTGATCAAAAGTGAGGGGTTTGTCACCCTGAAACATGTCTTGAATGACTCGGCATTCACCATCAGACCACGCACCGAACGCTTGAAGTTGCAACGCAGGAGGGAACATGGGATTACGGACAATAGGCGTGTTAGGGGAAGGAAAGGTAGTCAGACCACGAGAGACCGCCAATTTATCTAATCAAAATTAGTAGGAGTAGCAATCTATGCACTACGGGGATGAGCTCCATGAGCGAGCCAAGCCAAATCCCATAGGGGCCTACAGGAAACCGCCCGATCCATATGGAACCAATGTTTCTCGCTCTCGCGAACCACCAACTCTGTTAATACCGAAGGTGACAGACCCAGTAGTATTCCAAGAGGTTGGGGCACGCGAGACCACCTCGGTCCCGAGGCAACATCAGAATCCTTTTTATTTTTAATTTTTTTTATTAATGCATAAATGATAATAATATACTCAACAATTACAATTCATTGTGAGAGAAGAGCAGAATACAAGTGAAAAAGAGCGAAGAAAAGTAGAGTAATGCATTTATTTTTCCTCCCTACCCACCCACCCTACCCACCCCCTGGGAGTTGGCCTCGCTCTGTTATCTTTAGTTCAGATATAAGTTAATTATCACTTTATAATTTACCCATTCTTCTCAATCCATCTAGTCAAAGGTGCCCAAATTTTCCAGCCTTTTGTTAGGGAGCGTAATCCCCTTCTTGCATATATAGCTTTTTCCAAATTATAGTTTGCTAGTAGCCGAGAAAGCCATTGCTGAAATCCAGGGGATTAGGATCCAGCCAGGCAGATGCTAGAGATAAGCGAAGGATAGCCATACCAATAAACACTAATTCTTCTCCTGGCTTCCCCTGCATGTCCTGGGCTACCCCAAGTCCTATCAAGGTCGGAGAGAGAGAGCAGTCAACTTCTAAAGCCTCCTTAAAGAAGCTGGTAATCTCTTGTTTTAGTTTACTAAGTGCATCACAGGAGGCAAACATATGACTGAGATCTGCCTGATATAACGCGCACCGAGCACAGACACTTCCTCTCCGCGACCCCCATTTAGCAATACTTTTCGGGGTGTAATATAGCGAGAAGCATGATTTATAGTATTGAGCCTGGAGTCGAGCCGGAATTAAAATATTCTGTGCTAATTTGACTGAGTGAAAAAATAGATTTTCCGGAATTCCAGTCTCCGCTTTCCACTTTAACGCCCGAACTTCATGTCATCTATCATTAGTGAGTTAAAAAAATTATAAACAACTCCAATAGATAGATCTCTATTCTTTCTTAATTTATCTATAATATCATTATTAGCAAAACCTATTGGACCCCCCCTTTCTTATTTAGAAAATCCTGAATTTGCGGATATTTGTAAAAATCTCTCCGATCTAGCTCATACCATTCTCTAAGGTTTTCGAAAGAGACGAGTCCTGTTGGAGAAAAAAAGGCTCCAAGCTTAGTCAAACCCGCATCGCCCGATCTTTTAATAATTGGGCCTTTAATAATTTCTGGTAAATTGAGGTTATTACTAAGTGGTGTATAGAAGTTCAGACGACCCAAACCGATTAGTTTCCGGACTGACTTCATAATTCTATACCCCCTTTGTAGCGTTTTAAAGCAAACTTTCTTATAGTGATTGTCATTTAGATATCGCTAGACCAAACCCCACGCTTCTACCCCATTACAAGTTCCAACGGGGTCGGTACTTCTCCTGTCGCGTTAACTTTTGGCTTCTCTTGTACAAGAACTAGGTTATATAGTAATGTAGTGGCCCAGTAATAAAGTATAATATTTGGTAGTGCCAGTCCTCCCCTCTCCTTAGGTAAAGAGAGATATTTATATGCCCTTCTAGGCTTAGCATATGCCCAAATAAATCGGGAAAATAAATCCTCGATTCCTTTGAGACAATTAGTGTTAAATTCGAGCGGGATTGCACACAGCAGATATAAAAACTTGGGGAAAAACAGCATTTTGATAATATTACATCTGCCGATAATGGATAAGTGTAAATTATGTAATCTCACCAGGTCTGGTTTCGTTTTGGCAATTAGTGGCTCAACATTATCTTTAACAATGTTGTCGACATTTGCAGAGATATCAACACTGAGATATATTGCATTTTTGACTACTCGAACATCATTAGTCGTTACATTCTCATTACAGACAATTTGAGTTTTGCTACGATTAAGGGAGTACCCTGAGAGTGTCCCGAATCTCGCCGCTTCTACTTCGATTTCGAATATAGCCGTATCGGGATTGGGCATCACTAGAGCAATATCATCGGCGTATGCCAAAACTTTGGTTTCCCAACCACGTTTTATAATAGGCCTAATAGCCCTGTTGTTTTCCAATTGCCGTAAGAAGGGGTCTATATAAATTGCGAAGAGTAGCGGCGAGCTTGGGCATCCCTGCCGGGTACCCCTCGTTATTTTAAAAGTGTCTGTAAGTGCTCCATTAACAAAAAGTCTTGCGGTAGGGCGAAAGTAAAGCATTTTGAAAGCCTCTAGAAGTCCCTTTCCTATTCCGACCCTTGACAGGGTCTCCCATAAAAAAGGCCAGGAGACCCTGTCAAAGGCCTTTTCTGCATCTAACAAAATTAATGCGATTGGATATCTAGAGATATTTGCGGCATCCAGAAGTGAGATGACCCTTCTAATATGGTCCGTCGTCCCCCGCCCAGGTATGAACCCATGTTGTCGGATGGAAATAACCTTATGAATTACAGAGGCCAAACGGGTGGCAAGAATTTTTGAATAAATCTTGCTGTCACAATTGATTAATGTTATAGGGCGGTAAGAACTGGGTTCCGACGGTGTTTTATGTTTTTTAAGAAAAACTACGATTTTGGCCTGTGACCAGGATTCCGGCGGTCTTCCGACCTTAAATACATGAATGAATAGCTGCATCATGCACTCTTTCAGTTATATTGCAAATTTCTTGTAGAACTCTAGGGGTATGCTATCTAAACCAGTGGCCTTGCCACCAGGGAGACTGTTGATGCACAATATATCTCTATCCATTGCGGGAGTTCCTCCAGCTGTAGCTGGTCCTCCTGAGAAAACTGTTCCATTGGAATCAAATTAAGATATGCCGCCACATCTTTCAGATTTCCTAATGTATCCTCACAATACAGCTCTTGGTAGTAAGAGTAGAATACATTTCGAATTCCTGCTGGGTCTGTGATCATCCCTTTCACGGGATCTTTAATTTCTACAATTATATTCCGAGTTGTTTTTTGTCTAGCTCTGGTTGCAAGATTATGACCCACCTGCTCGCTACACTCATATCCTTCCTCCCGCCATACGGCAAGTTTGTCCCCAGCACCTTTAGCTATTATCTCCATAATTGCTGACTTAGCGACTATCACTTTTGCCTGTGCTTTTGCGGGGTCGCCCACAGTCTGGAGCACTGTGATCAGTTCCTCTTCCGCAACGGCCAAACTGCCTTGCAAATCATTTATCGCAAAGCGCTTTTTTTATTCAGGGAGAGTGAGAATCTGAGTGTATCCCCCGTACTCCTGCTTTCAGCGTATCCCAAACAACTTCGATTCCGGCGCTCCCTATATTCTCCTTAAGGAATTGGGGAATCCACTCCCTCATATAATCACAGTATTCTTCATTGACAAGGAGAGCACGTTCAAAGCTCCATGTAAAAGCTCTCAGGCCCTTTCCCCTTAAGCTCTACAATTAGGGGTTTTGTTCAGCCAATATGCGAGGTTTTTTTCGATCGAGCAGTCATGGAGAAGAGTGGAGACACTAATTTAAAATCTATTCTTGCATGTTCGTTGTGTGGGTACGAACAATAAGTAAATTACAGGTAAGTTACTTTTTACGTTACTTTTCTAACTGGCACACCTCTTTCCCTCACTTGTTTTTCCCGCCGGGTCTCCCGCCCAAAGTGGGGGGTAGAACCAGTGGGGACCAGTTTCTGAAAGAGAAGTACAGAAAGAGAAGTACAGAAAGAGGTAAGAGAAGTGCAGAAAGAGGCAAGAGAAGTGCAGTAAGAAGCAAGAAAGGTTGAGAAAGAAGCAATAGAGGTTCAGAAATAGAAGGAAATGTGCATAAAGAGTCAAGAGAAGTACAGAAAGAGGCAAATGTAGTGCAGAAAGGGGCAAGAGAGGTGCAGAAAAAGTAAGAGAGTTGCAGAAAGAAGCAAGGGAGGTGCAGAAAGAGGAAGAAATGGTCAGAAAGAGGCAAGAATGGAGCAGAGAGAGGCAAGAGAAGTGCAGAAATAGGCATGAGTGCAAAAGAAACAAGCAGAGAAGCACATAAAGAGGCAGGGGAGGTGCAGAAAAAGGTAAGAGAGGTGCAGAAAGAAGCAAGATAGGAGTAGAAAGTAGAAGAAATGTGCAGAAAGAGGCAAGAGAAGTACAGAAAGTTGAAGAAAGGTGCAGAAAGAAGCAAGAGAAGTGCACAAAGAGGCAAGAGAAGTGCAGAAAGAGGAAGAAAGGTGCAGAAAGAAGCAAGAGAAAAACAGAAAGAGGCAAGAGAGGTGCAGAAGAAGCAAGTGAGGTGCAGAAAGAAGCAAGTGATGTACAGAAGAAAGCAAGAGAAGTGATGAAAGAGGCAAGAGAGGTGCAGAAAGAAAAAAGAAAGTAGCAGAAAGAAGCAAGAGAAGTGCATAAAGAAGCGAGAGGTGCAGAAAGAGACAAGAGATGTGCAAAAAGAGGCAAGAGAAGTGATGAAAGAAGTGAGATAGGTGCAGAAAGTGGCAAGAGAAGTACAGAAAGTGGCACGTGAAGTACAGAAGGAGGCATGTGAAGTGCAGAAGGAGGCAAGAGAAGTACAGAAAGAGGAAAGTGAGGTGCAGAAAGAAGCAAAAGTTGTGCTGAAAGAAGCAAGCAAGGTACAGAAAGAGCCAAGAGAGGTGCAGAAAGAGGCAAGAGGGATGCAGAAAAAGGCAAGAGAGGTGCAGAAAGAGGCAAGAGAGGTGCAGAAAGAGGCATGAGGTATGCAGAATAAAGCAGGAGAGGAGCAGAAAGAAGCAGGAGATGTGCAGAGAGGCAAGAGAAGTGCAGAAAGAAGCAAGAGAGGTGCAGCGAGGCAACAGAAGTGCAGAAAGAAGCAAGAGGTGCAGAAACAGGCAAGAGGGGTGCAGAAAGAAGTAAGAGGTTCAGACAGGAACAAGAGAAGTGCATAAATAAGCAAGAGAGGTGCAGAAAGAGAAGAGATGTGCAAAAAAAGGCAGGAGAAGTGATGAAAGAAGCAAGAGAGGTGCATAAAGTGGCAAGAGAAGTACAGAAAGAGGCAAGTGAAGTGCAGAAGGAGGCAAGAGAAGTACAGAAAGAGGAAAGTGAAGTGCATAAAGAGGCAAGAGAAGTGCAGTAAGAAGCAAGAAAGGTTGAGAAAGAAGCAAGAGGTTCAGAAATAGGAAATGTGCATAAAGAGTCAAGAGAAGTACAGAAAGAGGCAAGTATAGGGCAGAAAGAGGCAAGAGAGGTGCAGAAAGAAGCAAGAGAGTTGCAGAAAGAAGCAAGGGATGTGCAGAAAGAGGCAAGAGGGGTGCTGAAAGAAGGAAGAGAGGTGCAGAGAAAAGCAAGACAAGTGCAGAAAGAAGCAAGAGAGGTGCAGAAATAGGCATGCATAGATCAGAAAGAAGCAAGAGAAGTGCAGATAGAAGTAAGAGAGGTGCAAAAAGAGGCAAGAGAAGTGCAGAAAGAAGCAAGAGGAGCAGAAAGAGGCAAGAGGTGTGCAGAAAAAAGTAAAAGAGGTGCAAAAAGAAGCATGAGAAGTGCAGAAAGAAGCAAGAGAGGTGCAGAAAGAGGCAGAAATGTGCAGAAGAAGGAAAGAGAGGTGCAGAATGATGCAAGAGAAGTACAGAAAGAGGCTAGAGAAGTGAAGAAAGAAGCAAGCGGGTGTAGAATTTGGAAGAAATGTGTAGAAAGAGGCAATAGAGGTAAAGAAAGAGGCATGAAAAGCGCATAAAGAGGCAATAGAGGTGCAGAAAGAGGTAAGAAAGGTGCAGAAGGACGCAAGGAAGGTGAAGAAAGAATCAAGATAGGAGCAGAAAGAGGACGAAACGTGCAGAAAGAGGCAAAAGAAGTGCAGAAAGTTTAGAAAGGTGCAGAAAGAAGCAAGAGAAGTGCAGAAAGAGGCAAGAGAAGTGCAGAAAGAGGAAGAAAGGCACAGAAAGAAGCAAGAGAAATGCAGAAAGAGGCAAGACAGGTGCAGAAAGAAGCAAGTGAGGTGCAGAAAGAAGCAAGTGATGTACAGAAAGAAGCAAGAGAAGTGATGAGAGGCAAGAGATGTGCAGAAAGAAATAAGAGAGTTGCAGAAAGAAGCAAGAGAGGTGCATAAAGAAGCAAGAGAGGTGCAGAAAGAGACAAGAGATGTGTAAAAAGAGGCAAGAGAAGTGATGAAAGAAGCAAGAGAGGTGCAGAAAGTGACAAGCGAAGTACGGAAAGAGGCAAGTGAAGTGCAGAAGGAGGCAAGAGAAGTACAGAAAGAGCAAAGTGAAGTGCAGAAAGAGGCAAGAGAAGTGCTGTAAGAAGCAAGAAAGGTTGAGAAAGAAGCAAGAGAGGTTCAGAAATAGGAGGAAATGTGCATAAAGAGTCAAGAGAAGTACAGAAAGAGGCAAGAGAGGTGTAGAAAGAAGCAAGAGAGTTGCAGAAAGAAGCAAGGGAGGTGCAGAAAGAGGAAAGAGGGTGCTGAAAGAAGGAAGAGGTGCAGAGAAAAGCAAGACAAGTGCAGAAAGAAGCAAGAGAGGTGCAGAAATAGGCATGAGTAGAGCAGAAAGAAGCAAGAGAAGGCGCAGATAGAAGTAAGAGAGGTGCAAAAAGAGGCAAGAGAAGTGTAGAAAGAAGCAAAAGGTGCAGAAAGAGGCAAGAGGTGTGCAGAAAAAAGTAAGAGGTACAAAAAGAAGCATGAGAAGTGCAGAAAGAAGCAAGAGAGGTACAGAAAGAGGCAGAAATGTGCAGAAGGAGGAAAGGGAGGTGCAGAATGAGGCAAGAGAAGTGTAGAAAGAGGCTAGAGAAGTGCAGAAAGAAGCAAGCGGGGTGTAGAATTTGGAAGAAATGTGTAGAAAGAAGCAAGAGAGGTATAGAAAGAGGCAAGAGAAGCACATAAAGAGGCAAGAGAGGTGCAGAAAGAGGTAAGAGAGGTGCAGAAGGAAGCAAGGTAGGTGAAGAAAGAATCAAGATAGGAGCAGAAAGAAGAAGAAACGTGCAGAAAGAGGCAAGAGAAGAGCAGAAAGTTTAGAAAGGTGCAGAAAGAAGCAAGAGAAGTGCAGAAAGAGGCAAGAGAAGTGCAGAAAGAGGAAGAAAGGTACAGAAAGAAGCAAGAGAAATATCGAAAGAGGCTAGAGAGGTGCAGAATGAAGCAAGTGAAGTGCAGAAAGAAGCAAGTGATGTACAGAAAGAAGCAAGAGGTGATGAAAGAGGCAAGGGAGGTGCAGAAAGAAGCTAGAGAGGTGCATAAAGAAGCAAGAGAGGTGCAGAAAGAAACAAGAGATGTGGAAAAAGAGGCAACAGAAGTGATGAAAGAAGCAAGAGAGGTGCAGAAAGTGACAAGAGAAGTACAGAAAGTGTCAAGTGAAGTACAGAAGGAGGCAAGTGAAGTGCAGAAGGAGTCAAAAGAAGTAGAGAAAGAGGCAAGTGTAGTGCAGAAAGAGTCAAGAGAGGTGCAGAAAGAAGCAAGAGAGGTGCAGAAAGAGACAAGAAATGTGCAAAAAGAGGCAAGAGAAGTGAAGAAAGAAGCAAGAGAGGTGCAGAAAGTAGCAAGAGAAGTACAGAAAGTGGCAAGTGAAGTACAGAAGGAGGCAAGTGAAGTGCAGAAAGAAGCACGAGGTGTGCTGAAAGAGGCAAGAGAGGAGCAGAAAGAGGCAAGAAAAGTACAGAAAGAAGCAAGAAGTGCAGAAAGAGTCTAGAGCAGTTTTAGAAAGAAGTAAGAGAGATGCAGAAAGAAGCAAGAGAAGTGCAGAAAGAAGCAAGAGGGGTGCATAAAGAGGAAGAAATGTGTAGAAAGAGACAAGAGAGGTGTAGAAAGAGGCACAAGAAGCACATAAAGGGGCATGAGAGGTGCAGAAACAGGCAAGAGAGGTGCAGAAAGAAGCAAGATAGGTGCAGAAAGAGGCAAGAAAAGTGTAGAAATAGGAAGAAAGGTGCAGAAAGAAGAAAGAGAAATGCAGAAAGAGGTAAGAGAGGTGCAGAAAGTAGCAAGTGAGGTACAGAAAGAAGCAAGAGAAGTGATGAAAGAGGAAAGAGAGGTGTAGAAAGAAAGATAGATGAGAGGTACAGAAAGAAGCAAGAGAGGTGCACAAATAAGCAAGAATGTGCAGAAAGAGACAAGAGATGTGCAAAAGAGGCAAGAGAAGTGATGAAAGAAGCAAGAGAGGTGCAGAAAGTGTCAAGAGAAGTACAGAAAGTGGCAAGCGAAGTACAGAAGGAGGCAAGTGAAGTGCAGAAGGAGGCAAAGAAGTACAGAAAGAGAAAAGTGAAGTGCAGAAAGAGGGAAGAGAAGTGCAGAAAGAAGGAAGAAAGGTGGAGAAAGAAGCAAGAGAGTTGCAGAAAGAGGAGGAAATGTGCATAAAAAGTCAAGAGAAGTACAGAAATAGGCAAGTGTAGTACGGAAAGAGGCAAGAGAGGTGCAGAAAGAAGCAAGAGAGTTGCAGAAAGAAGCAACGGAGGTGCAGAAAGAGGCAAGAGGGGTGCTGAAAGAAGAAAGAAAGATGCTGACAGAAGCAAGACAAGTGCAGAAAGAAGCAAGAGAGGTGCAGAAAGAGGAAGAAATGGTCAGAAATATGCAAGAGAGGAGCAGAAAGAGGCAAGAGAAGTGCAGAAATAGGCATGAGTGGAGCAGAAAGAAGCAAGAGAAGCACATAAAGAGGCAAGAGAGATGCAGAAAGAGGCAAGAGAAGTGCAGAAAGAAGCAAGAGGAGCAGAAAGAGGCAAGAGGTGTGCATAAAATAGTAAGAGAGGTGCAAGAAGAAGCATTAGAAGTGCAGAAAGAAGCAAGAGAGGTGCAGAAAGAGGCAGAAATGTGCAGAAGGAGGAAAGAGAGGTGAAGAAAGAGGCTAGAGAAGTGAAGAAAGAAGCAAGCGGGGTGCAGAATTTGGAAGAAATGTGTAGAAAGAGGCAATAGAGGTAAAGAAAGAGGCAAGAAAAGCACATAAAGAGGCAAGAGAGGTGCAGAAAGGTAAGAGAGGTGCAGAAGGAAGCAAGGTAGGTGAAGAAAGAATCAAGATAGGAGCAGAAAGAGGAATAAACATGCAGAAAGAGACAAGAGAAGTGCAGAAAGTATAGAAAGGTGCAGAAAGAGGTAAGAGAAGTGCAGAAAGAGGCAAGAGAAGTGCAGAAAGAAGAAGAAAGGTACAGAAAGAAGCAAGAGAAATGCAGAAAGAGGCAAGAGAGGTGCAGAAAGAAGCAAGTGAGGTACAGAAAGAAGCAAGTGATGTACAGAAAGAAGCAAGAGAAGTGATGAAAGAGGCAAGAGAGGTGCAGAAAGAAATAAGAGAGTTGCAGAAAGAAGCAAGAGAGGTGCATAAAGAAGCAAGAGAGGTGCAAAAAGAGACAAGAGATGTGCAAAAAGAGGCAAGAGAAGTGATGAAAGAAGCAAGAGAGGTGCATAAAGTGACAAGAGAAGTACAGAAAGAGGCAAGTGAAGTGCAGAAGGAGGCAAGAGAAGTACAGAAAGAGCAAAGTGAAGTGCAGAAAGAGGCAAGAGAAGTGCAGTAAGATGCAAGAAAGGTTGAGAAAGAAGCAAGAGAGGTTCAGAAATAGGAAATGCGCATAAAGAGTCAAGAGAAGTACAGAAAGAGGCAAGTGTAGGGCAGAAAGAGGCAAGAAAGGTACAGAAAGAAGCAAGAGAGTTGCAGAAAGAAGCAAGGGATATGCAGAAAGAGGCAAGAGGGGTGCTGAAAGAAGGAAGAGAGGTGCAGAGAAAAGCAAGGCAAGTGCAGAAAGAAGCAAGAGGTGCAGAAATAGGCATGAGTAGAGCAGAAAGAAGCAAGAGAAGCGCAGATAGAAGTAAGAGAGGTGCAAAAAGAGGCAAGAGAAGTGCAGAAAAAAGCAAGAGGAGCAGAAAGAGGCAAGAGGTGTGCATAAAAAAGTTGGAGAGGTGCAAGAAGAAACATTAGAAGTGCAGAAAGAAGCAAGAGAGGTGCAGAAAGAGGCAGAAATGTGCAGAAGGAGGAAAGAGAGGTGCAGAATGAGGCAAGAGAAGTGCAGAAAGAGGCTAGAGAAGTGAAGAAAGAAGCAAGCGGGGTGTAGAATTTGGAAGAAATGTGTAGAACGAGGCAATAGAGGTAAATAAAGAGGGAAGAAAAGCACATACAAAGGCAAGAGAGGTGCAGAAGGAAGCAAGGAAGGTGAAGAAAGAATCAAGATAGGAGCAGAAAGAGGAAGAAACATGCAGAAAGAGACAAGAGAAGTGCAGAAAGTTTAGAAAGGTGCAGAAAGAAGCAAGAGAAGTGCAGAAAGAGGCAAGAGAAGTGCAGAAAGAGGAAGAAAGGTACAGAAAGAAGCAAGAGAAATGAAGAAAGAGGCAAGAGAGGTGCAGAAAGAAGCAAGTGAGGTGCAGAAAGAAGCAAGTGATGTACAGAAAGAAGCAAGAGAAGTGATGAAAGAGGCAAGAGAGGTGCAGAAAGAAATAAGAGAGTTGCAGAAAGAAGCAAGAGAGGTGCATAAAGGAGCAAGAGAGGTGCAGAAAGAGACAAGAGATGTGCAAAGAGAGGCAAGAGAAGTGATGAAAGAAGCAAGAGAGGTGCAGAAAGTGACAAGAGAAGTACAGAAAGTGCAAAGTGAAGTGCAGAAAGAGGCAAGAGAAGTGCAGTAAGAAGCTAGAAAGGTTGAGAAAGAAGCAAGAGAGGTGCAGAAATAGGTGAAAATGTGCATAAAGAGTCAAGAGAAGTACAGAAAGAGGCAAGTGTAGGGCAGAAAGAGGCAAGAGAGGTGCAGAAAGAAGCAAGAGTTGCAGAAAGAAGCAAGGGAGGTGCAGAAAGAGGCAAGAGGGGTGCTGAAAGAAGGAAGAGAGGTGCAGAGAAAAGCAAGACAAGTACAGAAAGAAGCAAGAGAGGTGCAGAAATAGGCATGAGTAGAGCAGAAAGAAGCAAGAGAAGCGCAGATAGAAGTAAAAGAGGTGCAAAAAGAGGCAAGAGAAGTGCAGAAAGAAGCAAGAGGTGCAGAAAGAGGCAAGAGGTATGCAGAAAAAAGTAAGAGAGGTGCAAAAAGAAGCATGAGAAGTGCAGAAAGAAGCAAGAGAGGTGCAGAAAGAGGCAGAAATGTGCAGAAGGATGAAAGAGAGGTGCAGAATGAGGCAAGAGAAGTGCAGAAAGAGGTTAGAGAAGTGCAGAAAGAAGCAAGCAGGGTGTAGAATTTGGAAGAAATGTGTAGAAAGAGGCAAGAGAGGTATAGAAAGAGGCAAGAATAGCACATAAAGAGGCAAGAGAGGTGCAGAAAGAGGTAAGAGAGGTACAGAAGAAAGCAAGGTAGGTGAAGAAAGAATCAAGATAGGAGCAGAAAGAGGAAGAAACGTGCAGAAAGAGGCAAGAGAAGTGCAGAAAGGTGCAGAAAGAAGCAAGAGAAGTGCAGAAAGAGGCAAGAGAAGTGCAGAAAGAGGAAGAAAGTTGCAGAAAGAAGCAAGAGAAATACAGAAAGAAGTAAGAGAGGTGTAGAATGAAGCAAGTGAGGTGCAGAAAGAAGCAAGTGATGTACAGAAAGAAGCAAGAGAAGTGACGAAAGAGGCTAGAGAGGTGCACAAATAAGCAAGGATGTGCAGAAAGAGACAAGAGATGTGGAAAAAGAGGCAAGAGAAGTGATTAAAGAAGCAAGAGAGGTGTAGAAAGTGACAAGAGAAGTACAGAAAGAGGTAAGTGAAGTGCAGAAGGAGGCAAGAGAAGTACAGAAAGAGCAAAGTGAAGTGCAGAAAGAGGCAAGAGAAGTGCAGTAAGAAGCAAGAAATGTTGAGAAAGAAGCAAGAGAGGTTCAGAAATAGGCGGAAATGTGCATAAAGAGTCAAGAGAAGTACAGAAAGAGGCAAATGTAGGGCTGAAAGAGGCAAGAGAGGTGCAGAAAGAAGCAAGAGAGTTGCAGAAAGAAGCAAGGGAGGTGCAGAAAGAGGCAAGAGGGGTGCTGAAAGAAGGAAGAGAGGTGCAGAGAAAAGCAAGACAAGTGCAGAAAGAAGCAAGAGAGGTGCAGAAATAGGCATGAGTAGAGCAGAAAGAAGCAAGAGAAGCGCATATAGAAGTAAGAGAGGTGCAAAAAGAGGCAAGAGAAGTGCAGAAAGAAGCAAGAGGTGCAGAAAGAGGCAAGAGGTGTGCAGAAAAAAGTAAGAGAGGTGCAAAAAGAAGCATGAGAAGTGCCGAAAGAAGCAAGAGAGGTGCAGAAAGAGGCAGAAATGTGCAGAAGGAGGAAAGAGAGGTGCAGAATGAGGCAAGAGAAGTGCAGAAAGAGGCTAGAGAAGTGAAGAAAGAAGCAAGCGGGGTGTAGAATTTGGAAGAAATGTGTAGAACGAGGCAATAGAGGTAAATAAAGAGGGAAGAAAAGCACATAAAAAGGCAAGAGAGGTGCAGAAGGAAGCAAGGAAGGTGAAGAAAGAATCAAGATAGGAGCAGAAAGAGGAAGAAACATGCAGAAAGAGACAAGAGAAGTGCAGAAAGTTTAGAAAGGTGCAGAAAGAAGCAAGAGGTTCAGAAATAGGAAATGTGCATAAAGAGTCAAGAGAAGTACAGAAAGAGGCAAGTATAGGGCAGAAAGAGGCAAGAGAGGTGCAGAAAGAAGCAAGAGAGTTGCAGAAAGAAGCAAGGGATGTGCAGAAAGAGGCAAGAGGGGTGCTGAAAGAAGGAAGAGAGGTGCAGAGAAAAGCAAGACAAGTGCAGAAAGAAGCAAGAGAGGTGCAGAAATAGGCATGCATAGATCAGAAAGAAGCAAGAGAAGTGCAGATAGAAGTAAGAGAGGTGCAGAAAGAGGCAAGAGAAGTGCAGAAAGAAGCAAGAGAGAGCAGAAAGAGGCAAGAGGTGTGCAGAAAAAGTAAAAGAGGTGCAAAAAGAAGCATGAGAAGTGCAGAAAGAAGCAAGAGAGGTGCAGAAAGAGGCAGAAATGTGCAGAAGAAGGAAAGAGAGGTGCAGAATGATGCAAGAGAAGTACAGAAAGAGGCTAGAGAAGTGAAGAAAGAAGCAAGCGGGTGTAGAATTTGGAAGAAATGTGTAGAAAGAGGCAATAGAGGTAAAGAAAGAGGCATGAAAAGCGCATAAAGAGGCAATAGAGGTGCAGAAAGAGGTAAGAAAGGTGCAGAAGGACGCAAGGAAGGTGAAGAAAGAATCAAGATAGGAGCAGAAAGAGGACGAAACGTGCAGAAAGAGGCAAAAGAAGTGCAGAAAGTTTAGAAAGGTGCAGAAAGAAGCAAGAGAAGTGCAGAAAGAGGCAAGAGAAGTGCAGAAAGAGGAAGAAAGGTACAGAAAGAAGCAAGAGAAATGCAGAAAGAGGCAAGACAGGTGCAGAAAGATGCAAGTGAGGTGCAGAAAGAAGCAAGTGATGTACAGAAAGAAGCAAGAGAAGTGATGAGAGGCAAGAGATGTGCAGAAAGAAATAAGAGAGTTGCAGAAAGAAGCAAGAGAGGTGCATAAAGAAGCAAGAGAGGTGCAGAAAGAGACAAGAGATGTGTAAAAAGAGGCAAGAGAAGTGATGAAAGAAGCAAGAGAGGTGCAGAAAGTGACAAGCGAAGTACGGAAAGAGGCAAGTGAAGTGCAGAAGGAGGCAAGAGAAGTACAGAAAGAGCAAAGTGAAGTGCAGAAAGAGGCAAGAGAAGTGCTGTAAGAAGCAAGAAAGGTTGAGAAAGAAGCAAGAGAGGTTCAGAAATAGGAGGAAATGTGCATAAAGAGTCAAGAGAAGTACAGAAAGAGGCAAGAGAGGTGTAGAAAGAAGCAAGAGAGTTGCAGAAAGAAGCAAGGGAGGTGCAGAAAGAGGAAAGAGGGGTGCTGAAAGAAGGAAGAGGTGCAGAGAAAAGCAAGACAAGTGCAGAAAGAAGCAAGAGAGGTGCAGAAATAGGCATGAGTAGAGCAGAAAGAAGCAAGAGAAGCGCAGATAGAAGTAAGAGAGGTGCAAAAAGAGGCAAGAGAAGTGTAGAAAGAAGCAAAAGGTGCAGAAAGAGGCAAGAGGTGTGCAGAAAAAAGTAAGAGGTACAAAAAGAAGCATGAGAAGTGCAGAAAGAAGCAAGAGAGGTACAGAAAGAGGCAGAAATGTGCAGAAGGAGGAAAGGGAGGTGCAGAATGAGGCAAGAGAAGTGTAGAAAGAGGCTAGAGAAGTGCAGAAAGAAGCAAGCGGGGTGTAGAATTTGGAAGAAATGTGTAGAAAGAAGCAAGAGAGGTATAGAAAGAGGCAAGAGAAGCACATAAAGAGGCAAGAGAGGTGCAGAAAGAGGTAAGAGAGGTGCAGAAGGAAGCAAGGTAGGTGAAGAAAGAATCAAGATAGGAGCAGAAAGAAGAAGAAACGTGCAGAAAGAGGCAAGAGAAGAGCAGAAAGTTTAGAAAGGTGCAGAAAGAAGCAAGAGAAGTGCAGAAAGAGGCAAGAGAAGTGCAGAAAGAGGAAGAAAGGTACAGAAAGAAGCAAGAGAAATATCGAAAGAGGCTAGAGAGGTGCAGAATGAAGCAAGTGAAGTGCAGAAAGAAGCAAGTGATGTACAGAAAGAAGCAAGAGGTGATGAAAGAGGCAAGGGAGGTGCAGAAAGAAGCTAGAGAGGTGCATAAAGAAGCAAGAGAGGTGCAGAAAGAAACAAGAGATGTGGAAAAAGAGGCAACAGAAGTGATGAAAGAAGCAAGAGAGGTGCAGAAAGTGACAAGAGAAGTACAGAAAGTGTCAAGTGAAGTACAGAAGGAGGCAAGTGAAGTGCAGAAGGAGTCAAAAGAAGTAGAGAAAGAGGCAAGTGTAGTGCAGAAAGAGTCAAGAGAGGTGCAGAAAGAAGCAAGAGAGGTGCAGAAAGAGACAAGAAATGTGCAAAAAGAGGCAAGAGAAGTGAAGAAAGAAGCAAGAGAGGTGCAGAAAGTAGCAAGAGAAGTACAGAAAGTGGCAAGTGAAGTACAGAAGGAGGCAAGTGAAGTGCAGAAAGAAGCACGAGGTGTGCTGAAAGAGGCAAGAGAGGAGCAGAAAGAGGCAAGAAAAGTACAGAAAGAAGCAAGAAGTGCAGAAAGAGTCTAGAGCAGTTTTAGAAAGAAGTAAGAGAGATGCAGAAAGAAGCAAGAGAAGTGCAGAAAGAAGCAAGAGGGGTGCATAAAGAGGAAGAAATGTGTAGAAAGAGACAAGAGAGGTGTAGAAAGAGGCACAAGAAGCACATAAAGGGGCATGAGAGGTGCAGAAACAGGCAAGAGAGGTGCAGAAAGAAGCAAGATAGGTGCAGAAAGAGGCAAGAAAAGTGTAGAAATAGGAAGAAAGGTGCAGAAAGAAGAAAGAGAAATGCAGAAAGAGGTAAGAGAGGTGCAGAAAGTAGCAAGTGAGGTACAGAAAGAAGCAAGAGAAGTGATGAAAGAGGAAAGAGAGGTGTAGAAAGAAAGATAGATGAGAGGTACAGAAAGAAGCAAGAGAGGTGCACAAATAAGCAAGAATGTGCAGAAAGAGACAAGAGATGTGCAAAAAGAGGCAAGAGAAGTGATGAAAGAAGCAAGAGAGGTGCAGAAAGTGTCAAGAGAAGTACAGAAAGTGGCAAGCGAAGTACAGAAGGAGGCAAGTGAAGTGCAGAAGGAGGCAAAAGAAGTACAGAAAGAGAAAAGTGAAGTGCAGAAAGAGGGAAGAGAAGTGCAGAAAGAAGGAAGAAAGGTGGAGAAAGAAGCAAGAGAGTTGCAGAAAGAGGAGGAAATGTGCATAAAAAGTCAAGAGAAGTACAGAAATAGGCAAGTGTAGTACGGAAAGAGGCAAGAGAGGTGCAGAAAGAAGCAAGAGAGTTGCAGAAAGAAGCAACGGAGGTGCAGAAAGAGGCAAGAGGGTGCTGAAAGAAGAAAGAAAGATGCTGACAGAAGCAAGACAAGTGCAGAAAGAAGCAAGAGAGGTGCAGAAAGAGGAAGAAATGGTCAGAAATATGCAAGAGAGGAGCAGAAAGAGGCAAGAGAAGTGCAGAAATAGGCATGAGTGGAGCAGAAAGAAGCAAGAGAAGCACATAAAGAGGCAAGAGAGATGCAGAAAGAGGCAAGAGAAGTGCAGAAAGAAGCAAGAGGAGCAGAAAGAGGCAAGAGGTGTGCATAAAATAGTAAGAGAGGTGCAAGAAGAAGCATTAGAAGTGCAGAAAGAAGCAAGAGAGGTGCAGAAAGAGGCAGAAATGTGCAGAAGGAGGAAAGAGAGGTGCAGAAAGAGGCTAGAGAAGTGAAGAAAGAAGCAAGCGGGGTGCAGAATTTGGAAGAAATGTGTAGAAAGAGGCAATAGAGGTAAAGAAAGAGGCAAGAAAAGCACATAAAGAGGCAAGAGAGGTGCAGAAAGAGTAAGAGAGGTGCAGAAGGAAGCAAGGTAGGTGAAGAAAGAATCAAGATAGGAGCAGAAAGAGGAATAAACATGCAGAAAGAGACAAGAGAAGTGCAGAAAGTATAGAAAGGTGCAGAAAGAGGTAAGAGAAGTGCAGAAAGAGGCAAGAGAAGTGCAGAAAGAAGAAGAAAGGTACAGAAAGAAGCAAGAGAAATGCAGAAAGAGGCAAGAGAGGTGCAGAAAGAAGCAAGTGAGGTACAGAAAGAAGCAAGTGATGTACAGAAAGAAGCAAGAGAAGTGATGAAAGAGGCAAGAGAGGTGCAGAAAGAAATAAGAGAGTTGCAGAAAGAAGCAAGAGAGGTGCATAAAGAAGCAAGAGAGGTGCAAAAAGAGACAAGAGATGTGCAAAAAGAGGCAAGAGAAGTGATGAAAGAAGCAAGAGAGGTGCATAAAGTGACAAGAGAAGTACAGAAAGAGGCAAGTGAAGTGCAGAAGGAGGCAAGAGAAGTACAGAAAGAGCAAAGTGAAGTGCAGAAAGAGGCAAGAGAAGTGCAGTAAGATGCAAGAAAGGTTGAGAAAGAAGCAAGAGAGGTTCAGAAATAGGAAATGCGCATAAAGAGTCAAGAGAAGTACAGAAAGAGGCAAGTGTAGGGCAGAAAGAGGCAAGAAAGGTACAGAAAGAAGCAAGAGAGTTGCAGAAAGAAGCAAGGGATATGCAGAAAGAGGCAAGAGGGGTGCTGAAAGAAGGAAGAGAGGTGCAGAGAAAAGCAAGGCAAGTGCAGAAAGAAGCAAGAGGTGCAGAAATAGGCATGAGTAGAGCAGAAAGAAGCAAGAGAAGCGCAGATAGAAGTAAAAGAGGTGCAGAATGAGGCAAGAGAAGTGCAGAAAGAGGTTAAAGAAGTGCAGAAAGAAGCAAGCAGGGTGTAGAATTTGGAAGAAATGTGTAGAAAGAGGCAAGAGAGGTATAGAAAGAGGCAAGAATAGCACATAAAGAGGCAAGAGAGGTGCAGAAAGAGGTAAGAGAGGTACAGAAGAAAGCAAGGTAGGTGAAGAAAGAATCAAGATAGGAGCAGAAAGAGGAAGAAACGTGCAGAAAGAGGCAAGAGAAGTGCAGAAAGGTGCAGAAAGAAGCAAGAGAAGTGCAGAAAGAGGCAAGAGAAGTGCAGAAAGAGGAAGAAAGGTACAGAAAGAAGCAAGAGAAATATAGAAAGAGGCAAGAGAGGTGCAGAATGAAGCAAGTGAGGTGCAGAAAGAAGCAAGTGATGTACAGAAAGAAGCAAGAGAAGTGACGAAAGAGGCTAGAGAGGTGCACAAATAAGCAAGGATGTGCAGAAAGAGACAAGAGATGTGGAAAAAGAGGCAAGAGAAGTGATTAAAGAAGCAAGAGAGGTGTAGAAAGTGACAAGAGAAGTACAGAAAGAGGCAAGTGAAGTGCAGAAGGAGGCAAGAGAAGTACAGAAAGAGCAAAGTGAAGTGCAGAAAGAGGCAAGAGAAGTGCAGTAAGAAGCAAGAAATGTTGAGAAAGAAGCAAGAGAGGTTCAGAAATAGGCGGAAATGTGCATAAAGAGTCAAGAGAAGTACAGAAAGAGGCAAATGTAGGGCTGAAAGAGGCAAGAGAGGTGCAGAAAGAAGCAAGAGAGTTGCAGAAAGAAGCAAGGGAGGTGCAGAAAGAGGCAAGAGGGGTGCTGAAAGAAGGAAGAGAGGTGCAGAGAAAAGCAAGACAAGTGCAGAAAGAAGCAAGAGAGGTGCAGAAATAGGCATGAGTAGAGCAGAAAGAAGCAAGAGAAGCGCATATAGAAGTAAGAGAGGTGCAAAAAGAGGCAAGAGAAGTGCAGAAAGAAGCAAGAGGTGCAGAAAGAGGCAAGAGGTGTGCAGAAAAAAGTAAGAGAGGTGCAAAAAGAAGCATGAGAAGTGCCGAAAGAAGCAAGAGAGGTGCAGAAAGAGGCAGAAATGTGCAGAAGGAGGAAAGAGAGGTGCAGAATGAGGCAAGAGAAGTGCAGAAAGAGGCTAGAGAAGTGAAGAAAGAAGCAAGCGGGGTGTAGAATTTGGAAGAAATGTGTAGAACGAGGCAATAGAGGTAAATAAAGAGGGAAGAGAAAGCACATAAAGAGGCAAGAGAGGTGCAGAAGGAAGCAAGGAAGGTGAAGAAAGAATCAAGATAGGAGCAGAAAGAGGAAGAAACATGCAGAAAGAGACAAGAGAAGTGCAGAAAGTTTAGAAAGGTGCAGAAAGAAGCAAGAGAAGTGCAGAAAGAGGCAAGAGAAGTGCAGAAAGAGGAAGAAAGGTACAGAAAGAAACAAGAGAAATGAAGAAAGAGGCAAGAGAGGTGCAGAAAGAAGCAAGTGAGGTGCAGAAAGAAGCAAGTGATGTACAGAAAGAAGCAAGAGAAGTGATGAAAGAGGCAAGAGAGGTGCAGAAAGAAATAAGAGAGTTGCAGAAAGAAGCAAGAGAGGTGCATAAAGGGCTAAGAGAGGTGCAGAAAGAGACAAGAGATGTGCAAAGAGAGGCAAGAGAAGTGATGAAAGAAGCAAGAGAGGTGCAGAAAGTGACAAGAGAAGTACAGAAAGTGCAAAGTGAAGTGCAGAAAGAGGCAAGAGAAGTGCAGTAAGAAGCTAGAAAGGTTGAGAAAGAAGCAAGAGAGGTTCAGAAATAGGTGAAAATGTGCATAAAGAGTCAAGAGAAGTACAGAAAGAGGCAAGTGTAGGGCAGAAAGAGGCAAGAGAGGTGCAGAAAGAAGCAAGAGTTGCAGAAAGAAGCAAGGGAGGTACAGAAAGAGGCAAGAGGGGTGCTGAAAGAAGGAAGAGAGGTGCAGAGAAAAGCAAGACAAGTACAGAAAGAAGCAAGAGAGGTGCAGAAATAGGCATGAGTAGAGCAGAAAGAAGCAAGAGAAGCGCAGATAGAAGTAAGAGAGGTGCAGAAAGAGGCAAGAGAAGTGCAGAAAGAAGCAAGAGAGTGCAGAAAGAGGCAAGAGGTATGCAGAAAAAAGTAAGAGAGGTGCAAAAAGAAGCATGAGAAGTGCAGAAAGAAGCAAGAGAGGTGCAGAAAGAGGCAGAAATGTGCAGAAGGATGAAAGAGAGGTGCAGAATGAGGCAAGAGAAGTGCAGAAAGAGGTTAGAGAAGTGCAGAAAGAAGCAAGCAGGGTGTAGAATTTGGAAGAAATGTGTAGAAAGAGGCAAGAGAGGTATAGAAAGAGGCAAGAATAGCACATAAAGAGGCAAGAGAGGTGCAGAAAGAGGTAAGAGAGGTACAGAAGAAAGCAAGGTAGGTGAAGAAAGAATCAAGATAGGAGCAGAAAGAGGAAGAAACGTGCAGAAAGAGGCAAGAGAAGTGCAGAAAGAGTGCAGAAAGAAGCAAGAGAAGTGCAGAAAGAGGCAAGAGAAGTGCAGAAAGAGGAAGAAAGGTACAGAAAGAAGCAAGAGAAATATAGAAAGAGGCAAGAGAGGTGCAGAATGAAGCAAGTGAGGTGCAGAAAGAAGCAAGTGATGTACAGAAAGAAGCAAGAGAAGTGACAGAAAGAGGCTAGAGAGGTGCACAAATAAGCAAGGATGTGCAGAAAGAGACAAGAGATGTGGAAAAAGAGGCAAGAGAAGTGATTAAAGAAGCAAGAGAGGTGTAGAAAGTGACAAGAGAAGTACAGAAAGAGGCAAGTGAAGTGCAGAAGGAGGCAAGAGAAGTACAGAAAGAGCAAAGTAAAGTGCAGAAAGAGGCAAGAGAAGTGCAGTAAGAAGCAAGAAATGTTGAGAAAGAAGCAAGAGAGGTTCAGAAATAGGCGGAAATGTGCATAAAGAGTCAAGAGAAGTACAGAAAGAAGGCAAATGTAGGGCTGAAAGAGGCAAGAGAGGTGCAGAAAGAAGCAAGAGAGTTGCAGAAAGAAGCAAGGGAGGTGCAGAAAGAGGCAAGAGAGGTGCTGAAAGAAGGAAGAGAGGTGCAGAGAAAAGCAAGACAAGTGCAGAAAGAAGCAAGAGAGGTGCAGAAATTGGCATAGAGTAGAGCAGAAAGAAGCAAGAGAAGTGCAGATAAGAAGTAAGAGAGGTGCAGAAAGAGGCAAGAGAAGTGCAGAAAGAAGCAAGAGGTGCAGAAAGAAGCAAGAGAGTGTGCAGAAAAAAGTAAGAGAGGTGCAAAAGAAGCATAGAGAAGTGCAGAAAGAAGCAAGAGAGGTGCAGAAAGAGGCAGAAATGTGCAGAAGGAGGAAGAGAGGTGCAGAATGAGGCAAGAGAAGTGCAGAAAGAGGCTAGAGAAGTGCAGAAAGAAGCAAGCGGGGTTTAAAATTTGGAAGAAATGTGTAGAAAGAGGCAAGAGAGGTATAGAAAGAGGCAAGAGAAGCACATAAAGAGGCAAGAGAGGTGCAGAAAGAAGCAAGAGAGGTGCAGAAAGTGACAAGAGAAGTACAGAGAGAGGCAAGTGAAGTGCAGAAGGAGGCAAGAGAAGTACAGAAAGTGCAAAGTGAAGTGCAGAAAGAGGCAAGAGAAGTGCAGTAAGAAGCTAGAAAGGTTGAGAAAGAAGCAAGAGAGGTTCAGAAATAGGTGGAAATGTGCATAAAGAGCCAAGAGAAGTACAGAAAGAGGCAAGTGTAGGGCAGAAAGAGGCAAGAGAGGTGCAGAAAGAAGCAAGAGTTGCAGAAAGAAGCAAGGGAGGTGCAGAAAGAGGCAAGAGGGGTGCTGAAAGAAGGAAGAGAGGTGCAGAAATAGGCATGAGTAGAGCAGAAAGAAGCAAGAGAAGCGCAGATAGAAGTAAAAGAGGTGCAAAAAGAGGCAAGAGAAGTGCAGAAAGAAGCAAGAGGTGCAGAAAGAGGCAAGAGGTGTGCAGAAAAAAGTAAGAGAGGTGCAAAAAGAAGCATGAGAAGTGCAGAAAGAAGCAAGAGAGGTGCAGAAAGATGCAGAAATGTGCAGAAGGAGGAAAGAGAGGTGCAGAATGAGGCAAGAGAAGTGCAGAAAGAGGCTAGAAAAGTGCAGAAAGAAGCAAGCAGGGTGTAGAATTTGGAAGAAATGTGTAGAAAGAGGCAAGAGAGGTATAGAAAGAGGCAAGAGAAGCACATAAAGAGGCAAGAGAGGTGCAGAAAGACGTAAGAGAGGTGCAGGAGAAAGCAAGGTAGGTGAAGAAAGAATCAAGATAGGAGCAGAAAGAGGAAGAAACGTGCAGAAAGAGGCAAGAGAAGTGCAGAAAGTTTAGAAAGGTGCAGAAAGAAGCAAGAGAAGTGCAGAAAGAGGCAAGAGAAGTGCAGAAAGAGGAAGAAAGGTACAGAAAGAAGCAAGAGAAATATAGAAAGAGGCAAGAGAGGTGCAGAATGAAGCAAGTGAGGTGCAGAAAGAAGCAAGTGATGTACAGAAAGAAGCAAGAGAAGTGATGAAAGAGGCTAGAGAGGTGCACAAATAAGCAAGGATGTGCAGAAAGAGACAAGAGATGTGGAAAAAGAGGCAAGAGAAGTGATTAAAGAAGCAAGAGAGGTGTAGAAAGTGACAAGAGAAGTACAGAAAGAGGCAGGTGAAGTGCAGAAGGAGGCAAGAGAAGTACAGAAAGAGCAAAGTGAAGTGCAGAAAGAGGCAAGAGAAGTGCAGAAAGAAGAAGAAAGGTACAGAAAGAAGCAAGAGAAATGCAGAAAGAGGCAAGAGAGGTGCAGAAAGAAGCAAGTGAGGTACAGAAAGAAGCAAGTGATGTACAGAAAGAAGCAAGAGAAGTGATGAAAGAGGCAAGAGAGGTGCAGAAAGAAATAAGAGAGTTGCAGAAAGAAGCAAGAGAGGTGCATAAAGAAGCAAGAGAGGTGCAGAAAGAGACAAGAGATGTGCAAAAGAGGCAAGAGAAGTGATGAAAGAAGCAAGAGAGGTGCATAAAGTGACAAGAGAAGTACAGAAAGAGGCAAGTGAAGTGCAGAAGGAGGCAAGAGAAGTACAGAAAGAGCAAAGTGAAGTGCAGAAAGAGGCAAGAGAAGTGCAGTAAGATGCAAGAAAGGTTGAGAAAGAAGCAAGAGAGGTTCAGAAATAGGAAATGCGCATAAAGAGTCAAGAGAAGTACAGAAAGAGGCAAGTGTAGAGGCAGAAAGAGGCAAGAAAGGTACAGAAAGAAGCAAGAGAGTTACAGAAAGAAGCAAGGGATATGCAGAAAGAGGCAAGAGAGGTGCTGAAAGAAGGAAGAGAGGTGCAGAGAAGAAGCAAGAGCAAGTGCAGAAAGAAGCAAGAGAGGTGCAGAAATAGGCATGAGTAGAGCAGAAAGAAGCAAGAGAGCGCAGATAGAAGTAAGAGAGGTGCAGAAAGAGGCAAGAGAAGTGCAGAAAAAAGCAAGAGGAGCAGAAAGAAGCAAGAGAGTGTGCATAAAAAGTTGGAGAGGTGCAGAAGAAACATTAGAAGTGCAGAAAGAAGCAAGAGAGGTGCAGAAAGAGGCAGAAATGTGCAGAAGGAGGAAAGAGAGGTGCAGAATGAGGCAAGAGAAGTGCAGAAAGAGGCTAGAGAAGTGAAGAAAGAAGCAAGCGAGGTGTAGAATTTGGAAGAAATGTGTAGAAAGAGGCAATGAGAGGTAAATAAAGAGGAAGAGAAGCACATACAAAGGCAAGAGAGGTGCAGAAGGAAGCAAGGAAGGTGAAGAAAGAATCAAGATAAGAGCAGAAAGAGGAAGAAACATGCAGAAAGAGACAAGAGAAGTGCAGAAAGTTTAGAAAGGTGCAGAAAGAAGCAAGAGAAGTGCAGAAAGAGGCAAGAGAAGTGCAGAAAGAGGAAGAAAGGTACAGAAAGAAGCAAGAGAAATGAAGAAAGAGGCAAGAGAGGTGCAGAAAGAAGCAAGTGAGGTGCAGAAAGAAGCAAGTGATGTACAGAAAGAAGCAAGAGAAGTGATAGAAAGAGGCAAGAAAGGTGCAGAAAGAAATAAGAGAGTTGCAGAAAGAAGCAAGAGAGGTGCATAAAGGAGCAAGAGAGGTGCAGAAAGAGACAAGAGATGTGCAGAAGAGAGGCAAGAGAAGTGATGAAAGAAGCAAGAGAGGTGCAGAAAGTGACAAGAGAAGTACAGAAAGTGCAAAGTGAAGTGCAGAAAGAGGCAAGAGAAGTGCAGTAAGAAGCTAGAAAGGTTGAGAAAGAAGCAAGAGAGGTGCAGAAATAGGTGAAAATGTGCATAAAGAGTCAAGAGAAGTACAGAAAGAGGCAAGTGTAAGGGCAGAAAGAGGCAAGAGAGGTGCAGAAAGAAGCAAGAGTTGCAGAAAGAAGCAAGGGAGGTGCAGAAAGAGAGCAAGAGAGGTGCTGAAAGAAGAAAGAGAGGTGCAGAGAAAAGCAAGACAAGTACAGAAAGAAGCAAGAGAGGTGCAGAAGAAAGCAAGGTAGGTGAAGAAAGAATCAAGATAGGAGCAGAAAGAGGAAGAAACGTGCAGAAAGAGGCAAGAGAAGTGCAGAAAGGTGCAGAAAGAAGCAAGAGAAGTGCAGAAAGAGGCAAGAGAGGTGCAGAAAGAGGAAGAAAGGTACAGAAAGAAGCACGAGAAATATAGAAAGAGGCAAGAGAGGTGCAGAATGAAGCAAGTGAGGTGCAGAAAGAAGCAAGTGATGTACAGAAAGAAGCAAGAGAAGTGACGAAAGAGGCTAGAGAGAGTGCAGAAATAAGCAAGGATGTGCAGAAAGAGACAAGAGATGTGGAAAAAGAGGCAAGAGAAGTGATTAAAGAAGCAAGAGAGGTGTAGAAAGTGACAAGAGAAGTACAGAAAGAGGCAAGTGAAGTGCAGAAGGAGGCAAAGAGAAGTACAGAAAGAAGCAAAGTAGAAGTGCAGAAAGAGGCAAGAGAAGTGCAGTAAGAAGCAAGAAATGTTGCAGAAAGAAGCAAGAGAGGTTCAGAAATAGGCGGAAATGTGCATAAAGAGTCAAGAGAAGTACAGAAAGAGGCAAATGTAGAGCTGAAAGAGGCAAGAGAGGTGCAGAAAGAAGCAAGAGAGTTGCAGAAAGAAGCAAGAGAGGTGCAGAAAGAGGCAAGAGAGGTGCTGAAAGAAGGAAGAGAGGTGCAGAGAAAAGCAAGACAAGTGCAGAAAGAAGCAAGAGAGGTGCAGAAATTGGCATGAGTAGAGCAGAAAGAAGCAAGAGAAGCGCATATAAGAAGTAAGAGAGGTTCAAAAAGAGGCAAGAGAAGTGCAGAAAGAAGCAAGAGGTGCAGAAAGAGGCAAGAGATGTGCAGAAAGAAGTAAGAGAGGTGCAAAAAGAAGCATGAGAAGTGCAGAAAGAAGCAAGAGAGGTGCAGAAAGAGGCAGAAATGTGCAGAAGGAGGAAGAGAGGTGCAGAATGAGGCAAGAGAAGTGCAGAAAGAGGCTAGAGAGTGCAGAAAGAAGCAAGCGGGGTTTAGAATTTGGAAGAAATGTGTAGAAAGAGGCAAGAGAGGTATAGAAAGAGGCAAGAGAAGCACATAAAGAGGCAAGAGAGGTGCAGAAAGAGGTAAGAGATATGCAAAAAGAGGCAAGAGAAGTGATGAAAGAAGCAAGAGAGGTGCAGAAAGTGACAAGAGAAGTACAGAGAGAGGCAAGTGAAGTGCAGAAGGAGGCAAGAGAAGTACAGAAAGTGCAAAGTGAAGTGCAGAAAGAGGCAAGAGAAGTGCAGTAAGAAGCTAGAAAGGTTGAGAAAGAAGCAAGAGAGGTTCAGAAATAGGTGGAAATGTGCATAAAGAGCCAAGAGAAGTACAGAAAGAGGCAAGTAGTAGGGCAGAAAGAAGCAAGAGAGGTGCAGAAAGAAGCAAGAGAGTTGCAGAAAGAAGCAAGGGAGGTGCAGAAAGAGGCAAGAGAGGTGCTGAAAGAAGGAAGAGAGGTGCAGAGAAAAGCAAGACAAGTGCAGAAAGAAGCAAGAGAGGTGCAGAAATAGGCATGAGTAGAGCAGAAAGAAGCAAGAGAAGCGCAGAATAGAAGTAAAAGAGGTGCAAAAAGAGGCAAGAGAAGTGCAGAAAGAAGCAAAGAGGTGCAGAAAGAGGCAAGAGAGTGTGCAGAAAGAAAAGTAAGAGAGGTGCAAAAAGAAGCATGAGAAGTGCAGAAAGAAGCAAGAGAGGTGCAGAAAGATGCAGAAATGTGCAGAAGGAGGAAAGAGAGGTGCAGAATGAGGCAAGAGAAGTGCAGAAAGAGGCTAGAAAAGTGCAGAAAGAAGCAAGCAGGGTGTAGAATTTGGAAGAAATGTGTAGAAAGAGGCAAGAGAGGTATAGAAAGAGGCAAGAGAAGCACATAAAGAGGCAAGAGAGGTGCAGAAAGAGCGTAAGAGAGGTGCAGGAGAAAGCAAGAGTAGGTGAAGAAAGAATCAAGATAGAGAGCAGAAAGAGGAAGAAACGTGCAGAAAGAGGCAAGAGAAGTGCAGAAAGTTTAGAAAGGTGCAGAAAGAAGCAAGAGAAGTGCAGAAAGAGGCAAGAGAAGTGCAGAAAGAGGAAGAAAGGTACAGAAAGAAGCAAGAGAAATATAGAAAGAGGCAAGAGAGGTGCAGAATGAAGCAAGTGAGGTGCAGAAAGAAGCAAGTGATGTACAGAAAGAAGCAAGAGAAGTGATAGAAAGAGGCTAGAGAGGTGCACAAATAAGCAAGGATGTGCAGAAAGAGACAAGAGATGTGGAAAAAGAGGCAAGAGAAGTGATTAAAGAAGCAAGAGAGGTGTAGAAAGTGACAAGAGAAGTACAGAAAGAGGCAGGTGAAGTGCAGAAGGAGGCAAGAGAAGTACAGAAAGAGCAAAGTGAAGTGCAGAAAGAGGCAAGAGAAGTGCAGTAAGAAGCAAGAAAGGTTGAGAAAGAAGCAAGAGAGGTTCAGAAATAGGCAGAAATGTGCATAAAGAGTCATGAGAAGTACAGAAAGAGGCAAGTGTAGGTGCTGAAAGAGGCAAGAGAGGTGCAGAAAGAAGCAAGAGAGTTGCAGAAAGAAGCAAGAGAGGTGCAGAAAGAGGCAAGAGAGGTGCTGAAAGAAGGAAGAGAGGTGCAGAGAAGAAGCAAGACAAGTGCAGAAAGAAGCAAGAGAGGTGCATAAATGAGGCATGAGTAGAGCAGAAAGAAGCAAGAGAAGCGCATATAGAAGTAAGAGAGGTGCAAAAAGAGGCAAGAGAAGTGCAGAAAGAAGCAAGAGGTGCAGAAAGAGTCTAGAGCAGGTTTAGAAAGAAGAGAGATGCAGAAAGAAGCAAGAGAAGTGCAGAAAGAAGCAAGAGGGGTGCAGAAAGAGGAAGAAATGTATAGAAAGAGGCATGAGAGGTGTAGAAAGAGGCACAAGAAGCACATAAAGGGGCATGAGAGGTGCAGAAACAGGCAAGAGAGGTGCAGAAAGAAGCAAGATAGGTGCAGAAAGAGGCAAGAAAAGTATAGAGATTGGAAGAAAGGTGCAGAAAGAAGCAAGAGAAATGCAGAAAGAGGTCAGAGAGGTGCAGAAAGTAGCAAGTGAGGTACAGAAAGAAGCAAGAGAAGTGATGAAAGAGGCAAGAGAGTGTAGAAAGAAAGATAGATGAGAGGTACAGAAAGAAGCAAGAGAGGTGCACAAAGAAGCAAGAGATGTGCAGAAAGAGACAAGAGATGTGCAAAAAGAGGCAAGAGAAGTGATGAAAGAAGCAAGAGAGGTGCAGAAAGTAGCAAGAGAAGTACAGAAAGTGGCAAGCAAAGTACAGAAGGAGGCAAGTGAAGTGCAGAAAGGAGGCAAGAGAAGTACAGAAAGAGAAAAGTGAGGTGCAGAAAGAGGAAGAGAAGTGCAGAAAGAAGGAAGAAAGGTGGAGAAAGAAGCAAGAGAGTTGCAGAAAGAGGAGGAAATGTGCATAAAAAGTCAAGAGAAGTACAGAAAGAGGCAAGTGTAGTGCGGAAAAAGGCAAGAGAGGTGCAGAAAGAGGCAAGAGAAGTGCAGAAAGAAGCAAGAGGAGCAGAAAGAGGCAAGTGGTGTGCATAAAAAAGTAAGAGAGGTGCAAGAAGAAGCATTAGAAGTGCAGAAAGAAGCAAGAGAGGTGCAGAAAGAGGCAGAAATGTGCAGAAGGAGGAAAGAGAGGTGTAGAATGAGGCTAGAGAAGTGAAGAAAGAAGCAAGCGGGGTGTAAAATCTGGAAGAAATGTGTAGAAAGAGGCAATAGAGGTAAAGAAAGAGGCAAAAAAAGCACATAAAGAGGCAAGAGAGGTGCAGAAAGAGGTAAGAGAGGTGCAGAAGGAAGCAAGGTAGGTGAAGAAAGAATCAAGATAGGAGCAGAAAGTGGCAAGAGAAGTACAGAAAGTGGCAAGCGAAGTACAGAAGGAGGCAAGTGAAGTGCAGAAGGAGGCAAAGAAGTACAGAAAGAGAAAAGTGAAGTGCAGAAAGAGGGAAGAGAAGTGCAGAAAGAAGGAAGAAAGGTTGCAGAAAGAAGCAAGAGAGTTGCAGAAAGAGGAGGACATGTGCATAAAAATTCAAGAGAAGTACAGAAAGAGGCAAGTGTAGTGCGGAAAGAGGCAAGAGCGGTGCAGAAAGAAGCAAGAGAGTTGCAGAAAGAAGCAAAGGGAGGTGCAGAAAGAGGCAAGAGGGTGCTGAAAGAAGAAAGAAAGGTGCTGACAGAAGCAAGACAACTGCAGAAAGAAGCAAGAGAGGTGCAGAAAGAGGAAGAAATGGTCAGAAATATGCAAGAGAGGAGCAGAAAGAGGCAAGAGAAGTGCAGAAATAGGCATGAGATGGAGCAGAAAGAAGCAAGAGAAGCACATAAAGAGCAAGAGAGGTGCAGAAAGAGAGCAAGAGAAGTGCAGAAAGAAGCAAGAGGAGACAGAAAGAGGCAAGAGGTGTGCATAAAAAAGTAAGAGAGTTGCAGAAAGAAGCATGAGAAGTGCAGAAAGAAGCAAGAGAGGTGCAGAAAGAAATAAGAGAGTTGCAGAAAGAAGCAAGATAGGTGCATAAAGAAGCAAGAGAGGTGCAAAGAGACAAGAGATGTGCAAAAAGAGGCAAGAGAAGTGATGAAAGAAGCAAGAGAGGTGCATAAAGTGACAAGAGAAGTACAGAAAGAGGCAAGTGAAGTGCAGAAGGAGGCAAGAGAAGTACAGAAAGAGCAAAGTGAAGTGCAGAAAGAGGCAAGAGAAGTGCAGTAAGAAGCAAGAAAGGTTGAGAAAGAAGCAAGAGAGGTTCAGAAATAGGCAGAAATGTGCATAAAGAGTCAAGAGAAGTACAGAAAGAGGCAAGTGTAGGGCTAGAAAGAGGCAAGAGAGGTGCAGAAAGAAGCAAGAGAGTTGCAGAAAGAAGCAAGAGGAGGTGCAGAAAGAGGCAAGAGAGGTGCTGAAAGAAGGAAGAGAGGTGCAGAGAAAAGCAAGACAAGTGCAGAAAGAAGCAAGAGAGGTGCATGAAATAGGCATGAGTAGAGTAGAAAGAAGCAAGAGAAGACGCATATAGAAGTAAGAGAGGTACAGAAAGAGGCAAGAGAAGTGCAGAAAGAAGCAAGAGGTGCAGAAAGAGTCTAGAGCAGTTTCAGAAAGAAGTAAGAGAGATGCAGAAAGAAGCAAGAGAAGTGCAGAAAGAAGCAAGAGGGGTGCAGAAAGAGGAAGAAATGTGCAGAAAGAGACAAGAGAGGTGAAGAAAGAGGCACAAGAAGCACATAAAGAAGCATGAGAGGTGCAGAAACAGGCAAGAGAGGTGCAGAAAGAAGCAAGATAGGTGCAGAAAGAAGCAAGAAAAGTGTAGAGATGGAAGAAAGGTGCAGAAAGAAGCAAGAGAAATGCAGAAAGAGGTCAGAGAGGTACAGAAAGAAGCTAAGAGAGGTGCACAAATAAGCAAGGATGTGCAGAAAGAGACAAGAGATGTGCAAAAGAGAGGCAAGAGAAGTGATGAGAAAGAAGCAAGAGAGGTGCAGAAAGTGGCAAGAGAAGTACAGAAAGTAGCAAGCGAAGTACAGAAAGAGGCAAGTGAAGTGCAGAAAGAGGCAAGAGAAGTACAGAAAGAGAAATGTGAGGTGCAGAAAGAGGGAAGAGAAGTGCAGAAAGAAGGAAGAAAGGTGGAGAAAGAAGCAAGAGAGTTGCAGAAAGAGGTAGGAAATGTGCATAAAAAGTCAAGAGAAGTACAGAAAGAGGCAAGTGTAGTGCGGAAAAAGGCAAGAGAGGTGCAGAAAGAGGCAAGAGAAGTGCAGAAAGAAGCAAGATGAGCAGAAAGAGGCAAGAGGTGTGCATAAAAAAGTAAGAGAGGTGCAAGAAGAAGCATTAGAAGTGCAGAAAGAAGCAAGAGAGGTGCACAAATAAGCAAGGATGTGCAGAAAGAGACAAGAGATGTGCAAAAAGAGGCAAGAGAAGTGATGAAAGAAGCAAGAGAGGTGCAGAAAGTGGCAAGAGAAGTACAGAAAGTGGCAAGCGAAGTACAGAAGGAGGCAAGTGAAGTGCGGAAGGAGGCAAAAGAAGTACAGAAAGAGAAAAGTGAAGTGCAGAAAGAGGGAAGAGAATTGCAGAAAGAAGGAAGAAAGGTTGAGAAAGAAGCAAGAGAGTTGCAGAAAGAGGAGGACATGTGCATAAAAAGTCAAGAGAAGTACAGAAAGAGGCAAGTAGTAGTGCAGAAAGAGGCAAGAGCGGTGCAGAAAGAAGCAAGAGAGTTGCAGAAAGAAGCAAGGGAGGTGCAGAAAGAGGCAAGAGGGGTGCTGAAAGAAGAAAGAAAGGTGCTGACAGAAGCAAGACAAGTGCAGAAAGAAGCAAGAGAGGTGCAGAAAGAGGAAGAAATGGTCAGAAATATGCAAGAGAGGAGCAAAAAGAGGTAAGAGAAGTGCAGAAATAGGCATGAGTGGAGCAGAAAGAAGCAAGAGAAGCACATAAAGAGGCAAGAGAGGTGCAGAAAGAGGCAAGAGAAGTGCAGAAAGAAGCAAGAGGAGCAGAAAGAGGCAAGAGGTGTGCATGAAAAAGTAAGAGAGTTGCAGAAGAAGCATTAGAAGTGCAGAAAGAAGCAAGAGAGGTGCAGAAAGAAGCAAGAGAGTTGCAGAAAGAAGCAAGATAGGTGCATAAAGAAGCAAGAGAGGTGCAAAAGAGACAAGAGATGTGCAGAAAGAGGCAAGAGAAGTGATGAAAGAAGCAAGAGAGGTGCATAAAGTGACAAGAGAAGTACAGAAAGAGGCAAGTGAAGTGCAGAAGGAGGCAAGAGAAGTACAGAAAGAGCAAAGTGAAGTGCAGAAAGAGGCAAGAGAAGTGCAGTAAGAAGCAAGAAAGGTGCAGAAAGAAGCAAGAGAGGTTCAGAAATAAGCAAGAAATGTGCATAAAGAGTCAAGAGAAGTACAGAAAGAAGAGCAAGTGTAGGGCTGAAAGAGGCAAGAGAGGTGCAGAAAGAAGCAAGAGAGTTGCAGAAAGAAGCAAGGGAGGTGCAGAAAGAGGCAAGAGGGGTGCTGAAAGAAGGAAGAGAGGTGCAGAGAAAAGCAAGACAAGTGCAGAAAGAAGCAAGAGAGGTGCATAAATAGGCATGAGTAGAGCAGAAAGAAGCAAGAGAAGCGCATATAGAAGTAAGAGAGGTACAAAAAGAGGCAAGAGAAGTGCAGAAAGAAGCAAGAGGTGCAGAAAGAGTCTAGAGCAGTTTTAGAAAGAAGTAAGAGAGATGCAGAAAGAAGCAAGAGAGTGCAGAAAGAAGCAAGAGAGGTGCAGAAAGAAGGAAGAAATGTGTAGAAAGAGGCATGAGAGGTGAAGAAAGAGGCACAAAGAAGCACAGTAAAGAGGCATGAGAGGTGCAGAAACAGGCAAGAGAGGTGCAGAAAGAAGCAAGATAGGTGCAGAAAGAGGCAAGAGAAGTGTAGAGATTGGAAGAAAGGTGCAGAAAGAAGCAAGAGAAATGCAGAAAGAGGTCAGAGAGGTACAGAAAGAAGCTAGAGAGGTGCACAAATAAGCAAGGATGTGCAGAAAGAGACAAGAGATGTGCAGAAAGAGGCAAGAGAAGTGATGAAAGAAGCAAGAGAGGTGCAGAAAGATAGCAAGAGAAGTACAGAAAGTGGCAAGCGAAGTACAGAAAGAGGCAAGTGAAGTGCAGAAGGAGGCAAGAGAAGTACAGAAAGAGAAAAGTGAGGTGCAGAAAGAGGAAGAGAAGTGCAGAAAGAAGGAAGAAAGGTGGAGAAAGAAGCAAGAGAGTTGCAGAAAGAGGAAGAAATGTGCATAAAGAGTCAAGAGAAGTACAGAAAGAGGCAAGTGTAGTGCGGAAAGAGGCAAGAGAGGTGCAGAAAGAGGCGAGAGAAGTGCAGAAAGAAGCAAGAGGAGCAGAAAGAAGCAAGAGGTGTGCATAAAAGAGTAAGAGAGGTGCAAAAAGAAGCATTAGAAGTGCAGAAAGAAGCAAGAGAGGTGCAGAAAGAGGCAGAAATGTGCAGAAGGAGGAAAGAGAGGTGTAGAATGAAGGCAAGAGAAGGGCAGAAAGAGGCTAGAGAAGTGAAGAAAGAAGCAAGCGGGTGTAGAATCTGGAAGAGATGTGCAGAAAGAGGCAATAGAGGTAAAGAAAGAGGCAAGAAAGCGCATAAAGAGGCAAGAGAGGTGCAGAAAGAGGTAAGAGAGGTGCAGAAGGAAGCAAGGTAGGTGAAGAAAGAATCAAGATAGGAGCAGAAAGTGGCAAGAGAAGTACAGAAAGTGGCAAGCGAAGTACAGAAGGAGGCAAGTGAAGTGCAGAAGGAGCAAGAGAGGTACAGAAAGAAGAAGTGAAGTGCAGAAAGAGGGAAGAGAAGTGCAGAAAGAAGGAAGAAAGGTGGAGAAAGAAGCAAGAGAGTTGCAGAAAGAGGCAGGACATGTGCATAAAAAGTCAAGAGAAGTACAGAAAGAGGCAAGTGTAGTGCGGAAAGAGGCAAGAGCGGTGCAGAAAGAAGCAAGAGAGTTGCAGAAAGAAGCAAGGGAGGTGCAGAAAGAGGCAAGAGAGGTGTAGAAAGAAAAGATAGATGAGAGGTACAGAAAGAAGCAAGAGAGTGCACAAATAAGCAAGGATGTGCAGAAAGAGACAAGAGATGTGCAAAAAGAGGCAAGAGAAGTGATGAAAGAAGCAAGAGAGGTGCAGAAAGTGGCAAGAGAAGTACAGAAAGTGGCAAGCAAAGTACAGAAGGAGGCAAGTGAAGTGCAGAAGGAGGCAAGAGAAGTACAGAAAGAAGGAAGAAAGGTGGAGAAAGAAGCAAGAGAGTTGCAGAAAGAAGCAAGAGATGTGCATAAAGAAGTCAAGAGAAGTACAGAAAGAGGCAAGAGTAGTGCAGAAAGAGGCAAGAGAGGTGCAGAAAGAGGCAAGAGAGGTGCAGAAAGAAGCAAGAGGATGCAGAAAGAGGCAAGAGAGGTGCATAAAAAAGTAAGAAGCACAGAAAGAGGCAAGTGTAGTGCGGAAAGAGGCAAGAGCGGTGCAGAAAGAAGCAAGAGAGTTGCAGAAAGAAGCAAGGGAGGTGCAGAAAGAGGTAAGAGAGGTGCTGAAAGAAGAAAGAAAGGTGCTGACAGAAGCAAGACAAGTGCAGAAAGAAGCAAGAGAGGTGCAGAAAGAGGAAGAAATGGTCAGAAAGATGCAAGAGAGGAGCAGAAAGAGGCAAGAGAAGTGCAGAAATAGGCATGAGTGGAGCAGAAAGAAGCAAGAGAAGCACATAAAGAGGCAAGAGAGGTGCAGAAAGAGGCAAGAGAAGTGCAGAAAGAAGGAAGAAGGAGCAGAAAGAGGCAAGAGATGTGCATAAAAAGTAAGAGAGTTGCAAGAAGAAGCATTAGAAGTGCAGAAAGAAGCAAGAGAGGTGCAGAAAGAAATAAGAGAGTTGCAGAAAGAAGCAAGAGAGGTGCATAAAGAGCAGAGAGGTGCAGAAAGAGACAAGAGATGTGCAAAAAGAGCAAGAGAAGTGATGAAAGAAGCAAGAGAGGTGCATAAAGTGACAAGAGAAGTACAGAAAGAGGCAAGTGAAGTGCAGAAGGAGGCAAGAGAAGTACAGAAAGAGCAAAGTGAAGTGCAGAAAGAGGCAAGAGAAGTGCAGTAAGAAGCAAGAAAGGTTGAGAAAGAAGCAAGAGAGGTTCAGAAATAGGCAGAAATGTGCATAAAGAGTCATGAGAAGTACAGAAAGAGGCAAGTGTAGGGCTGAAAGAGGCAAGAGAGGTGCAGAAAGAAGCAAGAGAGTTGCAGAAAGAAGCAAGAGGAGCAGAAAGAGGCAAGAGGTGTGCATAAAAAAGTAAGAGAGTTGCAAGAAGAAGCATTAGAAGTGCAGAAAGAAGCAAGAGAGGTGCAGAAAGAAATAAGAGAGTTGCAGAAAGAAGCAAGATAGGTGCATAAAGAAGCAAGAGAGGTGCAGAAAGAGACAAGAGATGTGCAAAAAGAGGCAAGAGAAGTGCATGAAAGAAGCAAGAGAGTTGCATAAAGTGACAAGAGAAGTACAGAAAGAGGCAAGTGAAGTGCAGAAGGAGGCAAGAGAAGTACAGAAAGAGCAAAGTGAAGTGCAGAAAGAGGCAAGAGAAGTGCAGTAAGAAGCAAGAAAGGTTGAGAAAGAAGCAAGAGAGGTTCAGAAATAGGCAGAAATGTGCAAGAGAAGCACATAAAGAGGCAAGAGAGGTGCAGAAAGAGGCAAGAGAAGTGCAGAAAGAAGCAAGAGAAGCAGAAAGAGGCAAGAGGTGTGCATAAAAAAGTAAGAGAGTTGCAAGAAGAAGCATTAGAAGTGCAGAAAGAAGCAAGAGAGGTGCAGAAAGAAATAAGAGAGTTGCAGAAAGAAGCAAGATAGGTGCATAAAGAAGCAAGAGAGGTGCAGAAAGAGACAAGAGATGTGCAGAAAGAGGCAAGAGAAGTGATGAAAGAAGCAAGAGAGGTGCATAAAGTGACAAGAGAAGTACAGAAAGAGGCAAGTGAAGTGCAGAAAGAGGCAAGAGAAGTACAGAAAGAGCAAAGTGAAGTGCAGAAAGAGGCAAGAGAAGTGCAGTAAGAAGCAAGAAAGGTTGCAGAAAGAAGCAAGAGAGGTTCAGAAATGAGGCAGAAATGTGCATAAAGAGTCAAGAGAAGTACAGAAAGAGGCAAGTGTAGGGCATGAAAGAGGCAAGAGAGGTGCAGAAAGAAGCAAGAGAGTTGCAGAAAGAAGCAAGGGAGGTGCAGAAAGAGGCAAGAGAGGTGCTGAAAGAAGGAAGAGAGGTGCAGAGAAGAAGCAAGACAAGTGCAGAAAGAAGCAAGAGAGGTGCATAAATAGGCATGAGTAGAGCAGAAAGAAGCAAGAGAAGCGCATATAGAAGTAAGAGAGGTACAAAAAGAGGCAAGAGAAGTGCAGAAAGAAGCAAGAGGTGCAGAAAGAGTCTAGAGCAGTTTTAGAAAGAAGTAAGAGAGATGCAGAAAGAAGCAAGAGAAGTGCAGAAAGAAGCAAGAGAGGTGCAGAAAGAGGAAGAAATGTGTAGAAAGAGGCATGAGAGGTGAAGAAAGAGGCACAGAGAAGCATAAAGAGGCATGAGAGGTGCAGAAACAGGCAAGAGAGGTGCAGAAAGAAGCAAGATAGGTGCAGAAAGAGGCAAGAAAAGTGTAGAGATTGGAAGAAAGGTGCAGAAAGAAGCAAGAGAAATGCAGAAAGAGGTCAGAGAGGTACAGAAAGAAGCTAGAGAGGTGCACAAATAAGCAAGGATGTGCAGAAAGAGACAAGAGATGTGCAGAAAGAGGCAAGAGAAGTGATGAAAGAAGCAAGAGAGGTGCAGAAAGTGGCAAGAGAAGTACAGAGAGTGAAGCGAAGTACAGAAAGAGGCAAGTGAAGTGCAGAAGGAGGCAAGAGAAGTACAGAAAGAGAAAAGTGAGGTGCAGAAAGAGGGAAGAGAAGTGCAGAAAGAAGGAAGAAAGGTGGAGAAAGAAGCAAGAGAGTTGCAGAAAGAGGAGGAAATGTGCATAAAGAGTCAAGAGAAGTACAGAAAGAGGCAAGTGTAGTGCAGAAAGAAGGCAAGAGAGGTGCAGAAAGAGGCAAGAGAGGTGCAGAAAGAAGCAAGAGAGAGCAGAAAGAGGCAAGAGGTGTGCATAAAAAAGTAAGAGAGGTGCAAGAAGAAGCATTAGAAGTGCAGAAAGAAGCAAGAGAGGTGCAGAAAGAGGCAGAAATGTGCAGAAGGAGGAAAGAGAGGTGTAGAATGAGGCAAGAGAAGGGCAGAAAGAGGCTAGAGAAGTGAAGAAAGAAGCAAGCGGGGTGTAGAATCTGGAAGAAATGTGTAGAAAGAGGCAATAGAGGTAAAGAAAGAAGCAAAAAAGCGCATAAAGAGGCAAGAGAGGTGCAGAAAGAGGTAAGAGAAGTGCAGAAAGAAGCAAGAGTAGGTGAAGAAAGAATCAAGATAGGAGCAGAAAGTGGCAAGAGAAGTACAGAAAGTGGCAAGCGAAGTACAGAAGGAGGCAAGATGAAGTGCAGAAGGAGGCAAAAGAAGTACAGAAAGAGAAAGAGTGAAGTGCAGAAAGAGGAAGAGAAGTGCAGAAAGAAGGAAGAAAGGTGGAGAAAGAAGCAAGAGAGTTGCAGAAAGAGGAGGACATGTGCATAAAAAGTCAAGAGAAGTACAGAAAGAGGCAAGTGTAGTGCGGAAAGAGGCAAGAGCGGTGCAGAAAGAAGCAAGAGAGTTGCAGAAAGAAGCAAGGGAGGTGCAGAAAGAGGCAAGAGAGGTGTAGAAAGAAAGATAGATGAGAGGTACAGAAAGAAGCAAGAGAGGTGCACAAATAAGCAAGGATGTGCAGAAAGAGACAAGAGATGTGCAAAAAGAGGCAAGAGAAGTGATGAAAGAAGCAAGAGAGGTGCAGAAAGTGGCAAGAGAAGTACAGAAAGTGGCAAGCGAAGTACAGAAGGAGGCAAGTGAAGTGCAGAAGGAGGCAAGAGAAGTACAGTAAGAGAAAAGTGAGGTGCAGAAAGAGGGAAGAGAAGTACAGAAAGAAGGAAGAAAGGTGGAGAAAGAAGCAAGAGAGTTGCAGAAAGAAGAGGAAATGTGCATAAAAAGTCAAGAGAAGTACAGAAAGAGGCAAGTGTAGTGCGGAAAAAGGCAAGAGAGGTGCAGAAAGAGGCAAGAGAAGTGCAGAAAGAAGCAAGAGGAGCAGAAAGAGGCAAGAGGTGTGCATAAAAAAGTAAGAAGCACAGAAAGAGGCAAGATGTAGTGCGGAAAGAGGCAAGAGCAGTGCAGAAAGAAGCAAGAGAGTTGCAGAAAGAAGCAAGGGAGGTGCAGAAAGAGGTAAGAGGGGTGCTGAAAGAAGAAGAAAGGTGCTGACAGAAGCAAGACAAGTGCAGAAAGAAGCAAGAGAGGTGCAGAAAGAGGAAGAAATGGTCAGAAATATGCAAGAGAGGAGCAGAAAGAGGCAAGAGAAGTGCAGAAATAGGCATGAGTGGAGCAGAAAGAAGCAAGAGAAGCACATAAAGAGGCAAGAGAGGTGCAGAAAGAGGCAAGAGAAGTGCAGAAAGAAGGAAGAGGAGCAGAAAGAGGCAAGAGGTGTGCATAAAAAAGTAAGAGAGTTGCAAGAAGAAGCATTAGAAGTGCAGAAAGAAGCAAGAGAGGTGCAGAAAGAAATAAGAGAGTTGCAGAAAGAAGCAAGAGAGGTGCATAAAGAAGCAAGAGAGGTGCAGAAAGAGACAAGAGATGTGCAAAAAGAGGCAAGAGAAGTGATGAAAGAAGCAAGAGAGGTGCATAAAGTGACAAGAGAAGTACAGAAAGAGGCAAGTGAAGTGCAGAAGGAGGCAAGAGAAGTACAGAAAGAGCAAAGTGAAGTGCAGAAAGAGGCAAGAGAAGTGCAGTAAGAAGCAAGAAAGGTTGAGAAAGAAGCAAGAGAGGTTCAGAAATAGGCAGAAATGTGCATAAAGAGTCATAGAGAAGTACAGAAAGAGGCAAGTGTAGGGCTGAAAGAGGCAAGAGAGGTGCAGAAAGAAGCAAGAGAGTTGCAGAAAGAAGCAAGGAGAGTGCAGAAAGAGGCAAGAGAGGTGCTGAAAGAAGGAAGAGAGGTGCAGAAAGAGCAAGACAAGTGCAGAAAGAAGCAAGAGAGGTGCATAAATAGGCATGAGTAGAGCAGAAAGAAGCAAGAGAAGCGCATATAGAAGTAAGAGAGGTGCAGAAAGAGGCAAGAGAAGTGCAGAAAGAAGCAAGAGAGGTGCAGAAAGAGGCAAGAGAGTGTGCAGAAAAAAGTAAGAGAGGTGCAGAAAGAAGCATAGAAGTACAGAAAGAAGCAAGAGAAGTGCAGAAAGAGGCAGAGAATGTGCAGAAGGAGGAAGAGAGTTGCAGAATGAGGCAAGAGAAGTGCAGAAAGAAGCTAGAGAAGTGCAGAAAGAAGCAAGCAGGGTTTAGAATTTGGAAGAAATGTGTAGAAAGAGGCAAGAGAGGTACAGAAAGAGGCAAGAGAAGCACATAAAGAGGCAAGACAAGTGCAGAAAGAAGCAAGAGAGGTACAGAAATAGGCATGAGTAGAGCAGAAAGAAGCAAGAGAAAGCGCATATAGAAGTAAGAGAGGTGCAAAAAGAGGCAAGAGAAGTGCAGAAAGAAGCAATAGGTGCAGAAAGAGTCTAGAGCAGTTTTAGAAAGAAGTAAGAGAGATGCAGAAAGAAGCAAGAGAAGTGCAGAAAGAAGCAAGAGAGGTGCAGAAAGAGGAAGAAATGTGTAGAAAGAGGCATGAGAGGTGAAGAAAGAGGCAAGAGAAGCACATAAAGAGGCATGAGAGGTGCAGAAACAGGCAAGAGAGGTGCAGAAAGAAGCAAGATAGGTGCAGAAAGAGGCAAGAGAAGTGTAAAGATTGGAAGAAAGGTGCAGAAAGAAGCAAGAGAAATGCAGAAAGAGGTCAGAGAGGTGCAGAAAGTAGCAAGTGAGGTACAGAAAGAAGCAAGAGAAGTGATAGAAAGAGGCAAGAGAGGTGCAGAAAGAAAGATAGATGAGAGGTACAGAAAGAAGCTAGAGAGGTGCACAAATAAGCAAGAGATGTGCAGAAAGAGACAAGAGATGTGCAAAAAGAGGCAAGAGAAGTGATGAAAGAAGCCAGATAGGTGCAGAAAGTGGCAAGAGAAGTACAGAAAGTGGCAAGCGAAGTACAGAAGGAGGCAAGTGAAGTGCAGAAAGAGGCAAGAGAAGTGCAGAAAGAGCAAAGTGAGGTGCAGAAAGAGGCAAGAGAAGTGCAGAAAGAAGGAAGAAAGGTGGAGAAAGAAGCAAGAGAGAGTTGCAGAAAAGGAAGAAATGTGCATAAAAAGTCAAGAGAAGTACAGAAAGAGGCAAGAGAAGTGCGGAAAGAGGCAAGAGAGGTGCATAAAGAGGCAAGAGAAGTGCAGAAAGAAGCAAGAGGAGACAGAAAGAGGCAAGAGGTGTGCATAAAGAAGTAAGAGAGGTACAAGAAGAAGCATTAGAAGTGCAGAAAGAAGCAAGAGAGGTGCAGAAAGAGGCAAGAAATGTGCAGAAAGAGGAAAGAGAGGTGTAGAATGAGGCAAGAGAAGGGCAGAAAGAGGCTAGAGAAGTGAAGAAAGAAGCAAGCGGGGTGTAGAATCTGGAAGAAATGTGTAGAAAGAGGTCAATAGAGGTAAAGAAAAGAGGCAAGACAAAGCGCAGAAAGAGGCAAGAGAGTGCAGAAAGAGGTAAGAGAGGTGCAGAAAGAAGCAAGGTAGGTGAAGAAAGAATCAAGATAGGAGCAGAAAGTGGCAAGAGAAGTACAGAAAGTGGCAAGCGAAGTACAGAAGGAGGCAAGTGAAGTGCAGAAGGAGGCAAAAGAAGTACAGCAAGAGAAAAGTGAAGTGCAGAAAGAGGGAAGAGAAGTGCAGAAAGAAGGAAGAAAGGTGGAGAAAGAAGCAAGAGAGTTGCAGAAAGAGGAGGACATGTGCATAAAAAGTCAAGAGAAGTACAGAAAGAGGCAAGTGTAGTGCGGAAAGAGGCAAGAGCGGTGCAGAAAGAAGCAAGAGAGTTGCAGAAAGAAGCAAGGGAGGTGCAGAAAGAGGCAAGAGGGGTGCTGAAAGAAGAAAGAAAGGTGCTGACAGAAGCAAGACAAGTGCAGAAAGAAGCAAGAGAGGTGCAGAAAGAGGAAGAAATGGTCAGAAATATGCAAGAGAGGAGCAGAAAGAGGCAAGAGAAGTGCAGAAATAGGCATGAGTGGAGCAGAAAGAAGATAGAAGCACATAAAGAGGCAAGAGAGGTGCAGAAAGAGGCAAGAGAAGTGCAGAAAGAAGGAAGAGAGAGCAGAAAGAGGCAAGAGGTGTGCATAAAGAAGTAAGAGAGTTGCAGAAGAAGCATTAGAAGTGCAGAAAGAAGCAAGAGAGGTGCAGAAAGAAATAAGAGAGTTGCAGAAAGAAGCAAGAGAGGTGCATAAAGAAGCAAGAGAGGTGCAAAAAGAGACAAGAGATGTGCAAAAAGAGGCAAGAGAAGTGATGAAAGAAGCAAGAGAGGTGCATAAAGTGACAAGAGAAGTACAGAAAGAGGCAAGTGAAGTGCAGAAGGAGGCAAGAGAAGTACAGAAAGAGCAAAGTGAAGTGCAGAAAGAGGCAAGAGAAGTGCAGTAAGAAGCAAGAAAGGTTGAGAAAGAAGCAAGAGAGGTTCAGAAATAGGCAGAAATGTGCATAAAGAGTCATGAGAAGTACAGAAAGAGGCAAGTGTAGGGCTGAAAGAGGCAAGAGAGGTGCAGAAAGAAGCAAGAGAGTTGCAGAAAGAAGCAAGGGAGGTGCAGAAAGAGGCAAGAGGGGTGCTGAAAGAAGGAAGAGAGGTGCAGAGAAAAGCAAGACAAGTGCAGAAAGAAGCAAGAGAGGTGCATAAATAGGCATGAGTAGAGCAGAAAGAAGCAAGAGAAGCGCATATAGAAGTAAGAGAGGTGCAAAAAGAGGCAAGAGAAGTGCAGAAAGAAGCAAGAGGTGCAGAAAGAGGCAAGAGAGTGTGCAGAAAAAGCAAGAGAGGTGCAAAAGAAGCATGAGAAGTGCAGAAAGAAGCAAGAGAGGTGCAGAAAGAGGCAGAAATGTGCAGAAGGAGGAAAGAGAGGTGCAGAATGAGGCAAGAGAAGTGCAGAAAGAGGCTAGAGAAGTGCAGAAAGAAGCAAGCGGGGTGTAGAATTTGGAAGAAATGTGTAGAAAGAAGCAAGAGAGGTATAGAAAGAGGCAAGAGAAGCACATAAAGAGGCAAGAGAGGTGCAGAAAGAGGTAAGAGAGGTGCAGAAGGAAGCAAGGTAGGTGAAGAAAGAATCAAGATAGGAGCAGAAAGAGGAAGAAACGTGCAGAAAGAGGCAAGAGAAATGCAGAAAGTTTAGAAAGGTGCAGAAAGAAGCAAGAGAAGTGCAGAAAGAGGCAAGAGAAGTGCAGAAAGAGGAAGAAAGGTACAGAAAGAAGCAAGAGAAATATAGAAAGAGGCAAGAGATGTGCAGAATGAAGCAAGTGAGGTGCAGAACGAAGCAAGTGATGTACAGAAAGAAGCAAGAGAAGTGATGAAAGAGGCTAGAGAGGTGCACAAATAAGCAAGGAGTGCAGAAAGAGACAAGAGATGTGGAAAAAGAGGCAAGAGAAGTGATTAAAGAAGCAAGAGAGGTGTAGAAAGTGACAAGAGAAATACAGAAAGAGGCAAGTGAAGTGCAGAAGGAGGCAAGAGAAGTACAGAAAGAGCAAAGTGAAGTGCAGAAAGAGGCAAGAGAAGTGGAGTAAGAAGCAAGAAAGGTTGAGAAAGAAGCAAGAGAGGTTCAGAAATAGGAGGAAATATGCATAAAGAGTCAAGAGAAGTACAGAAAGAGGCAAGTGTAGGGCTGAAAGAGGCAAGAGAGGTGCAGAAAGAAGCAAGAGAGTTGCAGAAAGAAGCAAGGGAGGTGCAGAAAGAGGCAAGAGAGGTGCTGAAAGAAGGAAGAGAGGTGCAGAAAAAAGCAAGACAAGTGCAGAAAGAAGCAAGAGAGGTACAGAAATAGGCATGAGCAGAGCAGAAAGAAGCAAGAGAAGCGCATATAGAAGTAAGAGAGGTGCAAAAAGAGGCAAGAGAAGTGCAGAAAGAAGCAAGAGGTGCAGAAAGAGTCTAGAGCAGTTTTAGAAAGAAGTAAGAGAGATGCAGAAAGAAGCAAGAGAAGTGCAGAAAGAAGCAAGAGGGGTGCAGAAAGAGGAAGAAATGTGTAGAAAGAGGCATGAGAGGTGAAGAAAGAGGCACAAGAAGCACATAAAGGGGCATGAGAGGTGCAGAAACAGGCAAGAGAGGTGCAGAAAGAAGCAAGATAGGTGCAGAAAGAGGCAAGAAAAGTGTAGAGATTGGAAGAAAGGTGCAGAAAGAAGCAAGAGAAATGCAGAAAGAGGTCAGAGAGGTGCAGAAAGTAACAAGTGAGGTACAGAAAGAAGCAAGAGAAGTGATGAAAGAGGCAAGAGAGGTGTAGAAAGAAAGATAGATGAGAGGTACAGAAAGAAGCAAGAGAGGTGCACAAATAAGCAAGGATGTGCAGAAAGAGACAAGAGATGTGCAAAAAGAGGCAAGAGAAGTGATGAAAGAAGCAAGAGAGGTGCAGAAAGTGGCAAGAGAAGTACAGAAAGTGGCAAGCGAAGTACAGAAGGAGGCAAGTGAAGTGCAGAAGGAGGCAAGAGAAGTACAGAAAGAGAAAAGTGAGGTGCAGAAAGAGGGAAGAGAAGTGCAGAAAGAAGGAAGAAAGGTGGAGAAAGAAGCAAGAGAATTGCAGAAAGAGGAGGAAATGTGCATAAAAAGTAAAGAGAAGTACAGAAAGAGGCAAGTGTAGTGCGGAAAAAGGCAAGAGAGGTGCAGAAAGAGGCAAGAGAAGTGCAGAAAGAAGCAAGAGGAGCAGAAAGAGGCAAGAGGTGTGCATAAAAAAGTAAGAGAGGTGCAAGAAGAAGCATTAGAAGTGCAGAAAGAAGCAAGAGAGGTGCAGAAAGAGGCAGAAATGTGCAGAAGGAGGAAAGAGAGGTGTAGAATGAGGCAAGAGAAGGGCAGAAAGAGGCTAGAGAAGTGAAGAAAGAAGCAAGCGGGGTGTAGAATCTGGAAGAAATGTGTAGAAAGAGGCAATAGAGGTAAAGAAAGAGGCAAAAAAAGCGCATAAAGAGGCAAGAGAGGTGCAGAAAGAGGTAAGAGAGGTGCAGAAGGAAGCAAGGTAGGTGAAGAAAGAATCAAGATAGGAGCAGAAAGTGGCAAGAGAAGTACAGAAAGTGGCAAGCGAAGTACAGAAGGAGGCAAGTGAAGTGCAGAAGGAGGCAAAAGAAGTACAGAAAGAGAAAAGTGAAGTGCAGAAAGAGGGAAGAGAAGTGCAGAAAGAAGGAAGAAAGGTGGAGAAAGAAGCAAGAGAGTTGCAGAAAGAGGAGGACATGTGCATAAAAAGTCAAGAGAAGTACAGAAAGAGGCAAGTGTAGTGCGGAAAGAGGCAAGAGCGGTGCAGAAAGAAGCAAGAGAGTTGCAGAAAGAAGCAAGGGAGGTGCAGAAAGAGGTAAGAGGGTGCTGAAAGAAGAAAGAAAGGTGCTGACAGAAGCAAGACAAGTGCAGAAAGAAGCAAGAGAGGTGCAGAAAGAAGGAAGAAATGGTCAGAAATATGCAAGAGAGGAGCAGAAAGAGGCAAGAGAAGTGCAGAAATAGGCATGAGTGGAGCAGAAAGAAGCAAAGAGAAGCACATAAAGAGGCAAGAGAGGTGCAGAAAGAGGCAAGAGAAGTGCAGAAAGAAGGAAGAGGAGCAGAAAGAGGCAAAAGGTGTGCATAAAAAGTAAGAGAGTTGCAGAAGAAGCATTAGAAGTGCAGAAAGAAGCAAGAGAGGTGCAGAAAGAAATAAGAGAGTTGCAGAAAGAAGCAAGAGAGGTGCATAAAGAAGCAAGAGAGGTGCAAAAAGAGACAAGAGATGTGCAAAAAGAGGCAAGAGAAGTGATGAAAGAAGCAAGAGAGGTGCATAAAGTGACAAGAGAAGTACAGAAAGAGGCAAGTGAAGTGCAGAAGGAGGCAAGAGAAGTACAGAAAGAGCAAAGTGAAGTGCAGAAAGAGGCAAGAGAAGTGCAGTAAGAAGCAAGAAAGGTTGAGAAAGAAGCAAGAGAGGTTCAGAAATAGGCAGAAATGTGCATAAAGAGTCATGAGAAGTACAGAAGAGAGGCAAGTGTAGGGCTGAAAGAGGCAAGAGAGGTGCAGAAAGAAGCAAGAGAGTTGCAGAAAGAAGCAAGGGAGGTGCAGAAAGAGGCAAGAGGGGTGCTGAAAGAAGGAAGAGAGGTGCAGAGAAAAGCAAGACAAGTGCAGAAAGAAGCAAGAGAGGTGTATAAATAGGCATGAGTAGAGCAGAAAGAAGCAAGAGAAGCGCATATAGAAGTAAGAGAGGTGCAAAAAGAGGCAAGAGAAGTGCAGAAAGAAGCAAGAGGTGCAGAAAGAGGCAAGAGGTGTGCATAAAAAAGTAAGAGAGGTGCAAAAAGAAGCATGAGAAGTGCAGAAAGAAGCAAGAGAAGTGCAGAAAGAGGCAGAAATGTGCAGAAGGAGGAAAGAGAGGTGCAGAATGAGGCAAGAGAAGTGCAGAAAGAGGCTAGAGAAGTGCAGAAAGAAGCAAGCAGGGTTTAGAATTTGGAAGAAATGTGTAGAAAGAGGCAAGAGAGGTATAGAAAGAGGCAAGAGAAGCACATAAAGAGGCAAGACAAGTGCAGAAAGAAGCAAGAGAGGTACAGAAATAGGCATGAGTAGAGCAGAAAGAAGCAAGAGAAGCGCATATAGAAGTAAGAGAGGTGCAAAAAGAGGCAAGAGAAGTGCAGAAAGAAGCAAGAGGTGCAGAAAGAGTCTAGAGCAGTTTTAGAAAGAAGTAAGAGAGATGCAGAGAGAAGCAAGAGAAGTGCAGAAAGAAGCAAGAGGGGTGCAGAAAGAGGAAGAAATGTGTAGAAAGAGGCATGAGAGGTGAAGAAAGAGGCACAAGAAGCACATAAAGGGGCATGAGAGGTGCAGAAACAGGCAAGAGAGGTGCAGAAAGAAGCAAGATAGGTGCAGAAAGAGGCAAGAAAAGTGTAGAGATTGGAAGAAAGGTGCAGAAAGAAGCAAGAGAAATGCAGAAAGAGGTCAGAGAGGTGCAGAAAGTAGCAAGTGAGGTACAGAAAGAAGCAAGAGAAGTGATGAAAGAGGCAAGAGAGGTGTAGAAAGAAAGATAGATGAGAGGTACAGAAAGAAGCTAGAGAGGTGCACAAATAAGCAAGGATGTGCAGAAAGAGACAAGAGATGTGCAAAAAGAGGCAAGAGAAGTGATGAAAGAAGCAAGAGAGGTGCAGAAAGTGGCAAGAGAAGTACAGAAAGTGGCAAGCGAAGTACAGAAGGAGGCAAGTGAAGTGCAGAAGGAGGCAAGAGAAGTACAGAAAGAGAAAAGTGAGGTGCAGAAAGAGGGAAGAGAAGTGCAGAAAGAAGGAAGAAAGGTGGAGAAAGAAGCAAGAGAGTTGCAGAAAGAGGAGGAAATGTGCATAAAAAGTCAAGAGAAGTACAGAAAGAGGCAAGTGTAGTGCGGAAAAAGGCAAGAGAGGTGCAGAAAGAGGTGAGAGAAGTGCAGAAAGAAGCAAGAGGAGCAGAAAGAGGCAAGAGGTGTACATAAAAAAGTAAGAGAGGTGCAAGAAGAAGCATTAGAAGTGCAGAAAGAAGCAAGAGAGGCGCAGAAAGAGGCAGAAATGTGCAGAAGGAGGAAAGAGAGGTGTAGAATGAGGCAAGAGAAGGGCAGAAAGAGGCTAGAGAAGTGAAGAAAGAAGCAAGCGGGGTGTAGAATCTGGAAGAAATGTGTAGAAAGAGTCAATAGAGGTAAAGAAAGAGGCAAAAAAAGCGCATAAAGAGGCAAGAGAGGTGCAGAAAGAGGTAAGAGAGGTGCAGAAGGAAGCAAGGTAGGTGAAGAAAGAATCAAGATAGGAGCAGAAAGTGGCAAGAGAAGTACAGAAAGTGGCAAGCAAAGTACAGAAGGAGGCAAGTGAAGTGCAGAAGGAGGCAAAAGAAGTACAGAAAGAGAAAAGTGAAGTGCAGAAAGAGGGAAGAGAAGTGCAGAAAGAAGGAAGAAAGGTGGAGAAAGAAGCAAGAGAGTTGCAGAAAGAGGAGGACATGTGCATAAAAAGTCAAGAGAAGTACAGAAAGAGGCAAGTGTAGTGCGGAAAGAGGCAAGAGCGGTGCAGAAAGAAGCAAGAGAGTTGCAGAAAGAAGCAAGGGAGGTGCAGAAAGAGGCAAGAGAGGTGCTGAAAGAAGAAAGAAAGGTGCTGACAGAAGCAAGACAAGTGCAGAAAGAAGCAAGAGAGGTGCAGAAAGAAGGAAGAAATGGTCAGAAATATGCAAGAGAGGAGCAGAAAGAGGCAAGAGAAGTGCAGAAATAGGCATGAGTGGAGCAGAAAGAAGCAAGAGAAGCACATAAAGAGGCAAGAGAGGTGCAGAAAGAGGCAAGAGAAGTGCAGAAAGAAGGAAGAGGAGCAGAAAGAGGCAAGAGGTGTGCATAAAAAAGTAAGAGAGTTGCAAGAAGAAGCATTAGAAGTGCAGAAAGAAGCAAGAGAGGTGCAGAAAGAAATAAGAGAGTTGCAGAAAGAAGCAAGAGAGGTGCATAAAGAAGCAAGGGAGGTGCAAAAAGAGACAAGAGATGTGCAAAAAGAGGCAAGAGAAGTGATGAAAGAAGCAAGAGAGGTGCATAAAGTGACAAGAGAAGTACAGAAAGAGGCAAGTGAAGTGCAGAAGGAGGCAAGAGAAGTACAGAAAGAGCAAAGTGAAGTGCAGAAAGAGGCAAGAGAAGTGCAGTAAGAAGCAAGAAAGGTTGAGAAAGAAGCAAGAGAGGTTCAGAAATAGGCAGAAATGTGCATAAAGAGTCAAGAGAAGTACAGAAAGAGGCAAGTGTAGGGCTGAAAGAGGCAAGAGAGGTGCAGAAAGAAGCAAGAGAGTTGCAGAAAGAAGCAAGGGAGGTGCAGAAAGAGGCAAGAGGGGTGCTGAAAGAAGGAAGAGAGGTGCAGAGAAAAGCAAGACAAGTGCAGAAAGAAGCAAGAGAGGTGCATAAATAGGCATGAGTAGAGCAGAAAGAAGCAAGAGAAGCGCATATAGAAGTAAGAGAGGTGCCAAAAGAGGCAAGAGAAGTGCAGAAAGAAGCAAGAGGTGCAGAAAGAGGCAAGAGGTGTGCAGAAAGAGGCTAGAGAAGTGCAGAAAGAAGCAAGCAGGGTTTAGAATTTGGAAGAAATGTGTAGAAAGAGGCAAGAGAGGTATAGAAAGAGGCAAGAGAAGCACATAAAGAGGCAAGAGAGGTGCAGAAAGAGGCAGAAATGTGCAGAAGGAGGAAAGAGAGGTGCAGAATGAGGCAAGAGAAGTGCAGAAAGAGGCTAGAGAAGTGCAGAAAGAAGCAAGCAGGGTTTAGAATTTGGAAGAAATGTGTAGAAAGAGGCAAGAGAGGTATAGAAAGAGGCAAGAGAAGCACATAAAGAGGCAAGAGAGGTGCAGAAAGAGGTAAGAGAGGTGCAGAAGGAAGCAAGGTAGGTGAAGAAAGAATCAAGATAGGAGCAGAAAGAGGAAGAAACATGCAGAAAGAGGCAAGAGAAGTGCAGAAAGTTTAGAAAGGTACAGAAAGAAGCAAGAGAAGTGCAGAAAGAGGCAAGAGAAGTACAGAAAGAGGAAGAAAGGTACAGAAAGAAGCAAGAGAAATATAGAAAGAGGCAAGAGAGGTACAGAATGAAGCAAGTGAGGTGCAGAAAGAAGCAAGTGATGTACAGAAAGAAGCAAGAGAAATGATGAAAGAGGCTAGAGAGGTGCACAAATAAGCAGGGATGTGCAGAAAGAGACAAGAGATGTAGAAAAAGAGGCAAGAGAAGTGATTAAAGAAGCAAGAGAGGTGTAGAAAGTGACAAGAGAAGTACAGAAAGAGGCAAGTGAAGTGCAGAAGGAGGCAAGAGAAGTACAGAAAGAGCAAAGTGAAGTGCAGAAAGAGGAAAGAGAAGTGCAGTAAGAAGAAGAAAGGTTGAGAAAGAAGCAAGAGAGGTTCAGAAATAGGCAGAAATGTGCATAAAGAGTCAAGAGAAGTACAGAAAGAGGCAAGTGTAGGGCTGAAAGAGGCAAGAGAGGTGCAGAAAGAAGCAAGAGAGTTGTAGAAAGAAGCAAGGGAGGTGCAGAAAGAGGCAAGAGGGGTGCTGAAAGAAGGAAGAGAGGTGCAGAGAAAAGCAAGACAAGTGCAGAAAGAAGCAAGAGAGGTGCATAAATAGGCATGAGTAGAGCAGAAAGAAGCAAGAGAAGCGCATATAGAAGTAAGAGAGGTGCAAGAAGAGGCAAGAGAAGTGCAGAAAGAAGCAAGAGGTGCAGAAAAAGGCAAGAGGTGTACAGAAAAAAGTAAGAGAGGTGCAAAAAGAAGCATGAGAAGTGCAGAAAGAAGCAAGAGAGGTGCAGAAAGAGGCAGAAATGTGCAGAAGGAGGAAAGAGAGGTGCAGAATGAGGCAAGAGAAGTGCAGAAAGAGGCTAGAGAAGTGCAGAAAGAAGCAAGCGGGTGTAGAATTTGGAAGAAATGTGTAGAAAGAAGCAAGAGAGGTATAGAAAGAGGCAAGAGAAGCACATAAAGAGGCAAGAGAGGTGCAGAAAGAGGTAAGAGAGGTGCAGAAGGAAGCAAGGTAGGTGAAGAAAGAATCAAGATAGGAGCAGAAAGAGGAAGAAACGTGCAGAAAGAGGCAAGAGAAGTGCAGAAAGTTTAGAAAGGTGCAGAAAGAAGCAAGAGAAGTGCAGAAAGAGGCAAGAGAAGTGCAGAAAGAGGAAGAAAGGTACAGAAAGAAGCAAGAGAAATATAGAAAGAGACAAGAGAGGTGCAGAATGAAGCAAGTGAGGTGCAGAAAGAAGCAAGTGATGTACAGAAAGAAGCAAGAGAAGTGATGAAAGAGGCTAGAGAGGTGCACAAATAAGCAAGAGATGTGCAGAAAGAGACAAGAGATGTGGAAAAAGAGGCAAGAGAAGTGATTAAAGAAGCAAGAGAGGTGCAGAAAGTGACAAGAGAAATACAGAAAGAGGCAAGTGAAGTGCAGAAGGAGGCAAGAGAAGTACAGAAAGAGCAAAGTGAAGTGCAGAAAGAGGCAAGAGAAGTGGAGTAAGAAGCAAGAAAGGTTGAGAAAGAAGCAAGAGAGGTTCAGAAATAGGAGGAAATATGCATAAAGAGTCAAGAGAAGTACAGAAAGAGGCAAGTGTAGGGCTGAAAGAGGCAAGAGAGGTGCAGAAAGAAGCAAGAGAGTTGCAGAAAGAAGCAAGGGAGGTGCAGAAAGAGGCAAGAGGGGTGCTGAAAGAAGGAAGAGAGGTGCAGAGAAAAGCAAGACAAGTGCAGAAAGAAGCAAGAGAGGTACAGAAATAGGCATGAGCAGAGCAGAAAGAAGCAAGAGAAGCGCATATAGAAGTAAGAGAGGTGCAAAAAGAGGCAAGAGAAGTGCAGAAAGAAGCAATAGGTGCAGAAAGAGTCTAGAGCAGTTTTAGAAAGAAGTAACAGAGAGTGCAGAAAGAAGCAAGAGAAGTGCAGAAAGAAGCAAGAGGGGTGCAGAAAGAGGAAGAAATGTGTAGAAAGAGGCATGAGAGGTGAAGAAAGAGGCACAGAGAAGCACATAAAGAGGCATAGAGAGGTGCAGAAACAGGCAAGAGAGGTGCAGAAAGAAGCAAGATAGGTGCAGAAAGAGGCAAGAAAAGTGTAGAGAGATTGGAAGAAAGGTGCAGAAAGAAGCAAGAGAAATGCAGAAAGAGGTCAGAGAGGTGCAGAAAGTAGCAAGTGAGGTACAGAAAGAAGCAAGAGAAGTGATGAAAGAGGCAAGAGAAGTGTAGAAAGAAAGATAGATGAGAGGTACAGAAAGAAGCAAGAGAGGTGCACAAAGAAGCAAGAGATGTGCAGAAAGAGACAAGAGATGTGCAAAAAGAGGCAAGAGAAGTGATGAAAGAAGCAAGAGAGGTGCAGAAAGTGGCAAGAGAAGTACAGAAAGTGGCAAGCGAAGTACAGAAGGAGGCAAGTGAAGTGCAGAAGGAGGCAAGAGAAGTACAGAAAGAGAAAAGTGAGGTGCAGAAAGAGGGAAGAGAAGTGCAGAAAGAAGGAAGAAAGGTGGAGAAAGAAGCAAGAGAGTTGCAGAAAGAGGAGGAAATGTGCATAAAAAGTCAAGAGAAGTACAGAAAGAGGCAAGTGTAGTGCGGAAAAAGGCAAGAGAGGTGCAGAAAGAGGCGAGAGAAGTGCAGAAAGAAGCAAGAGGAGCAGAAAGAGGCAAGAGGTGTGCATAAAAAAGTAAGAGAGGTGCAAGAAGAAGCATTAGAAGTGCAGAAAGAAGCAAGAGAGGTGCAGAAAGAGGCAGAAATGTGCAGAAGGAGGAAAGAGAGGTGTAGAATGAGGCAAGAGAAGGGCAGAAAGAGGCTAGAGAAGTGAAGAAAGAAGCAAGCGGGGTGTAGAATCTGGAAGAAATGTGTAGAAAGAGGCAATAGAGGTAAAGAAAGAGGCAAAAAAAGCGCATAAAGAGGCAAGAGAGGTGCAGAAAGAGGTAAGAGAGGTGCAGAAGGAAGCAAGGTAGGTGAAGAAAGAATCAAGATAGGAGCAGAAAGTGGCAAGAGAAGTACAGAAAGTGGCAAGCGAAGTACAGAAGGAGGCAAGTGAAGTGCAGAAGGAGGCAAAAGAAGTACAGAAAGAGAAAAGTGAAGTGCAGAAAGAAGGAAGAGAAGTGCAGAAAGAAGGAAGAAAGGTGAAGAAAGAAGCAAGAGAGTTGCAGAAAAAGGATGACCTGTGCATAAAAAGTCAAGAGAAGTACAGAAAGAGGCAAGTGTAGTGCGGAAAGAGGCAAGAGCGGTGCAGAAAGAAGCAAGAGAGTTGCAGAAAGAAGCAAGGGAGGTGCAGAAAGAGGCAAGAGGGGTGCTGAAAGAAGAAAGAAAGGTGCTGACAGAAGCAAGACAAGTGCAGAAAGAAGCAAGAGAGGTGCAGAAAGAGGAAGAAATGGTCAGAAATATGCAAGAGAGGAGCAGAAAGATTCAAGAGAAGTGCAAAAATAGGCATGAGTGGAGCAGAAAGAAGCAAGAGAAGCACATAAAGAGGCAAGAGAGGTGCAGAAAGAGGCAAGAGAAGTGCAGAAAGAAGCAAGAGGAGCAGAAAGAGGCAAGAGGTGTGCATAAAAAAGTAAGAGAGTTGCAAGAAGAAGCATTAGAAGTGCAGAAAGAAGCAAGAGAGGTGCAGAAAGAGGCAGAAATGTGCAGAAGGAGGAAAGAGAGGTGTAGAATGAGGCAAGAGAAGTGCAGAAAGAGGCTAGAGAAGTGAAGAAAGAAGCAAGCGGGGTGCAGAATTTAGAAGAAATGTGTAGAAAGAGGCAATAGAGGTAAAGAAAGAGGCAAGAAAAGCGCATAAAGAGGCAAGAGAGGTGCAGAAAGAGGTAAAAGTGGTGCAGAAGGAAGCAAGGTAGGTGAAGAAAGAATCAAGATAGGAGCAGAAAGAGGAAGAAACATGCAGAAAGAGACAAGAGAAGTGCAGAAAGTATAGAAAGGTGCAGAAAGAGGCAAGAGAAGTGCAGAAAGAGGCAAGAGAAGTGCAGAAAGAGGAAGAAAGGTACAGAAAGAAGCAAGAGAAATGCAGAAAGAGGCAAGAGAGGTGCAGAAAGAAGCAAGTGAGGTACAGAAAGAAGCAAGTGATGTACAGAAAGAAGCAAGAGAAGTGATGAAAGAGGCAAGAGAGGTGCAGAAAGAAATAAGAGAGTTGCAAAAAGAGACAAGAGATGTGCAAAAAGAGGCAAGAGAAGTGATGAAAGAAGCAAGAGAGGTGCAGAAAGTGACAAGAGAAGTACAGAAAGAGGCAAGTGAAGTGCAGAAGGAGGCAAGAGAAGTACAGAAAGAGCAAAGTGAAGTGCAGAAAGAGGCAAGAGAAGTGCAGTAAGAAGCAAGAAAGGTTGAGAAAGAAGCAAGAGAGGTTCAGAAATAGGAAATGTGCATAAAGAGTCAAGAGAAGTACAGAAAGAGGCAAGTGTAGGGCAGAAAGAGGCAAGAGAGGTGCAGAAAGAAGCAAGAGAGTTGCAGAAAGAAGCAAGGGATATGCAGAAAGAGGCAAGAGGGGTGCTCAAAGAAGGAAGAGAGGTGCAGAGAAAAGGAAGACAAGTGCAGAAAGAAGCAAGAGAGGTGCAGAAATAGGCATGAGTAGAGCAGAAAGAAGCAAGAGAAGCGCAGATAGAAGTAAGAGAGGTGCAAAAAGAGGCAAGAGAAGTGCAGAAAGAAGCAAGAGGAGCAGAAAGAGGCAAGAGGTGTGCATAAAAAAGTTTGAGAGGTGCAAGAAGAAACATTAGAAGTGCAGAAAGAAGCAAGAGAGGTGCAGAAAGAGGCTGAAATGGTCAGAAGGAGGAAATAGAGGTGCAGAATGAGGCAAGAGAAGTGCAGAAAGAGGCTAGAGAAGTGAAGAAAGAAGCAAGCGGGTGTAGAATTTAGAAGAAATGTGTAGAAAGAGGCAATAGAGGTAATAAAGAGGCAAGAAAAGCACATAAAGAGGCAAGAGAGGTGCAGAAGGAAGCAAGGAAGGTGAAGAAAGAATCAAGATAGGAGCAGAAAGAGGAAGAAACATGCAGAAAGAGACAAGAGAAGTGCAGAAAGTTTAGAAAGGTACAGAAAGAAGCAAGAGAAGTGCAGAAAGAGGCAAGAGAAGTGCAGAAAGAGGAAGAAAGATACAGAAAGAAGCAAGAGAAATGCAGAAAGAGGCAAGAGAGGTGCAGAAAGAAGCAAGTGAGGTGCAGAAAGAAGCAAGTGATGTACAGAAAGAAGCAAGAGAAGTGATGAAAGAGGTAAGAGAGGTGCAGAAAGAAATAAGAGAGTTGCAGAAAGAAGCAAGAGAGGTGCATAAAGAAGCAAGAGAGGTGATGAAAGAAGCAAGAGCGGTGCAGAAAGTGACAAGAGAAGTACAGAAAGAGGCAAGTGAAGTGCAGAAGGAGGCAAGAGAAGTACAGAAAGAGCAAAGTGAAGTGCAGAAAGAGGCAAGAGAAGTGCAGTAAGAAGCAAGAAAGGTTGAGAAAGAAGCAAGAGAGGTTCAGAAATAGGCGGAAATGTGCATAAAGAGTCAAGAGAAGTACAGAGAGAGGCAAGTGTAGGGCTGAAAGAGGCAAGAGAGGTGCAGAAAGAAGCAAGAGAGTTGCAGAAAAAAGCAAGGGAGGTACAGAAAGAGGCAAGAGGGGTGCTGAAAGAAGGAAGAGAGGTGCAGAGAAAAGCAAGACAAGTGCAGAAAGAAGCAAGAGAGGTGCAGAAATAGGCATGAGTAGAGCAGAAAGAAGCAAGAGAAGCGCATATAGAAGTAAGAGAGGTGCAAAAAGAGGCAAGAGAAGTGCAGAAAGAAGCAAGAGGTGCAGAAAGAGGCAAGAGGTGTGCAGAAAAAAGTAAGAGAGGTGCAAAAAGAAGCATGAGAAGTGCAGAAAGAAGCAAGAGAGGTGCAGAAAGAGGCAGAAATGTGCAGAAGGAGGAAAGAGAGGTGCAGAATGAGGCAAGAGAAGTGCAGAAAGAGGCTAGAGAAGTGCAGAAAAAAGCAAGCAGGTGTAGAATTTGGAAGAAATGTGTAGAAAGAGGCAAGAGAGGTATAGAAGGAGGCAAGAGAGGTATAGAAAGAGGCAATAAAAGCACACAAAGAGGCAAGAGAGGTGTAGAAAGAGGTAAGAGAGGTGCAGAAGGAAGCAAGGTAGTTGAAGAAAGAATCAAGATAGGAGCAGAAAGAGGAAGAAACGTGCAGAAAGAGGCAAGAGAAGTGCAGAAAGTTTAGAAAGGTGCAGAAAGAAGCAAGAGAAGTACAGAAAGAGGCAAGTGTAGGGCAGAAAGGGGCAAGAGAGGTGCAGAAAGAAGCAAGGGAGGTGCAGAAAGAGGCAAGAGGGGTGCTGAAAGAAGGAAGAGAGGTGCAGAGAAAAGCAAGACAAGTGCAGAAAGAAGCAAGAGAGGTGTAGAAATAGGCATGAGTAGAGCAGAAAGAAGCAAGTGAAGCGCAGATAGAAGTAAGAGAGGTGCAAAAAGAGGCAAGAGAAGTTATGAAAGAAGCAAGAGAGGTACAGAAAGTGACAAGAGAAGTACAGAAAGTGTCAAGTGAAGTACAGAAGGAGGCAAGTGAAGTGCAGAAGGAGTCAAAAGAAGTAGAGAAAGAGGCAAGTGTAGTGCAGAAAGAGGCAAGAGAGGTGCAGAAAGAAGCAAGAGAGGTGCAGAAAGAGACAAGAGATGTGCAAAAAGAGACAAGAGAAGTGAAGAAAGAAGCAAGAGAGGTGCAGAAAGTGGCAAGAGCAGTACAGAAAGTAGCAAGTGAAGTGCAGAAGGAGGCAAAAGAAGTACAGAAAGAGAAAAGTGAAGTGCAGAAAGAGGGAAGATGTAGGAGAGTAGGATCTGCCTCTTATGTTGCCCCCACTTTTTTTCTGATGTTTACACTGGCTTCTGGCTATAGTCTGGCTGGGACCCTGCCAATCAGGGCCCCAGCCTCTCTGTTCTCTCTAAACGATTTGGAGTGCACTCTAGGTGCACTAGTGATTGGATACTGTGGTCCCTTATGGGTCCCTAGTATATGGTACCTTAGGTACCAAGGGCATAGGTACTTCACAGGCCTACCAGGGGCTGAAGCATGTATTATGCCACCCCTGGGAAGCAGACTAAATCTGACACCACAGGCCTGCTACAGCAGCCTGGGTGAGGAAGTGCTAGCACCCCTCACTGAGATATAGGTCCCCTATATCTCTCCTGCACACACATTGAGACTTATCAGTCACCTCTAAAGCAGGCCCTATCAATCCTGAGGGCAGGGTGCTTAGTTTCCATGTGAGGGGGTGCCTCTGCCTGAGCAGGGCCCCTCTGCAGCTCTCAGAGTCCATTCTCTGGGGCTGTTTGTGGATGCGGTTAAACCATATACTTTTTAATGGCATTATATCCTCGCGGTAGAATGCTAACTTTGGAATGGCTGCATCAAAACATGTCGTGTTTGGTGTCAAACATCTTGGAATACTACCCCCCCGCCAGTTATGGCGGCGGGATAGCATTCCACCCTTCTAGAGGGATAGACATTTACCTACTGTGGAAACGCGGTAGAATCCTGCAGAGCCCTGGCATCACAAAATGGATGCCACCAGTCACAGACACTGGGCTGCCCTCCTGCTGATGACCAACACTCGCAGTGGAGGAAGCCCAACAATAGATATCCTGTCCCAAGGGGGTGTGACCACCTCCCAGACAGGGTTTAGTGTATTGGGGCTGGGTGGGTGCACTCTTAGAGTGCTTTGAAGTCCTGCACTGGGGGAGCAGAAGGCTCCTCTGTGCATACCCCAGTTCAAACCGGCTCAGGGGCTACCTGCCCCTGCTCTGGCATGAAACTGGACAAAGGGAAGTAGGTGTAACCACCCACTCCCCTGACCCTCCCATAGGTGGGGTCATAGAGCTAGTCCCTCCCTTTCTTTTAGTATAAGAGGGGAACCTGTGCATTGCAAACTAGATACCCCTGGATGACGCTCTACAAGAAGAATCCCGGACCTTCGATGTTCCACTACCTTTGGAAGACTGAAGAATCTCCCTTGGAGTCAAGGAGTGACTCCCCTGCTTGGCAGGCACCAAAAACGACAACGACGGTCGCAAACTACGCCACTTCCACTGGAGCCCGAAGTCACTGCAGCCCAAGAAGTGGATTTCCTGACTTCTCAAAGGCCATCATGAGTCCCCAGCGAAGCTGAGGCCAGTGGACCCCAAGAGTGACAAGGAACCATGACCCCTGGGTACTGTGCACTATTGTCGAGTGCAACCCCTTCACGACGTTCTACAAACTTGTGCTTTGGACCACATATGGTCCCAGCCTCTAGCAGAGAACCCTCCTAAAATCAGAGGCCTACACCATCCCGAGTGACCGTGGGCCCCTGTTGAGTGAATCCTCCGGAGGCATCTTTGCGATCCCTTGCCAGCCGGCTTGTGGGTCCCCAGAAGACTTTCCAAAGAAACCAAAGGGCTCCTTTGGTTGCTCCAGGCCTGCCCTGACTTACCCTCACTGGGTAAGTTCCTCAGACCTTGCTGGTCTGCCCTATTGACTTTTCCATTCCACCACGAGACTTGCTGCTACCAAGGCTTGTTGGCTCCAATCGAGTCGCCGACACCGCAGTCAGCTGCAGACTTCGTGGTACACACTGAATCCAGCTCCTGGCCATCCTCGACGCCTCCTGGACCTCGTGGTTGAAGAGTCAAGACACCAGTGAACAACCTGAATCTGTCAATGACGGTGGGCATTCATCTTTCTTGCCCCGGGCCACTGCCAAGTGCCCTTGAACACTGTCCCCTCTGCTTTCAGGTCTTCCTCCTTCCGAATCCAGGCTTGGATTCCACCGGACACTTCTTCTGTCGCCGCAAGCAGCAAGTCTTCACTGGCTCCCATTGAAAACGACGCCGCGACCCGACACCAAAGGACACCTATGCACCCGGCTCCCCTGGGTGAGGTAACTCTAGCATTACGGTGCTCCCGTGGGTGTGGGCCCTAGAACTACTTACCCTGTAAGTGCCTTGCTTGTGGCTACCCTAGAAGTGCCCTAAAACTATTATTTTCTAAGTGCGACAATTGCGCTGACTCATACAGGGTTCGCGTCTGTGTTAGACACATCGCGTCCAGAATCGCGAACAGAAGAGCGAAAGGAGGAACAAAGAGGCAGGGCTGACCACTAGCAAGCAAGGGTTTTTAAAGGACACTGACATAGACAAATCACAAGCAATTGCAAAAAAGGGGATGGACTTGATGCACACAGACTGATTACAGCAGGTCTCGAAGAGACAGCTGCACTTCTAGCTCGACCTAAAAAGAGGGAAAATGGAGCACCCGCAGAACCATGATCAAACCCCAGGGAGGAGACAGAACTCCACAAACCCAAAGACCAAAGGCAGGGAGGACTTTTCAGTAGAACAGGAACTTGACACGGAATAGAATCTGCAGAAGCGTACAGGAACATGTTCAAGAGTCATAAAGCAGAAAAAAAAACACTGGGGCTCCAGAACAAAGCAACTTCGCTGCTACTGTGCTCAGGAAACACATGCTGGAGGTAGGAAATGACAAGAAATGGAGACTGGGGACGGAAGAAATTTGAGCAGAGCTCCCTCTCTCCACACAACTACCAATTGATTTGGGGCAGCGGGGCCCAGACATGCACAAGCACCAGCCCAAGGCCACCAGTAACCTACATTTCCACCACGGGTTACTTGTGCATGTCAGGCACAGCCTTTCAGCCTCATTGCTAAGGGGACAGGCAAGAAAGGCCTTGATGCCACAAGGCAGCATTTAGCATACTCAACCCCAGCATTCTTCAATGATGCTGTCTCACCTCTCCAGCAGCTGAGCAGCCCCAGCCAAACCTCATAACACTGAAGGGCCAGAAAGATAGCAGCGAAGGAGGCAGGAGAGGAGATTGCCCTTGTGCAATCTCTCCATCCAAAGAGGCTTCAACAATAGAAATGAGCTGCAACCTCACACCTACTGATTAGAATTGCTTCTGATAATAGACATTAGTCCCCCGGCAACTTTATTCCTCCATCAATAGTTCACATGTCTTTCGTTCATCCATTCCAATATAAATGCAGTCCAGAACCAAGATTATGTTTTACTTTGCATTTTGTTTGTTTATTTTTTTGTCATTCAATTTCCATTTATACAGCATATCAAAAATTAATTTGACAATGTTTTACTATATATGTAGGACACTATACACGTATCACTCCACTTTTTATCCCTACAACACTTAATATAGGTAAAAAGTGTTAGGAGTATCGTTTCTTTATTTTATTAAAAACATTTCTACCATATTCACTCATCCCCATACTTCTCACACAAACCTCATTTGCCCCACAATCCACACAAATACAGCATACTCACAATTCATATAAAATGTTATCAAATCACAAAATAGGTCTTGAATGATTACAACAATTACTGCAATTTTAGCACATTCCTTATTTTCTTTCTTTACGTGTGTCCACTAAAGGGGGATACAAATGTTCCACACTATCTTTTATCATATTGTTTTTATATCCATTTATCCAGTGCCTTAAGGCATTTTCTTTATTGTGATTTTTTTATCAAATCTACGCACATTTTGGTGATAAAAAGCCTTCTTCTTGATTGCCATAAAACAAGACCCCTTCAAAATTCTCAGACCTATAAAATATTCACAAAGACCTTATTGAGCCACACATATATTGTAAACCCAATTATTACAGTTCCACATACCAGGTGCTTATGTGCCGCCACATATTTCTCTCCCCAAACCACACAGTATACCTTCACCAACTGTTGAGACAAACACCAACCCCCTTGTAATGGGGTCACCCTGCTGGGGGGTTCCCTGCCCCTTTCCTCCGGGATAAAGCAGTGACGCTACACCTGTTTATGAGGGCATCTTTTCTGTTTTATTATCAATTGTCAGACTCCCCTGTCGTCCCAATAAAGTTATTTTCAATCAAAAGACAATAAAGAAAACAAAGAAACAAAAGTCCTCTTCTTCTGTAGTCCGGTCGCCTCAGTAGCTACTCCGTCGTCGTGGGGCTGTCTGGCCTTGGCAGAAGGACTCCGAGGGAAGGTCAGGGTAGCGCAAAACAAAAGAAGAAAGAAAGAAAGAGGGTCTTTAGACACCTGTTCTATTGTACACGGGGGAGGGGAGAGTAGGGATGTGAGCACCACCACCAGTGTCCCTAACTGTGCAGTGGCTGGGGTGAGGGACGTTCAATGTGCTCAGTTTGTTGTGGCCCTTCGTCCCGCCCACCACTCTCTAAAAGAAAATGGGCGTGTAGACGTCACTTGCCTGTATCCACGACCCTCCGGGGTCGTGGTATGGGGAGAACCCGCCTCCTGGTCCCTTCCTGGAGAGCCGGCCTCGTTTGCGTTTATCAGGGAGTCTTCTTCTGTGTCCGTAGGTCTGCCCGTCTGGCTGCCTCCTTCCGTTGCGTCCCGCGGGGTATTCTCGCCTCTGGAAGTCGCGTCGGTCCTTTCCTCAGCTCGCTCCGTTTGCTTGCTATACTCCTTGTTTGACGCCTCCCCGAGAGACTGCCGGCTTCTTCCTTTATCCCATCCCATGGTTCCGGCACCAGGAGGCGTAACATCTAGACCGTCACCAATGTTTCCGGTTAAGGGTGAATCGGTGGCCATATTGGAATCCTCGGCAGTTACCACATCGAGTCGGGATGGAATCTCGGTGTTTCCATCACATTGCCTTCCCCCTAGGAATGGACGTATGGGCCATTCGGACATGGGGTATCTCGAGAGGAAGCCCACATTACCTTGCAGTTTCCCTGGAACGTGGAGGGTGTCGAAAGAGAAGGGCTGCAGGGCAAGAAACCATCGAAGAACCTTGGGGTTAGTATCTTTATGAAGGGACAGCCAGGTAAGGGGAGCATGGTCGGTAAGTAAAATGAAATGGCGGCCCAGAAGGTAATACTGAAGGGACTCCACCGCCCACTTTATGGCCAGGCACTCTTTTTCGATGGTAGCGTAGCCCACCTCCCTGGGAAACAGTTTACGGCTAAGAAATAAGACAGGGTGGAGATCACTCAGGGCATCGGGTTGGGAAAGGACGGCCTCTAGACCCCTACCAGAAGCATCGGTTTGTAAAACAAAGGTGGAATTAAAGTTTGGGCAGGCAAGCACCGGATAGTGACAAAGGGATTCCTTTAGTGAGAGAAAGCTTTGTTCGTGCTTCTCGGTCCATTGAAATGTGCAACTGGACTGGGCCTTAGTAAGGAGATCTGTGAGGGGACTGGCTACTTCGGAGAAGCCCTGGATGAATCGTCTGTAGTACCCGACGAGACCAAGAAAGGATCGTATTTCCTTCCGAGAAGTGGGTTGAGGTACTTGGGTGATGGCTTCTATCTTGCTAACTTGGGGTCTTATCTGTCCTGCCCTGATGTCATACCCCAGGTACTCAATATGATCTGCCCCAAAGGTTGTCTTCTTGGGATTGATCGTGAGACCTACGGTTTGTAATGCCTGTAGGATATTCTCAAGATGAACCAGATGTGTATCCCAGTCCGGACTGTGTATCACAATGTCATCTAAATAGGCCATGGCGTAGGTGTGGTGGGAAGAGAGTACTGTGTCCATGAGCCTTTGAAAAGTGGCTGGGGCCCCATGGAGACCAAAGGGAAGTACTTTAAATTGAAACAAGCCAAAGGGTGTGGAGAAGGCGGTCTTATCTCTGATGTTTGGTTTCAGCGGTATTTGCCAATACCCTTTTGTGAGGTCTATGGTGGACATTATCTTGGCATCTCCGAGTTTTTCAATAAGTTCATCCACCCGTGGCATAGGATAGGCATCGAACTTTGATACTGCGTTAAGTTTTCGGAAGTCGATACAGAAACGTATGCTTCCATCGGATTTAGGGACCAAAACAATCGGTGATGACCAGGCGCTATGTGAGGGCTCAATTATGTCTGCCTCTAGCATGGCTTTTACCTCCTGTTCTAGAGCCCTTCTTCGGGCTGCGGGGATACAATAGGGTCATTGTTTGATCGGTTGTGCGGTGGTGATGATAATATCATGTTCGACTAAAGAGGTCCTTCCCGGAATACCGGATAGGACGGATGGATAAGAAGCACACAGGGTTTTCAATTGTTTTTTTTGTTTCTCTGTGGTTTGGGACCCCCAGTTAGGCTGAGGCGGGTCAGAGGTTTCCTGGGGCATTAGGGTTACTTCCAAAGGTTTATTCGTAGTAACATGGTATACACTAGTACTCGTAAATGGAGACCCCGGGTCCGGTCCTTCCCAAGCCTTCAATAGGTTAACATGGTATATTTGGCTTGTTTTATTTTTGTGTGGGATGGCCACCTGGTAGGTAACCGGGGTAACCTTACGTAGGACAGGAAAGGGGCCCTGCCAGGTGGCCAACAACTTCTTTTCGGTGGTGGGTAGGAGTACTAGAACCTGGTCCCCGGCTACAAATTCCCTCAGTTTGTTGTTCCTGTTATACCATCGCTTCTGCTGGCTTTGGGATCTTTCCATGTTTGTATGTACTTCTTCCCATAAGGAGGACAAGGTGTCCCTAAGGGACGCGCTATACTGCAACAGAGGCTTCGCCTCATCCTCCTCTTCGGTCCATTGCTCTACGGCCATATCCAGGAGTATACGGGGTCTCCTTCCAAACAACAACTCAAACGGTGAGAACCCGGTAGACTTCTATTCATGGGTTTGGATAGCAAAAAGGACCAGAGGTAATTGTCGGTCCCAATCCCTCCCAGCTCGATCGATGCTCTTTCTCAACATCGTTTTGATGGTCTTATTGTATCTTTCCACAAGGCCATCCGTTTATTTGTTTAATCCTTTGTCCTTATTTGTTTAATCTTTAGTACCTCACACACTTGTTTCATCAACCGGGACACGAAAGGTGTTCCCTGATCTGTTAGCAGTTCGTGTGGAAACCCGACACGTGAAAATAATGTGATCATAGCTTGGGCTACTGCCTTTGTGGTGGTAGATGTCAAGGGAAACGCTTCCGGATACCGGGTGGCGTAGTCCACAAAGACAAGTATGTATCGGTGTCCTCTGGCAGAAGGCACCAACGGACCTACCAAGTCCATCCCAACCCTCCTAAAGGGGACATCGATGATCGGAAGGGGTTGGAGTGGAGCCCGGGGTAGGACGGGGTTGTTAACTAGCTGGCATCTTGCACAGGAGGCACAGAATCTGGCCACTTCTTGGTATACCCCTGGCCAATAGAATTTCTGTAGTAAATATTTGAGAGTATTCTCCTTCCCATAATGCCCCCCCAGTTTGACTATGAGCTAGAGACGACACCTGTTCACGAAATGTTTTGGGGACCAACAACTGTTCTTTCCCACGGTTATTCTCTTGTGTACCCCTATCTAGTAGGCCCTTTTTAACAAAGAAATAGGGTCCTACCTTTCCTGGTTGCTCATCCTGGACTTGTCCCCAGGCATGTTGTAAGGTGGAGTCGTCCCTCTGGGCTTGACGAAAATTGTGAGGAGGGTCTTGCGGAGTCTCTGAGGAGGAAAGGATAGGTATATGCAGGACACTTTTAGATAGACTATACAATGCCCTTTCCTTCCTTTTTTCCCTACGAGTCAACGCCCTTTTATTGGTAGTAGGAGCCTTTATGTCACTGTTGTAAAAGGGAGCGCTTTCTAACCATTCCACTAGGGGGCAGGGGGATTCAGTGAATGTAGATACTCATGGAACCGAGCAGATCTGTTCCTAAGAGGGCTAACTCGGGTAAATCGGGGACTACTCCCACCTTCCTCAATTGGGGTTCCCCATTGATCTCCAAAACTACTTCGGCCAAAGGATATAGCTTCTTCTCCCCTTGAACACAGGTGACCTGAACGAATTCCCCTGTCACCATTTGTGCTTCAGGGATAAGCTCTTTGGCGATGATAGTGTAATGGCAACCGGTGTCCAGGAAGGCTGTTACTGCCTTTCCGTTTATATGGATCTTTATTCTATATGGAAGGGGGCTGCCGCCTGTAACCAATACCCGCCCGCATGTATATCCTACCTCCATGGGTTCTGGGGCGGGGTTGCGTGTCGGACAATGCCGGGCTATATGCCCCCACTCCGCACAGTGGAAGCATTAAGGCCCCTGTGTTGGTGTTGTGATGGAGGAAGGTTTTAGTGAGGTTTTCGGGAAAAGGGGTCCCTTGGACTCTAACTGGTGTGTGGGGTTTCTATTCAGGGGTTTCGGGGGAGAAACAGAGGGTCGATGGGTTGGGTTTTTTAAATCAGGGGAGCGGTGGTAGGCACAGGCCAGGTCTACTGCTAGAGTCACGTACAGGTTGGGATGCTGCTTGATCCATGCTCGAGTATTGTAGGGGAGAGCATCGAGATATTGCTCCAGATAAATCTTTTCTGTTATCTCGTCCGGGGTTGCTACTGAGGGTTGTAGCCAGCGGTTCCCAAGATCCCTGATGCGGAAGTATAGAGCCCGGGGGTTGTCCCCTACAGTCCACTTCTCTTTCCTGATCCGGCTACGATAGTATTCTTGATCACACCCTAACCGTTCCAGTATGGCTTTTTTGACGTCGGGGTAGCTGGTTGTTCCGTCCGGATTAGCGGCCTGATAGGCTGCTTGTAATTCACCGGAGAGTAGGGGGGCTATATACTGACCCCATCTCTCCGGGGGCCAGGAGGCAGTGGTTGCAACACGCTCAAAATTAACAAAAAAATAGTCCGGATCATCCCTGTTCTGAAACTTCTGTAGAACTGACCCGGGCACATTGGGATGTATCCTAGAGCTGGCAATAGCATCCATAAGGCTCAAGATAGCGGTATCTTCAACCTGCTGATTATTGGACAAGAGGGTGGCCTGGTCTTTGAGAGCTGCCTGAAACTCCTCCCGGTCCTTTCTTGCCTGTTTGGTCTGCTGTTCCATCACTAATTGTAGATGGCGCTGCCCCTCAGCTAACTGGGTGATGATGGCCTCCATGGTTACGGGTTGGGTCATTGTTTCAGGACCTTATATCCCACTTCTGACACCACTTGTAATGGGGTCACCCTGCTGGGGGGTTCCCTGCCCCTTTCCTCTGGGATAAAGCAGTGACGCTACACCTGTTTATGAGGGGATCTTTTCTGTTTTATTATCAATTATCAGACTCCCCTGTCGTCCCAATAAAGTTATTTTCAATCAAAAGACAATAAAGAAAACAAAGAAACAAAAGTCCTCTTCTTCTGTAGTCCGGTCGCCTCAGTAGCTACTCCGTCGTCGTGGGGCTGTCTGGCCTTGGCAGAAGGACTCCGAGGGAAGGTCAGGGTAGCGCAAAACAAAAGTAGAAAGAAAGAAAGAGGGTCTTTAGACACCTGTTCTATTGTACACGGGGGAGGGGAGAGTAGGGATGTGAGCACCACCACCAGTGTCCCTAACTGTGCAGTGCCTGGGGTGAGGGACGTTCACTGTGCTCAGTTTGTTGTGGCCCTTCGTCCCGCCCACCACTCTCTAAAAGAAAACGGGCATGTAGACGTCACTTGCCTGTATCCACGACCCTCCGGGGCCGTGGTATGGGGAGAACCCGCCTCCTGGTCCCTTCCTGGAGAGCCGGCCTCGTTCGCGTTTATCAGGAAGTCTTCTTCTGTGTCCGTAGGTCTGCCCGTCTGGCTGCCTCCTTCCGTTGCGTCCCGCGAGTATTCTCGCCTCTGGAACTCGCGTCGGTCCTTTCCTCAGCTCGCTCCGTCTGCTTGCTATACTCCTTGTTTGACGCCTCCCGAGAGACTGCCGGCTTCTTCCTTTATCCTAGCCCATGGTTCCGGCACCAGGAGGCGTAACATCTAGACCGTCACCACTGTTTCCGGTTAAGGGTGAATCGGTGGCCATATTGGAATCCTCTGCAGTTACCACATCGAGTCGGGATGGAATCTCGGTGTTTCCATCACACCCTTATACTTCAATGGAGTTCCAGCCATCACCTTAGGTGCCTTCCATCTTTAATATTGTGCCACACTTTATCCTTATAGCCCGTTTTTATCCCATGCTGTCTCATATCATCCTGTTTCCCCTACAAGGTGGAGACAGAGCTTACCTCCCTGCCCTCACAGTAGGTCTTTCAAAGGCATATGACCAAGGCCATTTTCAGGCTCCAAATTGGCATATACTTCAACCGAATTTGAAAAGGAAATGGGTCCTGATCAGACTCCTAGATTAAAAAAATGTGTATACTCTAATGAGACATCCTACTCTTTGGGGGTTTTGCAAATTGAATTGTGCTTCTAGTGTTATACCTTCTGAAAAACCTCTGAAATAGGTGACAAGTTGAATCCTAATAAGGGGAATCAATAAGGCTGCATTAGATATAGTATAAGCTGTAAAACACTTCACGTCACAACTGCAAAGGGAACTGTGCATAAACTGTAGCACTTCTGATAGATGTGGACACAGATCCAAGTTATGCTTCTGAGGGCGCTCTGAGGTCACTCGCTGGTGGCGGCTTACACTATATCTCATGCAGCCATAACCTTTTTGATTCCCCTTGTGAAGATTCAACTTGATGAATACGTTGTTTGAACGCCAGCTTTATATCTGTAGGAGAGTTTGTACACCGTGTTCGAGTCTTTCTTTTTTCCCGTTTAGTGGACGCACAGTTAGGAGAGGGCCATCGGGTCTCTCCACCCACAGCACCTACTGTCCGATTACACCATTATACAACATATCCGCTACTCCTCTGGCCATGTTTTTATGCAATATCTATGATGCATAGCTGGCCCCCATCCTCCCCACTCTTTTTGTTGTTTCTTGTTCTCAAATTCTGTTGCATAGCAACCTGAAGAAGGTGGTACAGATTTGGTCTTGCACCGAAACGCGCATGGGCACCACTGGAAACTGAATGTGAACCAGAGGACCACACCACCTGCATACAAGAGAAGGGGTCTTTATTTCATGACCTGTAACCCAAATAAATTTGAAAATATAATTATGTCTTGATGTGAAGTGTTTCCTAAAGAAGATATTATTGAAGTATGTCTCTAGAGACTAGGGCCCTCATTACAATGCCGGTCGGACGAGGGTCTGACCAAGATCGTATCGGGATGGAGTCCGCCCGACATGTAGTCGGCAGCTCCATCTGCCATATTACGATCTGACCGCCATGAAGGCAGTAGGAAACATGCATTTGCCAATTGAGGCTTGTGCTGCGGCCTGAAAAAGGGTTTACAAACATCCCTGAACCGTGTGCCAGGCATCATGTGATGCCTGGCACAGGTTGCATAGGTGTTCGGGGGGCACCACGTGTGCTCCCTGGGCCCCATAGCGGAGGACCAGGGGGACACGGCCCTGCTGGGGCCCCCAAAGTCCCTTTCTGTCTGCCTTTTCATGGCGGTTGGACTGCCATGAAAAGGCAGAGAAACGGACATCGAAATCCCTACAGCGGTGCTTGAGCAGGCACTTCCCCTATTGTAGGGATTACGGTCCCACCGCTGCCCCGATGGGCTCCTTGAACCCATCAGAAAAAATGTGATTGGACATTCCATCCTATGCCTCCAACCAACTGGATCATTATCCGGCGATCGGATTGCTTCTGCAGATGTCGGTGGCGGGCCCACCGACATCGTAATGAGAGCCTAAGTTGTTTGAGTTGAAATTTTTTTTTGGGTTATACTAAGATTTATATCTGAAAGTATACACTGTGTAACATGGTCATCTCTGGTTTCTTGCCTTGAACTATTTTTAGTGGTTGTTGGTTTGGATGAGTCCGAATGAATGGAGTATGGTTAGCATAGGTGTGAGTGTGTTCTGAGTATTTTAGTATGAGTGGGTTGTGGGCCGACATAGTTAACCAATAATTTGTTCTCATATTATGTTCTGTTAAGCTGAAGCTAATTATTGACTGTCTATGCCATGTTGTAGAAGATTATGTTAACGTATGCGAAAAGCACAAACATTGTGGAAAAAAATGTTCAATAGATATCATTGTTTTGTATGTTCTGACTCAAGAGTACATTATACATGTTAACATTGGCTCAAGAGTACATTATACATGTTAATAGCGATACTAAGCAGTTGAGTTGGCAGATTTATATATTTTAGCAGTTTCATTCCTCTGGTCCTGCCACTCTACCTCTTGTTTTTCAAGGGCCCTCGTTTGTTTGACACTTGATGCATGGAAACACCCACGCTCCACCCATGTGATGCTGTCCCAGGGCAGAGTAGCGCAAGGCAGCAACTTGTGCTTCCTTGCGTTACTCCAGATTTATCAAGTCATGCAGGCCCACGCAAGGTGGTTTTGCATTGCCCTTACATCCCCTTGCGTGATGCAAGGGCAAAGAAATCATTTGATAAGTCTGGGTCCAATGTTAGAATGTGTAGAGTACTTTAACCTTTAACCCACTTTAAAAAGTTTTGCAAATTGCATTTAATTGAGTGTTGCATAAACCAACCAAGCCGACCAATTGTATAGCATGTTTTTCTGTGTCGATTGAGGCCACTACTGGTGAGTGTTCATGTTGGAACAAATCATTCATGTTGTGGAATCGAGTCCTTAAACTGGGAGACATACTCTAATTGGAATCATTGGAAACAAAATCAGACAGATCTAGATGTTTACATTTTTGTTGGACAAACAGCAACCTGGATGTTAGTATTTTGGTCAAGATTTTGTAGGCAGCGCTCAACATGGAGAGTGGTCGATATATAATGTTATGTCTTGTGTCTCCCAAACTCGTTTTGGGAGCACTATTATTAGTGCCGACCAGATTGTGGGAGGAGGTACCTGATAGTTTAAGATGCATTATAGATTTAAACAGATGAAATTAGTAACCCCATCCTAGGTCATAAATGTCTGTGCATTGCAGCCTCTCCAGCATGCTTTGTTTTGCTAACAGTTCCTTTTCTTGTGCTCTCATTTTGGGTCAGATGTACGTGAAACTGGTTGCAATTTGCGACCATTATTTTTGCGACCAGTGTGGTAATCTGGGAAGCGACCTATGAACTAATAGGCCTTTTTGCATATTACCTATTCGTATTGGGCCACAATATGACATACCTCATAAATATTAAGGAGGTAGGTTGCAAGACCACTATGTCTTTGATTGCTTTTAAGTAAAGCATTTTTTTCTTTAAATGCAACTCATATTCCTTCAAAGAAAATGGGATGCGCTTAAACAAAAAAATTTAAAGTGCAATTTTTATTTTTAAGAGTTGAACATTCACAAACGGGAAGGGGGACCCCTGGAGACCCCTTCATGTTTGCAAACGGGTTTCCACCTCTTTTGAGGTGTCAGTAAAATATTTATGTTTTGCAACAGCATTTCGATTGCGAAGCATTAATACTTACCAGTATAACTCGGAATTTGGAAGTGATGCCCCAAACATGCCCCTTTCAAACCCTGAATCGCCATTTGGTCACAAACCCAAGTTGCAATTCGGTAACAAGTCTGCAAATCTGACCGTTTGCAACCGCATTTGCAATGCAATAGGTCTCGAGCTATTGGTGTTGATAATGATAATGTTTTTTACCTAGGGCAGATCTGTACAAATGAGAGCCCTGGTAAATATATAAAGGCAATGTTATTTACAATGATGGGAAAATACAATACAATTATAAAAAGCTTCACTCTTGGTGTAAAACAGCCTGGTGTAAAACAGCCTCGTTAAGAGATAACCCATTCTTAATTCTATACCTTCTTGTGACCCTGCTCCCAGTTTCACTTTGGATAACCGCGGTTCGTGTAATTTTAAACTGAAATTAATTTGGAAACATTAGACATTGTTTGAGGACTCACTTGCACTCTTAAAGACAGAGAAAATTAAGATTGCAAACAGCTCTGGTTCCTGTCCCAAGGTGGCACAAAATTACCACAAGTTGAGAAAGCAAGGGCTTAGGTGCAAACCCCTCCGTTAACAAGATATAAATAAAACAATGTTTGTGCTTAAGTTTACTTCTTTGCTCCCCAAGAGCCAAGATCTAAACCTAACGAGCTGGCCCTAGAAACATCACCCCTCTCTGTTGTTTGTCTTATGTTTGCAGATGGAGCAGTGGGGGAAGGGAGATCTGCTGGATGGGCACGCTGAGGGAGCGTGCGACAGGTGCAAAGAGTGAGAGGAAAAGACTGGGCGGACTCCAGGCATACACAGAAGCACTGCAACTGTGAATCGAGTGCCGCGCTTGCCAGGAAAGGGCCGGCTGTAAGGGAGCCTCAAGTCTGTTGTGTCTTGGGCCCTAGGCCCACATGCTACACTAATGACCACACAGACACAGTGATAGGGTTCTGTAACTGGCCACGAGCACGTGCACCCGGGCTCTTTTATTAACAGGCTCACGTCACTCGTGACGCCTGTGATGGATGGGTGTGGGGTGCATGTGTGCCCACTCCCCCAAGGGAGTGGTTAACAAACTCTGTGTCTGCTGAGACACTAGAACGTGTCCAGCAGGACACAACATTCCTCCCAAATTTTAATGAAAACAAAACAACCACTAGTCCAACCTGTAGGGCTAAACAACAATTAACTCTACACCACAGGGTCCATCAGCTTCTCGTGTCAGGCAGCAGGAAGACAGCAGATAGGGGCTGGTGACTCGGACTGCAGCAGGACGATCTCGGTGGGCACTCATAATTTAACCTGAGTGGTTCAGGACACGAACGCCGGTTTGGAGACGTCAGCTGCACCACTCTCGTACCGTGCCGGTGGAACCATGGCTTTTGGTATGAGGTGGCTCCCCTTCGCTGACGTTGAGGATGGTATGTGGTGGGTAATAACAGTTTAGTAAACTGGGTGCGTCAAGAGCATGGTTGGAGTCCCTGTGAAAGTTCACAAACTTGTTGCTGGATCGACTGAAATCTCTGTGAGACTATTTTGCTGTATCCGGTAACCTATCGGTGGGGCAATGTCTCTTCCAACTCTCCCGCCTGGGGAGGCCCTTTGTTGGGTTTGCCACGGGGCTGCTTGTGGGCTGCGCTGGGGCTGCGTGTGTGCCGACTGGGGTTAGCTGCAAGACCACCGAGGAGCCAGCACCTAGTCGCTCGCACAAACCTCAGGGATGGATGAGTCTTGGGCAAGACATGCTCTCGCTGCCACAGTTCAGGTGTAAGCCAGGTTAGCAGGTAGCCTCTGAGTCGTCTTGTCGGCTGGTTTAACAATGGTGTAGGACTCCAGTCCATTAGTACTCTTGAGATGGTATCGTTTGACGCACTTGGCGAGGACTGGCGTGATGGCATTGCCAGCCTTGTGGTAAATCTGGACAACAGTTGGTGATGACTTGCCATGATGGATGCAGGCCTTCGTTCTAGAGTCGATCACCCAGAGTGGGGGTGGCCAGGTGCTTCCATTTCCTTTGCTGAGACAGTTACATCCGTGCACTTGGACTTCTTGGGCTACTAGGACGTTGGTGACAGTGGCGTGATGGACACGCTGAGAAACGTGAGGCATGAGACTCTGTTTGCGCAGGCTTTGCGGCTTACTCTCGGTCGCCCGCTGGGCGGTGGCCAGTTCATTCTCTGGTTGTCACCCCCTTCACTTGATGTTGGTGTGTCGGGATTCGCTCTTTTGCAGCTCGGGTTCTCTTCATCGTCCGGCCCGACCACTCACGACTTCCCATTCTGAACTTGGTCAGTTGTCCGATTCTTCGTGTAGACTCTCCGGTCACACTTCCACGTTTCTTGCTGAATGAGGTGTTCTGCACATGGCAATGCTGATGGGGTTGCCATGGAACCTGGACAACAGGTGTTGACGATCGGCTAGGAGAGGAGGTTTTCTGGAGGGACTTCGCAGCTACATGTCTCTGCCTCGCTGAGGCTCTTCTTTCACCTCTAGCATCTGCGGTTAGAAGCAGGGATGCCGTCCGACTTCAACTGCCGACAATCGGGGATGGACGGTTGCACTGGGAAGCGCTGGGGAGAGACGCGGTTCGCGCTTGCTGCAGCTTATGTTTGGTTCTCCCATGGGGCTGTCTCCAGGGACGTCGGTCCACCTTGGTGGCTGTCTGGTGTCTCTGGGTGTGCTCTTAGCTTGTGGTACTACAAGTCCCCGTGCTTCTCCTCTTGTTTTCCTTAGCGCACCTGTGTTTGTCCAGTTCTTCCTGGTGACAGGATTGTCACTCTTCTTTTCGCTTCTCCTTCCAGGTGCAGTCGCATGCACCTTGTTCCAAAAAGCCCAACAGGGCCTATCAACTTCAATGGTCTCTGGACCATGTGGGCGAGACGTCTGTCACTCTTCTCTGCTGGGTGGCGAACAGCCACTTGTCTTGTGTGCTCCTTCTTCAGGCAGCTTCTTGAAGCTCCTACTCCTGGTGTTCCCTCTTCTGTGAATGACTTCCACGGGCAGTAGGGAGCTGTGGTAGTGGCTCGCCACTTGGAGTGTGTGACTCTCCTCTTGCCTGTCTTGGGTCACCGGCGACTCCGTCTTGAGGCAGTGTGAGGGAGAACACTCTATGCTGTCTTCTGGCCCACTGCGGGGCTTCGCTGGTGCAGTTGAGATGTGGAGGTTCTCTGTGTCGCCTTGGAGAGGTCTCACTCTCCTGGGCGCCTGCCCATGCAGCCGAACTTCTGGGTGTACGTGCCAGCACACCTCAGATTTCGCAGTCTTGGTTCTTCTTCAGGGCGCCCTCTTCTGGCACTTTGCATGTCCGTTTTCTAGCTTGCAGTGGTATCCGTTCACCACTGGGGGTGTGTGGCGCAATTTCCTCTCTTGTGGTGACATCAGACAGTGACTCTGGGATGCGCACACACTACACTTTCTCCTTGCGCCTTTCGTGGGCATGCTTGGCAAGGGGGTTTAGCAGTCTCTTCTGCCCAGGGGGATCAACAGCTCTTGTTCCTCCTTGTGATAGCAACAGGCAGCTATCAGAGGCATGTGGTGCGCTCAGCTCCCTCTCAGCTTCTCTTGTCTCATTCTGCAGCTCCCGGAAGTGTTGCATCAATTGTCTCTTCAGGCTACTGCAGCCTACACAGTGCTGCTGGCTGTTCCTTTGCAGGATTGTCCAGTTTTTTTTTCTGCAGTGTGCAGTACCCCTCATTGCCAGTGGGTGGCGCTGTGGTGACTCTCATTGCAGTCTACAGGAGTAGAAGATGGCCTGGAGGCAGACGGGCTTCCTCAGGAGCTGGCAGCCTGAAGTGGAAGGCCCATTCACAGATGTGGAGATCTGGCTGACTTCTTCATGTGGCAGGGTGCACTTGCTGGCATTAGGAGCGAGGCAACAGCAGTTTTCCTCATCCTGCCGGACTATGCCGCTTCTGCTGTAGGATCTACTGATGAACTACGTGGTGCCCAATATGCAAGGTGAGGCGGAGGGTGCCGGAGTTGTGCTGGCTGGTGGTGTCATCCAGACACTGTGCTGCTGCTATGTGCTTCCCTGGGGCCTGCCTCGCCCCGACACACTTGTAGCAGCAACAGACTGGTTGAGTTGGCCAAAACTCATTTCACAAGTGGGCTATATTTTCCCCAGGGGTGTCGACAGGGCAGCGTAGGGCTGGGGCTGCCGGTGCAGGGATTTCCTCAGTGCGGCCGCACTGTAGCCACACGGCCGCCAGGTGGCGCTGCAGCCATCGTCTCACTCGGCCCACATGAGGTTGGAGCCTTGTAGCTCAGGCAGGCGCGGTGCGGGACAGCGCTGAGGCTGAAGATGCAGGGGCCTGGACACACTGCGCTGGGGCGGTAAGGCGGCTCCTCTTGGTCATTTTCTTTTTTTTGTTTGTTACCGTAGACTTACTCGATGGCTTGTGCCTTCACACAATTGTGGGCCCTGTCGGGCCGCTTCATTATGGAGTCAGTCACTCGCAGGGTGTGGGATACTGGGCCGCAGCTAGGTGGCGCTTCAGTTGTTTCTGATCGCAGCCATCGGCAGTCCTGCTGACTGCGGGCAGTCACAGTGATCTTTCTGACCTAGCGGGACGCAACTCTTGCAGGCATATGCTTGGTGCGCTGGGCAAATCGGGACTGCAAAGCACCATTCTCTGTTACCCATGGCGAGTCTTCAGGCCTCAAGGCTGCGTTCCTGGAGTTGCCGGTCAGTGTGAATGCAGGCTGTGTATTGCCTATGGGGTCTTTTCTGCGCCCGCATGGCATAGTCTGTCGTTTGATTGTGCAGGTTTCTCCACAGGGTGCCACTCACCGGGCGGCCGTACTTCCTCATGCACCGTACACTGGGTGCTTATCCAGTGGTCGGCAGTGTGGCAGTTCTGCTGGCTCTCTGACTGACTGACTGACATATTTGTAGAGCGCACTAATGCCGAGGCGTCTTGGCGCTAAGTGGTGTGCAGGGACAGCAACCAACAGGGATCATGGATAGGTGAAAAAACAGGTTTTTAGTTCCTTCCTAAATGCCAGCCTGCTGGGTTGAAGTCTAAGATGTGGCGGAAGGGAGTTCCACAGTTTAGCCGCTAAGAAAGAGAAACGTTTACCTCCACACCTTACTTTTTTAATCTTTGGAAGGACTACCAATCCAGAAGAAGAAGATCTTAAAAGACGCGACGGTACATATCGACCAAACAAAGATTGCACATCCTTAGCCCCTCCTCCAAACAAGGCTTTGTGCACTAGGCAGAGTGCCTTAAAATCAATCCGTCGTTTCACTGGGAGCCAATTAAGTTGCTTTATGCTAGTGGATGTAGGATGATGTTTAGGAAGTTTAAGCAATACTCGCGCTGCCGCGTTTTGAATTGATTGGAGTTTAGAAAGTTGGGCAGCACCTGCTCCCAAGTAAAGAGCATTGCAATAATCTAGTCTCGATAAAACCATGGCTCCTACCACAGTTTTCCTCAAGGAGAAAGGGATGAACGGGAGTATCTTCCTTAAACATTTTAAAGTAAAAAAGCAGGCTGACGAAACCTGATTAATCTGTGGTGCCAGAGTGAGGTCTTTATCGATCAGAAAGCCAAGGTTCCTTGCCTTATTTACCGGAACCGGGCAGGTACCGGCAGCAGTAGGCCACCATGCCAGGCTGGCCTCGCCGCTGTCTGGTGTCCTCACACGCGGCAGATCGGGGTCATTTGTGCATCACGGCGGCATGTGCGTCGCACTTACAACGCACTTGGGTGGCGGTGCAGCAGCCTCGGGACATTCACAGCTGGTACGGGCTCCATCCCATTGCTAGTGGAGGTTCACACTTGATAGCCTGCCAGATCGATGGACGGCGTATTCTCATGCACCAGGCCGCAATACCAGTTCTCCTTTTCACAGCGGCTCACACCAAGCCGGGGCGGTGCCGCACTTGGCTGCGACTGTCTGGCTAGGTCGCAGGAGTACTCCTCTGTCATGGCACTGACTGCCAAGCTTGGATGTCGCAGGCGGTAGGGGGTCAGCAGCGCCGAGACACCTCGAGCGCGGCGCTGGCTGTGATGCTCCCTCTTCTTTTCAGCTCTTCACAGCTGGCAGTAGAGGCAGGGGGTGCCCTAGACATGGGCTACTCCTCCCTCACGATGAACCACGAAGTGGTCAACAGCACACATTGGGAACGACCCCCTCGTTGCCATTGTTGTGTCTTGGGGCCTAGGCCCACATGCTACACTAATGACCACACAGACACAGTGATAGGGTTCTGTAACTGGCTTCGAGCACGTGCACCCGGGCCCTTTTATTAACAGGCTCACGTCACTCGTGACGCCTGTGATGGATGGGTGTGGGGTGCATGTGTGCCCACTCCCCCAAGGGAGTGGTTAACAAACTCTGTGTCTGCTGAGACACTAGAACGTGTCCAGCAGGACACAACAAAGTCCTCGCGAGGAAAGGGCTAGCTCTAAGTGAGCCTGTTTTCTGTAAAATGTTAACAGGCAGCAAAGGCAAGCGGCTGCCAAAGATAAAGCACGGCGGCAGTCGCGCTGATTTTAATTTTAAAAATGCAAGAGCGGCGTCCATGAAGTGGGCTCTTTATCAGGGCGCTGGCCGTGGCATAATGTGCCTGCCATGTGACATAACAAACAAAGTTGCTGACTTTGAGCCTGGGAACCGGGTTTGAGTCTCAGCGTGGACTGTACCAAAATCATTTCGATGTTAAAAAATAAATTGAAACTTATAATAAACATTAAAAAATGCCTGAATATGAACAATAACGTGATCGGTGAACAAACCATGCAGGAGCAAAAGAAAATAAGCAGGAGGGGGATGTGCACAGAACAGGCTCCTAAGACAAGCGCGCTCGGAAGCATCTGATGAGTCCGGTCGGGAAGTGCATTAGCTGTAGTGCCTGCAATGCCAGCTACGATGAAAAAATAATAAACAAAAGAGTGCTTTCAAACTGTAAATGAAAGGTACAGAACATTACATGTAAGAGGGACTGTCCTTATGGGAGGTGACAACAGTAGAAAAGGAGGGACTAAGGCAGGACTACTAAAGGAATTAACCAAAGGAAAAAAAGCGTTTCCAAAATACAGTCAAAGGAGTCAATTGAAAACATGGGCGGGAAATTGATGTAGCTAAAAGCCCATATTCAGAACACAACACATCTCAAAAAGATAGCACAAGTGCTGCCCAGACGTGACCTAAAAATTCTTTGTACATATATCCCTGTACCCCCAATATGATTAGTTTACTACAGCGTTCTAGCCCCACATATGGTTCTAAAGGGGATACCTATCAAAACAACTTTAAATGCTTACCGGGTCCTTCTGTCATTTCTAATGCCACTTTTTTTTCTGCAAAATAATTTAGAAATGCATCTCTGATCATATTCTTTAAGACCTGGGTAATGGGAATCTCGCAAGTGGCAGTTGCAACCCCACTGTACATAGGAATGCGTCTGCTTCATTTGGAGAGTTCATACCTAATAGGGTGATTTGCACTGCATCTTATCTTCCCCCAGCATGAGGTATCTGCCTTCACGGTGCACCCCATGAGCCATACAAATTAACAGGATACCTGATTTTATCAAAATGAACACACCCATAGTATAAAGCCAAGTATTTTGCATAGTGCAACTATTGCCTCCAACACTTTTGGAGATTTTGATCTTACAAACCTGTAATGTGTATTTCTTGGTGTGCAATATTGCAATTTGAGCCCCTCTTTGTTTCAAATATGCATGCATGTATGTGTTTTTTGGCTGTACCAGTCATATCCTGGACACTTCATGTGATTTTATTGATTTCTTTTTGATTATACAAAAAGAGAATAAAACATAGTATAGGTCTAAAACTGGAACATTCCATGTGCCATCTTTAGCAGTGATTGAACTTTGGGCTGTTGATCATTACTGCATTACTACCTTAGGAGTAAGCACAACCTGCTTCGTGTGCTAACAACGCGATACCAAAGGGGATGATGGACGGAGTGTTTGAGCAAATCAAACACTCACCCCAGTCAACTGATCTGGGTTTAATCCATCATCATTCTTTAGCTCACTCCACCACCCCAGTTCAGACATGGCCATATGCAAATCAGTCTGACCCTGTGCCTCATGGGAACAGTCCAGCCCGAACTGCCAAGCCATGTCTTCCCTGGACCGGAAACAAGCATCCTGGGACTGGTTTCGGGTTCATAACCTGAAACCGGTCCCAGGATGCTTGTATCCGGTCCAGGGAAGACATGGCTTGGCAGTTCGGCCTGGACTGTTCCCATGAGGCACAGGGTCAGACTGATTTGCATATGGCCATGTCTGAACTGGGGTGGTGGAGTGAGCTAAAGAATGATGATGGATTAAACCTAGATCAGTTGACTGGGGGTGAGTGTTTGATTTGCTCAAACGCTCCGTCCATCATCCCCTTTGGTATCGCTTTGTTCGCCCTAAATTGGCAGGGTATGCCCAGACGTGGGTCCCTTGCTCAGTTTGACACTGGATTCAAGATAGCCTGGCTGATGAGGGTTATGAACCTGAAACTGGTCCCAGGATGCTTGTTTCCGGTCCAGGGAAGACATGGCTTGGCAGTTCGGGCTGGACTGTTCCCATGAGGCACAGGGTCAGACTGATTTGCATATGGCCATGTCTGAACTGGGGTGGTGGAGTGAGCTAAAGAATGATGATGGATTAAACCCAGATCAGTTGACTGGGGGTGAGTGTTTGATTTGCTCAAACACTCCGTCCATCATCAGCTTTGGTATCGTGTGCTAACAACACCATTTCTTGTTCTTGGCAAGACGTTGATCCAGTTACTCTAAAGCACCATAACCATTCTGAACTGGGCATTTAACTATCGCAACCAACATACCCCAACTTATACCCCAATTTTCAACTTTGGCATGGCAGTCTGTGAGGACCAGAGGTAATTGCATGCACGTACAGCAGCATCAGCACAAGTCCTCCATTTTGCAACAAAGAAGCAGAATAGAATGAAGTAAGATTAAGAGAGAACAAGATGAATGGAGAGTCGTAATTTCTTTTCTGTTTTTTGGTCCTCTGACCTATGAGGACATCAGGAGAGATGTTCATCCCAACTACCATCATTGTTCTTTGGCAACCCTCCTCTCCCTGCCCTGTACAGAGGTCAGAATATACATATCAGCAATAATGTCAGCAATCATCTGTGTCATTATTGGGCTTTTGAGGATAGTATCCTCAAATGAGATAAGGGACCACAGCATGGAGGTCGCTGTCACTTTTTTGGTCCTGTTGTGGTGAATCTCATGATTTTAATAGACGATCTATTAACACTTTCTTGTTTGTCCCTATCTGCTTTACCATCGGTTTTCTGAGTTTTGATTGCCGTTTTCTTCTCCTCCGATCTAGCCATTGTTCCATTGTATTCTGCTCTGTATTTCCTCCATGTACATTCTCTCTTTTAGTTGCACATTCATTAGCTTATCTGAAACAGTGTGATTTTTTCCATCAGCAATAATTCTTAGTTTTTCTGGAAATAAGTGCATGCACTTTAATCATATGTTTCTCAACTTCCTTCTGACTATAAGGGAATGTGCTATGTTCATTTGTACTACTGTTATATAGTTGGGGAAGTTACATGCAATAGTGATTTAATGAGTGATTGGATAGAGAAGTCGTGCGTCTCTGTAATATATTGTTGCAGTCACTATAGTTTCGTCATTTGGTATGGTAGGCTGGTGTTGGCACGAAGTACAGATGGAGGCCAGTGTTCTATGTGTTGTTTATACAAGAAAGAATTTAGATAAACTCTTTTGTGCAACAATGTTTGCAAGCCAATGCTTATCAGTTCTGTCGAGTGTCCTTCATTTTTTTCCAGCATGCCAATTATGCAAATGTTATTCTTATTTGATCGTCCTTCCAAATCCTCACGTCTATACTTTTAGACGCTATCTTTGATAACGATAAAAGAAGATAACGGGCCTTCACCAGATCGGTGACAGTGTCACGAACATGTGAGGAAATGTGACCCTAAGTATATTAGATTTTCTGAAAAACAAATAGCATAGACAATTGAATAAGTCTTCCTGAGATAAAGTATAAGTTAGAAACCATGAAGGTTTACTGAATGATTAGAATTCTTTACAGAAGGCAATATTTGGTTAGACTAAAACTTAGGAAAAATGCATAATAAGCAATTTACAAGAAATTGATATTACGCTCAGTCCAATACAGCAGGAGATCTGACATAGAATCAGTTGTTTGAGAGAATATCAGAAAGATTCAAAGTATTAAGCATAAGTCAGACTACCAGTGGTCTGCTCTCTAAGCAAGTCTAGCTCAATAACGGAAGCTCGCTAAGTCTGGCTCACCTCCAGAACGAGCCCTCTATTATAGCAAAATGCACAATAAAAATCACACAGTCAGCATGAGCGGAACAAAATGTTACATAGGCTCAGCGAATCAAAATATAGACTATAATGCAACATTACCTAACACCATCTTAAACAGAACCGCCTAATGAATAATAATTAGTCCCCTTTTCACCTAATGTCATTGGATGTGACAGGACGAATCAAGTAACACTCAAAGCAATGACAGACTCATGAACTGAATAGATTCATGGAGTTCAAACAGTTACATTTTGACAGAAGGATTCTTGTGGAGATTTCCAAGAACAACACATCAACAAAGCATTCAATTTGTAAGCATTTTACTGTGTGTGGAGACAGTCACTGGCCAGGCCTAGTTAAGGCCTTGTTTGGCCAGTGTTAGTAAAACATGGGGGCATATTAGCAATGCCTGGCGATAATTATCGCAAGCGCAATTAGCGCTTGGATAATTATCGCCAGGCATCGCCGGTTTCTATCGCGGAGTTAGCGTGCAATCAGCAATGCTAATCTCCAAAGCGATAGAAACCTTGGAGAACAGTGTGAATATCGCCTGAAAACAGGCGATATTCACACTGTTCCCCAGTTCTGCTTGCTGATAGTGCGAGGGGACTTAGCCATGTAATCCACCTCTCATTGGATTACATGGCTAAGTCAGGGTGGGACCAGGTGTTAGCAAACCAGCGCTAAACGTGTTTAGCGCTGGTTCGCTAATCACCGCCCCTGCCTCGCTGATAGGCGTTAGCGACCTCATCGACTGTTTCCAGTCGCTGTTAGATGGGGAACGCCTACTTTGCATGCCATTAGCGATAAATATCGCTGGCATGCAAAGCAGCACCCAACCCGGTCGCTATCGCCTACAAGCTGTCGCTAACATCAGTTAGCGACAGCTTGTTGATAAGGCGATAATATTATCGCCGCTTTAGCGGGAAAAAGTCCCGCTAAAGTGGCGATAATCGCCTTGCTAATATGCCCCATGGTTCTATAAGTATAGTGTGTTCTTTTCTTGTGCAAAACCTTCATGACACTAAATAAATATTATTCATGGTGTGCACCCTGAATGTTGATTCCACAATATCGGTGATAAAGAATATTGAGGACAAAATATCGAGAAAAAAATATTGACAGGTAAGCCTGTTTAGATTTTCTTTACCTAACTCCATGTATATATATTTATGTGATATGTATATATTCAAGGTACGTAGATGTGGAGTTAAGAATAGCAAATCTATACTTCCTTATATGCACTTACCTTTCCATATTTTGTCCCTTGATATTCTTGCACCATGATATTCTTGTTGTCGATAATCAGTAGTACAGCCATTGTTTCTTACTCAGAATGTCCCACTCTGCAAACGTTATTCCAATGTGACCATTCTTTTGAATCCCAAGGTCTATATTCCAAGTATCTGACCCGCTTCTGCAGGACTAAGATTTGAATACATATTCCTGTGACACCAATGCCATTTGTAGGCATTCATTATACTGGTGCGCATCATATTGTGCACCTGCTCATTGCTCTTTTAGGACCTAAAGGCCTCTGAGGTTTCTAACTGAAGCTTATTTTCTTATATTATGATTGTTACTGTAAGACAATATGTTTTCCATGCATGATAGGTTTTGATAGTATACTTATAGTTTCATTTTCATATATGTTTATTATGCCTAGTGCATTAATGTTAGTGCAGGAACACTGTGTAACATTTTAATAAAATTCTAATGAGTTTTCTCTCACAGTAAATCATAGGTGACAATGATATTTTTCTCATGTTCTTGGAAGTCACTATAAAAGTAGTTTTATCAATCTTTATGGAGAGCAAGAAATATTTTGATTCCAATGTAGCTTACTGTCTTCCCCCAATCAGCTAAACAGTTTGCCTTCCTCCACTTGCCCATCAGCAACAACAATACACAAAAATAACAGCATTACAACCATAAAACTTCCAATCTCAACTCCAGCAACATGTACCATGTAGGGCGGTGGGCTTCAGTTTAGCAGTGGCGCAGAGGAAAGTGCTCTCTCTGCCGTACGCTCTGATACCACGTCAGTACCACCCCATCCTCCCAAGCACATAGTATGCAGCGCATCCCTTGCTTGAGTCATGATTGGGATGAAATTATCAAACCACTCCACTTGCTTTGAGTGCAAAAGCTTGCCTCATTTACAACTATTAGCGTGTCCGAGCAGCTTAGAACCCGAGATCTGACCTTACCTTACCCTTTCTTTTCCTGGTAGGCACAAATGTGCCATTTTGGAGTTGCCTGGCTCCTGTTGGGACGGGCACCATCTGACAGAGGGTTTGTTCCCTATGGTTTTAACTTTCACACATTTTATTTAGTTAATATTATTTTACCAGTCGCAGTCCTCTGCAGGGGAGCCTTCTGAAGGACTGGAGGGGTTGCTGGACCCCAGTTTCGTGTTTTCAGTTACCCTCCTGATCATCACACGCTTGTAATAGGCAGCAACTTTAGCCACGGCGCCGCACTCGACGGCCTATTTAAACATCTATGGCAGCGCATCCGCGCAGCTTCAAACCGGAGATCCAACCTTACCTTGCCCTTACTTTTCCTTGTAGGCACAAACATGCCATTTTGGAGTTGGGTGGATCTTGTTAGGACGGGAGCAATCTTAAAGAGGGTTTGTTCCCTATTTTATTGATTTCATGGTTTTAACTTTCACATGTTTTATTTAGTTAATATTATTTTGCCAGTATCAGCCCTCTGCAGGGGAGCCTTCCGAAGGACTGAAGGGGTTGCTGGACCCCAGTTTTGTGTTTTCAGTTACCCACCTGTTCATCATTCGCTTGTAATAGGCGTCAACTGTTGCCACGCCCCGCACTCGTCGGCCTATTTAAACATCTATGGCAGCGCATCTGCGCAGCTTCAAACCGGAGATCCAACCTTACCTTGCCCTTTCTTTTCCTTGTAGGCATAAACATGCTATTTTGGAGTTGGATGGCTCTTGTTAGAACAGGAGCAATCTTAAAGAGGGTTTGTTCCCTATTTTATTGATTTCATGGTTTTAACTTTCACATGTTTTATTTAGTTCATATTATTTTACCAGTATCAGCCCTCTGCATGGGGGCCTTCCGAAGGACTGAAGGTGTTGCTGGACCCCAGTTTCATGTTTTCAGTTACCCACCTGTTAATCATTCGCTTGTAATAGGCGTCAACTGTAGCCACACCCCGTACTCAGAGGCCTATTTAAACATTTATGGAAGTGCGTCCGCACAGCGGGTGTGCCGCTGGAGTGCTAAAGGCAAGCCCATCTATGCCCATCCGTGCCCAGACCACACCTAGCACCAGACCTCCTGGCGGTTTCAGCTCGCAACAGCCTCAAAAGATACAGGGGCATATTTGCAAAGAAGTGACGGAGCACGGCATTAGCCTTCTTGGCTTAACGCCGTGCTCCGCAATTTCTGAAACGCAGGACTGCACTGTATTTACAACAGCACAGCTCTGTGTTTCCTCCTGTACTGGCTCTAAATTTAGCTGCCTAGTGCCAACGCATGCATCCTTGCACCATAGTGCAAGGGTGCCTGCATTGTGGGGATGATTGATTATGTGCAGGAAGGTACACCTTCCTGCACATAAACAATCTTAAATGCAGATTTGTAACTTCTATGTGTGCAGCTTTGTGCAGCACACATAGAAGTTGTAACTTGTCCAGGCGCGGTGCGTCCATTGGGGGCGTTGGGGCGTAGCCCCCCCGCCCGCAGCTCCTCGGCGTCTTTGAACTTAAGTAAACTGAATCAGTTTACTTAAGTTCAAAGACGCAGAGAAGAACTGACAATCATGTCAGTCAGCATGACGTCGGACCGCCCACCCCCTTCAGAGTCTGAAGGGGTGGGCGTTCCGCGTCATGTTGACTGACATGATTGTCAGACGGACCAGGGGCAACAGGCAGCAGCACAAGTGCGCATGAGTGGGGAAGGGCAGCGAATTTTCGCGCCGTGCCCAGTCATGCGCACTTGTGTTTGCATTGGCTTACGCATGCCCATTAGGAGAGCGAGGTTGAGCAAAGGCTCAAACCTCGGTCTCCTAATGGGCAGGCTGGCGAGTACTAACCGTGCCCTAAGCCAATCCTGGCGCTGCTGGCAGCGCCAGGATTGGCTGAGAGAGGCTGTAGGCGCCAACGGACCCGAGGCAGCGCGGACGGCAGACCTGCTGCTCAGGTAGGATAAGGATTTCTAAGAAATCATTTCTTTTATTTATTTTAAAACCCCCCACCCCCGCGTGACACCCCCCCCCCCGCGAGCCGCGACTGGTGTACTGTCTGGAGGCCAGTCCGTGCACGACGGTTAAATATGCCAAACGCACCACCGGCGAGTTTTGTAAGATTTTGCACTTGTGAAAAAGGGAGCTCCGTTGTTGGGCGCAGTGAAAGGAAGGTGCGGATTTGGCCCCAGATCTTATACCCGCTGTTTAGAAATGTAATATGGACCAGCAAGTACTCCACTGGTTGGAAATGTCAGACCTGATGCCGAAATGGGTGTTTTCATAATTCTAAGCAGGGCATGCGTTTAAAAACAGGCCCCTTCTGTGCGATGCAGGAATAAGTTTCTAGGCTCCGTGGGAACAGCAGGAAGGAGTGATGCAGACGTGGGGAGCGTACCTGCAAGTACTGGCCTTTGTTGGGAGCGAAACACGGTTTTCGTTAGAAGGAATGAATTGGTAATCACTTTCCATTGATTTATCTTTCTCAGGGCACACAAGAACGTCTTCCATTTTCAGCATACACCATGCCACATTCAGAACAGTTTTATTTTCTTACATGTAAATATTAGACCAGTTTTTACAATTTTTACCCGTAGGAGGCACTTGTACAGAACTGAATGTATTGCTAAGTACTTAAATGTCGATCACCTCCATCGCTGACGAATGATGGTTATATTTTTAATATCTTTTGTTAAACGAATCACTGACCAGCCGTTGTTGTGTGCACCAACATAACTTGTGGAGCTTGTTTGTGTGTGTTAAAACAAAATATTTACATACGTCTGTCCAGCAACGTCACTTTTTAATTAGGTTACAAAATGTGCTGCAGTGCCACAACCTTGTGCCGTGCTAAACCTCTTAAGCAACACTCTTTGTGTGGGTTCAAATGCTGATGAAGTTCGTAATGTGCCAAACCAACTGCAGAAAAGGGCAGTTGAATAATACGTTTGCCAGAACAGATGAAAGCGCTGCGTCTATAGTGATTATGTATTGCCTCCTTACTTTCCTGAGGCTGCCCTCACCAGGTAAAATCTTATCACAAATCTGTTTAGGCTTTGTTTTCCTTGTTAAGAATTTTAGTTGGTTTTGCATACTTCTTACACAGCTCATAAGGGTGGGAATTCAGGCTATGACACGAGAGTACATTTAAATTAAAAATAATGACATTTCTACGCCGGAAAAACAGCATCCACAGCATTTGGTATTCAGAGGAGAGCGGCATGACTTATTGCAGGCGGGTGATGGACGGGTCAGGACAAAGGCCAGGCTGGAAACACCCGCAGGCCTCTGCTCCAAGAGGGGCCTCTAACCCGTGAAGGACACGCACGCAGTGCAGCAGGGTAACCTTGAGAGCAGGCCCGAGCCCGGCAGCAAGGGTTTGGGTGACAGGGAAGCACGCGGGCCTGGCTACCAAGCTACCAATCGGATCCCGGCATATGCCTGGCAAAGGAGATGGGCATTGTACAGTACACATCACAATTACCTCTGTCCGTGAACAATTATAGTGGGTGATTAAGAACATCTGAAAGATGCCTCCCGAAGTTAACTTTCGCCTCTGACATCTGCAGTGATGTAAAGATCACAAGTTCGAGTTTTGGAAAGCAAACTGATATTTCTGAGGTCAAACTGAGCAGCTTTAAACTGGCTAAAAGGTAGGGCTGTAACCTGACCCCTCTGAGGGTGAAATTACCTTAGATACATATATCCACACCAGTTGTAGTAGGGGAATTCAGTGAGAACTGAAAGACACAATTTATAGAGAACTTAATGTCGGGGAGGGTTTTTCCTGAAAGGAATCTCATCAAAAGGCTCTCCTCACAAAGGGTTGAACATACTTGGCTACCACCAACAGTCGTCTAGTAAGGGAAATGGTGCCTCACCCCCTTCATGTACAGCAAGGTGGCGCTCTATATATACTGCCTGTACAAGCTATGCTAGAAGAGTAAAAAACTTGGAGCACTCCACGTGGCTGGGGATGAAAGCACGATAGGTTAGAAACAAATGGATGCAACTCATTAGGACCCACACTATCCAGTGTTAATTGTGACTGCCTTGGAAAGATCCTGGAGGAGAGACTACTCCCCTGATTCTAAAATCATATATAAAACTGCTCTAAAAAAATATCATGTTCTATGTAAACTGGCTCGAGCGGATCATGTCTCCTCCTCGATTTCCAATGCACAAAATTGCTCTCGCACTTTGTTTGCAATGGTGAAAAAATTGGCTGGCTCGGATACGCAGCCTACTTCTCCTATTCTAAATGAATCTCAATGTAATACTCTTGCCAATTTTTTTATAAGTAAAGTGGAGCAAATATACCAGACACTGGATAAAACTGGGCCTTTGGTGCCGATTCAGTTAGCTTCCCCTTTTAAATCCATTTTTACAGTGGTACCTCCAACGAAATTGGAAAAATGGGTGCCCCTTGATATTACTTCTTTCAAAAATTTTTTAGGCAGTATCAAATCAGGATCCCCCTGTGATCCTCTTCCTGCCCCTATACTTGCACAACTTGAGCAGCCCTCACTGGAAATTGTTATGGAACTACTTAATGCCTCACTTCAAGAGGCCTTGGTTCCGCCCGATTGGAAACATGCTATGGTCCTCCCATTACTGAAGAAGGCTAATGCTGATCCTGATCAGTCATCTAATTTCAGGCCCATTTCCCTACTTCCTATTTTTTCCAAGATTTTGGAAAAACATGTTAATTTGCAACTATCCAAATTTATTGAATCTTCGAACTTTTACACCACTCCCAGTCTGGTTTCAGAGCGGGATTTTCGACTGAGACGACTCTCCTTGGCGTTACCGAAATGCTGCGCCAACATTTAGATATTGGTGACACGGTGGCCCTCATTTTGTTGGATTTGAGCGCCGCATTTGACACGGTTTCTCATACCGTGCTAATCAAATCCTTGCAGTCACTTAGCATTACCGGAACAGCACTTGGTTGGCTGACTTCTTTTTATCTAAACGAACCTTCCAAGTTTTTTCATCAAGTGCTTCTTCTAAAATTCTTTTTCTCCCTATGGGGTACCTCAGGGATCAATTTTAAGTCCCCTTCTGTTCAATATCTATTTACAACCTTTGGCTGCGATTGCAGAGGAGGCTGGGTTGTCTCTTTTTCTTACGCTGATGACACCCAAATAATTTTTTCCCTATCTGCGGGAAATGTGCAAGGCCCCTCAACTCTCCAAATGGGCTTGAGCAACATTGCATCTTGGATGAGAGCTAATTTGCTCAAGCTAAATGGTGGAAAAACGGAGGTCCTTATTTTTGGAAAAGATCAGGACCTTTGGGGCCCCAACATTGGCCCAGCGAAATGGGACCCTTACCCTCGCCCACCGCTCAAGCCCGTAATTTGGGATTCATTATGGATAATAAATTATCCATGAAACAACATGCGGTAAAAACTGCAGCCACCTGCTTCACCATTTTAAAATGGTTGAAGAAAATCATTTGGATGCTCCCCAATGCTACTCAAAGGACGGTAGTCCAGGCGCTTGTTACATCTAGACTGGACTATGGAAATATTCTTCTTTTGGGAGCAAATAAAGATGTGCTACGCAAGCTCAAGTGGTGCAGAATTCTGCCGCTAGGTTACTTTATAAAATCCCTAGAATGACCTCAATCTCCAATGCTTTGAGAGACTTACATTGGCTTAGAGTGGAAAGTCGGACTAAGTTTAAAGCCCTGGATTATATGTTTAAGATTAAGATTGGGACTGCCCCTCAATACCTGCAAAATCTGGTTAGCCATTATCAGCCCTCTCGACTGTTACGCTCTACGACACAGGAATTATTCATGGTTCCCAGGATCAAACTCACAAGAATGGGAGGCCGCTCTTTTCCTATCTTGGTCCTCTCTTGTGGAACTCTCTTCCCATAGCGATCCGCAAAGAAACACTTCACTTAAAATTTCGTAAATTAGTGAAAGCTTGGCTGTTTAACCAATAGTACTTACTCTTTTTTTATTTGTTGGTTCCTCTCGGTCTGCGCTGGGAAACCCTTTTTGGGTAGCTACGCGCATTACAAAATCAATTAACATAACATAACATAACTGTAGTCCGATGCTAGGTTGTGTGGCTTACACTGTTGTACAAAACGTCATGTTCCAGTTCTTTCTAGAAAGCCCCTTTACTAATTCCCATTTGCCCCGCCCATTTACTTGCTACGTTTGCTTGCTTAATATACCTGATGTATACTACTCTATTCATACCGTTATCTCATTGCTGTTATGTTAAGTGCACTTGAAGGTGGCCTCCTTTCCATGGCTGGAAACCGTTGTGTTCAGTTGGCAGTCGTCCTTTCCACCGGAATAGCGGCTGTGTGCGTGGGTGCGTAGACTTTTTTTTTTTTTTTTAGATGTCCGGAATTTCAGGGTTTTCCACGGTACTGCCACGAGAGCTTCTGCGGGTGATTAATGTTAGTATGATTAAAGCTAATAACTTGTTTCTCTGATAATTCGTACTAGCACGAGGAAGCTGTGACAAGTTGTTGTCGTATACTCTACATTAATGACGCTATGCATTGGGTGTTGACTGGCTTCTCATTTACCAAGTTTACTGCCTGCATCTAGATGTGTGTTACCTAATCGGGTTTAGTGGGTAGATTATTTTGAAAAAACTGACAGTGTCATTTTAGTTTTAATGTTTTGGTTTTGTAAAAAAAAAATCTAATAATTAAAAAAGTACAAAATGTAAAAAAGCTAATCCTTTTTTGTTTGCATATCACGTGATTGTGATTACCAGTGCACTTTTGCTCTTTGGAGGTCATTCACACTGGCATGCCTGTTGTTTTACAGATATTTTGAAGTATGTCCCTACTGCTTGTGTATACTTTGATCATAGTTTCTACCGGCTTATTTGGTTTTCTCCACATATTTTTTTCATTTTACCCTAGCAGAAACTTAATAAAAAAGTCCACACGCTTTCACGTTTCTGGAGATTTGGACTGCCTCTAGTCACGGGTACAGCTAACGGCGAGCGACAGCAGCTGGGCTGTGGAGGAGGTCGGGGGCGTATGAAGATAGGGTGCGAAGTGGATAGAGTATGCAGCTCCTGGGTGATCGAGGCAGCGAGGCGTGTAGGAATAGCTCGATGGCAGTGCCCATGCTAAATGACATTACAACGTTAACTTAGCCTGCCTGTTTGTGTTATCCGTTTATTATATCTGTGTCGGTGAGAGGTGTTGGTACGTGTTTATGCTGCTGAGATCATGCATGACTGTGGATTGGAATACATTAATTCATGGATTGTGCAAAATGTTTAATTGACTAGCCTGTGTGGGTTACACTGTGCTGTCAGGTTTGCAGGAGAATACCGGAGCACCAAGGGAGCTAACTAGCCCAACACAGTAACTGGAGCCCATCAAGAGGTCGGTTGGCATATGACGTGCACCTGGGGTGTATCATGCCATTAACTGGATTAGGGAAAAATATCTGTAGCACGTTATGGCCATTGATTACCTGGAGCACATCACGATTTTAAACGACATTTCAGGCTAACGCTGGCACATTATATCCATAGAATGGTTAAAAGGTGATCTCTGGAGTACAATATGGCTCTAAGTGTTGTTAGTCAGAGTTCTGAGGCACATCATGGCACTAAATGGCAGACGGGGTATGAGGGGCACACCATGGGGTTGATTGGCAAATGGGAAATCCCTAGAGTACATCATGGCATTGGCGGAATATGCGGGAAATATGGAGACGCATCCTAAGGCACTGAATGGTCTGTGGTGGTTAATTAGTTACATGAGACGTATGTCTGCCATGTTATGGGGTAACTGTGCATATGATGACAATGACTGGTGTGTGATGTGACACTTTAGTATATAAAAGCAATGACAATCATTGATGCAGGCTGTAATTTGGGTGTATATCCTAGAGAAAAGTGATGTCATTCTGTGGTTATACTGAATAAGCAGCTACCTAAATCATTTTCATGTGAAATCTTTTTTATTGATGTCATAACTACGCTTTCACAAGTGCCTTATTAACCTTCTTACTTTCTCAAATTTGCTTGAAAATGCACCATTTGCCCAATCTTTTTTCAAAATGTTCTCAGGGAAGAACCCCCCCGCACCCCCCCCAACCAGCCTTTATGACAGTTGGGCTAGCTCGCTACGCTCACTTGATACACATCAGTCATCCGATTTTTTTTTACGCGCCACCACTTTCAAATGTTACCAGCCGCCCCTGAACTTGTCATTTTTAAAATGATTGTTTATGTGCAGGAAGAGACACCTTCCTGCACATAAACAATCATGCATGGTGTTTTGCTGTTTTTCTGTGTACTTCACAATGCAGCACACATAAAAACAAGGAGAAATAACGTTTTTCTCTTCATTTCTCCCTGTTAAGACCAGGTTTTCCCTGGTCTTAATTTTGGTGCTGCCCCATATTTACGCCACTCTTGTAAATATGGGGCAGTGACAAAATCAATGGGTGTTGTGGCGGAACACCCACGCAACACCCATTGCCCACCCCTTTCACCACAATGTCAAAAAAAGTGACCTTCTCGTGGTGATAGGGGCTTGAAAATATGCCCCACAGTACTCCTGCGAGGCTCTCATAAGATTGAACTCTTCAACTAAGGACAGTAGCTGTATTAAATGTAACCATTCCGCACTTACAATTAGCACTAGTTTAACTTGTCATAACTGCAACTCCCGGATAGATATCTTCCATATTAGCAGTTTCTAACATGCGTCCAGTGATGCACACACCCCTCCACGGAGTAAGTCTAACTCTATTACATGTGAGCTAATCAATGTGAGATCTCTCGTTAAACATAAACTAGAATTTGCCGATTTCCTTGCCCAGAATTTAGACATAATCTTTGTGACGGAAACTTGGGCAGACCAGGCCTCAGGTCCTGACCTAGTCTTAGCTATTACCGCTGCATATGCTCGGTATAGATTAGATAGACAGCAAAAAAGAGGTGGAGGTGATTGACATTCTTTACCTTGACCATATGCAAGCCTCCTTTCAACCAGCTCCTTTTTTAGAATGCAAGGGACTCGCATTCAATATCGAATTTTCTAACACCCAGACCAGCAGAGGGTTGCTCATTTACGCCCTTCGGGCCCTAGAATCAATTTCTTAAAGTAGGCTGTCACCCTCTTAGAACCTTGCCTACACCACCCAAAGTACACCATTCTAGGTGAATTTGATTATCATTATTTTTTTAAATAATTTTATTCTGCAAAAAAAATGCCATAAAAGTACAGAGTGAAATATGATAAAACAGTATACATAATTACACAATACAATTCCATTTCATCTTAGAATAGACATTTAAAACCAATTCATTCATTCATTAAATCATTTGGCCATCTACAAGGAACCTGGAGGTGCGAACGACCAGCAGCTGGCATATATATATTTAAAAACCTATAAATAACACAAGCATGAGATCAAAATTGCCTATACATAAATGAGCTAGGGTTATCCTGTTTTGTACAACCTGCTGCTTTTGTCTCCACACTGCCAGTAAAAAACAGAATACAGCAAAAACAATTATTTGCCTCACATCAGACCCCAATATTTGAAGAACATCTTTATGAAATTTAGTGTCCAGACCTCGGCATGCTGGAATAAGCCACTTTTTCCTAGACAAAAAATATGTGGGCAGAAAAAATATGTGCTCTAGTGTTTCCCTCCCCACAGGTAGGGCAAAAACATCCTACTAAGGAGCGTTTCTGTGTCCATTTGCTGGTGTATGAGGCGATTGATAGGGTTCCATAACTTAACTGCAATACAACTTGCGAGCCACTTCAATTTCTTGAATTCCATCAAGAAATTCTTCCAGACTGTAAGATACTTTGACTTGAAGGAATCATTCGTCATAATGCCAGTGGTAAAATCTGACAATATCTGACCCACCTTGAACTGGTGGTAACTTCCTTTAATCATACATTTGTCAAGGGCTGGGGGGGGGGTTCTCACGTACTTCCCTTAGCTCACTACACGCAATCTTGGCTAGGGTTTCTTTCACATATCTGAACCAGGGAATGTTTTGAGTGCCCGGAGTCCTCAGTACATCTCTGAGGCCGTCCAAATAAGATGAAAGTGCAGGTGTAGACCAAATCCTTCGCCAGTATAAAATGGGCATTAGCTCCACTTCTTCAGAAGTGAACCGCAGTACCAGATAAAGTTTTAGGGGGACTGGCAAGGTACTTATAGGGAGACCTGTAATTCGTGTGAAAAATGTGTTCTCTGGGACTTGTAAACTCATCACATTTTTGTGACCCCAGAGTTCCTAACCATACATCACAGTGCCCAACCTCTGCACCTGGTAAATTTGCATAACTGGTGAAATTGATCAATATGGCGATTTTTGTGAACTCTTATTAGTGCCCCATTTAGCTGTACATATTTCAATCTCCTCTTATCTAGTGATTGCACCAATGCATGCCCTTGTTGAGCGTCAGCCCCAAATAATCAAAAACTTTAACCCACTCTAGCGGGACACGCAGGAGCTTAGGGTTGCCTTGTGTGGAACTACCTTGATTTAGGATCATATATTTAGTTTTTGCAACATTTATTTCTAAGCTCCGCTGCTTGAAGAATATCTCAAAACAATGCCGGATATTCTGCAGGCCCATAGGGGATTTTGAAATTAGTAAGGTTTCATCTGAGAACATTAAGGCCAGATCCCTAACATTCACCAGTCTAGGAGCATCACCATCCCAGTCATCCAAAAAGGTAATTAAGTCATTCATATATAATGAAAACAAAGTAGGGGAAAGCATGCATCCCTACCTTACTCCGCGATGCACGGAGAAGGGAGATGTTAAATTACCTGTTGCTCCGCACTGGGCTTGAGCATAGTTACCTAGATGGAACCTTCTTTTTTTGTTTCAAATCGGTTTATTGAACACATGACACAGGGAAAAGGCCAAACAAATTAAGGCAATGTAACCCCATCAAAAAGGCAGAAAAAGAATATCATCTCTCAATTTGGATGTCAGAGCATTTCGAGGAACACGGAAAAGAAGGAGTCAGTACATTATCACCCAAACCCGTGCTGCAGAGGGAAGGAGGAAAACTAAAACAAAAGGCAAAACAATATGTTACAACCCCTTCTAAGGTAACAGGACATCTCTCTCAATTCGAGAAAGACCAAAGGAAAACATCTGACATTGCTAAAATCGTGTGAAACATTGTCCTTGTCAACACAATTAGGTGATTTATGCAAAGCTACGTACAGCATGCCCTGCTCACTTGTTTCATGTGCTATGTGAACTAATATTCCAAACTGAGCGATATCAGGGGCACACCACCCAAATTGAACAAAAGGAAAGGAGGAAGAAAAAGGAGAAGAAGAGAAAGAAGGGAGGGTCAAACCACCCAACTAAGAGAGGGAGCAGGGGAAGATGCATTAGAAATAACCTACTGCTGGAGGGGGCCAAAGGTCCTGCCATAAAGGAAGAGGAAATGCCTCTCCTACGGAGGTGGTGATTCAGAGGGATCCTGCCGATGACCCCTCACATAAGGTTCAAGAGAATCATCAAACAGCTACAGAGCCCGTAGCCAAGGGGGAACCAATCGGGAGTGTTCCGTCTTAGAGAAATGACGTATTAGTGGCTGCCAGACGTGGGTGAATTTGGCGTCCGTGTGGTTGATACGTGCAGTAAGCAATTCAAGGGCTAGAACGTGCCACAAACAGAGGAACCATGTGGCCACCAGGGGGGCGTTTCTTTGGGAATAAGGCTATGGATTGCCTGGCTGCTCCCAGCATCTGTAGTATCAAACGCCAGTCTGTATATGTCATAGCCGTCAATGTCGGGGGCCTAATGCCTAATAGGGTAATCATCGGGGAGGAGGGGATAGGGAAACCCACTACATCCTTTATATGACTGAGAATCTCCTTCCAAAACATTTCAAGGCTCGGGCAAGACCACCAAATATGTAGAAAGTCCCCTCTGTTAGCCTGGCATCTCCAGCAAGTCGGGGGGAAATTTTGTAACATCTGATGTAGGCGGGCCGGGGTGAAGTAACAGCGCGACATAAGTTTGTACGCTGATTCGCGTTGCGGTATGCTATGATATATTTTTGGAATATCCTGCCATAACCGGACCCAACACTCTGGAGATATGTCTTCGCATAAATCTGTGTTCCATTGCGTTTGATAAGTGTGGGGTAGGGGTTCGTGCGAGTGTTGCAAGACAGTGAGATCAGGCCCCTTGACACCCATCAAAGTGGCGCACTAAGGTCTCAAAGGCCGTGAGTTGTCTAGTGGCTCCTTGGGAATAGGCCTGAGAGAGCAGTCAATGCCGTATCTGATAGTATTGCATCCGAACAGCCTCCGTAAGGTGGAAGGACCGTTTGCATTGATCAAAAGTGAGGAGTTTGTCACCCTGAAACATGTCTTGAATGACACGGCATTCACCATCAGACCACGCACCGAACGCTTGAAGTTGCAGCGCAGGAGGGAACATGGGATTACGGACAATAGGCGTGTTAGGGGAAGGAAAGGTAGTCAGACCACGAGAGACCGCCAATTTATCCCAAATCTCCAAGACTGTTTTAGTAGGAGTAGCAATCTATGCACTACGGGGATGAGCTCCACGAGCAAGCCAAGCCAAATCCCATAGGGGCCTACAGGAAACCGCCCGATCCATATGGAACCAATGTTTCTCGCTCTCGCGAACCACCAACTCTGTTAATACCGAAGGTGACAGACCCAGTAGTATTCCAAGAGGTTGGGGCACACGAGACCACCTCGGTCCCGAGGCAACATCAGAATCCTTATTATTTTTTAATTTTTTTTATTAATGCATAAATGATAATAATATACTCAACAATTACAATTCATTGTGAGAGAAGAGCAGAATACAAGTGAAAAAGAGCGAAGAAAAGTAGAGTAATGCATTTATTTTTCCTCCCTACCCACCCACCCTACCCACCCCCTGGGAGTTGGCCTCGCTCTGTTATCTTTAGTTCAGATATAAGTTAATTATCACTTTATAATTTACCCATTCTTCTCAATCCATCTAGTCAATGGTGCCCAAATTTTCCAGCCTTTTGTTAGGGAGCGTAATCCCCTTCTTGCATATATAGCTTTTTCCAAATTATAGTTTGCTAGTAGCCGAGAAAGCCATTGCTGAAATCCAGGGGGATTAGGATCCAGCCAGGCAGATGCTAGAGATAAGCGAAGGATAGCCATACCAATAAACACTAATTCTTCTCCTGGCTTCCCCTGCATTTCCTGGGCTACCCCAAGTCCTATCAAGGTCGGAGAGAGAGAGCAGTCAACTTCTAAAGCCTCCTTAAAGAAGCTGGTAATCTCTTGTTTTAGTTTACTAAGTGCATCACAGGAGGCAAACATATGACTGAGATCTGCCTGATATAACGCGCACCGAGCACAGACACTTCCTCTCCGCGACCCCCATTTAGCAATACTTTTCGGGGTGTAATATAGCGAGAAGCATGATTTATAGTATTGAGCCTGGAGTCGAGCCGGAATTAAAATATTCTGTGCTAATTTGACTGAGTGAAAAAATAGATTTTCCGGAATTCCAGTCTCCGCTTTCCACTTTAACGCCCGAACTTCATGTCATCTATCATTAGTGAGTTAAAAAATTATAAACAACTCCAATAGATAGATCTCTATTCTTTCTTAATTTATCTATAATATCATTATTAGCAAAACCTATTGGACCCCCCTTTCTTATTTAGAAAATCCTGAATTTGCAGATATTTGTAAAAATCTCTCCGATCTAGCTCATACCATTCTCTAAGGTTTTCGAAAGAGACGAGTCCTGTTGGAGAAAAAAGGCTCCAAGCTTAGTCAAACCCGCATCGCCCGATCTTTTAATAATTGGGCCTTTAATAATTTCTGGTAAATTGAGGTTATTACTAAGTGGTGTATAGAAGTTCAGACGACCCAAACCGATTAGTTTCCGGACTGACTTCATAATTCTATACCCCCTTTGTAGCGTTTTAAAGCAAACTTTCTTATAGTGATTGTCATTTAGATATCGCCAGACCAAACCCCACGCTTCTACCCCCATTACGAGTTCCAACAAGGTCGGTACTTCTCCTGTCGCGTTAACTTTTGGCTTCTCTTGTACAAGAACTAGGTTATATAGTAATGTAGTGGCCCAGTAATAAAGTCTAATATTTGGTAGTGCCAGTCCTCCCTCTCCTTAGGTAAAGAGAGATATTTATATGCCCTTCTAGGCTTAGCATATGCCCAAATAAATCGGGAAAATAAATCCTCGATTCCTTTGAGACAATTAGTGTTAAATTTGAGCGAGATTGCACACAGCAGATATAAAAACTTGGAGAAAAACAGCATTTTGATAATATTACATCTGCCGATAATGGATAAGTGTAAATTATGTAATCTCACCAGGTCTGGTTTCGTTTTGGCAATTAGTGGCTCAACATTATCTTTAACAATGTTGTCGACATTTGCAGAGATATCAACACCGAGATATATTGCATTTTTGACTACTCGAACATCATTAGTCGTTACATTCTCATTACAGACAATTTGAGTTTTGCTACGATTAAGGGTGTACCCTGAGAGTGTCCGAATCTCGCCGCTTCTACTTCGATTTCGAATATAGCCGTATCGGGATTGGGCATCACTAGAGCAATATCATCGGCGTATGCCAAAACTTTGGTTTCCCAACCACGTTTTATAATAGGCCTAATAGCCCTGTTGTTTTCCAATTGGCGTAAGAAGGGGTCTATATAAATTGCGAAGAGTAGCGGCGAGCTTGGGCATCCCTGCCGGGTACCCCTCGTTATTTTAAAAGTGTCTGTAAGTGCTCCATTAACAAAAAGTCTTGCGGTAGGGCGAAAGTAAAGCATTTTGAAAGCCTCTAGAAGTCCCTTTCCTATTCCGACCCTTGACAGGGTCTCCCATAAAAAGGCCAGGAGACCCTGTCAAAGGCCTTTTCTGCATCTAACCAAATTAATGCGATTGGATATCTAGAGATATTTGCGGCATCCAGAAGTGAGATGACCCTTCTAATATGGTCCGTCGTCCCCGCCCAGGTATGAACCCATGTTGTCGGATGGAAATAACCTTATGAATTACAGAGGCCAAACGGGTGGCAAGAATTTTTGAATAAATCTTGCTGTCACAACTGATTAATGTTATAGGGCGGTAAGAACTGGGTTCCGACGGTGTTTTATGTTTTTAAGAAAAACTACGATTTTGGCCTGTGACCAGGATTCCGGCAGTCTTCCGACCTTAAATACATGAATGAATAGCTGCGTCATGCACTCTTTCAGTTATATTGCAAATTTCTTGTAGAACTCTAGGGGTATGCTATCTAAACCAGTGGCCTTGCCACCAGGGAGACTGTTGATGCACAATATATCTCTATCCATTGCGGGAGTTCCTCCAGCTGTAGCTGGTCCTCCTGAGAAAACTGTTCCATTGGAATCAAATTAAGATATGCCGCCACATCTTTCAGATTTCCTAATGTATCCTCACAATACAGCTCTTGGTAGTAAGAGTAGAATACATTTCGAATTCCTGCTGGGTCTGTGATCATCCCTTTCACGGGATCTTTAATTTCTACAATTATATTCCGAGTTGTTTTTGTCTAGCTCTGGTTGCAAGATGATGACCCACCTGCTCGCTACACTCATATCCTTCCTCCCGCCATACGGCAAGTTTGTCCCCAGCACCTTTAGCTATTATCTCCATAATTGCTGACTTAGCGACTATCACTTTTGCCTGTGCTTCTGCGGGGTCGCCCACAGTCTGGAGCACTGTGATCAGTTCCTCTTCCGCAACGGCCAAACTGCCTTGCAAATCATTTATCGCAAAGCGCTTTTTTTTATTCAGGGAGAGTGAGAATCTGAGTGTATCCCCCAGTACTCCTGCTTTCAGCGTATCCCAAACAACTTCGATTCCGGCGCTCCCTATATTCTCCTTAAGGAATTGGGGAATCCACTCCCTCATATAATCACAGTATTCTTCATTGACAAGGAGAGCACGTTCAAAGCTCCATGTAAAAGCTCTCAGGCCCTTTCCCCTTAAGCTCTACAATTAGGGGGTTTTGTTCAGCCAATATGCGAGGGTTTTTTTCGATCGAGCAGTCATGGAGAAGAGTGGAGACACTAATTTAAAATCTATTCTTGCATGTTTGTTGTGTGGGTACGAACAATAAGTAAAGCTAGGGTCTGTATGTAGGAAACTGGCTCTATATATACTATACCAAAATGAGGTATAGTGTGTATAGAGTCCAGGTGACTCCAGAGGTAGGCAGAGGTTAAAGTTAGATAGAACCTTACTCTCTATTTGTGGTAGAGTGGTGAGCAGTAAGGCAGTATCAGAGGACAGTATTAAGCATTTGATGTACACACTCAGTCAGCAAATGAATTCACACACTCAAGGACTGAACTCTAGACCAATTGTTTTTGTATAAAAAATATACTGTTTTATTTTTAGAACCAAGCAAGCCTGGCACAGGTAAGCATTAAATATTTTACAATAATAAGTTGCTGATTGTTGAACAGTTTGAAAATGCAATAGGAATTGTACTTTGTTTGATTTACAGGGGATGCAGTAGGCTTTTTCAGTAAATTACAGGTAAGTTACTTTTTACGTTACTTTTCTGCCTGGCACACCTCTTTCCTCACTTGTTTTCCCGCCGGGTCTCCCGCCCAAAGTGGGGGTAGAACCAGTGGGGACCAGTTGCTGAAAGAGAAGTACAGAAAGAGAAGTACAGAAAGAGGTAAGAGAAGTGCAGAAAGAGGCAAGAGAAGTGCAGTAAGAAGCAAGAAAGGTTGAGAAAGAAGCAATAGAGGTTCAGAAATAGAAGGAAATGTGCATAAAGAGTCAAGAGAAGTACAGAAAGAGGCAAGTGTAGTGCAGAAAGGGGCAAGAGAGGTGCAGAAAAAGTAAGAGAGTTGCAGAAAGAAGCAAGAGAAGTGCACAAAGAGGCAAGAGAAGTGCAGAAAGAGGAAGAAAGGTGCAGAAAGAAGCAAGAGAAGTGCACAAAGAGGCAAGAGAAGTGCAGAAAGAGGAAGAAAGGTGCAGAAAGAAGCAAGAGAAAAACAGAAAGAGGCAAGAGAGGTGCAGAAGAAGCAAGTGAGGTGCAGAAAGAAGCAAGTGATGTACAGAAGAAAGCAAGAGAAGTAATGAAAGAGGCAAGAGAGGTGCAGAAAGAAAAAAGAAAGTTGCAGAAAGAAGCAAGAGAAGTGCATAAAGAAGCGAGAGGTGCAGAAAGAGGCAAGAGATGTGCAAAAAGAGGCAAGAGAAGTGATGAAAGAAGTGAGATAGGTGCAGAAAGTGGCAAGAGAAGTACAGAAAGTGGCACGTGAAGTACAGAAGGAGGCACGTGAAGTGCAGAAGGAGGCAAGAGAAGTACAGAAAGAGGAAAGTGAGGTGCAGAAAGAAGCAAAAGTTGTGCTGAAAGAAGCAAGCAAGAGAAGTACAGAAAGAGCCAAGAGAGGTGCAGAAAGAGGCAAGAGGGATGCAGAAAAAGGCAAGAGAGGTGCAGAAAGAGGCAAGAGAGGTGCAGAAAGAGGCATGAGGTATGCAGAATAAAGCAGGAGAGGAGCAGAAAGAAGCAGGAGATGTGCAGAGAGGCAAGAGAAGTGCAGAAAGAAGCAAGAGAGGTGCAGCGAGGCAAGAGAAGTGCAGAAAGAAGCAAGAGGTGCAGAAAGAGGCAAGAGGGGTGCAGAAAGAAGTAAGAGGATCAGACAGGAACAAGAGAAGTGCATAAATAAGCAAGAGAGGTGCAGAAAGAGACAAGAGATGTGCAAAAATAGGCAGGAGAAGTGATGAAAGAAGCAAGAGAGGTGCATAAAGTGGCAAGAGAAGTACAGAAAGAGGCAAGTGAAGTGCAGAAGGAGGCAAGAGAAGTACAGAAAGAGGAAAGTGAAGTGCATAAAGAGGCAAGAGAAGTGCAGTAAGAAGTAAGAAAGGTTGAGAAAGAAGCAAGAGAGGTTCAGAAATAGGAAATGTGCATAAGAGTCAAGAGAAGTACAGAAAGAGGCAAGTATAGGGCAGAAAGAGGCAAGAGAGGTGCAGAAAGAAGCAAGAGAGTTGCAGAAAGAAGCAAGGGATGTGCAGAAAGAGGCAAGAGGGGTGCTGAAAGAAGGAAGAGAGGTGCAGAGAAAAGCAAGACAAGTGCAGAAAGAAGCAAGAGAGGTGCAGAAATAGGCATGCATAGATCAGAAAGAAGCAAGAGAAGTGCAGATAGAAGTAAGAGAGGTGCAAAAGAGGCAAGAGAAGTGCAGAAAGAAGCAAGAGGATCAGAAAGAGGCAAGAGGTGTGCAGAAAAAAGTAAAAGAGGTGCAAAAGAAGCATGAGAAGTGCAGAAAGAAGCAAGAGGTGCAGAAAGAGGCAGAAATGTGCAGAAGAAGGAAAGAGAGGTGCAGAATGATGCAAGAGGAGTACAGAAAGAGGCTAGAGAAGTGAAGAAAGAAGCAAGCGGGTGTAGAATTTGGAAGAAATGTGTAGAAAGAGGCAATAGAGGTAAAGAAAGAGGCATGAAAAGCGCATAAAGAGGCAAGAGAGGTGCAGAAAGAAGTAAGAGAGGTGCAGAAGGAAGCAAGGAAGGTGAAGAAAGAATCAAGATAGGAGCAGAAAGAGGAAGAAACGTGCAGAAAGAGGCAAAAGAAGTGCAGAAAGTTTAGAAAGGTGCAGAAAGAAGCAAGAGCAGTGCAGAAAGAGGCAAGAGAAGTGCAGAAAGAGGAAGAAAGGTACAGAAAGAAGCAAGAGAAATGCAGAAAGAGGCAAGACAGGTGCAGAAAGAAGCAAGTGAGGTGCAGAAAGAAGCAAGTGATGTACAGAAAGAAGCAAGAGAAGTGATGAGAGGCAAGAGATGTGCAGAAAGAAATAAGAGAGTTGCAGAAAGAAGCAAGAGAGGTGCATAAAGAAGCAAGAGAGGTGCAGAAAGAGACAAGAGATGTGTAAAAAGAGGCAAGAGAAGTGATGAAAGAAGCAAGAGAGGTGCAGAAAGTGACAAGCGATGTACAGAAAGAGGCAAGTGAAGTGCAGAAGGAGGCAAGAGAAGTACAGAAAGAGCAAAGTGAAGTGCAGAAAGAGGCAAGAGAAGTGCTGTAAGAAGCAAGAACGGTTGAGAAAGAAGCAAGAGAGGTTCAGAAATAGGAGGAAATGTGCATAAAGAGTCAAGAGAAGTACAGAAAGAGGCAAGAGAGGTGTAGAAAGAAGCAAGAGAGTTGCAGAAAGAAGCAAGGGAGGTGCAGAAAGAGGAAAGAGGGGTGCTGAAAGAAGGAAGAGGTACAGAGAAAAGCAAGAGAAGTGCAGAAAGAAGCAAGAGAGGTGCAGAAATAGGCATGAGTAGAGCAGAAAGAAGCAAGAGAAGCGCAGATAGAAGTAAGAGAGGTGCAAAAAGAGGCAAGAGAAGTGCAGAAAGAAGCAAGAGGTGCAGAAAGAGGCAAGAGGTGTGCAGAAAAAAGTAAGAGAGGTACAAAAAGACGCATGAGAAGTGCAGAAAGAAGCAAAAGAGGTACAGAAAGAGGCGTAAATGTGCAGAAGGAGGAAAGGGAGGTGCAGAATGAGGCAAGAGAAGTGTAGAAAGAGGCTAGAGAAGTGCAGAAAGAAGCAAGCGGGGTGTAGAATTTGGAAGAAATGTGTAGAAAGAAGCAAGAGAGGTAAAGAAAGAGGCAAGAGATGCACATAAAGAGGCAAGAGAGGTGCAGAAAGAGGTAAGAGAGGTGCAGAAGGAAGCAAGGTAGGTGAAGAAAGAATCAAGATAGGAGCAGAAAGAAGAAGAAACGTGCAGAAAGAGGCAAGAGAAGAGCAGAAAGTTTAGAAAGGTGCAGAAAGAAGCAAGAGAAGTGCAGAAAGAGGCAAGAGAAGTGCAGAAAGAGGAAGAAAGGTACAGAAAGAAGCAAGAGAAATATCGAAAGAGGCAAGAGAGGTGCAGAATGAAGCAAGTGAGGTGCAGAAAGAAGCAAGTGATGTACAGAAAGAAGCAAGAGGTGATGAAAGAGGCAAGGGAGGTGCAGAAAGAAGCTAGAGAGGTGCATAAAGAAGCAAGAGAGGTGCAGAAAGAGACAAGAGATGTGGAAAAAGAGGCAACAGAAGTGATGAAAGAAGCAAGAGAGGTGCAGAAAGTGACAAGAGAAGTACAGAAAGTGTCAAGTGAAGTACAGAAGGAGGCAAGTGAAGTGCAGAAGGAGTCAAAAGAAGTAGAGAAAGAGGCAAGTGTAGTGCAGAAAGAGTCAAGAGAGGTGCAGAAAGAAGCAAGAGAGGTGCAGAAAGAGACAAGAAATGTGCAAAAAGAGGCAAGAGAAGTGAAGAAAGAAGCAAGAGAGGTGCAGAAAGTGGCAAGAGAAGTATAGAAAGTGGCAAGTGAAGTACAGAAGGAGGCAAGTGAAGTGCAGAAAGAAGCACGAGGAGTGCTGAAAGAGGCAAGAAAGGAGCAGAAAGAGGCAAGAAAAGTACAGAAAGAAGCAAGAAGTGCAGAAAGAGTCTAGAGCAGTTTTAGAAAGAAGTAAGAGAGATGAAGAAAGAAGCAAGAGAAGTGCAGAAAGAAGCAAGAGGGGTGCATAAAGAGGACGAAATGTGTAGAAAGAGGCAAGAGAGGTGCAGAAAGAAGCAAGATAGGTGCAGAAAGAGGCAAGAAAAGTGTAGAAATAGGAAGAAAGGTGCAGAAAGAAGAAAGAGAAATGCAGAAAGAGGTAAGAGAGGTGCAGAAAGTAGCAAGTGAGGTACAGAAAGAAGCAAGAGAAGTGATGAAAGAGGCAAGAGAGGTGTAGAAAGAAAGATAGATGAGAGGTACAGAAAGAAGCAAGAGAGGTGCACAAATAAGCAAGAATGTGCAGAAAGAGACAAGAGATGTGCAAAAAGAGGCAAGAGAAGTGATGAAAGAAGCAAGAGAGGTGCAGAAAGTGTCAAGAGAAGTACAGAAAGTGGCAAGCGAAGTACAGAAGGAGGCAAGTGAAGTGCAGAAGGAGGCAAAAAAGTACAGAAAGAGAAAAGTGAAGTGCAGAAAGAGGGAAGAGAAGTGCAGAAAGAAGGAAGAAAGGTGGAGAAAGAAGCAAGAGAGTTGCAGAAAGAGGAGGAAATGTGCATAAAAGTCAAGAGAAGTACAGAAATAGGCAAGTGTAGTGCAGAAAGAGGCAAGAGAGGTGCAGAAAGAAGCAAGAGAGTTGCAGAAAGAAGCAACGGAGGTGCAGAAAGAGGCAAGAGGGGTGCTGAAAGAAGAAAGAAAGGTGCTGACAGAAGCAAGACAAGTGCAGAAAAAGCAAGAGAGGTGCAGAAAGAGGAAGAAATGGTCAGAAATATGCAAGAGAGGAGCAGAAAGAGGCAAGAGAAGTGCAGAAATAGGCATGAGTGGAGCAGAAAGAAGCAAGAGAAGCACATAAAGAGGCAAGAGAGGTGCAGAAAGAGGCAAGAGAAGTGCAGAAAGAAGCAAGAGGAGCAGAAAGAGGCAAGAGGTGTGCATAAAATAGTAAGAGAGGTGCAAGAAGAAGCATTAGAAGTGCAGAAAGAAGCAAGAGAGGTGCAGAAAGAGACAGAAATGTGCAGAAGGAGGAAAGAGAGGTGCAGAAAGAGGCTAGAGAAGTGAAGAAAGAAGCAAGCGGGGTGCAGAATTTGGAAGAAATGTGTAGAAAGAGGCAATAGAGGTAAAGAAAGAGGCAAGAAAAGCGCATAAAGAGGCAAGAGAGGTGCAGAAAGAGGTAAGAGAGGTGCAGAAGGAAGCAAGGTAGGTGAAGAAAGAATCAAGATAGGAGCAGAAAGAGGAATAAACATGCAGAAAGAGACAAGAGAAGTGCAGAAAGTATAGAAAGGTGCAGAAAGAGGTAAGAGAAGTTCAGAAAGAGGCAAGAGAAGTGCAGAAAGAAGAAGAAAGGTACAGAAAGAAGCAAGAGAAATGCAGAAAGAGGCAAGAGAGGTGCAGAAAGAAGCAAGTGAGGTACAGAAAGAAGCAAGTGATGTACAGAAAGAAGCAAGAGAAGTGATGAAAGAGGCAAGAGAGGTGCAGAAAGAAATAAGAGAGTTGCAGAAAGAAGCAAGAGAGGTGCATAAAGAAGCAAGAGAGGTGCAAAAAGAGACAGAGATGTGCAAAAAGAGGCAAGAGAAGGGATGAAAGAAGCAAGAGAGGTGCATAAAGTGACAAGAGAAGTACAGAAAGAGGCAAGTGAAGTGCAGAAGGAGGCAAGAGAAGTACAGAAAGAGCAAAGTGAAGTGCAGAAAGAGGCAAGAGAAGTGCAGTAAGATGCAAGAAAGGTTGAGAAAGAAGCAAGAGAGGTTCAGAAATAGGAAATGCGCATAAAGAGTCAAGAGAAGTACAGAAAGAGGCAAGTGTAGGGCAGAAAGAGGCAAGAAAGGTACAGAAAGAAGCAAGAGAGTTGCAGAAAGAAGCAAGGGATATGCAGAAAGAGGCAAGAGGGGTGCTGAAAGAAGGAAGAGAGGTGCAGAGAAAAGCAAGGCAAGTGCAGAAAGAAGCAAGAGAGGTGCAGAAATAGGCATGAGTAGAGCAGAAAGAAGCAAGAGAAGCGCAGATAGAAGTAAGAGAGGTGCAAAAAGAGGCAGAAATGTGCAGAAGGAGGAAAGAGAGGTGCAGAATGAGGCAAGAGAAGTGCAGAAAGAGGCTAGAGAAGTGAAGAAAGAAGCAAGCAGGGTGTAGAATTTGGAAGAAATGTGTAGAAAGAGGCAATAGAGGTAAATAAAGAGGGAAGAAAAGCACATAAAGAGGCAAGAGAGGTGCAGAAGGAAGCAAGGAAGGTGAAGAAAGAATCAAGATAGGAGCAGAAAGAGGAAGAAACATGCAGAAAGAGACAAGAGAAGTGCAGAAAGTTTAGAAAGGTGCAGAAAGAAGCAAGAGAAGTGCAGAAAGAGGCAAGAGAAGTGCAGAAAGAGTAAGAAAGGTACAGAAAGAAGCAAGAGAAATGCAGAAAGAGGCAAGAGAGGTGCAGAAAGAAGCAAGTGAGGTGCAGAAAGAAGCAAGTGATGTACAGAAAGAAGCAAGAGAAGTGATGAAAGAGGCAAGAGAGGGTGCAGAAAGAAATAAGAGAGTTGCAGAAAGAAGCAAGAGAGGTGCATAAAGGAGCAAGAGAGGTGCAGAAAGAGACAAGAGATGTGCAAAAAGAGGCAAGAGAAGTGATGAAAGAAGCAAGAGAGGTGCAGAAAGTGACAAGAGAAGTACAGAAAGAGGCAAGTGAAGTGCAGAAGGAGGCAAGAGAAGTACAGAAAGTGCAAAGTGAAGTGCAGAAAGAGGCAAGAGAAGTGCAGTAAGAAGCTAGAAAGGTTGAGAAAGAAGCAAGAGAGGTTCAGAAATAGGTGGAAATGTGCATAAAGAGTCAAGAGAAGTACAGAAAGAGGAAGTGTAGGGCAGAAAGAGGCAAGAAAGGTACAGAAAGAAGCAAGAGAGTTGCAGAAAGAAGCAAGGGATATGCAGAAAGAGGCAAGAGGGGTGCTGAAAGAAGGAAGAGAGGTGCAGAAAGAAAGCAAGGCAAGTGCAGAAAGAAGCAAGAGAGGTGCAGAAATAGGCATGAGTAGAGCAGAAAGAAGCAAGAGAAGCGCAGATAGAAGTAAGAGAGGTGCAAAAAGAGGCAGAAATGTGCAGAAGGAGGAAAGAGAGGTGCAGAATGAGGCAAGAGAAGTGCAGAAAGAGGCTAGAGAAGTGAAGAAAGAAGCAAGCAGGGTGTAGAATTTGGAAGAAATTTGTAGAAAGAGGCAATAGAGGTAAATAAAGAGGAAGAAAAGCACATAAAGAGGCAAGAGAGGTGCAGAAGGAAGCAAGGAAGGTGAAGAAAGAATCAAGATAGGAGCAGAAAGAGGAAGAAACATGCAGAAAGAGACAAGAGAAGTGCAGAAAGTTTAGAAAGGTGCAGAAAGAAGCAAGAGAAGTGCAGAAAGAGGCAAGAGAAGTGCAGAAAGAGTAAGAAAGGTACAGAAAGAAGCAAGAGAAATGCAGAAAGAGGCAAGAGAGGTGCAGAAAGAAGCAAGTGAGGTGCAGAAAGAAGCAAGTGATGTACAGAAAGAAGCAAGAGAAGTGATGAAAGAGGCAAGAGAGGTGCAGAAAGAAATAAGAGAGTTGCAGAAAGAAGCAAGAGAGGTGCATAAAGGAGCAAGAGAGGTGCAGAAAGAGACAAGAGATGTGCAAAAAGAGGCAAGAGAAGTGATGAAAGAAGCAAGAGAGGTGCAGAAAGTGACAAGAGAAGTACAGAAAGAGGCAAGTGAAGTGCAGAAGGAGGCAAGAGAAGTACAGAAAGTGGAAAGTGAAGTGCAGAAAGAGGCAAGAGAAGTGCAGTAAGAAGCTAGAAAGGTTGAGAAAGAAGCAAGAGAGGTTCAGAAATAGGTGGAAATGTGCATAAAGAGTCAAGAGAAGTACAGAAAGAGGAAGTGTAGGGCAGAAAGAGGCAAGAGAGGTGCAGAAAGAAACAAGAGTTTCAGAAAGAAGCAAGGGAGGTGCAGAAAGAGGCAAGAGGGGTGCTGAAAGAAGGAAGAGAGGTGCAGAGAAAAGCAAGACAAGTGCAGAAAGAAGCAAGAGAGGTGCAGAAATAGGCATGAGTAGAGCAGAAAGAAGCAAGAGAAGCGCAGATAGAAGTAAAAGAGGTGCAGAAAGAGGCAAGAGAAGTGCAGAAAGAAGCAAGAGGTGCAGAAAGAGGCAAGAGGTGTGCAGAAAAAAAGTAAGAGAGGTGCAAAAAGAAGCATGAGAAGTGCAGAAAGAAGCAAGAGAGGTGCAGAAAGAGGCAGAAATGTGCAGAAGGAGGAAAGAGAGGTGCAGAATGAGGCAAGAGAAGTGCAGAAAGAAGCAAGAGGAGCAGAAAGAGGCAAGAGGTGTGCATAAAATAGTAAGAGAGGTGCAAGAAGAAGCATTAGAAGTGCAGAAAGAAGCAAGAGAGGTGCAGAAAGAGACAGAAATGTGCAGAAGGAGGAAAGAGAGGTGCAGAAAGAGGCTAGAGAAGTGAAGAAAGAAGCAAGCGGGGTGCAGAATTTGGAAGAAATGTGTAGAAAGAGGCAATAGAGGTAAAGAAAGAGGCAAGAAAAGCGCATAAAGAGGCAAGAGAGGTGCAGAAAGAGGTAAGAGAGGTGCAGAAGGAAGCAAGGTAGGTGAAGAAAGAATCAAGATAGGAGCAGAAAGAGGAATAAACATGCAGAAAGAGACAAGAGAAGTGCAGAAAGTATAGAAAGGTGCAGAAAGAGGTAAGAGAAGTGCAGAAAGAGGCAAGAGAAGTGCAGAAAGAAGAAGAAAGGTACAGAAAGAAGCAAGAGAAATGCAGAAAGAGGCAAGAGAGGTGCAGAAAGAAGCAAGTGAGGTACAGAAAGAAGCAAGTGATGTACAGAAAGAAGCAAGATAAGTGATGAAAGAGGCAAGAGAGGTGCAGAAAGAAATAAGAGAGTTGCCTAAAGAAGCAAGAGAGGTGCATAAAGAAGCAAGAGAGGTGCAAAAGAGACAAGAGATGTGCAAAAAGAGGCAAGAGAAGTGATGAAAGAAGCAAGAGAGGTGCATAAAGTGACAAGAGAAGTACAGAAAGAGGCAAGTGAAGTGCAGAAGGAGGCAAGAGAAGTACAGAAAGAGCAAAGTGAAGTGCAGAAAGAGGCAAGAGAAGTGCAGTAAGATGCAAGAAAGGTTGAGAAAGAAGCAAGAGAGGTTCAGAAATAGGAAATGTGCATAAAGAGTCAAGAGAAGTACAGAAAGAGGCAAGTGTAGGGCAGAAAGAGGCAAGAAAGGTACAGAAAGAAGCAAGAGAGTTGCAGAAAGAAGCAAGGGATATGCAGAAAGAGGCAAGAGGGGTGCTGAAAGAAGGAAGAGAGGTGCAGAGAAAAGCAAGGCAAGTGCAGAAAGAAGCAAGAGAGGTGCAGAAATAGGCATGAGTAGAGCAGAAAGAAGCAAGAGAAGCGCAGATAGAAGTAAGAGAGGTGCAGAAAGAGGCAGAAATGTGCAGAAGGAGGAAAGAGAGGTGCAGAATGAGGCAAGAGAAGTGCAGAAAGAGGCTAGAGAAGTGAAGAAAGAAGCAAGCAGGGTGTAGAATTTGGAAGAAATGTGTAGAAAGAGGCAATAGAGGTAAATAAAGAGGGAAGAAAAGCACATAAAGAGGCAAGAGAGGTGCAGAAGGAAGCAAGGAAGGTGAAGAAAGAATCAAGATAGGAGCAGAAAGAGGAAGAAACATGCAGAAAGAGACAAGAGAAGTGCAGAAAGTTTAGAAAGGTGCAGAAAGAAGCAAGAGAAGTGCAGAAAGAGGCAAGAGAAGTGCAGAAAGAGTAAGAAAGGTACAGAAAGAAGCCAGAGAAATGCAGAAAGAGGCAAGAGAGGTGCAGAAAGAAGCAAGTGAGGTGCAGAAAGAAGCAAGTGATGTACAGAAAGAAGCAAGAGAAGTGATGAAAGAGGCAAGAGAGGTGCAGAAAGAAATAAGAGAGTTGCAGAAAGAAGCAAGAGAGGTGCATAAAGAAGCAAGAGAGGTGCAGAAAGAGACAAGAGATGTGCAAAAAGAGGCAAGAGAAGTGATGAAAGAAGCAAGAGAGGTGCAGAAAGTGACAAGAGAAGTACAGAAAGAGGCAAGTGAAGTGCAGAAGGAGGCAAGAGAAGTACAGAAAGTGCAAAGTGAAGTGCAGAAAGAGGCAAGAGAAGTGCAGTAAGAAGCTAGAAAGGTTGAGAAAGAAGCAAGAGAGGTTCAGAAATAGGTGGAAATGTGCATAAAGAGTCAAGAGAAGTACAGAAAGAGGAAGTGTAGGGCAGAAAGAGGCAAGAAAGGTACAGAAAGAAGCAAGAGAGTTGCAGAAAGAAGCAAGGGATATGCAGAAAGAGGCAAGAGGGGTGCTGAAAGAAGGAAGAGAGGTGCAGAGAAAAGCAAGGCAAGTGCAGAAAGAAGCAAGAGAGGTGCAGAAATAGGCATGAGTAGAGCAGAAAGAAGCAAGAGAAGCGCAGATAGAAGTAAGAGAGGTGCAAAAAGAGGCAGAAATGTGCAGAAGGAGGAAAGAGAGGTGCAGAATGAGGCAAGAGAAGTGCAGAAAGAGGCTAGAGAAGTGAAGAAAGAAGCAAGCAGGGTGTAGAATTTGGAAGAAATGTGTAGAAAGAGGCAATAGAGGTAAATAAAGAGGGAAGAAAAGCACATAAAGAGGCAAGAGAGGTGCAGAAGGAAGCAAGGAAGGTGAAGAAAGAATCAAGATAGGAGCAGAAAGAGGAAGAAACATGCAGAAAGAGACAAGAGAAGTGCAGAAAGTTTAGAAAGGTGCAGAAAGAAGCAAGAGAAGTGCAGAAAGAGGCAAGAGAAGTGCAGAAAGAGTAAGAAAGGTACAGAAAGAAGCAAGAGAAATGCAGAAAGAGGCAAGAGAGGTGCAGAAAGAAGCAAGTGAGGTGCAGAAAGAAGCAAGTGATGTACAGAAAGAAGCAAGAGAAGTGATGAAAGAGGCAAGAGAGGTGCAGAAAGAAATAAGAGAGTTGCAGAAAGAAGCAAGAGAGGTGCATAAAGGAGCAAGAGAGGTGCAGAAAGAGACAAGAGATGTGCAAAAAGAGGCAAGAGAAGTGATGAAAGAAGCAAGAGAGGTGCAGAAAGTGACAAGAGAAGTACAGAAAGAGGCAAGTGAAGTGCAGAAGGAGGCAAGAGAAGTACAGAAAGTGCAAAGTGAAGTGCAGAAAGAGGCAAGAGAAGTGCAGTAAGAAGCTAGAAAGGTTGAGAAAGAAGCAAGAGAGGTTCAGAAATAGGTGGAAATGTGCATAAAGAGTCAAGAGAAGTACAGAAAGAGGAAGTGTAGGGCAGAAAGAGGCAAGAGAGGTGCAGAAAGAAACAAGAGTTTCAGAAAGAAGCAAGGGAGGTGCAGAAAGAGGCAAGAGGGGTGCTGAAAGAAGGAAGAGAGGTGCAGAGAAAAGCAAGACAAGTGCAGAAAGAAGCAAGAGAGGTGCAGAAATAGGCATGAGTAGAGCAGAAAGAAGCAAGAGAAGCGCAGATAGAAGTAAAAGAGGTGCAAAAAGAGGCAAGAGAAGTGCAGAAAGAAGCAAGAGGTGCAGAAAGAGGCAAGAGGTGTGCACAAAAAGTAAGAGAGGTGCAAAAAGAAGCATGAGAAGTGCAGAAAGAAGCAAGAGAGGTGCAGAAAGAGGCAGAAATGTGCAGAAGGAGGAAAGAGAGGTGCAGAATGAGGCAAGAGAAGTGCAGAAAGAGGCTAGAGAAGTGCAGAAAGAAGCAAGCAGGGTGTAGAATTTGGAAGAAATGTGTAGAAAGAGGCAAGAGAGGTATAGAAAGAGGCAAGAGAAGCACATAAAGAGGCAAGAGAGGTGCAGAAAGAGGTAAGAGAGGTACAGAAGAAAGCAAGGTAGGTGAAGAAAGAATCAAGATAGGAGCAGAAAGAGGAAGAAACGTGCAGAAAGAGGCAAGAGAAGTGCAGAAAGTTTAGAAAGGTGCAGAAAGAAGCAAGAGAAGTGCAGAAAGAGGCAAGAGAAGTGCAGAAAGACGAAGAAAGGTACAGAAAGAAGCAAGAGAAATATAGAAAGAGGCAAGAGAGGTGCAGAATGAAGCAAGTGAGGTGCAGAAAGAAGCAAGTGATGTACAGAAAGAAGCAAGAGAAGTGACGAAAGAGGCTAGAGAGGTGCACAAATAAGCAAGGATGTGCAGAAAGAGACAAGAGATGTATAGAAAGAGGCAAGAGAAGCACATAAAGAGGCAAGAGAGGTGCAGAAAGAGGTAAGAGAGGTACAGAAGAAAGCAAGGTAGGTGAAGAAAGAATCAAGATAGGAGCAGAAAGAGGAAGAAACATGCAGAAAGAGACAAGAGAAGTGCAGAAAGTTTAGAAAGGTGCAGAAAGAAGCAAGAGAAGTGCAGAAAGAGGCAAGAGAAGTGCAGAAAGAGTAAGAAAGGTACAGAAAGAAGCAAGAGAAATGCAGAAAGAGGCAAGAGAGGTGCAGAAAGAAGCAAGTGAGGTGCAGAAAGAAGCAAGTGATGTACAGAAAGAAGCAAGAGAAGTGATGAAAGAGGCAAGAGAGGTGCAGAAAGAAATAAGAGAGTTGCAGAAAGAAGCAAGAGAGGTGCATAAAGAAGCAAGAGAGGTGCAGAAAGAGACAAGAGATGTGCAAAAAGAGGCAAGAGAAGTGATGAAAGAAGCAAGAGAGGTGCAGAAAGTGACAAGAGAAGTACAGAAAGAGGCAAGTGAAGTGCAGAAGGAGGCAAGAGAAGTACAGAAAGTGGAAAGTGAAGTGCAGAAAGAGGCAAGAGAAGTGCAGTAAGAAGCTAGAAAGGTTGAGAAAGAAGCAAGAGAGGTTCAGAAATAGGTGGAAATGTGCATAAAGAGTCAAGAGAAGTACAGAAAGAGGCAAGTGTAGGGCAGAAAGAGGCAAGAGAGGTGCAGAAAGAAACAAGAGTTGCAGAAAGAAGCAAGGGAGGTGCAGAAAGAGGCAAGAGGGGTGCTGAAAGAAGGAAGAGAGGTGCAGAGAAAAGCAAGACAAGTGCAGAAAGAAGCAAGAGAGGTGCAGAAATAGGCATGAGTAGAGCAGAAAGAAGCAAGAGAAGCGCAGATAGAAGTAAAAGAGGTGCAGAAAGAGGCAAGAGAAGTGCAGAAAGAAGCAAGAGGTGCAGAAAGAGGCAAGAGGTGTGCAGAAAAAGTAAGAGAGGTGCAAAAGAAGCATGAGAAGTGCAGAAAGAAGCAAGAGAGGTGCAGAAAGAGGCAGAAATGTGCAGAAGGAGGCAAGAGAGGTGCAGAATGAGGCAAGAGAAGTGCAGAAAGAAGCAAGAGGAGCAGAAAGAGGCAAGAGGTGTGCATAAAATAGTAAGAGAGGTGCAAGAAGAAGCATTAGAAGTGCAGAAAGAAGCAAGAGAGGTGCAGAAAGAGACAGAAATGTGCAGAAGGAGGCAAGAGAGGTGCAGAAAGAGGCTAGAGAAGTGAAGAAAGAAGCAAGCGAGGTGCAGAATTTGGAAGAAATGTGTAGAAAGAGGCAATGAGAGGTAAAGAAAGAGGCAAGAAAAGCGCATAAAGAGGCAAGAGAGGTGCAGAAAGAGGTAAGAGAGGTGCAGAAGGAAGCAAGGTAGGTGAAGAAAGAATCAAGATAGGAGCAGAAAGAGGAATAAACATGCAGAAAGAGTCAAGAGAAGTGCAGAAAGTATAGAAAGGTGCAGAAAGAGGTAAGAGAAGTGCAGAAAGAGGCAAGAGAAGTGCAGAAAGAAGAAGAAAGGTACAGAAAGAAGCAAGAGAAATGCAGAAAGAGGCAAGAGAGGTGCAGAAAGAAGCAAGTGAGGTACAGAAAGAAGCAAGTGATGTACAGAAAGAAGCAAGATAAGTGATGAAAGAGGCAAGAGAGGTGCAGAAAGAAATAAGAGAGTTGCCTAAAGAAGCAAGAGAGGTGCATAAAGAAGCAAGAGAGGTGCAAAAAGAGACAAGAGATGTGCAAAAAGAGGCAAGAGAAGTGATGAAAGAAGCAAGAGAGGTGCATAAAGTGACAAGAGAAGTACAGAAAGAGGCAAGTGAAGTGCAGAAGGAGGCAAGAGAAGTACAGAAAGAGCAAAGTGAAGTGCAGAAAGAGGCAAGAGAAGTGCAGAAAGATGCAAGAAAGGTTGAGAAAGAAGCAAGAGAGGTTCAGAAATAGGAAATGCGCATAAAGAGTCAAGAGAAGTACAGAAAGAGGCAAGTGTAGGGCAGAAAGAGGCAAGAAAGGTACAGAAAGAAGCAAGAGAGTTGCAGAAAGAAGCAAGGGATATGCAGAAAGAGGCAAGAGAGGTGCTGAAAGAAGGAAGAGAGGTGCAGAGAAAAGCAAGACAAGTGCAGAAAGAAGCAAGAGAGGTGCAGAAATAGGCATGAGTAGAGCAGAAAGAAGCAAGAGAAGACGCAGATAGAAGTAAGAGAGGTGCAAAAAGAGGCAGAAATGTGCAGAAGGAGGAAAGAGAGGTGCAGAATGAGGCAAGAGAAGTGCAGAAAGAGGCTAGAGAAGTGAAGAAAGAAGCAAGCAGGGTGTAGAATTTGGAAGAAATGTGTAGAAAGAGGCAATAGAGGTAAATAAAGAGGCAAGAAAAGCACATAAAGAGGCAAGAGAGGTGCAGAAGGAAGCAAAGGAAGGTGAAGAAAGAATCAAGATAGGAGCAGAAAGAGGAAGAAACATGCAGAAAGAGACAAGAGAAGTGCAGAAAGTTTAGAAAGGTGCAGAAAGAAGCAAGAGAAGTGCAGAAAGAGGCAAGAGAAGTGCAGAAAGAGTAAGAAAGGTACAGAAAGAAGCCAGAGAAATGCAGAAAGAGGCAAGAGAGGTGCAGAAAGAAGCAAGTGAGGTGCAGAAAGAAGCAAGTGATGTACAGAAAGAAGCAAGAGAAGTGATGAAAGAGGCAAGAGAGGTGCAGAAAGAAATAAGAGAGTTGCAGAAAGAAGCAAGAGAGGTGCATAAAGGAGCAAGAGAGGTGCAGAAAGAGACAAGAGATGTGCAAAAAGAGGCAAGAGAAGTGATGAAAGAAGCAAGAGAGGTGCAGAAAGTGACAAGAGAAGTACAGAAAGAGGCAAGTGAAGTGCAGAAGGAGGCAAGAGAAGTACAGAAAGATGCAAAGTGAAGTGCAGAAAGAGGCAAGAGAAGTGCAGTAAGAAGCTAGAAAGGTTGAGAAAGAAGCAAGAGAGGTTCAGAAATAGGTGGAAATGTGCATAAAGAGTCAAGAGAAGTACAGAAAGAGGCAAGTGTAGGGCAGAAAGAGGCAAAGAAAGGTACAGAAAGAAGCAAGAGAGTTGCAGAAAGAAGCAAGGGATATGCAGAAAGAGGCAAGAGAGGTGCTGAAAGAAGGAAGAGAGGTGCAGAGAAAAGCAAGACAAGTGCAGAAAGAAGCAAGAGAGGTGCAGAAATAGGCATGAGTAGAGCAGAAAGAAGCAAGAGAAGCGCAGATAGAAGTAAGAGAGGTGCAAAAAGAGGCAGAAATGTGCAGAAGGAGGAAAGAGAGGTGCAGAATGAGGCAAGAGAAGTGCAGAAAGAGGCTAGAGAAGTGAAGAAAGAAGCAAGCAGGGTGTAGAATTTGGAAGAAATGTGTAGAAAGAGGCAATAGAGGTAAATAAAGAGGAAGAAAAGCACATAAAGAGGCAAGAGAGGTGCAGAAGGAAGCAAGGAAGGTGAAGAAAGAATCAAGATAGGAGCAGAAAGAGGAAGAAACATGCAGAAAGAGACAAGAGAAGTGCAGAAAGTTTAAGAAAGGTGCAGAAAGAAGCAAGAGAAGTGCAGAAAGAGGCAAGAGAAGTGCAGAAAGAGTAAGAAAGGTACAGAAAGAAGCAAGAGAAATGCAGAAAGAGGCAAGAGAGGTGCAGAAAGAAGCAAGTGAGGTGCAGAAAGAAGCAAGTGATGTACAGAAAGAAGCAAGAGAAGTGATGAAAGAGGCAAGAGAGGTGCAGAAAGAAATAAGAGAGTTGCAGAAAGAAGCAAGAGAGGTGCATAAAGGAGCAAGAGAGGTGCAGAAAGAGACAAGAGATGTGCAAAAAGAGGCAAGAGAAGTGATGAAAGAAGCAAGAGAGGTGCAGAAAGTGACAAGAGAAGTACAGAAAGAGGCAAGTGAAGTGCAGAAGGAGGCAAGAGAAGTACAGAAAGTGCAAAGTGAAGTGCAGAAAGAGGCAAGAGAAGTGCAGTAAGAAGCTAGAAAGGTTGAGAAAGAAGCAAGAGAGGTTCAGAAATAGGTGGAAATGTGCATAAAGAGTCAAGAGAAGTACAGAAAGAGGAAGTGTAGAGGCAGAAAAGAGGCAAGAGAGGTGCAGAAAGAAGCAAGAGTTGCAGAAAGAAGCAAGGGAGGTGCAGAAAGAGGCAAGAGGGGTGCTGAAAGAAGGAAGAGAGGTGCAGAGAAAAGCAAGACAAGTGCAGAAAGAAGCAAGAGAGGTGCAGAAATAGGCATGAGTAGAGCAGAAAGAAGCAAGAGAAGCGCAGATAGAAGTAAGAGAGGTGCAGAAAGAGGCAAGAGAAGTGCAGAAAGAAGCAAGAGGTGCAGAAAGAGGCAAGAGGTGTGCAGAAAAAGTAAGAGAGGTGCAAAAGAAGCATGAGAAGTGCAGAAAGAAGCAAGAGAGGTGCAGAAAGAGGCAGAAATGTGCAGAAGGAGGAAATAGAGGTGCAGAATGAGGCAAGAGAAGTGCAGAAAGAGGCTAGAGAAGTGCAGAAAGAAGCAAGCAGGGTGTAGAATTTGGAAGAAATGTGTAGAAAGAGGCAAGAGAGGTATAGAAAGAGGCAAGAGAAGCACATAAAGAGGCAAGAGAGGTGCAGAAAGAGGTAAGAGAGGTACAGAAGAAAGCAAGGTAGGTGAAGAAAGAATCAAGATAGGAGCAGAAAGAGGAAGAAACGATGCAGAAAGAGGCAAGAGAAGTGCAGAAAGTTTAGAAAGGTGCAGAAAGAAGCAAGAGAAGTGCAGAAAGAGGCAAGAGAAGTGCAGAAAGACGAAGAAAGGTACAGAAAGAAGCAAGAGAAATATAGAAAGAGGCAAGAGAGTGCAGAATGAAGCAAGTGAGGTGCAGAAAGAAGCAAGTGATGTACAGAAAGAAGCAAGAGAAGTGACGAAAGAGGCTAGAGAGGTGCACAAATAAGCAAGGATGTGCAGAAAGAGACAAGAGATGTGGAAAAAGAGGCAAGAGAAGTGATTAAAGAAGCAAGAGAGGTGTAGAAAGTGACAAGAGAAGTACAGAAAGAGGCAAGTGAAGTGCAGAAGGAGGCAAGAGAAGTACAGAAAGAAGCAAAGTGAAGTGCAGAAAGAGGCAAGAGAAGTGCAGTAAGAAGCAAGAAATATTGAGAAAGAAGCAAGAGAGGTTCAGAAATAGGCGGAAATGTGCATAAAGAGTCAAGAGAAGTACAGAAAGAGGCAAGTGTAGGGCTGAAAGAGGCAAGAGAGGTGCAGAAAGAAGCAAGAGAGTTGCAGAAAGAAGCAAGGAGGTGCAGAAAGAGGCAAGAGGGGTGCTGAAAAGAAGGAAGAGAGGTGCAGAGAAAAAGCAAGACAAGTGCAGAAAGAAGCAAGAGAGGTGCAGAAATAGGCATGAGTAGAGGCAGAAAGAAGCAAGAGAAGTGCATATAGAAGTAAGAGAGGTGCAAAAAGAGGCAAGAGAAGTGCAGAAAGAAGCAAGAGGTGCAGAAAGAGGCAAGAGGTGTGCAGAAAAAAGTAAGAGAGGTGCAAAAAGAAGCATGAGAAGTGCAGAAAGAAGCAAGAGAGGTGCAGAAAGAGGCAGAAATGTGCAGAAGGAGGAAGAGAGAGGTGCAGAATGAGGCAAGAGAAGTGCAGAAAGAGGCTAGAGAAGTGCAGAAAGAAGCAAGCGAGGTGTAGAATTTGGAAGAAATGTGTAGAAAGAAGCAAGAGAGGTATAGAAAGAGGCAAGAGAAGCACATAAAGAAGCAAGAGAGGTGCAGAAAGAGGCAAGAGAAGTGCATGAAAGAAGCAAGAGAGGTGCAGAAAGTGACAAGAGAAGTACAGAGAGAGGCAAGTGAAGTGCAGAAGGAGGCAAGAGAAGTACAGAAAGTGCAAAGTGAAGTGCAGAAAGAGGCAAGAGAAGTGCAGTAAGAAGCTAGAAAGGTTGAGAAAGAAGCAAGAGAGGTTCAGAAATAGGTGGAAATGTGCATAAAGAGTCAAGAGAAGTACAGAAAGAGGCAAGTGTAGGGCAGAAAGAGGCAAAGAGAGGTGCAGAAAGAAGCAAGAGTTGCAGAAAGAAGCAAGGGAGGTGCAGAAAGAGGCAAGAGGGTGCTGAAAGAAGGAAGAGAGGTGCAGAGAAAAGCAAGACAAGTGCAGAAAGAAGCAAGAGAGGTGCAGAAATAGGCATGAGTAGAGAAGAAAGAAGCAAGAGAAGCGCAGATAGAAGTAAAAGAGGTACAAAAAGAGGCAAGAGAAGTGCAGAAAGAAGCAAGAGGTGCAGAAAGAGGCAAGAGGTGTGCAGAAAAAAGTAAGAGAGGTGCAAAAAGAAGCATGAGAAGTGCAGAAAGAAGCAAGAGAGTTGCAGAAAGAGGCAGAAATGTGCAGAAGGAGGAAAGAGAGGTGCAGAATGAGGCAAGAGAAGTGCAGAAAGAGGCTAGAAAAGTGCAGAAAGAAGCAAGCAGGGTGATGAATTGGAAGAAATGTGCAGAAAGAGGCAAGAGAGGTATAGAAAGAGGCAAGAGAAGCACATAAAGAGGCAAGAGAGGTGCAGAAAGACGTAAGAGAGGTGCAGGAGAAAGCAAGGTAGGTGAAGAAAGAATCAAGATAGGAGCAGAAAAGAGGAAGAAACGTTCAGAAAGAGGCAAGAGAAGTGCAGAAAAGTTTAGAAAGGTGCAGAAAGAAGCAAGAGAAGTGCAGAAAGAGGCAAGAGAAGTGCAGAAAGAGGAAGAAAGGTACAGAAAGAAGCAAGAGAAATATAGAAAGAGGCAAGAGAGGTGCAGAATGAAGCAAGTGAGGTGCAGAAAAAAGCAAGTGATGTACAGAAAGAAGCAAGAGAAGTGATGAAAGAGGCTAGAGAGGTGCACACATAAGCAAGTATGTGCAGAAAGAGACAAGAGATGTGGAAAAAGAGGCAAGAGAAGTGATTAAAGAAGCAAGAGAGGTGTAGAAAGTGACAAGAGAAGTACAGAAAGAGGCAAGTGAAGTGCAGAAGGAGGCAAGAGAAGTACAGAAAGAGCAAAGTGAAGTGCAGAAAGAGGCAAGAGAAGTGCAGTAAGAAGCAAGAAAGGTTGAGAAAGAAGCAAGAGAGGTTCAGAAATAGGCAGAAATGTGCATAAAGAGTCAAGAGAAGTACAGAAAGAGGCAAGTGTAGGAGCTGAAAAAGGCAAGAGAGGGTGCAGAAAGAAGCAAGAGAGTTGCAGAAAGAAGCAAGGGAGGTGCAGAAAGAGGCAAGAGGGGTGCTGAAAGAAGGAAGAGAGGTGCAGAGAAAAGCAAGACAAGTGCAGAAAGAAGCAAGAGAGGTGCATAAATAGGCATGAGTAGAGCAGAAAGAAGCAAGAGAAGCGCATATAGAAGCAAGAGAGGTGCAAAAAGAGGCAAGAGAAGTGCAGAAAGAAGCAAGAGGTGCAGAAAGAGGCAAGAGAGTGTGCAGAAAAAGTAAGAGAGGTGCAGAAAGAAGCATGAGAAGTGCAGAAAGAAGCAAAGAGAAGTGCAGAAAGAGGCAGAAATGTGCAGAAGAGAGGAAAGAGAGGTGCAGAAATGAGGCAAGAGAAGTGCAGAAAGAGGCTAGAGAAGTGCAGAAAGAAGCAAGCGGGGTGTAGAATTTGGAAGAAATGTGTAGAAAGAGGCAAGAGAGGTATAGAAAGAGGCAAGAGAAGCACATAAAGAGGCAAGAGAGGTGCAGAAAGAGGCAAGAGAAGTGATGAAAGAAGCAAGAGAGGTGCAGAAAGTGACAAGAGAAGTACAGAGAGAGGCAAGTGAAGTGCAGAAGGAGGCAAGAGAAGTACAGAAAGTGCAAAGTGAAGTGCAGAAAGAGGCAAGAGAAGTGCAGTAAGAAGCTAGAAAGGTTGAGAAAGAAGCAAGAGAGGTTCAGAAATAGGTGGAAATGTGCATAAAGAGTCAAGAGAAGTACAGAAAGAGGCAAGTGTAGAGGCAGAAAGAGGCAAGAGAGGTGCAGAAAGAAGCAAGAGTTGCAGAAAGAAGCAAGGGAGGTGCAGAAAGAGGCAAGAGGGGTGCTGAAAGAAGGAAGAGAGGTGCAGAGAAAAGCAAGACAAGTGCAGAAAGAAGCAAGAGAGGTGCAGAAATAGGCATGAGTAGAGAAGAAAGAAGCAAGAGAAGCGCAGATAGAAGTAAAAGAGGTGCAAAAATAGGCAAGAGAAGTGCAGAAAGAAGCAAGAGGTGCAGAAAGAGGGAAGAGGTGTGCAGAAAAAAGTAAGAGAGGTTCAAAAAGAAGCATGAGAAGTGCAGAAAGAAGCAAGAGAGTTGCAGAAAGAGGCAGAAATGTGCAGAAGGAGGAAAGAGAGGTGCAGAATGAGGCAAGAGAAGTGCAGAAAGAGGCTAGAAAAGTGCAGAAAGAAGCAAGCAGGGTGATGAATTTGGAAGAAATGTGTAGAAAGAGGCAAGAGAGGTATAGAAAGAGGCAAGAAAAGCACATAAAGAGGCAAGAGAGGTGCAGAAAAGACGTAAGAGAGGTGCAGGAGAAAGCAAGGTAGGTGAAGAAAGAATCAAGATAGAGAGCAGAAAGAGGAAGAAACGTGCAGAAAGAGGCAAGAGAAGTGCAGAAAGTTTAGAAAGGTGCAGAAAGAAGCAAGAGAGAGTGCAGAAAGAGGCAAAGAGAAGTGCAGAAAGAGGAAGAAAGGTACAGAAAGAAGCAAGAGAAATATAGAAAGAGGCAAGAGAGGTGCAGAATGAAGCAAGAGTGAGGTGCAGAAAGAAGCAAGTGATGTACAGAAAGAAGCAAGAGAAGTGATGAAAGAGGCAAGAGAAGTGCAGTAAGAAGCAAGAAAGGTTGCAGAAAGAAGCAAGAGAGGTTCAGAAATAGGCAGAAATGTGCATAAAGAGGTCAAGAGAAGTACAGAAAGAGGCAAGTGTAGGGCTGAAAGAGGCAAGAGAGGTGCAGAAAGAAGCAAGAGAGTTGCAGAAAGAAGCAAGAGGAGGTGCAGAAAGAGGCAAGAGGGGTGCTGAAAGAAGGAAGAGAGGTGCAGAGAAAAGCAAGACAAGTGCAGAAAGAAGCAAGAGAGAGTGCATAAATAGGCATGAGTAGAGCAGAAAGAAGCAAGAGAAGGCAGACATATAAGTAAGAGAGGTGCAGAAAGAGGCAAGAGAAGTGCAGAAAGAAGCAAGAGGTGCAGAAAGAGGCAAGAGGGGTGCAGAAATATGCAAGAGAGGTGCAGAAAGTAGCAAGAGAGGTGCAGAAAGAAGCAAGAGAAGTGCAGAAAGAGGCAGAAATGTGCAGAAGGAGGAAAGAGAGGTGCAGAATGAGAGCAAGAGAAGTGCAGAAAGAGGCTAGAGAAGTGCTGAAAGAAGCAAGCGGGGTTTAGAATTTGGAAGAAATGTGTAGAAAGAGGCAAGAGAGGTATAGAAAGAGTCAAGAGAAGCACATAAAGAGGCAAGAGAGGTGCAGAAAGGAAGTAAGAGAGGTGCAGAAGGAAGCAAGAGTAGGTGAAGAAAGAATCAAGATAAGAGCAGAAAGAGGAAGAAACATGCAGAAAGAGAGCAAGAGAGAGTGCAGAAAGTTTAGAAAGGTGCAGAAAGAAGCAAGAGAAGTGCAGAAAGAGGCAAGAGAAGTACAGAAAGAGGAAGAAAGGTACAGAAAGAAGCAAGAGAAATATAGAAAGAGGCAAGAGAGGTACAGAATGAAGCAAAGTGAGGTGCAGAAAGAAGCAAGTGATGTACAGAAAGAAGCAAGAGAAATGATAGAAAGAGGCTAAGAGAGGTGCACAAATAAGCAAGGATGTGCAGAAAGAGACAAGAGATGTAGAAAAAGAGGCAAGAGAAGTGATTAAAGAAGCAAGAGAGGTGTAGAAAGTGACAAGAGAGTACAGAAAGAGGCAAGTGAAGTGCAGAAGGAGGCAAGAGAAGTACAGAAAGAGCAAAGTGAAGTGCAGAAAGAGGAAAGAGAAGTGCAGTAAGAAGCAAGAAAGGTTGAGAAAGAAGCAAGAGAGGTTCAGAAATAGGCAGAAATGTGCATAAAGAGTCAAGAGAAGTACAGAAAGAGGCAAGTGTAGGGCTGAAAGAGGCAAGAGAGGTGCAGAAAGAAGCAAGAGAGTTGCAGAAAGAAGCAAGGGAGGTGCAGAAAGAGGCAAGAGGGGTGCTGAAAGAAGTAAGAGAGGTGCAAAAAGAGGCAAGAGAAGTGCAGAAAGAAGCAAGAGGTGCAGAACAGAAGCAAGAGAGTGTACAGAAAAGAAGCAGAGAGAGGTGCAGAAAGAAGCAGAGAAGTGCAGAAAGAAGCAAGAGAGGTGCAGAAAGAGGCAGAAATGTGCAGAAGGAGGAAAGAGGGTGAAGAATGAGGCAAGAGAAGACTGCAGAAAGAGGCTAGAGAAGTGCAGAAAGAAGCAAAGCGGGTTGATAGAATTTTGAAGAAATGTGTAGAAAGAAGCAAGAAAGGTATCAGGAAGAGGCAAGAGAAGCACATAAAGAGAGCAAGAGAGGTGCAGAAAGAGGTAAGAGAGGTGCAGAAGGAAGCAAGGTAGGTGAAGAAAGAATCAAGATAGGACAGAAAGAGGAAGAAACGTGCAGAAAGAGGCAAGAGAAGTGCAGAAGAAGTTTAGAAAGGTGCAGAAAGAAGCAAGAGAAGTGCAGAAAGAGGCAAGAGAAGTGCAGAAAGACAGAAGAAAGGTACAGAAAGAAGCAAGAGAAATATAGAAAGAGGCAAGAGAGGTGCAGAATGGAAGCAAGTGAGGTGCAGAAAGAAGCAAGTGATGTACAGAAAGAAGCAAGAGAAGTGATGAAAGAGGCTAGAGAGGTGCACAAATAAGCAAGGATGTTGCAGAAAGAGACCAAGAGATGTGGAAAAGAGGCAAGAGAAGTGATTAAAGAAGCAAGAGAGGTGTAGAAAGTGACAAGAGAAGTACAGAAAGAGGCAAGTGAAGTGCAGAAGGAGGCAAGAGAAGTACAGAAAGAGCAAAGTGAAGTGCAGAAAGAGGCAAGAGAAGTGGAGTAAGAGGCAAGAAAGGTTGAGAAAGAAGCAAGAGAGGTTCAGAAATAGGAGAAATGTGCATAAGAAGTCAAGAGAAGTACAGAAAGAGGCAAGTGTAGGGCTGAGAAGAGGCAAGAGAGGTGCAGAAAGAAGCAAGAGAGTTGCAGAAAGAAGCAAGGGAGGTGCAGAAAGAGGCAAGAGGGTGCTGAAAGAAGGAAGAGAGGTGCAGAAAAAAGCAAGACAAGTGCAGAAAGAAGCAAGAGAAGTACAGAAATGAGGCATGAGGTAGAGCAGAAAGAAGCAAGAGAAGCGCATATAGAAGTAAGAGAGGTACAAAAAGAGGCAAGAGAAGTGCAGAAAGAAGCAAGAGGTGCAGAAAGAGTCTAGAGCAGTTTTAGAAAGAAGTAAGAGAGATGCAGAAAGAAGCAAGAGAAGTGCAGAAAGAAGCAAGAGGGGTGCAGAAAGAGGAAGAAATGTGTAGAAAGAGGCATGAGAGGTGCAGAAAGAGGCACAAGAAGCACATAAAGGGGCATGAGAGGTGCAGAAACAGGCAAGAGAGGTGCAGAAAGAAGCAAGATGGAGTGCAGAAAGAGGCAAGAAAAGTGTAGAGATGGAAGAAAGGTGCAGAAAGAAGCAAGAGAAATGCAGAAAGAGGTAAGAGAGGTGCAGAAAGTAGCAAGTGAGGTACAGAAAGAAGCAAGAGAAGTGATGAAAGAGGCAAGAGAGGTGTAGAAAGAAAGATAGATGAGAGATTACAGAAAGAAAGCAAGAGAGGTGCACAAATAAGCAAGGATGTGCAGAAAGAGACAAGAGATGTGCAAAAAGAGGCATGAGAAGTGATGAAAGAAGCAAGAGAGGTGCAGAAAGTGGCAAGAGAAGTAGAGAAAGTAGCAAGCGAAGTACAGAAGGAGGCAAGTGAAGTGCAGAAGGAGGCAAGAGAGTACAGAAAGAGAAAAGTGAGGTGCAGAAAGAGGGAAGAGAGTGCAGAAAGAAGGAAGAAAGGTGGAGAAAGAAGCAAGAGAGTTGCAGAAAGAGGAGGAAATGTGCATAAAAAGTCAAGAGAAGTACAGAAAGAGGCAAATGATGAGTGTGGAAAAAGGCAAGAGAGGTGCAGAAAGAGGTGAGAGAAGTGCAGAAAGAAGCAAGGAGGAGCAGAAAGAGGCAAGAGGTGTACATAAAAAGTAAGAGAGGTGCAGAGAAGAAGCGATGAGAAGGTGCAGAAAGAAGCAAGAGAGGTACAGAAAGAGGCAGAAATGTGCAGAAGGAGGAAAGAGAGGGTGTAGAATAAGGCAAGAGAAGGGCAGAAAGAGGCTAGAGAAGTGAAGAAAGAAGCAAGCGAGGTGTAGAATCTGGAAGAAATGTGTAGAAAGAGGCAATAGAGGTAAAGAAAGAGACAAAAAGGCGCATAAAGAGGCAAGAGAGGTGCAGAAAGAGGCAGAGATGGGTGCGAAGGAAGCAAGGTAGGTGAAGAAAGAATCAAGATAGGAGCAGAAAGTGGCAAGAGAAGTACAGAAAGTGGCAAGCGAAGTACAGAAGGAGGCAAGTGAGGTGCAGAAGGAGGCAAAAGAAGGTACAGAAAGAGAAAAGTGAAGTGCAGAAAGAGGAAGAGAAGTGCAGAAAGAAGGAAGAAAGGTGGAGAAAGAAGCAAAGAGAGTTGCAGAAAGAGGAGGACATGTGCATAAAGAGTCAAGAGAAGTACAGAAAGAGGCAAAGTGAGTGCAGAAAGAGGCAAGAGCGGTGCAGAAAGAAGCAAGAGAGTTGCAGAAAGAAGCAAGGGAGGTGCAGAAAGAGGCAAGAGGGTGCTGAAAGAAGAAAGAAAGGTTCTGACAGAAGCAAGACAGAGTGCAGAAAGAAGCAAGAGAAGTGCAGAAAGAGGAAGAAATGGTCAGAAATATGCAAGAGAGGAGCAGAAAGAGGCAAGAGAAGTGCAGAAATAGGCATGAGTGGAGCAGAAAGAAGCAAGAGAAGCACATAAAGAGGCAAGAGAGGTGCAGAAAGAGGCAAGAGAAGTGCAGAAAGAAGCAAGAGGAGACAGAAAGAGGCAAAGAGGTGTGCATAAAAAAGTAAGAGAGTTAAGAAGAAGCATTAGAAGTGCAGAAAGAAGCTAAGAGAGGTGCAGAAAGAAGCAGAAATGTGCAGAAGGAGGAAAGAGAGTGTATAGAATGAGACAAGAGAAGTGCAGAAAGAGGCTAGAGAAGTGAAGAAAGAAGCAAGCGAGGTGCAGAATTGGGAAGAAATGTGTAGAAAGAGGCAATAGAGGTAAAGAAAGAGGCAAGAAAAGCGCATAAATAGGCAAGAGAGGTGCAGAAAGAGGTAAGAGAGTGCAGAAGGAAGCAAGGTGGGTGAAGAAAGAATCAAGATAGGAGCAGAAAGAGGAAAAACATGCAGAAAGAGACAAGAGAAGTGCAGAAAGTATTGAAAGGTGCAGAAAGAGGCAAGAGAAGTGCAGAAAGAGGCAGAGAGGTGCAGAAGAGGAAGAAAGGTACAGAAAGAAAGCAAAGAGAAATGCAGAAAGAGGCAAGAGAGGGTGCAAAAGAGACAAAGAGATGTGCAAAAGAGGCAACAGAAGTGATAGAAAGAAGCAAGAGAGGTGCAGAAAGTGACAAGAGAAGTACAGAAAGAGGCAAGAAAGTACAGAAAGAAGCAAAGTGAAGTGCAGAAAGAGGCAAGAGAAGTGCAGTAAGAAGCAAGAAAGGTTGAGAAAGAAGCAAGAGGTTCAGAAATAGGAAATGTGCATAAGAGTCAAGAGACGTACAGAAAGAGGCAAGAGAGGTGCATAAAGAAGCAAGAGAGGTGCAAAAAGAGACAAGAGATGTGCAAAAAGAGGCAAGAGAAGTGATGAAAGAAGCAAGAGGTGCAGAAAGTGACAAGAGAAGCAGAAAGAGCAAAGAAGTACAGAAAGAAACAAAGTGAAGTGCAAGAAAGAGCAAGAGAAGTGCAGTAAGAAGCAAGCAAAGGTTGAGAAAGAAGCAAGAGGGTTCAGAAATAGGAAAATGTGCATAAAGAGTCAAGAGAAGTACAGAAAGAGGCAAGTGTAGGGTAGAAAGAGACAAGAGAGGTACAGAAAGAAGCAAGAGAGTTGCAGAAAGAAGCAAGGGATATGCAGAAAGAGGCAAGAGGGTGCTCAAAGAAGGAAGAGAGGTGCAGAGAAAAGGAAGACAAGTGCAGAAAGAAGCAAGAGAGGTGCAGAAATAGGCATGAGTAGAGCAGAAAGAAGCAAGAGAAGCGCAGATAGAAGTAAGAGAGGTGCAAAAGGAGGCAGAAAGTGCAGAAAGAAGCAAGAGGAGCAGAAAGAGGCAAGAGGTGTGCATAAAAGTTTGAGAGGTGCAAGAAGAAACAGTAGAAGTGCAGAAAGAAGCAAGAGAGGTGCAGAAAGAGGCTGAAATGGTCAGAAGGAGGAAATAGAGGTGCAGAATGAGGCAAGAGAAGTGCAGAAAGAGGCTAGAGAAGTGAAGAAAGAAGCAAGCGGGTGTAGAATTTAGAAGAAATGTGTAGAAAGAGGCAATAGAGGTAAATAAGAGGCAAGAGAACGCATAAAGAGTCAAGAGAGGTGCAGAAAGAAGCAAGGAAGGTGAAGAAAGAATCAAGATAGAGCAGAAAGAGGAAGAAGACAGTACAGAAAGAGACAAGAGAAGGTGCAGAAAGAAGCAAGAAGGTGCAGAAAGAGGCAAGAGAGAGTGCAGAAAGAGGGAGAAGAAGAGGAAGAAGATGCAGAAAGAAGCAAGAGAAATCAGAAAGAGGAAGAGAGGTGCAGAAAGAAGCAAGTGAGGTGCAGAAAGAAGCAAGTGATGTACAGAAAGAAACAAGAGAAGTGATGAAAGAAGTAAGAGAGGTGCAGAAAGAAATAAGAGAGTTGCAGAAAGAAGCAAGAGAGGTGCATAAAGAAGCAAGAGAGGTGATGAAAGAAGCAAGAGCGAGTGCAGAAAGTGACAAGAGAAGTACAGAAAGAGGCAAGATGAAGTGCAGAAGGAGGCAAGAGAAGTACAGAAGAGCAAAGTGAAGTGCAGAAAGAGGCAAGAGAAGTGCAGTAAGAAGCAAGAAAGGTTGAGAAAGAAGCAAGAGAGGTTCAGAAATAGTGGAAATGTGCATAAAGAGTCAAGAGAAGTACAGAGAGAGGCAAGAGTGTAGGGCTGAAAGAGGCAAGAGAGGTGCAGAAAGAAGCAAGATAAGTGATGAAAGAGGCTAGAGAGGTGCACAAATAAGCAAGGATGTGCAGAAAGAGACAAGAGATGTGGAAAAAGAGGCAAGAGAAGTGATTAAAGAAGCAAGAGAGGTGTAGAAAGTGACAAGAGAAGTACAGAAAGAGGCAAGTGAAGTGCAGAAGGAGGCAAGAGAAGTACAGAAAGAGCAAAGTGAAGTGCAGAAAGAGGCAAGAGAAGTGCAGTAAGAAGCAAGAAAGGTTGAGAAGAAGCAAGAGAGGTTCAGAAATAGGCGGAAATGTGCATAAAGAGTCAACAGAAGTACAGAGAGAGGCAAGTGTAGGGCTAGAAAAGAGGCAAGAGAGGTACAGAAAGAAGCAAGAGAGTTGCAGAAAAAAGCAAGGGAGAGTACAGAAAGAGGCAAGAGGAGTGCTGAAAGAAGGAAGAGAGGTGCAGAGAAAAGCAAGACAAAGTGCAGAAAGAAGCAAGAGAGGTGCAGAAATAGGCATGAGTAGAGCAGAAAGAAGCAAGAGAAGAGCACATAGAAGTAAGAGAGGTGCAAAAAGAGGCAAGAGAAGTGCAGAAAGAAGCAAGAGGTGCAGAAAGAGGCAAGAGGTGTGCAGAAAAAAAGTAAGAGAGGTGCAAAAAGAAGCATGAGGAAGTGCAGAAAGAAGCAAGAGGAGGTGCAGAAAGAGGCAGAAATGTGCAGAAGGAGGAAAGAGAGGTGCAGAATGAGGCAAGAGAAGTGCAGAATGAGGCTAGAGAAGTGCAGAAAAAAGCAAGCAGGTGTAGAATATGGAAGAAATGTGTAGAAAGAGGCAAGAGAGGTATAGAAAGAGGCAAGAGAGGTATAGAAAGAGGCAAGAAAAGCACACAAAGAGGCAAGAGAGGTGTAGAAAGAGGTAAGAGAGGTGCAGAAGGAAGCAAGGTAGTTGAAGAAAGAATCAAGATAGGAGCAGAAAGAGGAAGAAACGTGCAGAAAGAGGCAAGAGAAGTGCAGAAAGTTTAGAAAGGTGCAGAAAGAAGCAAGAGAAGTACAGAAATAGGCAAGTGTAGGGCAGAAAGGGGCAAGAAAGGTGCAGAAAGAAGCAAGGGAGGTGCAGAAAGAGGCAAGAGAGGTGCTGAAAGAAGGAAGAGAGGTGCAGAGAAAAGCAAGACAAGTGCAGAAATAAGCAAGAGAGGTGTAGAAATAGGCATGAGTAGAGCAGAAAGAAGCAAAGTGAAGCGCAGATAGAAGTAAGAGAGGTGCAAAAAGAGGCAAGAGAAGTTATGAAAGAAGCAAGAGAGGTACAGAAAGTGACAAAGAGAAGTACAGAAAGTGTCAAGTGAAGTACAGAAGGAGGCAGAAGAAGTACAGAAGAGCAAAGTGAAGTGCAGAAAGAGGCAAAGAAGAAGTGCAGTAAAACAAGAAAGAATGAGAAAGAAGCAAGAGAAGTTCAGAAATAGGAGGAAATGTGCATAAAAAGTCAAAGTACAGAAAGAGGCAAGTGTAGGGCAGAAAGAGAGGCAAGAGTGATAAATCTAATCTTCAACTCAGGATCTTATTAATATAAAGAACTTTACAGAAGCTGAAATATGAAAAGACATCTTTATTAAACTTATAAGTAGAGGCAAATCACACAGAAACCCGTGTAACTATATGAGGCAGTCTGAGAATACAAAGAACAGAGCCTTTTATATGCTCTCAGGGTTACAAACTTCAGCATACAAGTAAGAGGCAGTCCTGGCCAATGCAAACATGCAAAATACCTAACATTCCTTCTTTACAGTTTTACCATTCAGATATTACAACATTGAAAAATGATCATGATGACAAGCCCATTTTCAGTTTGTCCATCCCAAGACAATTTCCCGGCAAGGTGACATTCTCATCAGATATCAGATGGACCCCCTAATAAAATCGGGCACCTCCTCCTCGTAAAGCAAGTCATAAAGAAAGAAACATAGACAGGTGTGTGAGAGATTCGGAGTGGTTTGAATGTGATGAAAAGGTTTATAGTTTGCTGTGCCTTGATACTAATCTTGATCGGTCACTGGGAAGAACTGGTCGAACAGGTTTGGCTTCAGGCAGTGGAGTCAGCTGCCCAGGTCACACAAAAGTCAACAAAGGTGTCACGTGTCAGCAGACTCGTTTGTATGAATTATCAGCCTATGTGAGGCAACCACTTAAAATGGCTGCCATGCACAAAATGGAACCCGAAGTTCAGGGCGAAATCCCTGATTTGAAGGTAGTCAGCCATCGAACACTTGAAATTGCCTGGATATAGTATGTTCGTCATTGTCGTTCTGCTGATACCAAAATCGTCATGATTCGACGATGCTTATGACACGAAGCAAAATTTCAGTACTACAGGACCCTCCTTTTGCCCTTACATGACAATTAATATATATACTCACGCTAATCTGAGTCAGGTCTATATTCACAAATTCATTGAGATATTTAGTAGCATCATCCTGTTATTGCTTCGTACCTTGATCTGAACTTCCTTACACACGATGTAGCACAGAGGCCACACATAGCAGGACCAAATAGGAATACACTCTATCACAGCAGTATGTGGCATAAGACTACACCCAACAATTAGTGATGTTTCACTACTAACTGGTATTGATGCAGAAGCAGTCTAGGAATTATTAATAAACTCTGACCTCTAACAGTTCGTGTTCAGGTAAAGTATTGAAAGAATGCAAGAAGTAGTAGTAGGAAGAGACATAGGTTGGGAGGTGGAGTACAGATGTCAATTGGGTAGAAAAAAACAATCCCACCCATAAGAAGACAGTATCATGTTTAAAAACACTAGAAACACATTGTTAAGAACATATAGACAACAGGAGAAAGTAGTGACCACTAATACAGCGAATTCATAATTTTCACCACCCTAAAGCAAAAGTAAATCCTAAAATTATCTATAAGTAACATTTTGGGGCTCCTATGTATTTCAGTAATTTATTACATGTTCAGGTGAAACAGTGGTGATCCTCATCAATGCTCTGAGGTGAAAAGGAAATACTCTTCCACAGAGAATGGACTTTATTCTGCTTTTACTAAACAGATACTACTTTAAGACAATGCCAGCAAAACAATAGAAACAGTCTCCCATACTTACCTATTTTATGCAATCACACGGAAACCACTTTATGCATCAATTATGTCCAAGTCCGTTCAAGCCTCTGTGAGAGCTTTAATAAAATCCATCAAATCTTCTCCCATTGTTACATAGGCCACTCTTAGTTGGGCTATATGAAAAATGAAGTATTTCAGTATCAGTTGGAGGTACCCTCCTGGCAAACACTCACAGCTCATTTAGAAGTCTCAATGTCTCAGGCAGTGCACGATATCTCTCCTCTGCGGCAGGCACTACAGATGATGTATACTCATTGATCAAGGGCACAGATCATCTTATGCAGATCCGGGTCTACATTCTCAGGCTCCGACCTCATTACTCAGTGTCAGAGGGCGCTCAGGCTGCTCTTTGATGGGCACCATAATGTAGTGCCTTTTCCCACTCTTGCATCTTCCCGGTGCACTGCACTTCCGTTGGAGCAAAAGGAAAGAGGTTGTGGCCAAAGCTCAGGCCGAGGAGCTCAAGGGACTGCACACTGTCAGAGGTTACCAGCACATGACAGGTGAAAAGCTCAGGCCTCAATCCTTTCGCTCTTTTTGCTGAAACTCCTGCTTCTTTTGATGTTCAACGCCTTCTGATGAAGCAAGCATAATACTTAAGATACCAGGCGTCCGCCTCATTTTGTGAAGTAGGAAATGTAGCGCAGTTGTTTTCTTAATTAAATACGAATACAATTTGTTTGTGTTTTAACAAGGGGACTGCAAGCAGATGGCCTGTGCAATCTGCGAGGAATGGCCATACCACTGAGACAGTTCTGATCCCAGACCTGTCTCAAAGGCAATACAAGAGACAAAGGCAGTAGGCACAACAGTGCCTCTAGGCTCTTCAATTGGGTTTCGTGTGAGAGCATAATTCTCCATCAATAATGAGTGAATGACGACATGATTAAGTCTAGTGTTCCTAAATTCCTTGTCTTAAAAACATCTCAAAGAAAAATCGCATATTACAGATTATCAGGGCATGTAGATACACTCCCTTTAAAGTTGTGCATCAGGTGCACTCACGTAATCACCAGGCTAATGATCAAAATGTGGAAACAAGGAACAAGAGCAGAAGTCCTGGTCTTTCTGTAATTTAGAACACATCTGATCCACCAAAGTAAAAGCAAGTATAGACAAAGGTAAAACCAACACATTAAAAGAGTCATTGAAAATTGTCATGTTCAAAAAAATAAATAAATGTAAGGTATCTCCTATTGAGATGGAAAACTTGTTTGTTATAGTATTAGTCAGTTAACCAGTCCATCACTATCCTAACAATGAGACTGAAAACATTGCAGTGGGCCTAAAGAGAATTCTTGAAACCAGTCTGTGGTGAATTATACATAATATGGTGGTTTCTGATATATTATAGATCTGGAAGTGAACTTGAACAATACAGTAATAAAAGGCAAACAGTGAAAAGAATAGAAAAGGAAATGGAACTGAGACACAGCTAAAATCCCCAATAACTAGGCATGATGTGACATCAGGGGGGTGACAGAGTTGGCTCTAGCTGGCAGCTAAAACCATATACGGTAACACTCCGCTAATGTTCCAGTTCCCTTCTTCAGGGAAAAAAATATGAAACATGACTATCCAATCCTCTTTTCTTTTCCTTCAAATACCATTAAAGCCAAATTTGACATACACTGGTGAAGTATTGTCTGTCTTTCTGTGAATTTTGGTGTCAAAGCAATCCTACCCAACTGTTTGGGATACATTAATCATATATATCACTATAACACAGGTAAACTTGTAATAGTATCATAAGCAGCAACAAGTAGACAAAATGAGAATAACCTGCAAATTTGTGTTTATACCTAAATATATTCATTGCACAAACCTAAAGCACTTTAAAGCTATTTTAAATGGCAAAAATACACAAATTCAATGATCATTTGGGCATAAAAATAAATATCCCATAAGTATATTATATTAATCATCCTCAGGATATTCTTTACACATTACAGATATTAGATATGGAGCCTCTGTAAATCTTTAGAAAAATGAGTTTTCCACTGTAGTGAAAATCCAAAAAATAATACTTTAATGTAAATCTCATTATTAATTGCTGTACAACAAATTAGATTTTAATCACTAGGATGTCATAGTACTAGGCTAAGCTTCATGAATAGTAAAAACGAATTTTATAGCACTTATTTTTAATAATTATTTTCCTAATTAATAAATAAAAATAAAAAAAAAATAAAAATAAAAAATAAAATAAACCCTTTTTATTTTGATAATTCCACATAAGAGCAAGCTGCATCCCTTGCCTATCATTTTAGACGCATTTATTTATAAACCCTAAACACACAGAAGCCTAATAACTAAACATATTAAAATTAGCGCCACATTTTTCTTTCTAAAAGGACAATTTTATTTAGCAACAGACCCAATAATATACTTACAAAATGTTGCTTAATGGACTGAAAACATCAAGAAAAACCACGAACAGACATTGAGCTCATTTGAGACATAAACAGAAAGGGGTGAAACACTCAGGACACACAATCTCTGGCGCGCTTTTAGCCATGCATTTCATGAATAAACATAACTAATCTATCTTACAGAATACACTAATAGGAAAACCACAGACATTTAAACACATTTAACCCACCTATCAATATAAGGACAGCCACAGACTGTACTAGAACCAAACCATTTGTAAATACTATTAGAAACAGTTATTACAAGAAAGCAAACTCTCAATTGTGTTTTTTTTTTTTTAAAACTACGAAAAATACACTCAATTCACTAGCTTTGATTGTAGAACACCAAACAAAATCGTTCTGCATATCTTCATTCATAAAAACTCGCAGAACAAAGGATCCTTGTTTTATATTATATCATATTTTAATTCCTAGAGGATACAAAATGTAAGGAAGAAATATATTTGTAAATCTAAACCTATTTAAATTTTCCCTTTAGAAACAAACTAATCAGCGTATACAAGTTGCTTCCAACATAAAAGCTCCATTTTGCTAGATCTGTTATCATGACTCACTAATCTAGCTTCAGAAACTTCAGTGAGCTATCTCTATCGATACACTCGTAAATATACAAGACCCTCGGTTTTGAAAATTGCAATCTTCAAATAAACTAAGGACCAAACAAACTAAGAATAATCAAACTAAGACTCAAAGGAACCAGGAACCAAAGAACAAACGACTGGAAGCCCACTTATACTTAACTCTTACTTTTACTAATCAAAGTTATCAAATTCTATCTGTCAAGTTCTACTGACCTAACGGTCTTTTAGAATACTCACGCCAAAAAGGTTCTCAGTCAGGAGTGACGTCATGTGGAGGATCTAAAATCAGGAAGATCAGAAATGTGCTAGGCTGCAAGAACAAAAGAATCTCGAATCCTTGGCACAAAGTACCTCATAGTAGAATCTTGTTCTGTCCTCCTCCAGTAGATTTCAGTCTCTGGCTTGAGATCTCCCTGAAAGCCACTTCTCTGATGAGGCCCGCGTTGTCACGCCATTTGGAAGTAATTATAATCTCTTCAACTCTGAGGATCTTATTAATATAAAGAGAACTTTACAGAAACTGGGGAAATATGAAAAGACATCTTTATTAAACTTATAAGTGAGCCACGTGTGTATACACAAACCATGCTGCTTCTTGTAGGAGCAGTCTGAGGCCACAAAGAGCCTTTTATATGCTCTCAGGGTTACAAACTTCAGCATACAAGTAAGGGGCAGTCTAGCTTGACACAAGCATACCAAAATACCTAACATTCCTTCTTACCACAGTTTACCATTCAGATATTCAGCATTGAAAAAGCAGAGTCATGATGACAATACATTTTCAGTTTGTCCATCCCAAGACCAATTTCGGCAAGACCTGACATTCTCATCAGATATCAGATGGACCCCTAATAAAATCGGGCACCTCCTCCTCGTAAAGCAAGTCATAAGAAGAAACATAGACAGGTCTATTGTGAGAGATTAGGAGTGGTTTGAATGTGATAGAGAAAGGTTTATGGTTGCTGTGCCTTGATACTAATCTTGGTGGTCACTGGGAAAGGAACTGGTCGAGGCAGGTTGCTTCCAGGCAGTGGATCAGCTTGCCCAGGTCACTGAGGTAACAAGGTGTACGTGTCCTTCCAGACTCGTTTGGCCTTAGTTATCCCAGCCTATGTGAGGGCAACCACTTAAAATGGCTGCCATGCACAAAATGGAACCCGAGTTCAGGGCGAAATCCTGATTTGAAGGTGATCCAGCCATTCGGACACGCGAAATTGCCTGGATATAGTATGTTAAATCATTGTCGTTCTGCTGATACAAAAAATCGTCATGATTAAATGATACTTATGACAAGCCAAAATTTCAAGTACTACAAGA